>OU612023.1:12515000-13765000 GCA_914767945.1 Eilema depressum | reverse complement strand
GGTTTTCTTTCACAATTGTAATTCTAAGTAGAAATTAAACATCTAGGTAGGTATATAAAGACTAAATTAAATTTAGTTTTATTATTTAGTTTACACTGATTTAGAATATAATACTTTCTGTTATGAGTGTTATAACTTATAATTCGTTATCTTTCATTTAAAATAAAATACACAACTGAATTTCCATCTAAATTAACATATTTCACAAAATGTCTGTACACCTCTGGCCAGCCCTTAAGAACTTGCCGCACAGGCGTGAGAAAATGAGTTGGTAAATGACATGGGAAATTTATTTATTCCTACAAAATATATTAAAGTGTTTCGATTTGATTAGTATTCACCACGAACAAACATAAATATCCCGTAGAATGCAACTTGGCGCTTACACCACTGCACATTGTTTAGGAACGTTAAATCAGGTAGCTCAACTCAGTTTTATTCTCCAATAAATCCTTACAAGTTTATTAGTCCACATTACCGCTCAGCAGTACATAAATATTTGAAGAGTAGACCATTAAAATCAAGTTTTAATGCGTCGTAAAAACTAATGCGCTCATAATCGTCGATTAGAACAAATTGAACCATAAACGAACATCAATGTTGATGTAAATCACGCCCTCTAACGGCGCAATGTTGAACTACGGGACATTTGTCGCTTCACTATCGTCTCAATCTCGCTCGGATGATGAACGGCCACTTTTATTGCGGTTACACGCTTGTTTATTTACTGCTTTGTAATAGAATGTCAATAAACAACGCTGATAACTGAATGCGGCAATAAAATAATAATAAAACATGACAGTTATAGTGGTGCAAAGTGGCGATCTCCCGCATTGCACAGCTAAAACTCAAAACAGCGACATCTGCCGTCGAATAGACGAAAAAGTGACTAAAATTCTAATGCTTCTTAGAAGGAAAATTGGTATAGTGTACATGAACTTTACACGTTAAATTCCAGAACAGTATAAGATATGATAATGAAATTAATTTCATGGAATTGGACAGCAAAAAAAAAACACAGTATAATTAACAACCGAGAAACATTTATCACACGCTACGGCATATCAATAATTCATTGCTAATAATACAGGCCTGACGTAATTAGTTCAATTACTCGGCCACCCAGTAATTCCACCCTGTGTAGTAATTGAATTATTTAACTTTAGCTAAATTACGAACGGAAGATAAGTGCAATCTTCACCTTTGCCTGAGGTGCTGTAAAGACCACTCGTATAATTAAGTGTGCGTTAAACGGAACGGAGACAATAGATGCGTGACCTAGCCCTGAGATTAATTCGTGAGATAACAAATTAAATTTAATACGCTTATAGTAGTATTTTACGAGGTACGGAACTTATTATAATTAGGTTCTTGGTTATTCAATTATCGTACCTATTCCATTTTTCTATTAGATAATATGTTACACGTGTCGATACAAAGAGGAATTTATTAGGACCGTGTTTTCTTTTTAATTTAGGCCTTTCTTTTTTTTTCAACTTTTTTACTTTTTATATTGCAATGTTATGAAGTCAATTGATTGCATCGCACTGTGGGATGCAATCAATTGACGGACTAAATAAAAAAATCAAATCAAAAAAAGAATATCTAGTGACTAGATCATCATCATCATCATTTCAGCCATAGGAAGTCCACTGCTGGACATAGGCCTCCCCTATAGATCTCCAATAGGACCGGTTGGAAGCGTCTCGCATCCAGCGCGTTCCCGCGGCCTTTATGAGGTCGTCTGTCCACCTTGTGGGTGGATGTCCTACGCTGCGCTTGCCGATACGTGGCCTCCACTCGAGGACTTTTCGACCCCATCGGTCATCAGTCCTCCGTGCTATGTGCCCTGCCCACTGCCATTTCAACTTGCTAATCCGCTGGGCTATGTCGGTAACCTTGGTTCTTCTACGGATCTCCTCATTTCTGATTCGATCTCGCAGAGAGACTCCGAGCATAGCCCTCTCCATAGCTCGTTGGGCTACTTTGAGCTTACTCACAAGGCCCATAGTGAGGGACCACGTTTCAGTGCCATAAGTCATCACTGGTAACACACACTGGTCGAAAACCTTCGACTTGAGACACTGAGGTATGTCGGACGAGAAGACATTGCGTAATTTTCCGAACGCTGCCCAGCCGAGTTGGATTCGGCGATTGACCTCTTTCTTGAAGTTGGACCTACCTAACTGGACTACTTGTCCTAGGTAGACGTACGAGTCAACAACTTCAAGAACCGAGCTCTCAACAGATATCGGGGTAGGTACAACATGGGCATTGCACATCACCTTTGTCTTGTCCATGTTCATTTTAAGACCCACCTGTTGAGAAACTCGGTTGAGGCCTTCGAGCATCGTGTTGAGATCTTCCATCGATTCTGCCATGACTACAATATCGTCGGCAAACCGGAGGTGAGTGATGTATTCGCCATTAATATTGATGCCGAATCCTTTCCATTCCAGGAGCTTGAAGGCATTCTCCAAAGTGGCCGTAAACAGTTTCGGAGATATCACGTCTCCCTGTCTTACGCCTCTTTTCAAAGGGATCGCCCTCGAACTCTGTTCCTGTACTCGAACCGACATGGTGGCGTTATTATACAAACACTTCAACACTTCGATGTACCGATAGTCAATACGGCACCGCTGGAGAGACTCAAGCACAGCCCATGTCTCGACTGAATCAAAGGCTTTCTCATAGTCCACAAACGCTAAGCAAAGTGGTAAATTATACTCTTCGGTCTTCTGTATAACTTGCCGCAGCGTATGGATGTGGTCTATGGTACTGTAGCCTCTACGGAAACCGGCTTGTTCGGGAGGCTGGAAGTCATCAAGCCTGCGCTCGAGACGGTTCGTAATGACCCTTGAAAACAGCTTGTAAACATGGCTCAGAAGCGAGATGGGTCTGTAATTCTTCAGTAAGGTATTGTCACCTTTCTTAAAGAACAGCACCACCACGCCTCTGTTCCACGCTTCTGGCGTTATGCCCTCGAGGACGACGGTGTTAAAAAGCCTCTGAAGGACTTTAAGTACCGGTGTTCCACCCGCTTTCAGAAGCTCTGAAGTGATTCCGTCGTCACCCGGTGCCTTGTTGTTCTTAAGCTGATTCAGGGCCATTCTAATCTCGTACAGGCTGATGTCCGGGATATCCTCGGTGAAGTGTCGGGTCAACTTGGCTCTTGGGTCGGTCGCCATGTTGCCAGCAGGATTAGCGACCGAAGCGTATAGCTGTCCATAGAACCTTTCGATCTCCTCCAAAACCTCAGCCTTGGTCGACGCTATACTGCCATCTTCTCTCTTCAGCTTAGTCAACTGGCTTTGCCCAACAGACAGATTTCTTGCGAACACTTTGGAGCCTTTGTTCCGCTCGATTGTCTCTTTAATATGTTCAGTATTAAAGAGACGTATGTCGTGTCGCAGAGATTTGGAAATCTGTCTGTTGAGCTGCCTATATGACTCTGCATCATCGGAAGACTGCAGTCGAAGTAAGCGTCGTTTAGCCATGAGTTTTTGGGTGTGATCGGAGAGTTTCTGAGGTCTATTTGAACGGCGGGGTCTGAAGTGCTTAGAGCCCACCGCTTGGACAGTTTCTACGAGCCTGTTGTTTATCTCGTCCACCGACGCAAAGTTCTCTAGGCAATCAAAGCGACTTGAAAGCTCAAGCTGAAAGTTCTCGGGGTTTTGGATTTGGACACGAGTAGGTCGGAGTGTAGACTTCATCAGGCGGGACCTTTCGAGTTTAACGTTAATACCCAATGTGCCTCTTACGATTCTGTGATCACTACCGGTTTTCACCCTGTGGATCACGGAGACATCACTGAATATTCGTTTCTCGTTGGTCATGATGAAGTCTATCTCATTCCTCGTGGAATCATCAGGGCTCATCCAGGTCCATTTCCTGTGCGGCGGCTTCTGAAAGAAAGAGTTCATCATGAAGAGTCCCTCTTTCTCCAGAAAGGCAGCCAGCCTCTGTCCCCGCGGGTTCCGTTGTCCATATCCAAATTGCCCTACTCTCAACTCATCATCGCTTTTCTTACCCAACTTTGCGTTGAAATCTCCCATAACAACAGTGAAGTGGGTCTTAGACGTATGTATGGCCCTACTTACGTCCTCATACATAGTCTCCACTTCATCATCTGGGCGTTTCGAGGTCGGTGCGTACACCTGAATGACCTTCAGCGAATACCTCTTGGATATTCTGAGTATTAGGTATACAACCCTGCTCGACACACTTTCGATGGTAATGATGTTGTTAATGAGGGATCTGTGAACGAGAAAACCGACACCACCTTGCGACTGCTGGTCGCCTTCCCGGTGGTAGAGCAGGTTGCCGGATCCTAGGGTTATCGTGTCCTCGCCCTCTCTACGGACTTCAGACAACCCCACAATATCCCAGCGCAACTTACTCAACTCTTCTTCCAGCTCAGCAAGCCTCTCGTCAGTCCTCATCGTGCGTACGTTGTGCGTTACCAGGGCCAGTCGTCGTTTGGGGTGGTAGCCGGATCTCTGCCGGGGATTCTTAGCACCCCCTGCTCCGCCGTTACCCTGGCCGCTACCGGAGCCAGGTCTAGCGGAGCTGCCGGGGACTAGGGGCCTGGTCCTATTTGTGCCTGTCATAGGGGGAGTTTGCCCATAATCGCCACGCTGGGCAGGCGTGTTGGCAATCGCAGGACGTAGCTTCGCGGCGAGGATGCTGCTGCCCATCCTCGCCCTGTGCCATTTTAGCTACGCCGATTTGATATGGTTATACCGCCATTGGTCGGTTCCGCTGTACCTCAGTCGGCTCCTACGACACCTGGTACTAGAGGGGGGTACTATTCTACTCTGCCGGTACCCCACGGCCTATCTGTGAGTGTGTGATTGAGTGAGTGACTAGATAATAAGAAGCTATAGGGTAGTGGAACTCTGAAGAAATATTTGCCGACAGAAGTGAAAACTTGGCCACTATAATGTAGATACCTATACACAATATTCAATTCAAGATATAAGATACGTCCATAGGCCACGGTAACCACTTTCCATCAGGTGGGCCGTGTGCTTGTCTGCCACCTAAGTGGTATAATTTTTTTTTTTTTATGAATAATAATTCATAAATATCAAGATATTTAGGAATTGTCATAATTGATGAATTTTTTTAGTTTTTATACCTCGGAATTATTTATTCCAATGTCAAATTTACAATATATTAACAATGATGAATTGTCCTATCTGTCACAAGGGGTTTTGTGTGTTCATAGAATTTTCTAATTTCAAAAAAAATCTATGAAAAATGCCCAAAGCGCGTAGGAAGTTTTCACTTCAAAAATCATTACAACGCTAAGTACCTAATACGATAATGGAATCTAGAGTAGGTACCTGATATACTTATATCAGGTACTTACTCGAACATAAAACACAAATGAAGCTACAACTAACGGCTAGTTCAATAATTTACATTCAAATATTTTAAACAAAACTAAATTTCTTACGCCTATTCCGGGATACATTAAAATACAAGCACAATTACAAAGACATTAGTTAGTTGAACATTCCCTGGGTTCATTATAAAGCACCGGGTCTCTGTGACCCTCCAATCTGGGCCTGGATCCCTGTAGAGGAATGTCCATTATTATTTGGGACTAAAAATTAATGCCTCTTATTTATGTGGACATAAAATGTACTAGTTGAAATAGTCTGCTTCCTTCAAATTCAATTACATGAACATTGTACTGAAAAGATGTGCTAGAATATATATTTTTCAATCTACTCTTTAGGATTAAAGTAACTTTTCTAGTAGATAGCGCATGTGCATTATGATTGGTTAACAGTTTTGTATGTACAACAAAGTAAATTTTGACACAGTTCTGAAAATATTATCAGATTCCTAAAGTGCTGTTTTAGGCGAAAATATCAATTTTAGTAGGCCTACCAGAGGTTATTTGTCCGATTTTGATATTCATATTGTATTTTCTTTTTTCTTTCTTTCCAAACTCCTATTTTTTTGTCTGTAGTTGTAACGTCCTAAGTGCAAGTGAATTTTTAAATTCATATAAACCGTTCAAAAATACTAAACACAGATATATGCAATATGCATCCTAAGAATGCATATACCTGTGTTTAGTAAAAGGTAAGTACTTTGCTGGTAGATAGAAGCTACCGATAGAACCATAAATCTTGTATCCTAAAAAGAGAGCCACAATACAAATTGTGACAGATCCGTAATCAGAAACAACATTTATCTATACGAGTTATTGTACATTATGTGGGAACAATTACGCAACCATTAATCAGAGGAGTCCTCCGACAGTTTATTGCGCCTCTGGCTCTCAGCCCTCCAGCGGTTACAACCCTTCCCTGTTGAATTACGCCCTTTTCCAACGGCCTCAAACTCCGCTACAAGTTTTCACTTGATTAGCCACAGTGACTTTGGAAAAGTTCGACCCTGTGTATTCACTGATGTTTCTGAATGTATGATTTACGATGCGTACCCAGGATTTGGTTAAGTAGCTTATAGGATTGTGTAAGGGGTACGGTCAGTAGACAGTTTGAGATTTAAATGATAATGAAAATAAAATCAGCACTGATTATGCTAAATAGCCAACAGAAAATGCTGAAGTAGTTCATATTATTTGAGGAAGGTCCTCAGTAGGGATTTAAGTACACTACTCGTGAGATAGTAAGCTGGTATCTTAGCCTATCGACATTTGCAAAATAAATCACTGATATATGGCCGGCTCTATAAATCTGTAGCAGGTAATATATGTATATTTATTAGGCAATATGTAATAACATGTATATTTATAAAATAGATATACATATCTATACATATATCTACATATACAATATATATATATTAATTTTTTAAACCTTCATAGGACAATCATTTTTTTAAACGTGATAATCCAATATCGATGGCAACTGTACAAGTATGTGCAGCTCACATACCATACATTTGTACATACCATATCATATCTAAAACATCTTTAAGAATATCTTGTTAATGAGATACCGAGTATGATTATAATAATGTTTCATTTAGTTCTCACGTCTAATATAATTGTTCACCATACATAATTAAATCTAATAACTGTCAACATAAATATTTTGTTAAGTATCCCGACTATGATGTCTGTTATATAAGAAAATGTAACAATGAGCTGATTATACATTCTACAGTCTCATATGAAACTATTACGTTACCTAATCTTATAAATAAAATAAATATACATGCGTGTTAGAATAATTTTTATATTGTAATGTAACTAATGACAAAGGTCAATGAACCTTGTTGATGCACTTAGTAAGTACTTTCACTGTTATCACTAGGCATCTTTTCAGGCAATAACATCATCATCATCTGAGCTGACATGGCTCCATCTGAGGCTTTTATATCTTAGAGCCCAGGGTCCACTCTTCATGTTATCTTTAGCTTATTTTGACTACGGGAGCCAGACGACCCTAACTGGTACCAGAGCCTCATTCACTTAATCAGCAGTTGTACTGCCTTTCAGGTAAGGGTTAGCTGGGATCCCGAAGATCTTGGTAGCCCCACACACTCATACGCCCTATTCAGTAAAGAATTTTGGTCATGCATCAGCTAAATGTTACAAAATCAACGGTTTTAACAATGAAATTGGAGAGATTAAACTGGGATTTGAAAAGAGAACCAATATTGAAAATGTTTGGAATAATATCAAGAAGCACACATACAGTTGAGTTGAATTATAGCTAATACAAACCTAATACAATAAAATAGAAAAGGTATTTTGATTGTACTATTATGCGATCGAATTCCTCTGATCGCGATCACCGGTAGACTGATGACATCTATACGATCGTTTTGTTAGCACGTCTGGCTATAACGATTGAGGTTAAATACTATAAATACTTGCTAAGTACAATCAAGATCACATTGTATGAATTTAAAGCATCCTATTCACTGACTTCTTCATTCATTGGAATTGTGGAAAAAATGCACAGTGGTTTGATTCAGATATCTTTCATACCCATATTTATTTATCACTGTTTAGTGACAATCCTTCATATCACTACCCAGTTTAAATAAGGGTTTACCCAAATTTCTTCCCATAAAATTTTTAATAATGTCTAAAATTTCTGATCCATGAAAAAGTCACATAACCCTTACATTGCCAAGACATTTTCCAACGATTTTTTTAAGATATTGCTGAAAGTTTATACCAATATGGAACATTGAAACGAAATATTTTTTAACGGATTCTATAAGATTATTTAGACTACTCTTATGTCATTTAGTAGTCTACTGTCTCATTATCTTGTAAAAATAATTAGTTTAATTTGGGTCTAGATAGTGCTGTGTGCTTTCTCCTGGAATATTTATATATTTATCCCAAAGTATTCACGAGATTGCGAATTTGTATTGATCTGAAATCTGGATGTTTTAATGAAAAATATAAATGCACTTACACAACTGTAAAATTGGACCAGGATGTGCACCAGGTGGATAACGATGACAATTGTAAATATCAAAATATCGTCGCAGTCCTAGAACAACGACGGATTTGACTTTTTGCAAAATTTTTTTTTTTACTCTAATTAACTTAAAATATGGTACTGTATAAAAAAAATAAAACATTTTATCAAATTTCATTACAAATGAACCAAATACAGAGTTGAATACTGACGGTTTTGATTAATTAACGTAAAACAATGACGGATTGATACTTGCACCGTTGTCTGTCGCTGTCCCCTGCCCCCCGCGCCCTTTCCGCTCCCGACGCATTGGCATTACCGTCGATGTTCTAGGATAAGGTCACGTCAGAAGGAACAGTCGTCAACGGATAAGTTTGGTCACAATGTACTATAAATTACATAATTTTTTGTTTATTTTAAGTAAATATAAATTTTGACGTCTTAGAACAGCGGTTTGTCAAATCCGTCGTTGTCCTTGGGATACTAAAATATATTTTTTTGTGTCTTTGTTTTTACCTTTTATCTTTTAAAATAACATCATTCAGTTCATCCATGATTAAAATTGTTTGTTTTTATTATGATTTTTTTCAGTGACGCATAATAAAATACGTCGATGTTTTACGTGCCTATAGTAGGCGTATGCTATAAACCGTCATTTTTCTAGGGATAAGCGGAGGACGAATATACTGAACCGACGTTGTTCGTCGTATAGATTATAATATACGTCTTTATTCTATTTCATATTTAAAAAATGTTATATTAATTTGCCAAAATACTTACATTACCTTAGATTATACAATGATAATTAATTGTTCCTAGAAACCTTATTCTGTAGTTTTATTATAATTAAGGTTTTTTTTTCACCTGAACGATGTTCGTCGCACAGCAGTATGGTACCTACTGGTGTGCGACGAACATCGTTCAGCCAATCAACAGACATGCTAATTTGTAATGATCCATTTTGCTCCCAACATTAACCAGATGAGTTGAAATGTCTATCAGTGAACACTATTGGTACAGATTCTGTGATGGAGCGTGTGATTAATACACAGCTCCTGAGATACCTTGAGGGAAACGATCTCCTGAGCGACCGACAGTACGATTTTCGTCACAGTCGCTCTACCGGTGACCTCCTGGTGTATCTCACTGACCGCAGAGCGCAAGCCATCGAGAGTCGGGGTGAGGCACTAGCGGTCAGCCTAGATGTAGCGAAGGCCCTCGATCGGGTCTCACACAGAGTTCTTCTTGTGAAGTTGCCACGCTATGGACTCCCCGAGGGACTATGCGAATGGATTGCCAGCTTTTTATCTAACAGAAGTATCCAAGTCGTCGTCGATGGCAGCTACTCGGACGGCATGAACATAAACGCTAGTGTTTCACAAGGTTCCTTGTTGTCCCCGACCTGTTTCTGCTGCATATCAATGACATGCTGTCTGATGACTCCGTTCATTGCTGTGTGGATGACAGCACCGGGGACACGTATTACACGGGCCGTGCAAATATCCCTCAGTCAGAAGTGGAGGAAAGTTGCGAACAACTTGTTTCCCAAATCGAGACTACTCTCTCTGAAGTATCCGATTTGGGATGACTAAACTTAGTCCAATTCAACCCTACTAAGACACAAGTATGTGTATTCACCGCTAAGAAAACTCCATTCATTGTAGCGTCGCAATTCCTGGGCACACCGCTTACTATTTCCTTGAGTATCGGGATCCTTGGTGTCGATATCTCCAGCGACGTCCAACACCGTAGTCATTTGGAAGACAAGGTCAAGCTGGCATCAAAGAAACTTGGGGTGCTCAACAGGGCGAAGCAGTACTTCAGTGCGGGGCAATAACTCCTCCTTTATTCGGTACCACATGAAGTACTGCTGTCACCTTTTTGCCGGAGCGCCTGCGTGAGCTTGACCCTTTCGACTCGGTGCAAAGATGGGCGTTAAGGCTCGTCGGCAATCCCATACTCACAGGCAATGTGGAACCTCTCACTCTCAGAAGAGACTTTGCCTCACTGTGTGTGTTCTACCGCCCCGCCTATACCTAAAATGGTTTGTGCTCAGATGAACTGTTTGACATGATGCCCACAGCTACATTCTATCATGGCACTTCTCGCCACAGGCAGAGAATTCATCCTCACACATCGTGTCCGGAAACGGAGCGCACTGTGCGGTATGAAAGGAACACATTTTCAACATTTGCATTCCTCGCACACTCAAGCTGTGGAATGAACTTCCCGCGGTGGTTTTCCCAAGCGACGACAATATGGGGTTCTTAGAAGGTTTCTTCGAGGTCGGCAGCACGAGTGTGACGCCCCTGGTGTTGCACACGTCCATAGGCCACGGTAACCACTTCCCATTAGATGGGCCATGTCTGCCACCCAAGTGTAATAAAAAAAAACGTATTAATAATACCAAATAAATACTTTTACAACACACCTGCTCATAACAGTGATATTATTTTACCGCAATTAAGCACGGAATGACACCTATTATAAAACTGTGACTTTTTCATTACTATTATTCACGAAAGTGAGTTATAGATTCTTTTTTAAATTTTATAGGAAGTGTCTATAATTGTCTATGTTCTTAAAAAAGTTTTAATACAAAAAATAACGTGTTTAATAGTACGAATAAATTAATACGCCTAATTGTATGGTCATTTGATGCATTTTCGTATTTAAATAAATAATTTCAACTTGTAATACTTGTGTAATAAACAAAATTTTCGCTCAAATTTAACTTTTTTTTTTCTCTAAGTACAGAAAAAAAAACAAAGTAAAAAAGTTAAGTTCAAACCTCATTTTTTTTTAAATATGGTCGACCGCCATTGTTAAATGCGCGCGCGAAAACGAATTAATTTGTAGTATTGTTTATTTAGTATTTGTAGTATTATTTTATTCGCAAGTGTGTTGTAAAACGTCGTATGGCACGTGTGAGCATGATGATAACCGTCCTCGGCTGTCTTAAGACCCTCGCCTGGCGGCTCGGGTCTCAATGGCGCCTCGGCGGTAATCACCAACGTTGCTCACTTGTACCATAATGTACTATTACGAGTATATAAGTAATTCATTGTTTACTCTATTTACTTTTTTATTTTCTGTCTTTATCTTGAGACTTTTAGTTATTATGATTAAGTATAATTATTATTGATTAATAGTTTGGGTTTCTGCTACCTGGTTATGCTTATGTTAGCTAGGTTTATTGATTAAAAATACCAAAAACAGATTTTAGTCAAGATCTGATTGTTTTTTTATAAAGTTCTTATTCTTATTCAAATTCAAATAAATTTATTGCAATTATGAGAGTTAAGTTTATTAATTTTAAATTAAAGGTTTGAAGAATTAATTACTGTTTTAAAGTGATTGATCTTAGTCTGTAGGTTGTCTTCTTATTAAGTAGAATTAGCAGTAATTATTGCAATTTTGATGCATTTTTTTTTAGTAATTTCGTACTAATAATTTCGTAAGTAAAACATTTAAAAGTTAGCTTCTTTTTCATTTCTTAGTCCAAATCCGTCACAAAATTTTGAAAGGATTCCCTTAAAAAGTGACGGTATGTACTGTACGCCACTTTTTAAACAAAGATAGTCCGTAAAATAACGACGTATCAGATTATTCGTCACCTTAGTGTCCACAGAACAACGACGCATGTGACTTTTTTACTAATTAACGCAATATTTAAAATATGTTGCGTATGTCATGTTATAACGTATTTAATTCATAGCAACATATCAAAATTTTAGAAAGATTGAATAAGTAGTTTCCAAAATATGACAACATCTATAGATGAAAAACTTTAAAGTGCTCTCCTGTAAAGTTAGCAAAAGTCACATCCGTCTTTGTTCTACGACTGCGACGATATATTCCTTTTGATGTATTTTTTTAAATCATTGTCATAATTTTAAAATCTCGTTAGCCATAAAATTATTCCACTTACACGCATCCGTGAATCTGCAACAGCAATGTTTGCACATAAGGCAATAACTGCGTTTTAAAGAGGCGTTGCGCTACGTAAGCGCAACGTACGGCTGTGCGGACATTAATAATTTTGGCGCGAACAAATGACGCGGCTGATTAATGATTTACGTACCCAATTCCGTGTTGTCCACGGGGGTATGATGTGCCTACGTGTGTGCTGTACTTGTGTAGCTGTTAGATAGAACATTGTCAGGGTTTTTGGTTAGTTTTTACTTATTGACTGGTAACAATTTGTAGCCTGTAAGAAGTTGGTTTTGTTTATAGCTGTTCAGTTTGGAAGTTTTCAGGCGAGGCGTGGTGTTTGATACTTGATATGATAATAGTTTTTTGTTTTGTATTTTACTTCAGAATATTAGTGTGTTTAACTATTTAATCATTTAAGTAGGAATATGAGAGGCGTGCTTGATTTATTCCAAGAATACTTAACTTATTTTTTTTTAATATTCAGGTTAAACTCACATACATAGTCTTGGATCAGGCGAAAATTTCACCATATTTGCAAAGCGGGCAATTATTTTGCCTATTACTACCTATCTACTATAATATTCCCACCTGGGATTTTCCAATAAATCATATAGCTAAAATGACGTTTATTTACAGGAGTAAATAAAAAAACAGCTATATTTTATACTTACATATCTACTACGAGTATTTACCTCAAAACACGAGTTGTTAGTTTTAAAAGTAAATTAACAGCGTTATCAGCAAAGTCAATTTCAATTTCAATTTAGAACATTCTAGTTTGAAGACAAAATTAATTGCTTAGTCTTACTTCTTTAAACCTCCGCTGCAACTGTCAACAGTGAATGAGTATAATTATATTAGGTAGGAGGTAGGTAATATATAAGTGGGATTTAACAATATCGAATAAAATATCCAAGCAAATAGCTATCAACAATAAATATATTATATTTAGGTACCTACTATGTCTGCCATATGCGACATGGGTAGATACAACTGTAGCAGGTCAGGTGTCCCCTAAGGGTCCACTCCAAAGGGTCCGTGTGCCAGCTAGACGCTTTCGTATGATTTACTGCGCCCTTATTGATACCCATTTTAATTTGGTCCCGTACTATAGATATGCGTGTAAAGAACATTTTTATGCTGCATATTAAACGGCTAGCTGTGATTTATTGTCGTCTGAGAATGATTAATTGTGACAAAATTTGTTTTATAGTAATATATTTAATGGATATATACCGGTTTGATACATAAAATTAACTGATGATTGTTTAAGAAGTAGTACAGTAGATAAAAGAGGAGGTTATTCACATATTATTATATCTGCCCACGTGAAAAAGTATCATGGCTTTTCTGTGTGTTATTCATTAGATGTTCGATCAAAGTCATAAATCATCGATTTAACAACTTTTTAATACGTTTTTATTATGCCTTTAACGTAGGTTATGTATATTCAATTTGGAAATCTAGTCTTACGTCAAAATTTGATCGAGTGGACGATGAAAATAAATTACTGGACTTTTCCAGAATTTAATCCAAACTATGAAATAAAATGTTTAATCTAATTTTATATAAAAAATATGTATAACGAAATCTGTAACTGATCAAAGACTTGCAATCCTAAAACCTTACCTACCTACTACCTAAGCTACGCATTGATCTAACAATCCCTAAAACCATCTTTCACCTTAAAATTCGATCCCGCCTCTTCTCCTTTTATAAGTAATGATTACATTCATTACGTACATATGTGTTAGTATAACTTTTCTAAGCGCCCGTTCTTTAGAAGATTTACTTGCGGGATAAAATTGGCTCCCATTTAGCATCGGCACCGATATCACAATACCGACTGCCAGCCGATTTAAATTTATTTCGGACGTCGGTAACTTCCAATTTAAACCTCTTAATCCTCTATGATGTATGTCGGTATTCGGCAGGATTAAAAGTTCCACGGAAAATAACCGGGAAAACCTTTTCCGGGGTCGGATTGACCCGGGCAGGAGCGGGATTAGGCGGCCGGGATTGGATATACATAAATCTCGGACAAGGCTTTACGGGCGACGCAATTAAGCCTCAGTGCTGATATGTCATTTTGTGATGAGTATCACCCAGATTTGGACAATACTAATCGCGAGCAATCCCATTTTTATGCGAGTGAAAATATAATAATTCGAGTATTAAAATTCAGCAGCCGACGTGTACAACGCACAATGGTCGCTCTGTCGGGCATTGCGTCATAAATAATTCAATTTCATAGTAATAAAATACGCGTGACCAGCGCAACGGCGTGAAAACTTTTCAGCAATTATGGGTTGAATATAACAAAAAGCGTCGGTCGATCCGACACGGCGCGGGGTCGGTCGGTGAGACCCGTCGGACGCACTCGTAATTCATGCATCAGCTTGTGGGATAGGGTTGGCCGCGACTGCAGCTCGATGACTTATAGTTTGTATTAATATGCTTCGAACACAGAAATCCAATCTGACTCAGCTTAATTAATTTATGCGCGCAAATCTATTAGATCAAGTACTCTATTATAAATTTTAGACTCGATAAATTAATAAATGTGGCGACAACTAATTTCAAAATTGATTGGAATGGATTTGTTTTTAATTAATATCGAGAGCTTATAAATATTTATCGTCACGTATTCAAATAAATTGGATAGTATTCAAGTAAACAATCTATTAAAAAACAGCTTATTATAGTCAATGTGCCGTTTACCTTATTTAAAGAAGGCTATTATTTATGTAGGTATATTTTATGTATTGCTAATCCCCATGTAATTTCTGTAGTTTATTGCAGAAGTGCATTAGGTACCTATTTAATATACCTAATTGTTGAGTCATACACACACACACACTCACATGCTCACACATACATACACATCCTCACACTCACACTAAAGCAGAAGGGTTAAGTCAAGTAAGTTCACAACGCGGGACTAAACTACGGTTATAAAAAAACATCTGACGTTAGTAACTGTCAGTCTAGTATGTATTATTCCAGGTATTTAATACCTATAGAATTTTAAATGCGTTTTAAACGTACATAAATTTAAGAAAATTACGTTGATATGATTGATTTATTGCAGTTTAATTATTGCAATTAGACACGCTTACTAATCAACATAATCCCTGAGTTGGTTTCATTAACCCTGCATAATTAGGGATTTGATGATGCATAGATTAATAAGGTAAGATTATTTTACTACTAAAGTGGCAAACAGAAAATAGAGTCACTGATAGCGGTTAGGTTAGGTTACCTACTCTACTATAACGACGTCAAACTATCTTCAGGTGCTTTGCGAATTCTTTCAAATGAAATTAGAAGGTCAGTACCTAATTCATCCCACTCTTACTTACTTTCTAGGTTACTCTTAGGGCTGCTGAAAATAATAGGCTTTAAAATTAATTCACTTACTGCTAGCGAGATGATACCCGTAGACAAGTGGCAATTCGTTGCTCGGCGTTTGATGGAATAGAATGACGAATGTATAGGATTTGACGTTTTTGACATTCGTTGACGCCTGTCATATACGTCAAATCCCATACATTTGGCAATCGATTCTACAAAACGCCGGCTGACGAATTGCCACTTGTCTAGAGGGGCTGAAGGCTAGGTTAGCTAGGTTAGCTACTTACTGATTTTAGCAGAGTTTAAATTAGCATACAACTACAGACTCGTAAGTAAGTACCTACTAATATAGGTAACAAGCAGGCTAGCATTAGTCAGATGTATTGAAATACATATTTTTGTCTCTTTCTAAAATAAATTACATTGCCACAAGTTAGACGAATAAAACAATATTTTTAGTTCGTGCTATCATCACGTTTCAAGATAACGTTTTTGTTCACAATTCTATTTTACTACCGAACATTAACTAATTAATCCGTTCTCTATACTTCAAATCAATTTAAAAACTCATAAAAACAAAAACGTATTCCATATTAAGTTACCCGGATGTGACGAAGTAAGCAGCCATTAAAATTAGGGTTGGGCCACGAAACCCGCGACTAGGGCAGGGCCGAGGCCGGCGCGCCCTGGGGCACGGTTCGTCGAAAAAAAAACGATACAAAAAAACACACATACAATGAATTACTGCCGGGCATCGATACAGATGAGATGAAAGATTTCTCAATGTCCGCCCGTTGTTCTTGTTACTTGTAACTCAATATTGTATCGGCCCGTTTGTTTTATTGCTTCTTAATGTTTATACAGATATAATGAATAAAAGTTATAACAAGTTTAAGCGAGGCCTGTGAAATCGATTGATTAGCGAGGTAGTCTTGTGTCTCTATCAATGTCAAGGTCGGTAAATATTTAATTTATTAGAGTCAACGGCTTTAGGAAGAATACTTACAATAGTTCTATTAGAAAACTGATAATTATGCAGGTAATAGGAATTTACTGCATTAGTTACTAGACCAGAGAGACGCCTAAGAATCTTGAAATCAAGATGAAGAATTATTACAAAATTTTATGAAATACCTATTAGGCATGTTGTTGTATTTTTAAATAACCAAATGTTACTAGGAAAATATTTTTACTAAAATATTATGACAACATTCAATTTCTTAAACTTGTGTGATCAAACCAGTTTAATATCGATATAGGTATAAGAAAACATTGCAAAAGAATTCACAATTCCATCATTACAACCCTGGAATAAAAAATGCCAGTTACTCCAAAACATCTACTTAATAACAGACACGAAATTAAAAAGCAATTTGGTAACCGTTACTAATTTAGGCGGCACGGCACCGAGCTCTCAATTTGGGAGGGACTGGTGGAGAGCGGGGCACGGGGGGACGTCGGAGCCCTAATCTAAAAGCTGTCAGTTGAAGCGGCAGGCAGCTGTGACCGCCGCGCGCGCCTGTGTGCACCCTTCCTTATATCTAATACATAAGCACCCGCCAGGTAATATGCAACAAGAAGCGAATCCATCTAAGCACCGTTTCAAAATTTTATTATATAATTTACTATTCCATGAAATTTTAATTGACAGAGCCGTATATAACTTACCTATTAAATAAAACTCAGAGCTCAAAGCGTGAAATCCTATTAATTAACTAACTCACCGTGCCACTTTGATTTACGTCCCGAGTTACGTATGAACGTAAGAAAACCCGACTTCCCTGGACAGTCGAGACTTAACCTCATTAGTTGATATATTCGACTACGAAAGCAAAATTTATATTAGAAAAAAACTATAATTCACTGCCCACAGTTGGGACAGATTAAAATCTTTTTACACACCGACTAATTCTTGTGCGCCCACGCTTCTCTAAATTTGAAATCCGAACAACGAAATATGAACACCTTTAGTTGTCTTTGCTTATAAAAAGCAACATTTTTTATATATAGATTTTGTAATTAGCATAATTTTGATAGTGTGCAGTAGGTTTTTCCATTTATGTAGACACAATATCGACAGGTCTATTTTATGATATGTATTTTTGTGTGTCAAACACTGTGTCATAATTCAATAAACTTTATGATTATCTATGCACATAAACTTGTCTAGCACACCTTGGTATCTGATATCTAATAAGATACCTACCGAAATAGAGTGTTTATTGTACGTAAATTCAATAAAATGAAACAGTTTAGTATTCACTTAGAGTCATTAATTTATGATTGTTATTTGTATTTGAAGTACGTCAATTATTTTGTGACATACCATAATTTATGTAAATTCAAATTAATAGTAATTTGTACCTACCTAATACGAATACATTATTAAATTTCTATTGTATTCTTTAAAGAAACCTAGTAACGTGAACAATAATTCACTAGCATTCTAAAGTATTTGTTAATGTGCATTTATAATAATAGACTTGTATATTCGGTGGAATATTGGCAGGTAAGTACCTATAGGTAGAGCTCTAATTCGAAATTTAGGATGCAACCGTGTTGATATTCTGATGATGATGATGATGAGTGTTCAATGCATAATTCAGCTTAACAAGAGTAGGTATATGGAATATGAATGATACACGAAATGAAAACGGGACCTTCCTTACCGCAGCACTAAATAAAAAACCTGAATTTCACTTAAAATACAGGTTTTATATATCAAAAGGACTATAATATCTACAGGTTATTTACTAGCCTCGATATCGTAGGATCAAATAAAAATCTCATTGGACCAAATTAACGTCATAACGTCTAATCTAAGAGCCCAGGGCCATCTTCAAAAGGAAGCTGATATCGACAACCAGTGATGAGATGTCACATGCAAAAGTGATCCCTCTGTAAGTCTATAAATTACAACGATTGATTCTTGAGGGTGGAATACTGGAAGAGATCAGGACATCCGAGACTGAAATATTTGAACTGAACAATCAGTATCTGCACGTACGCCTAGAAGTGGGATGCCTCGTTTGAATCTGTGTTTCCGAATAGCTGTAACTCGGGTGTCTTCAAGACTATAGTGAATAGGTCATAGAACTACTAGGCAAGTATGCTTCACCATCGGCCACATTGTCCCTTACCAACAGGTGAGATGATAGTAGTCAAACGCGAGACTATCAGCAAAAATGGGATTGCAGAGAGTTTCACCAAATAACCACCAAACTTCATTATGGAGACGGCCCTCTTATAATGACATAGAAATAGACACTAAATAAGGGTGTTTATCAAGTAATCAATTCACAAATACTTCTTAGTTGCAATCATTCAATGTTTTAAACAGGAAATGGGCGTCGCTGCCTAATTAGAGATAAAAAATAATAGATAATTAAAAAAGGACCTTCAATGTTCCTTATCTATATAACATAGAACAGGTGGGGGATAAAAGGGAACATTTAATTAATTAATTTGTTCGCGCATATACCCAATTTCTTTATTTAAAAAATAATATTATATCTATGAATGAAATTAGACTTTTAAAAGAGCAAATACCAAAAGCATTAAAATGAACGTTTTTATAATATATTTCAAAGCACTCCATACTAATGTATGTCCGAACCTGAACCGAGTTTCCTGAAAATTGGTACAGAGATAGATTGGACCGTTTTTTGGACGAAAACTACCTTTTCTAAAACTAAAGTACACCTTATGACAACAGCTATCTGTAATAAAAATTCCACCAAAATCGTAATACGTAAATTTATATACGACAATATTAACTCTTAAACCAAAATATTTTTATCTACTGAAAAAAAAAACGTAAATTTCAAAATCCCTAATTAAGCATTTATCATTATTTTTAATGAACATTGTTGTAGAAGCAAGCCCTACTAAATATAACGCACATAACACATAGTCATCTATTTATCTATTTTGTTTAACAAGGCCTCCCTTAGGCTATGACCGGTGTTAAAGCTGCTTGAAATTGTTTATAGCCCATTTCCTTTTATAACAGCGTGATAATATATATTGTATACAAAGTTGCAGTGGTACTTTTTACATAGAAATGATTATGATACTTATAACACTTGTCATCATCTTGGCAATGTTCCCAGTTGCATCTGAGGTTTTTGTCTTCGAGCCTGAGTTCCGTTTACTCTATTTTCTTTTTTTGATTTTGAATTTACGGCTCTTATAGAAGAGTGATAGTCGTCTGCCCTTCCAACTACGTTTGGAAAGCCTGCACCAGTACTTCGTCCGTCTATCAACAGGCTTGTAGGTGAGGTTGGCTTGGCCTCTAGAGTCTTGGTGGGGCCATATACAACCTATAATATGCTTAAAAAATACTATTTAAATCATTAGTATTTTAAATGACTTCCTACGGTTTTCTATAATTTTAACAGTTGTGAGTTATAATTTAAGTATCTACCATATTTGATTATACCACTAAGGTGGTAGACAATACCTACATAATGGGACGCGGTTACTACCACCTAAGGACGTGCGCAACATCAGAGGCGTCATTCTCATACTGTCGACCCTTAAGCCGAACGTTTATGAAACTATTTCGCCCTTGTTCACTTTAGATTTGGTAAAGTACGATTTTACCAAACCTAAAGTGAACAAGGACAGAAAGTTTCTTTTCAATTAGTTTAAAAAGCATTTGGAGCTATACAGGAGTCTTATTCTTTGAGCAAGTGGTCTAATAATAATTAAATTCTTTTACACACAACAGTTAAGTAGGTATGTGTCTGTGTTGCCTACGTAGGTTGTGAAGATTCCGCAACAAAGTGATAATTTCTCAGAGCGGAAGTTGTGTAGGCGATTCTGAATTGATTTTGATTCGATTATGTGATTGTGTGTGTTTACAATACGATCACGTCTTAGCAGAGATTTGTAATGAATGGTAATTTATCGTTTCGTTTATCAATACAGTGTATCGGACCTACATCATTCAATTCCTCTCATTATATATTCAATTCAATTCAACTAGACAATCAAACATAAAGTTTATTACATATCAGAAACGTCAATACAGATAATCCAATAAAATAATGTATTTGTAGAGTCACTTCAAATAGAATCACTATTAAATGAACATTTTATTATTGAACTCACTATTATAAATTTATATATTAACATATTTGTATGGAACTTTGTGTAAGTAGTTATTAGTCACTGTTTGATGTCATATTTATATTAAAATTACTGTTATAGTTATTGCTACTGTTTGGTTTACTAATTATTTCTATTACCACTATAGAATTTCAACCAATTATCGACTATATCAAATAGTTACGATGATAATGTGCATAATGAGCAGTTTTTATTCATAAGTACCTACCTAAATTTTCTGTATAAGGTCTATATTTAATTTTAATATCTTTTTTGCTAGTCCGGATCACAGAAGATCAAGGAAGTGGTGGTGTGGTAGTGTAGTATCTACAGCTTTAACCTTTCTTAGATTTGCGACCTTGCAACACATTGCATTTGGATGAATTTTAGAATTTCTGGATGAATTGTCTCTCTTCTCACCTTAACGATCAAGAACCTCCATCAATTTTAAATTGATGATCGTAAAATTTTTTGATTATGTTTCTAAATTTTTTTAATAACACATCGAAATTCAAAGTACAAAACGTAAAAATATTGCAATGAGAAATGAAACTACGAATACTATTTCTAAGTTGTTCACGGTCTGTTCGGTCGCCCACATTTAGTATGAGGTAGGACACATTTCTCACTATTGACTGCTACAATTTATTCGATAAGACACGTCTTAAATATTAATATATGTTGTTGTCTACAATAGTTTCTTTAGATTTTGTATTCCAAACTTTCCTATAAGAGTAAGAGTTCAACTGTATAGATAATAGATTATACCATATAGGCAAAAGATTGAAACTGCAATATATAATAATAAATAATAGGTATTTGAAATAGAAACGTGAATAAATGTTTGTTTAGAGATACGATAAGACCATTTGACACGAGGACCGGTTTCGAAGTCCTCGAGCCCACAGAAATCATCGAGGGACACGTTTTATAATATAAATAACCTATTGAGCAAACCACTGTGCAAAAGTTGATAGAACCACAAACAAAATGTTAAAACCCGTGATCTTATCACCCAAAAATTTACTAACTTCCTGAAACAAAAACTGGATGGTTTATTCCTGATGAATAAATAATACGCTTACGAATTGTATTTTTAAGTTTTAAAAAGACTTCCAAGTGAATTCGTTATTAAGCTTTACAATGAGATTTTACCTATATGAACATTATTAAGCTTTACAATAAGATTTTACCTACGTAATATGAATTTTTATATAGGTAAAACCTTATTGTAAAACTTAATAATGAATTCACTTGAAGAATAAATATTCTTCATAGGTATGAAATCAAATATTTGCTACCGAATAATTTGCAAAGTTATAAGAAAAACTTATAATAAAACAGAGAATTTATAAAATTAAGTTTGTTATTTTATTGTTTTCAAGGTTATTCTTTATATTAAGTACGTAAAATATGAACAATAGTTAGCAAGTGACAACGCAAAGGGGCTTGTACAAAAGAGCATTTAAAAAGAGAAATTTCATTAACTCACAGGGTGCCCAGTTTTTACAGTGTTGCACAGAATCCTTTGCCCTGGCGACATTTCAATAGAGACTAAAAAATAAACAATAGAAATAAAAACTCGCAAGGCTAAAGAGGAAGGCCGGACGCAGCTAAATGAAAGAAGTTTGTAAAAAGTTTGACACATTTTTAGAAACATCAGGCACGAAATACTCGCTCGCGGGGACCGCTCGTAAATTTTCTGTAGCGTCAGAATGAAAAAGAGGACATCATTGTTGAAAATTTTCGAACGCATTCTGTGATTTCGTATGTAATCGAGTCGCTTTGGATGACAATAATAAACGCGTCACTTGTTGTGTTCACGTTTTCACATCATTTATTTTGTCTAGTTAATGATTCAGCGCTAGATTATTTTCAATGTTTCCCAATTGTTCGGTTACCACTAAAATTATTTGGTCTATCTCTACTATTTGTTTCATGTCAGAAGCATTCATAGACTTCACTTTACCTTCGATAAAATGCTTTCTATCAATTCTATTCACTCTCACCCCAAATGTAGCTACGATACATTTTAGCTCTATCCCGAGATTTCTCCATGATTCCTTTCGGCAATCAGATGTTGGTTATTGCAAGCGGCTCGGCTTTCCCCCGATATATTTCCTGTGCGGATAAGAGAAGTGCGCTTCTTTCTACAGAAGCACGATAAGAATTTCATTTCCTCGCGGCTGTGAGAGCTTCGCTATCTAAGGAAGTCGCTGACAAAAATACCTAAGTGATAAAAGTACTGAATTCAGTTCAGGTGCGGGCAATATAGTAAGCAGCTTTTATTTTGTTGGCACATTTAGACTGTTGTATTCAAAAACTCGTTCAATATATTTCGACTTTAAACTTTGAGTCTGTTAACACTCAAAGAATTTACGAAAATGATCACGATAATGAAAAATGCTTGCTAAAAACAAAAAAGCACCATTTCGGGGAATAACAGAATGATTCGGATGGAGCTTTGATTTTATGAATTCCCAAAGCTAGGTCTGAACTTTTGTTTCGGATCTTTAACAAAAAAAGTAATTCGATGCTTCGGTGTGGTCGTGCAATTTTAAGCTTTGACTAGTTGAATTAGGATCTGTTATCGGTTGATGAATATGTATCCATATGGTTTGATTTCGCTTTAGGTCTGAGAATCGGGATGACATCTTTTATCGCGATGCATTCCGCTGGACGGTCTTTAAGGAGTTTGTGTTTAGCCGCAACCTTTGTATTCATATTTGTACCAATAGTTTTATTCAATTTTGTATTATTATTATTTAAATATACACGTTAGAAAGTGAATACCTATTGTTTAATTATAAGTAGTATATCATTCCTATAAAATAGACATCATCATCTTCATCATCGATATAATAGACAAGTAGGTGCAGAAAATTGAAAGGTAGATTACGTACCTATACTAAACTCTAGTTATATTATCTTATTGTTAACAACTAGGTACTATATTTGGTATTCATATTAAAGGTACAACTATTCAATTCAAAATCTTCAAAGTTTACTGTTTGAAACACTTAAAAGTAAAAAATAAGATAATAACTGTGTATATATCAAACGATAAACACTAATAAAAAACTTGTTTGCTACTTACAATCAATAAAATCCTCATAAAATCTTTATTGAATCACTAATTGGAAATACGATGACACTAAACACCATCAAACAATCTTCGGTATCACTATCCACACAAATACGAAATAAATTCATCAAAGTCTCTAGTTGGAGCACAATAAATTATAAACAATTAATTCAGACTATTTACTTTGAACTTGGACCGATTAACTTCGTATTAAATTATGAAGCGCGAATCGATCCGTTCACTACCACGATACGTATGGCCTATACAAATCCTTATTTACAACTGACACTGTTGTCCATACTATAACAGAGTCGTGTTCTGTGCTCACATAGAGCAAGGCATCTACCCGATTTTACACGAAACCTATACGATAAAACATCGCATCAACCGCTCTAGAATATTTTTACACAACTTCACGACCCCAGTTTACAAGCTCAACTGTAAAAAAAAGTCACGAGGTAGGGGAAAAATTTCGTAAGCCATTATCCGACTCTATACAAAAGTTTTGACACGAACACTTTGCGCTTGGGCACCGTCTATTTTAGTGAGTTGCGAGACGGATATATTCGGAGAGCGACTAATCGCAGCGCGCGCGACTGGGACAGACAGATGAATGTGTGTCGCATTTGAATAAAGTTTAGGGGGACCAAAGAATCGTGAGCCGCGGGATGCCGAGTAGGTGGTGATAAAGCATTCGTAGCGAGCTCGTTCCCAAATCGAATACGATGAGTAATAATATTTAAAAAGCAAGATTTGTTACCTGTCGACCGCCGGAGATAATGCCCAACGTTTTTTGGAAGAAAAATACAATTAACTAGCCTCAGATCATAAATCATTTTGTTGCGCAGGCTCAGGTTGTACAATTATGCCTCTTCAATAAAAAAGAAAGGTGACCCTAATAGAAAACTAGCTACGTTTTTTACAGAACCAGCTGAATATAGCCAATAATTAGAGCATTATTTGCCAACAAAAAAAAGGACTTGCTATTAGGTGAGAGGAAATGAAAACATTTTTTATATATTATCCGTTATTATAGGTACCTACTCGTGTCCCTAAATTATTATTATTATTAATGGTTGTAACTTTTTATTCAATATCCATGAGATAAAATATAATAAACGTACACTAATTGCACCCGTATCGATGCGCTTATTGTTTTAAACAACAAATTAATGTGGGCTACATTAAAATTACCGGCAACATGCGTAAATTTAAACGCTTTTACGTTTCCCTGCAATAAAACTTGAACACTCAATCACGGTAAATTTTAAAATTGCGACCTGCCCCAAGCCTCAATTACGACGTGGGACTCGGGCACCTTGAATATCGCGAGTGCACCAATAGCCCGCGTTCGAAAATTGCTCGACAAGACCTCTTGGAAATTGTTGGCCCAGCGCTTTCAGAATTGCGGAGACCGACCGACAAATCGGGACCCGAACGACGCAAATTATGGACGCGACTGCAAATCGAGTCGAGTCGAAAATTGCACAGCGAGCTCGATCGGGAGGTCGTGCGCACCCTAATGAAGACGTTAAGTCGAGAACGCGTTTAGGGAATGTTACTGTATTTTTATTGATTTTTATGAAACAATCTTAAATATAAAATAACGGCCTGATCAGATTGAACCATTAACCAGCTTGAAGGTAGGATTAATTAATAGTGACCAGAGATTTATACCCAAATATTTGAGCTAACTCCTTCCCGTATAAAATATGGAGTGAAATAAATTTCAACACATATAAAATCGGTGTCACAATAATCAACACAGGCAATTTAATTTAAGCGACATAAACACGAGGCTATCTGGCACTGGCATCGATATTAAGGGTGTGCTAAATGACAAAGTGCGGCCGAGAGAGAAATGCTTTAAAACGGTGTAATTTTTACTGTGTATCTCGGGATCTGGAAGGAGATTTCACATTAAAAATACCATCGATGAGTGTTTAACATACTCTGAGTGGACGCGAGCGAATTAAGCTCATCTACATACTAAAGTTAAAGACGCATGAGTCGACGATTCGCTTCGCAGTTGCGCGTAGCGCATTGATTAAAGGCTTTCGCTGTACACGCTCTGAATGTTCACTTGATTTTTTTTTAATTAATGCTTGCACCGTTTTGTACATCAAATTTGATACTTGCATTACAATTTGGTGAAATGTACCAAAATGAATTATTAGCTTTGCCAAATTAAATCTAACGTGATATTTGTACGCTACCAGTTCCAGTACTAACATATAATTTGTGATCATCGAGACAAAACTACTGTTTTGATGAATGTTTGTTCCGCGTTTATTTTAGTAATGAAAAAATGTAATATCATCTTTCAACAAGTTACTTTCATGCCGACTTCATTAAAAAAGTAATTTAATAAAGTTGATTGGAACGAGATATTATGTATGGAACATATTATTAAGTAATAAAAACTGAAGCATGATTTACACTCGAGAATTAATTACTGTCCACTTTGCGTTTTCATCGTAACTAGTACATTATCATACTTAGAAAGTACCAAGACATTATTGGTACTTTGGTTGTAATTGGTAAAAGGATATCCAACATATTTTGCGCGATTGTTTTGTTTATTCCTCGTTGCATTTAGCAAATAAAAACCAAACAAGTTGGAATATCTCTCAGTAGGCTGTATGCTATACCTCTGTACCTATAGCTTGTAAGGCCCAGCGGTATAATCGATTGAACACACCTCTTGATGAAGATATTACTGCGGGCCCGGTTTAGGTTTATTTCTGGACCGGTATGCATAACCTACACATTTAGATGGGTACGTACAGGTATGGACCGTGGTACGAACATCGTGGTACCGAGTGTATTGTTAGGTCACGGGTAAGAGCGCTTATATTTAAATGTAATGGGTATTGGATATGTTTATCTAGTTCCCTTTAGATTTATGTTTTACTATTTGCTAGTACGATGTAGTAAGAGTAAATTTCGGTAGGGCTGTAAGCTTACACAAAATAAAATCTATGTGATACACACGGGCCAAAGCATTTCTTCCCATGGTGGTATCATTATAATGTAAGTAAGGAATATGGAAGTCAACTCGCAGTCTATGAAATGTGCCCAGTTGGTTGTAATAGACTCAACACCCCTTATTAAGTGGGATCAAAAAAATAGCTTGCAGAATAACTCCTCTGCCCACCTCTTCAAAGGCATACAATCGGAAGTGTTATGTATGTAAGTAAGTTTATTCGTATTATTGTCAAATCAGCTCGGTCCTCCTTTTGAACTATCGTCTCTACATCCTCTTTAATATTCGACACTTTGGAGTCCTTCTTCATCTTAGCGTTAATCCCAGTCGCATCCAAAGCTTTCACCTCGGAGTCTGGGGTCCGCTTTACCAGTTTAACTGCGGATTTGGCTGGACTTCGATATTTTAGGTGAAGCGCCTGCCACTGACCTCCACAACCCAATAGCGATATTGGGTGATATTGCAGCTAGACCAGTTGTTGGACTTTTTAGGTGTCCACACCGTTCGTCTACGACTGCCACAGGTATTCGTATGGCAACCGGGACCGACGGCTAACGTGCTCTCCGAGGCACGTAGTCCGGAGTCCTTATTATTATTTTTTATTGCTTTGTTGACTTTTACGAAAGCATTTTTCGCAACCCCGAGAGGAAAGCCTGCCTGTGCCAGAGCCTCTTCCGTTGTTTAGCAGGTGCACTGACTAGCAGACGAGGTCGACTATGGCCCCCTACCTTGTGACCCATTCAGTCCGATCGCAAACCAAAGGAAAGTTAAAAAAATAAAGACCCTCGATTCAGATACTGTCTAAATTGAGGTCCCTACTTTGACCACCTCGATAGAAGCTTTTTCGCACCGACTGAACGAACCTGGGTTTATAAAAAGAAGGGAATTCGTAATTGGGTAAAGCATTCCAATTCAATAACATAAGTCATTGGTTAGTACGATATAAAAACGCTGGAAAACATTTTGATGAACTCTAGATTAAATACAAAGAAAATAAACTAAACACTCAATAAAAATAATGAAAGAAAATGTTCTCAGAAGAAAAACGTACGATTTTCTATAAAAATAATATATAGAAAGCGATACTTCATAATAACTACAATATTTCTCGGCAGTGCCATTAATCCCACCACCTAATATTTCAAAGGCCAATAAGCCACCCAACCCTCCAACGCGGTTGTAATCTAAACGACCTTTTTTAAAACTAATAAAAGAGCTCGTTCGAAATAGCCACCGAAAATTTTCAAGAGGCCGAATACTGCTCTTATCTTCAGTAAACAAGAGCCATGCACCCGCCAGCTAATGATAGACATCGATCAAGTTCGTCAGTGTACTTTAGCAGCCGAATACGTTTATTTTAAGACGTTTCTTACGCACTATGCTCTGATTTATCAATGTCTTGTACAACATTAACATTTGTTAACAATATTTTTGGTACAACCGTTGCACAAGTTTGCTGAAAGATTTCAATCAAACAACATATTTTTCATAATGAATTATGGCTAAATATACAAATTATGTTCTCGCTAAAATCGTATTTAAATACTTTTTATTGATTTCGCTTGTAATAAATTTCAAGACTTCGAGTTTTATTTGAACATCTTTCAAAACTCACCGATTTTACGTGTCCCCGTGTTCCTATTTTATGTTTATGTTCCTGTTCGATTTAAAACATAATCATTGAGTACATTCATTGAGATATAACTTTTATAATAACCCGGCGGACTGGCCCTGCGGTGTTGCAATGGCTTTATAATTCTGCACTGATTACAAAGGGGAGCCGGCGGCCGCAATTTCGTCTTGTACCGATCGTGCTGTACATAAATTATCAGTTATTGATGAAGACATTAAACTTGCATACCTCCACAACAATTATTGAATATAGAATTTTCGGACGCGGCCACTGGGCAGGGCAGAAAATGATAACGCTTCACGAAGTGTAAAATGATGGCGAATTAGAAATTGCAATCTTGTACAAACATATCGATACCTCGGGGCTCAAAGGGCGTAACCGCCATTTTGGCGAAATTGAGTTTTTAATGTAGTCCTACTTATATTTTTCTCCTCTATCGATCTGTGTATTTAAAGTCTTCCAATTCGCAAAAAAATGGTTCTTACGACCCCATTTTTTGTAGAAAATAAAACAGATATTTTTAGTTTTTGTGCCGTAACAGCAACCACTGTTACTGTTTATAAACGCGAGGGTAGTAAACGACACCGTAGATGATACAAATGTTTTTACGCCTACCATTTTACATCATAAAATTTTTAGGTTTGGGTCGTAAGAGCAATCTCTCATATTGATTAATAAATTTGAGGGTAGTAAACGACATACCTAGTAAGTAGTAACATAATTAGGTACAGGTAAATCAATAATTATTAGTATTAATTCGTTGCTGAAGAACTACTGTACAGAGTGTACAGGCCCATCTCACTCCTGAGTCATGTCTACAAGTTGTTCTCGAGGGTCGTCACAAATCGCCTCTCGGGTAAGCTCGACGAGTTCCAGCCACGCGAGCAAGCCAGGTTTCGGAAAGGCTATAGCACCGTGGACCACATCCATACTGTTTGGCAGATTGTAGAAAAGACGCAAAAGTACAATCAGCCGCTGTGTATGGCGTTTGTAGACTACGAAAAAGCCTTCGACTCTATCGAAACCTGGGCAGTGTTGGATGCCCTGCAGCGGTGCCGTGTCGATTGGCGATACATCGAAGTGCTGAGATTCTTATATGACACTGCCACAATGTTCGTCCAGCTCCAAGACCAGAAGACGAAACCCATTAGTCTCCAGCGTGGAGTGAGACAGGGAGATCTTATATCAAACTATTCACCAACGCATTGGAGGACGTCTTCAAGACTGTGGATTAGACTGGACGGGGCATCAACATCAACGGTGAGTACATCTCGCACCTTCGGTTCGCTGATGACATCGTCATATTTTCGGAGTCGCTGGAACAATTGGGCAAAATGCTGCACAGCCTGAATGGAGCTTCTCGACGAGTCGGCCTCGGTGTATACTTGGAGAAAACCAAGATTATGTTCAACGAACATGTTACACCGAGACCGATTGCCATCGAAGGGGCGACACTTGAAGTTGTTCAAAAATATGTCTACCTGGGTCAGGTTATCCAGCTTGGTAAAAACAACTTCGAGAAAGAAATAGCCAGAAGGATCCAACTGGGATGGGCAACATTTGCCAAATTACGTCGGGTCTCGCCCCTACCGCAATGCCTAAAAACAAAAGTTTTCGACCAGTGCGTCCTACTTGTTATGACTTACGGTGCCGTAACGTGGCCACTGAAGGTGGGGTTAGTCCACGACCTAAAAGTTGCGCAGCGGGCTATGGAACGAGCTATGCTTGGAGTTTATTTGAAGGATAAAATTCGCAACGAGATCATCCGACATAGAACTTAAGTTACCGACATAGCTCGAAGAATAAGCAGGCTGAAGTGGCAGTGGGCTGGCCACATCTGTCGAAGGACTGATGGCCGTTGGAGCAGACGAGTCTTAGAGTGGAGACCGGAAGAAGAAAAACGTAAGGTGGGACACACCCCCAAGCCAGGTGGACTGACGACCTACGAAGGGTGGCTGGGACGGACTGGATGCGGAAGGCGGAGGATCGGCAAACGTGGCGCATATTGGGAGAGGCCTATGTCCAGCAGTGGACTGCAATAGGCTAATTGATTGATTAATTCGTTATCTGAGTTGATAAAAACGGTGAAAGTGGACCAAATGGTCCACTTTCCTGAAATGTCTACTCGGTTTCCGACTCGGTCTACTTTCTCTAATGGTCCTCTTTCCTGAAATTGACGGTTACAACCATCACTCATCATACATCCATTGAATTTTGGGGTGTAAACACCCCAAACATCATACATCCATTGATTTTTGGGGTGTAAACACCCCAAACATACAAATTTTCGGGGCGTATAGGAAAGCTATTTTCATTGCTTTTAAATTTATTCGAAATATAATTTTACAGTAACCTGCATCACAAAAATTTAAGACTTTTGGTCTTAGAATGGTTTATTTAGGTCAAAAATCGAAAAAGTTATGCCGAAAAAAGGAATTTTGTTTTTGTTTTTTTGCTCTCCTGTAAAATCGACTTTTGGCGCTTACGCCCTTTGAGCCCCGAGGTATCGATATATTATGTACATTCATTATTTTTCTGTTCTCGAATATTCCACAAGATTTCAAAACGTGATTGTAACAGGTGATAAACTTTTAAACATTAAAGTTCTTTTACTGCATTTATGTAATTAACTAATTAACTGCTAGATATAGTTATCCATCTTTGAATCTAGCTTTTTTTATCAAAATGGTTTTTGTTCGCAGCTTAAAAACTCGTAAAATGTCCAGTCTTCGTCATTGTAGCCGTTTTTATATTAAACAAGATAGCAAATAAACATATGGCTAACCAGTAGTGAGCGATTATTGTGGATGAGCGAGCGTTCCAAAGAGTATTGGTTATTGCAGGAGTTGAAAACGAGAATGTGGAAGATAGGAAGTTGGAAACAGTTCGTACTAGAAGAACAACGCATGTGCAATACCTAGTTACGGGAACGCACATGCGTCTTTATTCGATGAACCCATTGAGTTGAAACACATCTGATAGTTTTACCAAACATACGAATACAGCATACCGTTAGTTGGTAGTGAAACTGATTTCAGCCGGTGCAACTTCGTCAGCCAAACTGGTCTATTTGTGTGTAGATAAGCATGGCTCTGACACTATGAAACCTATGATGAAACTTTTTATGATATGAATAAACAAACAAACAGATAAATAAATTATTATTAATATAGACAAATTATTTTTGAAAGAAGCCGCATGTGAAAGACGAACGGACGAAGTGCTTCTATTACAGTGTTCCGTTTCACACACTACGTACAAAAAGCCGTTCCAACGTTAAAATAAAAAGGATGTAGTCATAAAAAAGTTAAATACCTTGAAAAGCTATGTGTTAATTATGCTTTAGTTAATAATTATATAAGTTTATAAAATAATTAAATAAATAATTATATTAATATTAATGTTGCCAGCCTTCTGGGAACTACATGAAGACTGTGGTGCGGATTAATTTCATGACGCCAATTAGGTAGATGTATAATATATGTATATGTGATTGTGTTCAGTGTTAATTATATATTTATATTAAGTGAATAATTTTCAATATTTGCTATTTTTGGCGTATAAATTTAAAGTTGAATAAAACAGTATTCGCATTGGAATAACTTACACTTTCGCAATACTTATCTTTACAAATAAAAAAAAACATACATTATGCGTTAGAATTACTGTCATACATGTGTATGACAGCAATTCTAGCGCATAATATATTTCATAGCTATCTATAAGAAATAAATGATGAATGTACCTTGAAGTGCTGTCAACCCTACGTGTACCGGTAAAAGAACTGTTCGGTTTGACGAGCGGACTCGTACGTGCCCCTAATGCACTATAAGGACAATTGGCATTTTCATTTCCGATTTATTCCTACTCAGACCGATGTTTTGCTGTCGCCTTTATTATTAAACGATTGTTTTCGCGTCAGCTTTTGCACTTCGCTGAATCAATAATGAGAACAGGTTATTAAAAGCTTGATTTCTTATAACTTCATGAGAGTTAACCGGTTTTACCTAATTCAGATGTTAATTGCACTTGCAACATTTTGGCGCGACCATAATTTATTGAAACACTTCATGAAATTCTCTGTTAACCCTTCACTGGTCTGTTATGTTGTCCTACTTTACTTTTTATCGGTGGATGCGATTAGGTCCTTATTCTGTACCACGTTATTCTTTAAAATATAATCGATACGATTGTAGTGAGAGACATTTCAATGATTTATGGAGCTCGCGCCTCGGCTTTAAATAATACATCGCCGTAAGCTTTCAACGTCTTAGAATGAAAGTCACGACTGTAATTTTAAAATGTCGATACGGATGTTTGATGATTTTATTATTTGTTCACTATATTTCATGATCCCTGGTACCCGCGGCGTTTAAATATTCTCAAGGTTGTGTTCTCGGTCGGCTACAATATCAGATCGAATTGAATTATATTTTGTTGAGCTCTCCTTTTAGTTGCGGTTGCTTGCTGAATATATTGTCGGTTAATAGAGCCACTATTGACTGTGTTTTAATATTGTCTATTACTGCCTATTCACTGCTTCGATAGAAGGCAAAATGTTTTATTGGATTGAAGGAATTTCTCAGGGGCACATCGGAGGCAGAAAAAGTGTATTTTTTCGCGTTATTGGGTTCATTGCATCCTATTATAATGGGGACCTAACACCTGTGAAGGGTGAATATCAAAATGGAGTCATATTTTTTTTCACCAATTCGCGAATAAAGGCACGACTATATACCTACAAAAAGAGTATATTTTTTGCCTGTAAGATATTAGGTAGTCATTGCAATAAGTGCTTGTATATTAGTAAGTTAATTAGTTAATTAAATAATTGATTAGAATATGAGCATGATCCGATTTTTTACTATTTTAATAAACGAACAAACACTATTATGAAACACTGCCAGCATAAATATGCTATACCAAAGACTTTTTAACATAGTTAACAGTTAAAACAACACTGTACTATAATATTAACAAAAATGTAATTATATAAAAAAATATAAATCATGAGAAGGCAATATATCTACAATAAATAAAGTAAACAATAAATTCACAGCTTGAAAATAATATTGTTAATCGTAAAAGTCCATTGATTTTCAATGAGCTTCCACAAAGTATTAAGTTGAACGCGATTCAACTTGCGAGCCCGGCAGATGGGCGACTGTATTAAATGAGTCTTCAGTAGCTGCGATTGTTAGTCGCAACAGTAGATAGTAGAATAATAAGATAGTATATAGATATCGTGTTGTTTTACATTATTTATTTTATTGATATCATTATTATTTGAATTTAATGATTTAATTTTTTAGTTCTAGTATTACATAAATAGTTAAATTAAGTTAATTAATTTATTATTTGTTAATTATAACTTGAATGGAGTGTATTTTTATCTTCGGAACATTATAGTTATCTTTAGTGTTGTTAGTGGTGCCTTATCTTAATGAACGTTAATAAAATTATAAAGGAGCGCCATTTTAGAATATTTTTACAATTATATGCGTTAATAATCTGAAACTTTACATAATACGTATTATATTATTACTATATTATTAGCTTTACTATTATATTATATCAGCTTTAGTGTGTTACTATTATTATAATATTAGCTTTTAGATACCTTTAATTTGATAATTAATCGATCATCCTTACCTAATTAAATTTCAGTTCGTCAACAGCTTAATAAGTTTCTTAATTTAAATTTTAAATTTGAATATGACTTTATTTACACATAATAAAGTTAATATTTGGGTCACAATCGAGTTATACCATTGCAATCGGAAGTTAATGAATAATTAATAAGTAAATTTGAAAATAATAACACACTAAATTACGACCATGTTATTGATATTTTTATCATCATAATTAGCATAAATAATCGCAAAATCGCAGAATCTTCCGTCTGCACCCGCAGTAAGATTGTTTACGAGCATCATTGTTTGCTCTGCACTCCGCAGTCGTAGCTATTGTGGGCTGGACCCGCTATTATTTTATTGACTTCCTACCAACTGGTCGGTTTATTGTGTTGGTTGTGCGCAAATTATTTGTTATTAGGTACCGGATCGGTACATTAATAGTCGCGATTATTCGTTGTTATTCGGGGATGATGATGTTATTGACTTTTAATTAGACACCTATTTTGTATGTTTTTATTTTTGCTTTAGGTACTTATTGTTGGTAGGTTCGATTTTGTGTTTCTTGGGATTTGTGTGATGGGGAGACGAATTAATATCAATAATGGTAGATGGTGAAGAAGATTTTAGAATTTTATAGATAGACATATATATTTTAACTGGACATTAAGTTAAAATAATTGCAAATAGGGTTTATAATAAGCATCAGTTTTCTTTTTTCATCACTTATCCTGCGATTATATTTTTCTGCAAATGTGAACCATCTGAGGAATATATAAATTCAAGATATAAATTTTAGTCAGCAGGGGGCTCAAGCTTACAAAATGTTAGTTATTGCTTAACTCATAATATTTTCATACCTTCCTATTATTTCTATTACTAATTCATTTATTTCTTTTCAAATTGCTGGTTTAAGATTATGTTAGTACCTATAGTGTTTCTTGTTTTCATTAATCGTTAGATGAATTGTAAGTAAGTTGGCTAAAGGCGGGCTATTTGACTACTCATTAGTCATTACATATCCTTCAGTTTGTAAGAGGGCTGGATACCTTATAGAATATGAGGCCTCCTATGTTTCTATTCAGTAGACGAATAGAAAAATAAGAGGCCTGTCTATAAGGTCTCTTTTAGTTTTCACACTCCTTACTGAAATTTGATAACGCATTAGTGGCGGTACTACTACATACTGTTGTTGTAAAAATATTAGACAACGATAACCACTTATCATCAAATGGACCGAGTTCTTATTTAGTAATGATTAGATAACTTCTATATGGGATTTTAAATTTCTAAATTCTTTATGGGAAATTAGACTAATTTTACCAGATTACATCGCAATTTATGATTTTTTATCTTGGTGGTTATTTACACTATTCCCTACATTTCGATTGCTTTTCACTAGTCATGGTAACGAGGAGAATAAGATAAGGCTGTGGTGGCCTCTCTTGTCTTGTTTAAAGTTATCTTAAAGTAATGAAGCTCTGTTTATTTGTGAGGATGATTAAATTCGTTTCAATACGAGATAAGACAGCACAGTGACGGTAAACGCTGACCTATCGCAAGTACTCTCCGGGTAGAAAGTCTCTGGTGCTGTTTCAACTGTAAGTGCTATCTCTATTTACCACCGATGGACCCGATACCCCACGGTGAAATCAAAGGCAATCAAAGAAAGGAAGAGTTCTTATTTGTCTACGTCAAGTGTACGGCTACAAAAATGGCTGCAATGGTGGCAGTGGCTTAGTTTTGAGTGCTGTCGTACGTGGCTCTTACATAAAATTATTCACAGTCAAGCGTAATTTGTTTATAATGAATGACTTGTAAAGTAGGGTTATTATTATAACTTATTTGCTATATGCTATAAGAGCTTATAAGAATGTTTAATTACATCATCTTGAAGTCGAGTTCGGAATCGATGCCACCGTGGAGTCTGGGGTCCGCACTTCGACCACCATGGTAACGGTTTTTTAAGCAGTTGTGATCGAGATCTTTTTCGTATTTGATCATCCACCATTTACAATCGACGATATTTTCTCCCTATTTCAAAACCAGTATTCAACATCAAAATCTTTTCGCAACCATGATCGATGATATCTTATATATTTTAATACTTGATGAAGTGGGTCAGTGACAATATTTCAAAAGTGACTAACGACTAACCTTCCAATCCTGAAAAAATAAGTTTTGTCAGAGTCTTGCCCGTAAGCAGCTAAGCTTGGGCCTCAACATTTTTGATGGAGCCTCTTTAACTCCCAATTTATGTTACTGTTCAATACGATAGCATCTGCGACATGTCGAACATAATTATGTAGGTACTTATTAAACATTGGTATTTTTGTGTTCTAAATAGCGTGAATAATCTTTTTAAATGACAGTAATAAATAACATTTATAGTTATTGCCGTAGAATCGATCGTCATTATTGATTAGTTTTCGGCGGAAACACAAAATGATTTAATCATGGATCATTAAAAATAGCTGAGCTTTTAGATAAAATTAATGCAATCACTTAATATGAAAACATAAAATAGATGATCACATTATTAAAAATGCATTTATCAATAGAAAATGTAAATGATAACGCAAAAAAATGTTTAAAACTTCTACGCCTCTCATTTGCTATTATTATTTAGATATTTAATTCTTTTTCCTACATACTGTATATTTTAAATTCTGTGATCGTTATGCGTTCAATGACATCGGAAGACTATATACGAACGGTATAGGTTTTATCGCGAATCGGCATATATTTAACATCGAGTTATTATAAACCGGTTATACCCTAACCTCTTGATCTAAAGCTGAATGGAAGAATGTTCACTGATCAGAAATTTCTATTCGATGTATCGGTTATAAATCGAGTCCTACGAATATCGAATAAATCAGTCGATGTTATCGGTTTCTTCACATAATAGAAAAGTAAACAGATAAAGGGAATTTGATCGTCATAATATTTCCTGTTATGATAATGAGTTTTAGAGCGAATGTATAGACGCTGTTGTATTGTGAATCTTTGATTTATTACTATGTTAATCTTATTAATTGGTAATATTGATATTTTCTTGACGTTAAGTAGATAATTTGTTTTAAGACTACGTGTTTTTGTTACCGATGCTTATTTTAGATATAAAGTTACAACTATTATCTACCAAAATACCATTTTTTTTACTTTATACAGAATTACAGTAATACTATATTATTAAACGGCATCTTAAGGTTTCAAGAAAAAAATATGTAAATGATAAAGTAGGAGGTATACCTATGTTGCTATATATGTTGCTATTATATGTTGGTAAGTATATCAAGTTCATAACTAAGCAACCTTTTTATTAGAATGTTACTGATTGTTTTTCTTATGTCTGTTAGCTTTATTCAATTGAACAGATACTTATAGGTACTATTGAAACGTATTGGTTTATATTATTAGCATTACATACATACTTACGTTTACATCTATTCCTCTTCGGGGTTATTTAACTTTTCTTCTTAATATATTGATTAGGTATATTGGTTTATAATTTAGTAAATTGTGTGTAAAGATCATTTTATTTCAGATTTATGGTCCTTCGAGCCGGACTTCCTCTGCCAAGCCGGCGTGTGCGTCGCATTTGTGTCGGAAAAGCATGACTAAAATTTAGCTCAACTGCTATCTGAGACTTAATCAGATCGTAATCACGATCACAAAGGAAATAAGCTCTCAATATCGAGCGTTTACGATTCATTCATGCGTGTGAGAGACATTAACTCAAACAATTTAGTGTGACATATATGAATGTCATAAAATAAAATAATCTTGCTACCACTCAAATGACAACACTTAATTGAATTCAATTTGACATTCCCACGATTTCGAATTTCTGCGGACGTGACGTCACAGATACTTCCTGGGCTTTTAGCAATTAAAACCTCTCACTTACCTGCTCTTATAATTTTATGACAAAAGTCTTGAATTTCTTCTGTCTCCTGTTTTATCACTGTTTTATGACTAATTAATTTTGATAGCCGAGAAATGAGGTGTGTTATACAACTTACGTAAGGTACAGGCTGTTACTTTTTTATTGCTGTTTTAGTCGATTTCAAAGTCAGACACGGCTACCACAAATATCTTACTCATTAGTAAAGTGATTTGTGGATGGATAAGTTCATTCACCCAGTTTTATCATTATTAATTAATTTATACAGCGAGGTTTACTATCGTAGATTTTGTCGCGAGACTGCCGACACCCACACATTATAGGAGGAAGGGCATAACGGTATTTCACCTTCATTTTTGGGGCTGCGGCTAAATTACATATAGTAGCTTTTTGTTCTTGCTAGTTACTAGGTTTAAATGAATGGTGATCTAGAAGACCCCGTGTCGCCCAATGTGCCCCATCGGCAACAGAATCAGTAACATATTTTTTGGATAATGTATTGGCGTAAGTAATCGCAAATAGCATAACATTGAAAATTAGTATTGTGTTTATTCAAGAATATACATAATATTAAACACAACAGAAGCACATTGATATATGACTCTAAAAGCAACAAATATTATAATAAATCTGCAATAATATAGTAATATGAGATAAATAATAATGATAAATGTAAAATAACGGACCACGCTGAAAAATAAATTTAAGAATTTAGAGCATTAGGAGAATTCAAGGTCACATCCGTTTGACTCGTCGCAAGTGTTCCCTAAAAGGCTGCAATGAACTCAGTCCTTAGTGGGGCTTAGCATGTTATCATGTTTTCAGTGCATTCAGGTTAAAGAGGTTGTTAGTGCCCTGGATTAAACTATTATAGATAAAAACGTGACCAGAACGCGTGTAAGATCACATTGTATTGCTAGAAATTTATGTACCGCTCTGGCGTCGACTAATGGTACCAAGTATGGGGCATTTTGAGAATTCAGTATAAAATATTAACCTGGAAGTCATTGATTTTAAATTTTGAATTTATTACACGAATAAGGGGCTCGTGGCTAAATAGTGACCGAGTAGGTTAACATATTGCAAGGTCAGTCTAAAGGGTCCTCTACATTTAAACAGATTAATCTGCGGATATTAGCGGCGGACGCGTCCGCGGACGTGTGGACGGAGTGATTTGCTCGTCTGTTTTTAAGTTAAATATCTACCACAGACGAGCAAGTCGTCCCGTCTACACATCTTCAGACGCGTCCACCGATGACATCTGCGGACGAATCTGAGAATGTGAAGTGCAGAGGAGCCATAAGACGTGAATTATACAGAGGCAAGAAGCAGAAGACTAAATCATATGATGATCACAACCATTTCTCTTCTACTAATATTTAAAAGGAACAATTATTATTAACATAATTTATACCGTTATTTCATTCTAGTTAAAGAGGTCAGATGGCAGAAGGCCATGGTTAATTAAATTTTAGATCTGGTTATATCTGAATTTTTGAATAATAAGATTTAGCGGTCTGAATCTTAAAACTAGCTTTAAATGATCTCCTTCTTCTTCTTCTTAGCGTTAATTCCCAGTCGCATCCGAAGCTTTTTAGCTCGGAGTCTGGGGTCCGCTTTTTGTCAGTCTTAACTACGGATTTGGCTAGACCTCGATATTTTCTGTGAAGCGATTGCCATTTGACCTCCACATCCCAATGGTAACATTAGGCGATATTGAAGCTTTGCAGCTAGACTGTTGTTTTTGGATTTTTGAGGGCTCCAACTACCCGTAACGACTGCCATAGATGTTCTTATGGCAACCGGGACCGACGGCTTAACGTGCTCTCCGAGGCACGACCAGACCAATGCAAATACCCATATTTCATGAACACAAATATTTGCACTGAGCGGGGATCGAACCCACGCCTCCTGCGTAGCGGCCGCGTTCACTACCGCTACGCCACGGAGGCTGTCTTAAATGATATCTAGAAAATAATACCTAGACGTCTAGAAATATAACATTTTATTCCAATTAGTGCCAATGAACTTCGTAAGTGTAAAAAAAACGAATCTAGTTTATTACTGTAAGAATCAGTCGCTAAGTAGGTAGATACAGTCAGCTTTAAAAGTAAATAAAAATTATTACCCAATTGTAGGTATACCAAATTTAAAAATATTTTAACAGAGCCCATTAGTAGTTACTAGTTTATTAGTTTGCACAGATACTATATTTTTTTAATCTGTAATTGTCTAACAAAAGTTTTGACACTAACTTACTATACGTCGTCTCCCAGACTAAGTACCATTTGGCACAACATACTTATATGAAAGTCAAGATTTCAGGTGGCTAAAGCAATATCTACACCTGTAATAAAGGGAGGAATAAAAATTAAGAGGAAAAGAGAGTGAGGGAGGAATAAAGATAAAGAGGTCTGATTGTTTCATCAACCGTAAAAATAGTCATATTACAACTTTACAACAATACTTATTGAATCAAAGGAACGAGTCTTTGCGGGTACAAAAAAGTCTGAATCGCTCTTAGCAACTCTCTACGCAACGTATGCTCTAACAATCTCTAGATCAATCATCATCTAATCAATCATACGCAACTTAGTTTAACTACATTACTCACGTCATTAACATGTAACTCACCCTAAATCTTATAGATTTTACTTAAACAAGACTTACAAATCCCAAAACATTACACATCTTTTATCAGATACGTCAATCAAAAGCCAAAATAAAGACGGCACTCGTCAATGCTCTGGCGCAGGCATTCGTAAGAACGGCTTAGAATTCCCCGCATTGAATATTCGCTGTATGCGTGCGGTGTCAGGACGAGGTGTGTTATAGAATAATAAACGAGGACTTGTTGGCAGTGAGCCGGTGATGAGCTAAACCCTTACTACTGAACATTTCGAGATTAGCGATAGATGAAGTCCAACGAGATACGAATAGAGAAAGGGACTTACTTGACCAAAAGTTAATGTAAATTTTGGCTTACTCATTCGTTTAGTTTTGTTGCATCTAACCTGGTTTGGTAAATACATAACGTGAACTAACAAAAAATTAGACGTTAGCAGGTAGTTAGGCAAACTTAAGTTATTTTTAAAACTAGTCTGCTTAAACATGTAAATTTTAAGAATTATTATAGCTCAAGCAAGTCCGCATCTATTTGACTTGATAAGCATATGCAAAGAGAGGAAATACAAATCCTTTAACATCATAATTATAATTTTATGAATGAAGAGGTTACATTTTTATGGCATATTAATTACTGTTTAGCGCATAAAAACATTCTTGCAGTATAAAAATAATCCATTTATTGTTGTTTTGTGGGTCAGTGACATCATAAAACTCATCATTAAACTATAGATAAACTGATAAGACAATAGAGCAACGAGAATTTGTGCATTTATATAGACTATTAAACTTTTTCAGGCTTTATATTATACTAGCTGTTGCCCGCGGTTCCGACTGCGTGAAACAATGAAATAGTCGGTTTGTGACTAATTTTTTTTGAAAATTTTGTTAAAAATATTAGAAGACATCAAAAAGATGAATGAGACCGATATATTCGTTATTGTATCGACCAAAATATATCGACAAAATAGGGGTTGTATATTTTATCAATCAAAAAAATTGCTCTTGTGATTGCAAAAAATCTCACCTCATCCACAGCAAACTAACTCGAAGAATATCTGCGGTTCGTAGTAATACCAAATACTATCATGTTGTTGTAATCTCGGAAACGGGAGTATCGGAGACAGTGATGTTGGCAATGAATTGACACGCGGGCACTCTGCGTCCGGCCCGACCGCCAAGTGTCCGACCCATGGGAACACGCACGATGGTATTAAATTTATTTATTGTTACATGTCCAGTCCACAGAACATTTTTCTGATGAATGGACGAAACTTTGTTCAGTACATGACATAATTTTAAGCTGCTACATAGGAAGTTTCATTTGATTACTATAAATCATCGTATTTTGTACTTGGTTGTGCTGAACTGAAGTTTAAATAAAACTGTACGATAGTCTACGCAGCGCTATTTAGACCCGAAGTAGGTACGCATAGCTTAACTAGCCAGTGATTTGGGGTCTAGAATTGCGGCATTTCTACATACATTTGCACTGAGCGGTAATCCAACCCAAGGCTCAGAATGTCTCTTTCCCAAAATGTCCCTAGGTTTTCCCTAAATCCGCGATGTCCTGGACTTAGCAGTCGAACGCTCTACCACTACGCCACAAAGATCATTACTGTAGGAAATGCAAAAGAAGAAAAATACATAATGGTCTAGGCCCAAACAAAGCATAGCTTGTAATTCGGGTTCCAGAATGCGGATAAACAAACTTAGGTACAATTTTTTGCTGTAAATCCATGCATATTTTATAAAGAAACATTCGAACCAATGTAAAATATACATAACTTAGTGCGCTAAGCGCAGAATTATAAAAATATATTCCTAGGTTTTGAAAAAACTAGATAATACTCGTATTAATAATTTTAACAAAAACTTTTAACAGTCGAAAAAGTTTTGAAGCAAAAAATTATAAACCATTTTTATTTGTCCTTAATTAGGTACTAAATAATTAAGCTAGTGTAAGTGAACCTTAGTACCTAATTAGAATGTGTGCCAAACATACCCATTTTCGTAGATTCAAAATGGAAAATGATGAAATCTGTTTTAAAAATGTTGAATATTTAGTTAACTTTCCTAATGACTGAAGTACTTATGTATTAATATATTTCTACATCTAGGGTCCCATTGATCTCCCAGCTAGGTGATGGGTGGTGGTTTCTGACATGTCAACAGTACTTTCGTTCTTCAGATTGTAATTAGAAGTTAAGAGAGAGAACCCAACTATTTAGCTCTAAGGGTTAAACTACCGTTTAGTTTTTAACGTAGTAACAGCTATGACGGCCAAGAGGTAAAAAGGTATGAGATATTTAAATTCCTTAGTTTTTCCTATTACGAAACGAGCCAAGAATAGAAACAGTTACGTTCTAATTGTAAAAACCCAACTTATCTAACTCTGGCGGTAACTTGAGCAAAGATCTGTTTATACAATCTGCCTGCAACTCCTCTAATTGATGATACCGTGGTGTATACAGAATGTGATTATTGTGATTCATCGAGTCACCGGTGGTACATGTTGAAATTTACTAATCTCTGTCTTATATTAAAATGCAGAGGCTGTTGGTCTGTATGTTTGCACAATCACTTTTTAATCGACATCGTGAATCAGATAGGATTTATGATTCTTTTATTATACTTAAATAACTTCACTGTAGGTCTTATTCTAAATATTATGAGTATATGCTACCGATTTCGATATTCAGTAAGCTTCACTAGCCTAATAAATAAATGGGTACACCGGTACACATTGTTTCACAAAGTTATTTATTTGGTACATGCGGGTTGGTACATAAATGCACGCGATCCTGGTTCTGAAGTGGAACTCGAACGCGTATCAAAATTCGACATGCACGGACTTCCTACAATTACAAGACCTCTGAGAAACATCTGGGCGGTAGAACTGGACACAGCCCTCAAAGCCCATAATCACATACATTAAGACAAGATTACATAATTAAGCGCGTCAAAGTGTAATTGTTCACACAACCAATAATAAAGCTTAAAAAGTGCCCGTTATTTTTCATCCCAGACAGGTAATTTTAATGCATATTTAATGGGCAATTCTTGGCTTCAAATTCAGAAAGATAAGGTACGGCTATAATGCATGCAGTTTGCCCCTTGTGTTATTTATCGTGTGATTTTTGGCAACAAAGCTTTACTCCGCTACTTGGCTCAGCTAGATGTGTGCAATGCTTATGTGCAATCTCCATAATGCATGCTCTGTTGTATGATACCGCCAGCGGCGCTTTGACGTGACCACTGACGCAAGCGCTCGAGTGCCTCAGTTAGTGCATTTAGAGCAAATATTATCTAAGTTATTTTGCTGCGAACACGGTTCATCTATGACGGGGTCGTGATTTGGTTTCGTAGTGGCTGAATATAGAATAAGTAGGTTTCGCAAAATCAGTTCAGGTCATCGATATTTACGAGTAGTTTGCTAGGTGACTTCGTTTTTGCGTTTATTATTTCGTATCCCCTCTGATAATGTTCAGATATCAGTGTAGTTATCAGAAATACTGTTATTATTTGCTTTATACCTCGAAATAATAATAATTAAAAGAAGCGTGACTATTACGAGAAGCGTGGCGTTGGTTAACACTTCATAAATTATATTACCGTAATTAAAGTTCTGATTTATATCTAATATTTATTAGTCAGCCGCACCGAGTAGTAGTTTTAACCTTAGTTCGTTGAAAATAGCTCATATGAATTTTGTTAATATAGTTGTAATGTTGGTACCTACCTACTAGGTAGGTGCGTAATGACGTATGTATAAATAATTACTTACGAAAAGCAGTTCGCTGGAAACTGACTGGCACACATACCTGAGAACAAAAAGATACTGGTTAGATCTGAGGATTCGCCGACCGTGATTATAATAATAATAATGAAATACCAAAAGTTTATCCACTGCAAAGCTAGCCGTGTCAAGGCTTCCTGGAAACAATGAAGACACTACCGAGAGTCCATGATTCGAATAGCAGTTTTTCGCCAACAGACGCTAATTAAGTAATTACCATTTTTACGCAGTGGCATACGTGAAGCTCATCTCACTGAGGTTCAGTACGACTACACCATTATGACAAGGCTCTAATTTGGCCGAGTGACACGTCGGCTGGTCGCGTCATGAATTATTCCGTTCACCGTGTCCGGTCAGTAAAGACGTTTAATTGAGAGAACAGCGTGTTTGTCGAATAAAATCGTGTGAACTTTTTTCTCTGAATCTCAATAACCTCATTTCGTAAACAGACACATTTCGATTTATGACGTGAATGTTGAGCTTTTTGTGGAGAGAGCGCTTTTTCGTGAGATTTTATCTTTGTAGTTGCCGTATGATAAGTACATAAAATGATAACTTAATGTTTAAGCATATTTTAATAATTGTTTGATAAACCATTTTCAATGTTTCTTTTAATGTGGTTTTAATGGTTCAGTAGCTATATTCAAAAAAATAGGAACATACGTACATACCTATCTACCTGCATCAGATATTAATCCTAACATGCAACTGTTTACTTTTCAATATTTATTATTTGACAACAAATTCGGGGAAAAATCGCATCATAAATATATCACAATAATAAAGAGGTGACATATATGAATGATTTATTTATGTACAATAATTTATGTTATATGGAGCCCAAAATACCGATCGGACTTAGCTGTAAGCGCCGCCTACGCGCGGGGTCAGCTATAAATCATATTGCGACATCTCAAAAATGCCAACTTCAAAAACGTGTTCGCCCCGTGGCCAGTACCGCACGCACCGATGGTAAGACAAGAAAAACAAACGTAAAAAATAAATTACTTTTGTATACCTCCTTTCTTTCCCGTTGTTGGACGCCGAACAACTCATAAATCACAGAAAGATAAGCATAAAAAGATTGTATGAGGTGGGTACACGGTAGAACTAAACTTTTCGTATTCTGTTATCTCGTGTCAAGCGAGCCTACAAAAAATGTACCGCCTACACCTTCCTCGAAACGCTTAGGTATTAGACCAAAAGCCCAACTTAGTTACATATTTATTTATATATAAGTGACCACGTAGATTAGTCACGCTCGCAGATTAACGCAAACTTACACAGCATTACAAAAATTTCTCAGTAAGTGTTAAGTATCACGCAATTTTGTTACGACTTATATTTTCTTATCTCAAAATTCCATCATAATATTTTTTATTATATTTTTTACTTACACAGCGGTAGGTAGTAACTATGCGAATAATTATTGTCGTTACACTTAAGAAAAACTTCAAATATGTAACATAACTCTTAGCAATATTTTTAAGCTAATTGAATTCATTTAACAAAATAATAAGTTATGTAAAAATAATACATGCTTATGCATTCATAATTATGTTTCATACGAGAATATAAAAATCCACATATTAAAAGAGTAAATATAAAACTCGTATGTCGGGCAGAATCCTAAATCTTCCACGGTCACCTGGGCGCTTAACAAATAGCGTAGCGGGGCGACCACATGAGGGGGGCCGACTTGTCAGGCGTTGTATACACGAGCGCCTACTGAGCAATTAGATTTGTTAGCTTGTACCTACCCGAAGAGTTTCATCACGCCCCCGCTCAACAACAGATGCTTGGACTAATAACCTCTCGAAGTTTCCCCCTTACCCCGCCGCGCACCCCTCGCCCCTGGGACTCCCGCGCTACCCCAGCCTCCCCAAGCAACCCAACTAAGATAGATTGCGCCACCATTCTTGCAATTTTCCTGTCGTATCTTGCCTCGTAAATTCCTAGTGATATATAGGTTCGGATCTTTCGCGATGCGACCAGGAGCATACTCGAAATATGATAAGAGTTATTTATTATTGTTCTTATTGGTTTTCTAAGGGGTGGCAAGTAATAGTATTTCGTTATGGCTTTGTGTTGTATTTTCATTACTTCACCACTTTCATAAAAAAAATCTTAGGTACTTTACCTAAAACTCTGCTCAAATTCTTCTTCTATTTAATCTTAGCGTTAATCTAAGTCGCATCCGATCCGAGGCTTTCACCTCGAAATCTGGGGTCCACTTTTTCCAGTCTAACTTGCAGGATTGGCTAATCTTCGATGAAGCTACTTCCATCTGACCCCCATAACCAATTCGCGGTATCGAAGTATTGCCGTTAGACCAGTAGTTGTTGTTTAGGGCTCCAAACCCATAACGACTGCCAATACAACCATCGGATGACAAACGGGACCGAACGCTTAACGTGCTCTCCAAAGCACGGAAATACCCAGACCAATAATGTATATAGACATATTATTCATGCATATAAATATGTAATATGTAGTACAAATAATGTAATTTGCACTGAGTGGGAATCGAACCCGCGCCCCCTCTTAGCAGTTGCGTTCATTACCGCCACAGAGGTTGCTCCAATTGTCAGTTCTTTATTCAAATGCTTCTATAAATGTTTAATATCTAGAAAAGTTAAAAATATGAACTAAAACAGTCGTATTATTTGATAATCTAAGTAGATACACCATTAATCTAGTGTACTTCAGGTATTTATCTCTCCACGCCAGTTGAGGTGTCAAGTTGTCTACTCTTTGAGATCTCTACCACTTTGTATAAACCTCCTGGTGCTCGGCAAAGCTCTGTTAATCCCGAGGCTTCTCTTAGTAGGTTAGCGGGGCAGGCTAGAGAGTTATGTACGTGTATGTACGATTTATAATTATAAGTTACTAAGACGTAGAGTAATTAATACGAATCTGTAGAGACTGGAATAGTAAGGAGCGTGATTCAAGCTTTACATTAATTGTTTTTGCACCTTATTTTCTAATCTATAAAGTCCACTGTAGCTTGATATTTTTATGCTTTTAAATGAACCTGTACTGAAAAGTTGTATCTAGAATTGTTCATATAAATGATATCAAATATTAAATTAATGAGGTAAAACAAATTTGAAATACTAATACCTCACTATAAAGTTAAAACCATAAATTAATTTACCTGCAAATTTAACTCTACATAGAAAACCTTTATAATTCAAACTGCCCAAAATATTTTACCGTCTCAATTTCCGGAGCCACCAAAGTGAAGGCCAAAATTTTTTAGCCTAACTGAATACGAATTAAGCAAAACAACGCGGAAACCAAATTACAGCTGAATACCACACTGGGGCATTATTCTGATTGACATCGAGTTTCAAACGCAGTCGTTACGTGAGAAGACGGTGGATTACAATTGGTTAACGTGAAAGCCAGAACTAGTGTAAAACTAGACCAACTTAAATATGTCGGCTTTTACGAACGCGCGTAATAACGAAACTGTTTGTCTCTCAGAATAAGGGACCTGTGCAGAAATAAAAGAACAAAATGTTCATTAATTTAGCGCCAAATTAAAAACAGCGCAGTGCCTTCGTTCATAGAGAGCCGACGCCATTCGCGGCCATTTCCATATTATAAGAGCAATAAATTGTAATTGCGTTTGAATTGCACTTTTATAATTTTGGGTATATATCAATGAGTTAGAAGGCATTAAAAGGCTATTAGCATTGGTTGTGAAGGTCTGATAGCAACCGCTTCATGTAAAATGTTGAAGCTTAGTCGTTTCATACTTAGACGGAAAATAGACTCCAGCTTAGCAGAAAAAGAGTCAGAGGATGATGACTAATGAGTTAATACCTAGGTCATCATCATCATCATCTTCATTGAGACGCATTTTCCTGATTGCATCCGTGGCCAAGATGACCTCGGAGCTCATGGTCCGCCTTCCGGCTCTTACGCGAGTGAGACCATTTGCACCCTTATTGGGCCCTTTTTCACCCAGCCTTATACCTGTATACTTGCATAATATGACAGACGAGTCTCTGGTGTAGGTTTTCTTCTCTTGGTTAGGGATGGTTGCTACTGCAAACGTCAATATAAACCGATTCAAAAGAAAAGAAGGGAGAGCAGACTCCGGTTTCCAAGATGGAGAATTTAAAGCAATTAGAATAGGTGCTTAGATGAAGAAGTCTGATGAGTTAAAGATATAATGAAACCTACGTCATACTGCGAGAGGTGGCAACTATACCATCAATCATAAGGATTTGAGCTTAACTTTATCAATTACAAGGGATACCTATTATTCTGTCAGAAAACGTGTAATCACGGCCATAACGTGTACAGTTCTATAAATTTCAATTAGTTATCGCAAGAAGGAACTTACTGGCTCATAAGTTAACCTCCTCATAATGGACAGGCAAACAAGTTACAGATGCTCGTGGTTCTTATTCATCATTGTCAATCGTATCATAAACGTGTTTGTTCATTCCTATTGGTTAGAATATCTTTTACCCTGAACCTATATAGGTAACTATATCCACAGATTTTTAGGCTAAGATGTTTCTTTGAAGAAAGAATCAAATTTTGTATTATGGTAACGAAAATTTCAATTGAACGTTTGTTGATTAATTACATGAAATTTTGTGCGTGTCTAAAGGTTTAGGTAGACGTGTACGGATATATTCCATTTTGTGATCTAACGTAGATAAGTGGTATAAAAATATAACTATGTACTAGAAATGTCTGAACAAACAAGCTTAATAACTCTTTGCTCAAGCCGGGAATTTAGTTGCTATACTTAAAAAAATCTAAATGTTTCATCCATCGAAGAAGGTAACTGAGACATTCTGTAGTTAATAGTAATATAATAGATGAGCTAACTAAAGGGATTTTAACTATACCTATATCATGGATGAAGGCACCCTAATCATTCATTGTAGGGACCCATGTTCAGCCATGGACATGCCCATTGATTTATAGGTTTGAATAATCGTAATAGCAAACTACTGATAGGATTTCTGTTAAGGGTTTTTGCATACTTCCTGTGTTGCTTGACACTATGAATATGACTGAAGGAATTGTAAAATTTGATGTGACTTAATCACTGTATGTGTAGGACTGCTTCACAAAAAGTATAAAAAATATCTCTTCCCATGGATGTCGTAGAAGGCGACTATGAGATTCTCTATCCGATAGTAAACATACAGCCCATTATAAAGTGCCAGTTTGGACAGAAAATCATAGTTAGCGGGATGTGGGTGTTAATACACATCTGCTTACCCCTTTGGAGATTTACAGACGTGATAATATATTATGTGTGTATGTATAAATAGAGTCGTCTAGACTAGCATGGCTTGTATGCAATCTCTAATCTCAAAAAACGACTTAGCAATCGAACGTTCTGCCGTCACGCCATATACTCGTATGTCGTAGACCCCTTACTTTTAAAAATATAACTCCATAAAAGTGTACTAGCCATAAAATGTTTTCACTTTCACACTTTGACACAATAAAAGAGGACAGGACGCACATTAGCTAAATCACACTTTAATAACGCGTATGAGTTGATAAAGGTCGGGGCAGACTTGCGTGTGCGTGACGTGTGCGTGCACCGGATGTAGTACATGAAATTTTCCCGTCACGTATACGCACACGCCACGCAGTCGGTTTGACGTCTTCTTCAGATTTTCATATATTACAAAAGGTGCGTGCACGCACTCGTTTTTCACACGCAGCCCGTCTCCTTCGGCCTTAATTATGGAAACAACTATATCTTTAATCGTAAAACTTTATTTTGTAGTAGTCAATAAATTATTTTCCAGAATATATACTAGTAGACAAACTGATTAGAATAAAAATTGTGTCGCAGTTCAAGGGGTGAGGTAGGAATGGGGGAGGGATAGCTACGGGAAGCAGAGATTAGAAATTATGAATTATTTAATTTTGGCACGCTGCATAAGCGTGACTTTTGGCAATACTATCTGTGTGGTAGCTACATAAAGTGGTTGACAATTTGACAGCAACTATAAGTCACTAAATCCATACAGCCATTTTACCATGTATACTTATTAGTTGTAAGTAAAGACACCGCGTATCTAGATTTGGATAGAATCGATACACGGAAACCGCCAAAGTATTTCCTGCAATTCGTCTGAGCACGCCGTTTGTAAAACGGATGGTAACGCGTTGTCGATTTTGAAGTTGACTTTTAAACGATTTAGTACGAATTTATAAATTTGCAAAGATATACGACATCCGGCAAACTAATAAATTAGTACAAGGTCAAGCAGATGATGATGATGATGATGATTTATATAAAGATGGACTGACTGGGTTATCATGTGTAAGTCAATGAATATTAATCGTGATGTGATAGCCCAGTTTGATTTTTGATGTATAAGGCTTCACCAATAATTGAGGCTGGTACACCTATAAACTAACGGAACAGGCTTATCTTCTTCTTTTCTTCTTCTCAAGGATAGGGGATCAGATTACAGTTGAGTTGCTTCCAGGAGAGCCAAAATAAACCAAATAATGATTGTACGAACAAAGCCAACAGCCTCTGTGGCGGTTTCGATCCCCGTTCATTGCAAATATTTCTATGCATGAATATGAGTATTTTCATTGATCTGGTCGTGCCTCGGAGAGCACATTAAGACGTCGATCCCGGTTACCAAACCAACATCTATGGCAGTGGTTACGAGTAGTTGGAGCTCTAAAAAGTTCAACAACTGGTCTAGCTGCTATCCTGCAATGTTTCAATATCGCCCAATGTCGCTATTTGGTTGCGGAGATCAGGTGGCATTCGCTTTACGGAAAATACCGAAGTCCAGCCAAATTCGCAGTTAGACTGGTAAAGCGGACCCCAGACTCCGAGGGGTAAGCTTCGTATGCGACTGTGATGAACTCTAGAATGAAGAAGTTGTAGGAATAAGGCGTTTTCAAGCTAGAATGCACCCAGGATAGGGCCTTCAAAGTATTTATTAGATTCAATTCATATTTAGTCCGATTCCCGTACAGACACACTGTAGTCGCTCTCTACACAAGCCAAGAAATTTTGTTTATTAGCTTTTAAAAATCTTGTGAAAGATTTGATTCATGAATTCATGTTTACAATTTTCATATGTAGGTAGTTATCGTGCGCGTTTACACTTGCCGTTTAATATTTGTCGAAGGCATAAACAATTGGAAGGAAACAGTACCCTCGTAGACAACGGAAGTATGCCGAGTGTCGGTACCGGAAGTGTTATTGCCGGAACGACTACTACATCCGGTCGTGTAGACTTCAAGTCTGCGCCGGTGACGATAACTGTCTTCGCCATTTTTGAGAGTACCTTCGTAGTTCGTAGTAAGCATTTGGTAACTCCATGAATGGAGTGAAATTATATTATTGAGGATGGAACAGGTATGGCATTGTTGAATAATTTTATCGTGGATCTGGAGAGTACGATATTATTAATGTTTTGGAATATACTACACATAAACTATTTAATTTCAAAGCTCAGATAAATAATTTATTTTAACTAGAGGAAAATACTTAATTGTGAAGAATTTTGATTTATTAAAATTATTTTTGTCAGTAATTTTGGATCTAATATAGAATTTCTCTATATTGCTATACTTGGTATATTGAATGCTATGAAACTGCTCATTTCTGAGCTTTTTCCCAACTCACTTGTGGTCGGCTTTCCAATTTAACTGTGATGCTGCTGAACTTCCATATTTCCAACTGCCATGTTCTGTAGTTAGATTTGTCAGACATATACCTATGTCAACATTAATAATAATGATTATGTAAGTTTCCACCTCTGTTGGAACTGTACCAGGTAATTGGTGACAGAACGAAATGAAGAGACACCTGAAGATGGAACATGACACACACTTTTCATTTCAGTAGGTAAGTAAATTTCGATGTGACAGTAATCATGCGCACAATTTATTATCTTGGCAATCGTAGTGAACTTCATTAGCAAGAAAATGCTTCTAATGAATGTGTGGTATCTTAATTATCTAATTTTCGAATGTTTAGAAATTGGGGGCAACGAACGACTCACTCCTTCCTTCAATTTCTTTTATATCTGATAAATGAATAATACACTTTATCTGTACACCAGTACACGTATTAGGAAAACCAACTGTTTGGAGCTCCCACGACATGACAATCAAATTAAATATCTATCTTTTTTCATAATACCTAATAATCTAACTAATACCCAGTGATACTTTTGGTTATAACTCCGGATGTACTCTAAGATTTTAAGACTGATCAAGACTTTTCAAACATAAAAAAATTGCATGAAAATCTGTTTTGTACTTTTTACGTCCATCGTGAACAAACAGATAAACTGACAAGGATCGAGTAATCCCTGTTGGCCTGCCTGAATAAAGAAATTTAGCTAGAAGCAAATGTAAGTATGTTTTGCACTTGATCAATTTTTGTTTCAATCCATGTTCGTTATATTTTTTTAGCATCGCATCTCAAATTCTTATAGGCTTTTACATAAATATTAGTTCGATTAAACTGGAATCTACCCATTTAGTTTCCTTTAAAACCTCATATACATTATAAATACTTCAATAAATTTTATTACGCTTCTGTTATCTAATATCTCAAAAACTAATAAACAACCTGAAGATATTTATCTCTCAACTATCATCGGGTAATTCTTCACGTTCAAGGCATTTGAGCACGAAAACCCATAACCTCAAGAATGCTAAAGACGCAAACGATTTTTAATACAGTCAGCACCCTATAATGGGTGTTTTCGCACCCCAGTCTGCGGTGACATTTCGAACCCACCGCTCTATGAAAAAACAAAGCTCGAAACATTATGCAAATGACATTATGTCGGTATTTTTGTACGTTTCGCCGACTTTATGAGCCGAATAGGAAGGGTTGTAGGGTTAAGACAATTCGCGAATGAATAAAAGTTTTTGATGCCACATTGTAATTTTTTTTTTTCAATAAGTAGTCAACCCTCTAGTTACACCCCTCGGTACTTTTATAAGTGTACAGATGCAGAATAATGCTAAGTAAAAGTCGATTTTAAGTGAGAGGGTAGTACTCGTATGTCGACGTAACTCGTCTTCGAAGTTGTGACATACGGCTCGGCGTACCTACACTCAGTGATATGTTTATGCCCGTCTGCATAATTCACAATGACTTGACTAAATCTCTTTAGAGCTATTACACAAATCTGGCTTTGAATGCCGCTGAACTGCCCTTTTTCAAAACCTTCGCAACACCAACCCCACAGAAAATTGCAATAAATCAGTTATTCTTATAGGTAGGTATTGTGTGAAATAAGGGTTCTTGATTAAGGTCAGGACAACCAATAGAAGAAGAAAATGAGCATTTGATAGGTCAGCAAGACGAAAATGACACCTGGGGAGCTACCGCGAAACGTAGATCTGAAACCGTAACCAAGTTTACCCGAGTGATACAGTATGATGTTGCTTTTTTATAGGTAACGGTATTCACTTACCATTTGCAAAAGGTCCTACCTAATCCACTTAAGTTAGTATAGATCTAATCCGTTCCATAAAATCTGTACTAACTTGAGTACATTTACGTAATACGCTAACTGCAACACGCCCTACTTTTAGCACAGTACATCAAACAAATATTTAGATTAACACATTTGCAGACATATCCAAGAATGGCAAATATTGGTGTCAGTGACGTCACGGGCTACGACGGGTTATCGCAAAGAGTAAGATCTCATCACAGATTTGTCAATGAGCCTTGATATGTGGGTTCCTCAATTTGTTCGCATTGACGTTGAAAATGACGCCATCTGTCGCCTGTCAATCATTTGACCTGTATTCAGGTCATTCAACCTTTGAAGACCTAGGTTTACTTGAAGGTGTCTATTGAAAAAAAATTGAGTCCTACAGAGTGGCGAGGGGTAAAAATTTAAAAATGGAAGTCGGTGGAAATGTTGAAGTACAAAATAATCAATGTAAACGTCTCTACCGCGACTTCCCCATGCAGAGAAAGTCGGCAGGAATCGTGTTATAGGGAGCCCTCGCCACTGGAGAGCTAAGTAGGTACATGACGGCGACACTCACGCCAGTGTATTATTGAAGTAGGTAAAGATGTAGAGAAGAATCTCTTCTGCTTGCTACGATCCTGGCACAGCTTCTTTTACCTTCACTCTTGTTTTCATACCAAAGGATCGTGTGCATGTTGGCACTTAGTGGTATAAAATATAAATACTATAAATGGCAGTAGGTACAACTCTATTTATTTGCTAGGTTTTGCCAGCGACTTTGACCTCTTACCATAAATCAAATCTAATAAGTCCAGATTTTGTGATTTCTGTTTTGGCATTAATCCAATACATACTGTTATATACCACTGTAAATGTGAAAGTAATTTTGCCTAATCTTGGCCGAAAATATGTCCACGGCAATGTTGGTTATCGAAGACGAAGTTTAAAAGCAGTATATTTACGAGTTGGTATGTTCACTTCTAGGTGTTTGTTACCGAGTAGTGAAGATTAGGTAATTACGATTAGTTTAGACCTTTAGTCCAAACAGGTAACAAACTACCAGACAGAAGAAAAATATTCGATTTTCTACTTACCTAATCGTAATATTTATCTACGTGGATACTTATATCGTGGTGAGATCAGCTCCCGTATGTAATAAATAATTATAAATTACAGATGCTACTTCGATTTTTCAATCGATGTGTAGTCAAACGTATTGAAGGTAATTAAATCAACATCCTGTGTATTTGATTTTGTAATATCCGCGTAGTAATTAGTTTTTCAAGATAAATGTATTACTTTCAAGATAACTTAATTATGGTACTATGTTAATAACTTTTAAGCTTTCGCTGTACGAGATTTTTACCAGGATTTTTTTTATGATAAACCAGTACCTTACACTATTATGTCGGAATCCCGTAACGAAAAACGATGCATTTGATCTGACTAAGTGTAGTCGATCCCTAGATGAAAATGAAGTAGGTTCAAAGATGGTTTTTATATCTATGACAAGGTTTCACGGTGTACTTACTGTAGTTAACTAGAGCACTGAAAATGGCTCCATAGTATGCCTAACATACAAGACTAGCGTCTAAACGCGGTTTGCCACACCTATACCAGACAAGAAATGCGTACCTACCCAAGATTTGCAAAAAAATATAACATACTTACTACATAACCAAAGAACCCTAATTTCTTCAGCAATATACCAAATATTTTTTTAATTACAAACAAGCTTGAGATTTGAGTTACGACGAAAATGAATCGTTTTAATTTATCAACATCGTTGCCATCTGTTTCATACCCACTGTTTAATTTAAGCCTCCCCAGACTCTTCAGTACGCATTCGGGGATACGCCAGAAGAGGCACTAAATGGAATAGGTACTTACTTTAACTTCAATACGAGTATTTAAATATGAATTTGCTGTGATTGAGATGCATTTTTTTTGTACATACATATACATAATTATGCTCACGTTTGTCAATCTCCGATGAGGCAGAGGTGTATTGCCTATCACCCACATTTCGCTAATTATGATTTTCTGTCCTACGTAATAGTGAGCTTATTGTCGTCAAGTATTTCTTTTAGGTGAGATTTAAATCTACAATTCCATAATCTTAACTCTGAAAACAAAGGAGAACATTCACTCTCCATACATATCTGGGCTAATTTTGAAAGTGCCGGCCAAAGAAAAAAACACTTTTTTATTTTTCATTATGGCAAAGCATTTTTTATTAGGGCGTCAAAGTTGAGAGACCACTTCCAACGGTTTTATTTGAGTTTAAAAATCTTGAAAATATACAATTTTTATCATACGAACAATAAAAAATAAATAAAAAATATTGTTCTACATTGCAATAATAGTTAATAAAAACAAAAAAAAAAATAAACCCCATACTGCATATTGTTGTTTTTCGTTCATTTATTTAGGTCTAAAATTAAAAGTGTCGATCAAAGAAAATAAATATGATATTCCGCTAGAACTTTATTTTTTTATTTATTAATGCATTGTTTATTAAGGCGTCAAAGCTCCCTCAGCTTTGACGCCTTACCACTTCCCTGGTTTTATTTGAGTTCAAAAATTCTTTGGCCGGCAAAATAAAAATTAGCCCAATCTAAATGATCGCCTCTACATTCGATTCTATATGAAAAAGCTTAAACGTACAAGTTAATGCTATTTAAACATTGTAAATAAAAAATTCTACACATCGCCTCATAGACAGTTTTGTCATCACGAATAATTACGATCAATCTCTGCCAAGACTTCGACTAATACTCAACAATGTATGAAACTTACGCACTTAAGCAATATTTATTCCCTGTCTGGAACATTAACACTACTTTTTATTTCTAACCCAGTATTAGTTCAAAATTGTGGTTTTCTTATTACGTGAATACAAATTGTGCACTCATTCGAAAACTACATAACGTTTCAAATTTATGTCTGTCATCGCGGCCATACTAAATGCTGGAATCAAAATGATCATGCAATTTTAGTTATATCAAAACGCATTTAGTTGACAGAATGAGATATTTCCGCAACATAAATATGTTTCGCATGTTTCTCTAATGACGGAATGTTTAATATTTCAATGTGTAACCATAATGTAAGCCCAAAAAAAAAAACAAACCATTTAGAATTATTTTGAATGAACATACCTCTTCTGATTTTAGTTTGATGGTATTTTAAGTGGTTTTGAGAGGATTTACTATTGTAAAATGTTATATTTATGGAAACTGTTTAAAAAGAAATACAACATTAAAAATACGATGTTACATAATTAAAAATAGGGTTTTTATATAGACATTTCGTAATAAATACCTGCGAAACTATGACCTAGATATTATAACTAAATTCATACGAACGTGAAGGAAAGTTAAATAGTGAAGAAAGAGTGTACCTATAGATTAAGATTATCTAGAACTAGGTTACTTAGTACAGTAGAGACGAGAAAAGTGAACCTCATTTGAAAAGAAAAGTTATCTTCTGCGCTGATGGCACAAAATCTCTCTGTTCTTACAGGGTCGGCGGCACGAGTGTGATCCCCTGGTGTTGCACTCGTCCATAGGCCACGGTAACCACTTTCCATCAGGTGAGCCGTGTGCTTGACTATGACCAAAGTGATGTAAAATAATATATGTAAGTGGATTCTTAAAAAGTTATGATAAAAGTGTTGCCAAATCGTTACTATCGTATCGAATTCTCTATATAGTTTTGAGATCATTGTCTCGAAACTATATAGAGAATTAGGTACGTCTCTAATCAAGTATGTATTGTTACCCCGACATCCAATACGTCATTTGCATATCCCAAGCACATGTGGTCATGTATAAAGGGTAGAATGGGCTCGTATTTAATTTTCATAAAACGAGTACCGTTTTAATATGTCTGCGGCCGAATAATATCCTAACCCTTTCTATTTCAAAATTGGCTTTGGTTGTTCATATGGTTAATTTATTGTTCGCTGTGGCTTCACCTATGTATCTATGTGTGAAATTGAAATAATGAACTATTTTATTGTTAGTAGGCTTCCATAGGGACATCAGAACTTCGAAGAAAGGCCTTTGAAATGTTTTGATATAATGTTTGCTCAATTTAAATTTACTGCTTGGGTCTCTATCTACGTGTATCTAAGAATGCTTGTTATATCTACCCAAGGTAGTGCAGAGAAGAAGGGGCAAAGTAAAAAAGGACAGTGGGAATAAATTAAAAAGGAATCATAATCTTACTTAAGGGTGACGGTAAATTTTCCCTAGTCAAGCCAAAAATTCTTCCGACTACAGAAATATCAATTAACCCTTATAGCAATTTCCTTTATTACTACGTAAGTATGGATTAAGAAAAGTTGTCGGTAATGTTTTTAGAATGGTGAATAGTATGGATGTAGAGGGGCTTTAGGAGCAAAGGCAGGATCCAAGAGAAGATTGATGAATTTTCTAAAAAGGAAAAGAAGATCTGAAAAGATGAAGTCTAACAGAAAAATAATATAATATTTTTGTTAGAAGAACCTATATTAGTCTAAGACATATTGTACAGAACACTATTACGCTTACAATCATATTTCAATTCAGTCTAACGTAAGCAATAAACAAAAGCACAGCGACGAAGATTTTATCTAGAAATCCATATCATGATAATCAACGCGGGGCATCCGCGCGGTTGAGCGCAATGATTTATGCTTCACAAACATTATGATACATTTGCATTTTGTTCACAAAGCAGCAATGTATGCAACAACGATACACAATAGCCGGGGTTAATGTAGACTTCGGTTAGTCAGGAACGGTGGCGAGGAATGATTCGCTAGGTAGCTACTATTGTTTATGTGGAGCAATGTAATACGATAATGAATAATATGCTAATTCTCATTTAGATTTGTATGTGTTATTGTTTTATTTATTTTGTTATTTCTTAGATGATATTTTGTAGGGCAGTGATGTTTGTTGCGTTGAAATCTACACATATAGAAGCGAAATACCACTCACTGATTAATCCCGAAATCTTAGAAACTATAACACCTACAAACTTGCTAGGTAGGTTCCTTATAGGATGTAGACATCAAAAGATTTGAAATTTAAATGTATGATGGTGTGGAGGTGTTATAATAATGTAGCCTTAGAAATCAACCCCCTTTTGGGGTTAAAACAGGGGATGGTAGTATGTATGAAAGTCTAACTCACTCCACGCGTACGAAGTCGCAGGCGGCCACTAGAAAATTTATAAATATGCCAACTAGGTATATTTATAGGTGTATATGGGACCCCATTTAGATCTTTAGGGTCCGTGCCAACCTCACCTGCAAACCAGCGAACCGGCTTATTGACGGATGAGTTATGGTGTAGGCTTCTTGGAGCTGGTAGTTCAGACGTTAGTCAATCTCACAGTAGCCAAAACTAACCAACCGATATCGACATTGGACAAACGAACCAATACCTATTACGTGTACCTTCTGAAAGTCTGAATAAGTGAAATACAGGTTGTTGCTCACAATCCCTACTCAAGAACAAATATGAATCATTATTTATTAATTAGGTACTTATTCACAGTTAATAACTCATATAGTTAACGTTTAGGTTTGCGTGCGTTTATGAGTTCTTAAGTTCAATTTCCGGGTCAATCATAACATAAAAATTCAATAAAACTTCTTGGATTTTAATGTTAGGACATTTTTATAGTAGCACTAGCGAGGAAAAATAACAGCTACGGATGAAATGTGGGTATGAGATACCTTTACCAATAGAGACATACCGCTATGGCAAAAAAACCAAAAGGAATGACAAAGACTTAAATGTTAAAAATAAAATGAAATTGTCTGTCTCTTATACTAGGATCCTGTATCATAATGTAGGTACGAGTCAAAAACCAAAACCAACATTGATTGGTCGTAAATCGAAATTCTTCCTGTTTGGCTTGGCACTGACAAGTTGTATTTGCAATTTTTTTACTTTTCGGTGCATTTTTGTTCTAGAAGTCGGTTTCATTTTCTTGATAAAAATAACATATGATTATCGTGAAGCTGTATTATACAAAACCTTACTTTTAAGTACTAGATGCCTAAGAAAACTGGATTGTTTTTTGTTATTAAGCGATGCCAAGAATTATAATTTCTTCACCGTTACACTTCACATTTACGGTCTTAAGCTTTCAGCGGACATAAAGCAAATTAAATTCGTTCATTTGTCAACTATCTTATCGCCAAGTAAGAAAGCCTACAATACTTTGAGAGAACGATAAACACTTTTTGCAAAATTCACAAGAAGCGTACGTTTTAACCAACCCTTGAGTGCTGCTGTGTGATCTTTATTGCCCACTACATAAGGTTTATTTTTGCATGGCAGTGCTATTAAATAATTTTGCGTAGTTTCTGGTGCATCTTTATCTGCTAGCCAGTGGTCCGCCATTGCCGTTAAATTTATTAACTGCGATACGCATTCAGTGTCGCGAGCTAAAAGGTGACTTTAATTAATATTAATTATAGCCACACCTCTAATTAATGTAATTCTCGAGATAGCAGTTATGCCGCCTTTTGAGTAGGTATGTCAAGCTCGGTGGATCTCTACAAGAGCCTGGATTACGAGTCATGATGTCTGTTTTGTTATTGTTCTGCAACATACTGAAGTACCTACAGACGATTTAATGCCGCATAATTACTTTCCACTTATAGATCTCAAAAAAACTCGAGTGATCAACGGGTCCATTACCTTATCAACAGTGCAGTACCATTCAGAAAATCAAAAGTGCACGGCGTATATGACCCCTTGCATACCTAGTGAAAGTATGGATAGAATTTTTGTAAAAGATCACCTTAATTAAAATGGCTATATGCAATACAATTTCATTTTCAATCTGTTGAATTCAAAAGAATAAACTTAGACTTCTTATATGCTAAACAATAATTTATTTTAACTGCATGAAACTCTCCAATTATGTAATACGTATCCTATTCTCAAAAGAATACCCTCCTGTCTAGTCGAATTCATCGATTTAGAAAGGAGATAGCATAATAAATGCTTCATAATTTCATTCAATAGTCGAATTCTTACACATAGCTTAAATATATTTGAAAATTGACCTAAATATACCTACTAAAAATACAAAACACAGACACATGAAATTCAGCCGCAACCTTTTTAAGCGTACAACTAGCATTCTATTACGGTACATGTATTCATCATGAAAACAAGCCAACATCACCGGGACGGCTACGAATTAATCAAAGTTTAAAACAATTCCATGTAGTGAGTTGAGGCGAGGCGGGTGAGACAAGACTCCGAACACACCGCAACGCACGAACGGCGAACATGTCTTGTGTGTTCGTGCGGGCGAGAATTTGTGCGGCTTTGTGAATACTAGGTACACGTTAGGACAGAAGGCTTCGAGATTCATGTTTAGGTACTTGAATAGCCTGTTCGATTATGAATAATAGTGTAAAATACTAGGTGCTATGTGATCAGATCAGTCGTCGATATACATATATCGAACGCGTTATGAAAAGGTCTCTTTTTTTTGTAAATTTCTGCAATCGGTGTAAGGCTTTTTTCTTTTCCATATTATGTATTAGGTATTCAACCTTGATAGGTATACACAGGCTTTAGCAGTAGAGGAAGTTTGAGCTTGAATGCAAAATGGGAAAATGAGATCTAAACTATTGAGCGGATTAACGCTGGAGTATAAAGTTTTTGAATAGTCAACTAGTACAAAAAAAACACTGTAACATTTTGTCAAATGAATTTTAATCATGAGACTGTGAGGCTGCAAAGAGAGAGACCGCTTCTAGGAATTGTTATTTTTTAACTTTTATTGATCTTTTCGATGAATTGACTGATAAACTGACATAATATTTTTTTTTATTACGCGTCAATATTATACTGTAAATCAACTAATAAATTTCATTGATGCTCAGCATTTTTACTAACTTGTATTACCTCAGGTACCTACCCAACTTCCTTCTTTTCCTCACCACCACCGGCGTACCTTCTACTTATTTGCTACTTTAGTAACAAATTAACAAAGATCAGGATCAACTACATCCCCACAGAAAGGTATCACTCAAACAGCATCTTGAAACTTTGTTATTGGACCTTAGAAATTTCAATATCGCTCGGGTTATGCAAATCCAAGTACAGAGTCGTACCTTAGGTACGTACATAAGTATGCATAGCTGCGTGGGTCGGTGCAATGTATAGGTAAGTTACAACTTCATCAAACCCAAGCGGCACAGGGCTCGCGCCTGCAGTCTCGTAGTGATTTAGTTCGGCTTATAAGTGTCTTTATAAATAGTTTATAGACAATAAACGTGGATACTTACAGATGTTATGTTATGTTCTAATTTTAAGGTAAAGTTATCACTTGTAGAAGTTTTGATGCCTTAATGTAATCATTTAAGATTGATAAATGTTATTTATAGCCAACATTTGAATAAATGCTTTATTGGTTAGGTACCATGTGCTGGGTTCGATCCTTAGTTTAATTTACGCATAACTTAAGGATGACCCAAACAGCTTCCAAAAATAATGAAAACAGAAAACTAAATAAAATTATTCAGAGTCCTTTCATATCAATAAATAGTCAGTCGCGTGGCATAAGTAAATGCGATACTAAATATCTCACGTCATTTCTGAAGACTACGACAAATCATTTACCACATGATAGGAAACTGGACAAATAAATGGTTCCTGGCCAAATATGTAGAGTACAGGCAGCTAAGTAAAGATTCCGGTTCTGTGGTTCGGACTGCTGTTGGCGACTCAAAAGCCTTCTCCATCACCGTCGTGGTACACCAAGGATCCGTCCTTAGTCCTTACCTGTTCAGTGTGGTATTGGACGTTTTGTCGGACAGTAGTAGAAACGCATAGGCGATGACTTGGTCGAGCGCACGGACCAGGTTAAGTACCTGGAATCTGTACTCCATGTGACCAGTGAAATCGATTACGACGTCAGGGCACGGATTGCTGCTGCGTGGGCCAAAGTGGCGAGAAATGACTGACGTCACATGTGTCGACTGTCGACACAAGCAAGAGCTGCGTGTCACGGTGATGAAAATGCTGCGGTGCATGTGCGGCGTCACGCGTAAAGATCACGTGAGGAACTCTCGCATCCGCGGCAGCCTCCATGTCCGGGACATCGCATTGACTGGGCAACCACCAGGCTACGTGGCGAACGAATGCCTGGCAATGGCGCCCCCGCCGGGTCCAGGTAGAAGGGGTAGGCCCAGGAAGTCCTGGCTTGACGTCGTGGAGGGTGACATGCGTGCCAACAGTCTCACTACCATGGACGCCCAAAATAGTGCGAGGTGGAGGAGGAAGAGCCGGAAGGCGGACCCTGAGCTCCGAGGTCATCTTGGTCACGGATGCAACCAGGCAAATGCGTCTATATGCAGATGATGACCTACTTCTTCTTTGAAAACTTTGTCAGTCCAGTACTGGGTAATAGCCACATAACGTTCGTTGCCCTACACAAATCTTCGTTGGTACAGATACCGCCGAGTACTGGTTGATGGCATTAGGCTAGCCAGCCTATACGTATTTCTAAAGCGATGTTTTTCTGTCCCACATATTATAAGGGAGCCCCCTTATACGTGAAACAGAAAAACATCGTTGAAGAAAAATATAGGTGTTAGTACCTATATTATGTGAATAGAGAATATAGAGATGTAGCCAAATGAAAATATTTAACACCCATATTCACAAACGATACTGTGAGGTCTCATAGTGTGCTCGAGCGCATAGGGCTGGTAAAATTAATTCACAAACATCACGGAGCAGTATCTAACGCAGTGCGTTCCCTCAACGAAGTATTACTTAAGTGTTTTCAATGAATAAAAAGACTTGCCAAAACGAACGCACTGAGAATTCGTCGTTCTTTGCACAGTTTTGGTGGTACGCATAGCGAAGTATTGTTTGTGAATACGGGTGTAAATGTAGGTATAGGTACGTAGATGCGGTGGATGAATTTCGTAGATGTAAATCGTCTGTAGGTGTTGAGTTACATCAAAAAACTATAGTCCGACTTAAAATTTGGTCACTGCATAAAAAATATCGCTCGTATCATAAAATTAATGCAGAAACATTTTTAATACCAACTAACGGAAGTCTATTTGCAGCCATTTTGTGCTTCTGTCCGCCATATTTGGCAACGATATAAAATTTATGAGCCTAATACTATAATGATCTCAACAATAATTATTTAATATCTACTTAACAGACTGCGGTTCAGGAATATGGACATGGAGTTTCTTATCTAACTTGTAATCATTATCTAATCGTTGCTCCCGGTTGCATCCGAGGCGTTCAAGGCCAAGAGTCCGCCTAATTCTACTCCTCCTTTTGTTTCGACTGCCATGGAGACCTTTGCCTCGAGAGGAATGCCTGCGCTAGAGCCTCGGTTTATCGGTTTAACGGGAATATTAGTAATTTCGGCAACCGAAATTACTAATATTCCCGTTAACCCCTCCAGCTAAGCTAAATTCTTGTGTTAAAAGTGGGTTCACGAGTCGGTATTGTAATGGCCAGGATTCGAACCCGGGACGGGTAATCACGACGGGTCATCGTAAGGCTGACCCCTTAACCAGTAAGCTACCGACGCTTCAAATAATTAATACAGCTAAGGTATTTAATGAAATTTTAGAGCAATTGGTACCTATGTTAACGCTTCACGCCTATGTTCCTCCGGGGTAGACTCGTCGTTTGACTCTATACTTACACACTTTACGAGCTTCCTCCAATGTCACTGAGATTTTCATGGAAGCCCGCCGGTTCCCAGTACCTACTTCTGACCTTATTTTCTAAAATTTCATTCATTGGATTGTACCGCGAAGCTGACCCCGGATGGTCTGTCCAGTCACTTGTGCCGTACATACCTACCTGGTTTCTCATTCGCTCCGTAATCATTACATTTAAATCGGAAAAAGTCAACATCTATGACGGGACTAGAACCAGCTACCATGCCCGTACAGGGAATGCTCGATCCAACTGAGCTTTAGACACGTCTTGGATATTCGCAAATTCTACTATACTAATGCATCTTAGGGCGATCATCACCGATATTCTTACGAACCTAATGCAACATAAAATAAACCAAATGACCACAGTTCAATAGATTTACAAGTCGTCATTCAGTGGCACTATCATCTGATCATCTTGATGGTGTCAAATTAATGTACCTATTAAGTATCGTCCGGATGTCACATACTTACACAGTTTAGAATCGTTACGATATTTCGAAGTGGTTAATTTCGAGTTCCAAAATTTGTTTAACATAGGTATATTGTCAGATAGTCAATTAAGTACAGGTGAGGCTACTAAAATGTGTTTATCTGAAAACGATACGGCACGAAAAAGGTAGTTCTAATTAATGAACTTTACGATATAGATTATCTAAATTAGAACCGGAGATATAGAGAAAGAAAGCTACGCTGAGATAAGAGATAAGTATAGAGGAAATCATGTGTGAGTATAACTTGAGAATGGTGAAAGTTAGGGGTTTATGTGATGGATAACAAATCTGAGCATCACCTTTAACTTTTTGTTTATTATCAGTTGCATACAATAACTGAACAGTAGTGTATAGGCCTGTAGTAGATTAAATAATAATAATAGATGGCACAAAAGCGTAGTTGCCTCAAATTAAATAGTTGTAAATATTTGAATTTAACCGTTGAACAAACGTATTGGTTCCTATTTCTTTTTCTTTTAACATATAATCCAGATTATAGAATCAATTGAGTATCCACTTTATGTCATTATCATTATTTTAGCGATGATCTCGATCGGGGAGAGACTTTATCACCAAGACCTCCTTCTATTTATATTTGGAGCGACTGCGGTCTGACCTCCCTGAAAGGAAAGCCGGTAACTGATCCTCGTTCGTTGATCGGCAGGTACATCCGCTGGTAGATAAGATTGGCTTGGGTCCCAAAGAAGTTGAAAGGGCCCCATACCTACACATTTTACTTTTAATCAATGTTTCTTGATAATATCATGTTGTAGATAGGACCTATCCTCTAAGATAATCTACATATATTAAGATTATCATTTGAGATAGATATTATCTATCTCAAATGATAATCTTAGATTCTGACACAAATTAAAAAAAAACAAGGAAAAACCTCTTAACATGCCTTAATACATTTGATTCCCACCTGTATCCTGTAAATCGAAGAGCTTCTACCAACCAAAACAACAGTAAGATCAATGACCGGTCGGATCTTAAAAGTTATGCTCATTCAAACTATGTTAAGTGTGTTTAAAAATGTATACCAGATAAAACTGTATATGAAGATACTTAGGTATATTCTGGAATGATATGGACACATAAATATAACAAGATTGATTTATAGTACAAGAAGGTTTTCGAACTATTTATTGCAATTGGATTTTGAATGTAAAATGCAAAAAAAAATATAGGCATGACCACTGGGTAGGTACGATTTGTCTGCCAATTATTTAAGTAAGAGTCACTCTGTCGCCCGTAATTTACTTTGTGGGTAGGTATATTTTAATCAACGTCATAGTATTTATGTATTTGGATAACTTTTACTCATAACTTACCTATCAACAACCTACCTATCGACAGAAACTCAGACGACCAAATAAGCACGACAAGTTTAGTCTTTTCAAGTACCTACTTCCAATATTTTATAAGACGATTAACGGGAGCAACTACCTCGTGTAGCAACACAACACTAAATTTTCATATAAACGCGTTTAAAACCCAACAAAACACGGACTACATAAATACAAGAACGTGCACATAAATATAACGCACTCGCTACGCTCAAATTTCGCCACCGTCTGTTTTATATTGATATATTGTATTGTTTATGGCGCGGCCGAATCAAAACGTGATATATTGAACAACGCACGCGGTGTTCGCGAGTAACTTTCATATTTGGAAGGGTTATGGAATACGTACTACTAGATGTGACGATAGGCAAAGAAAACATTGCTAACTTTTTGCCGGCATGCTTTGCGTTAATAAAGTTTGTGTAGCTTATTATTTTTCATGTGCTTACTTATGTTTTATATAGAATACTAGCTGTTGCCCGCGGCTCCGCCCGCGTGGAATTCGGATTCCGGTCCAACTTTAATGTATGGAAATCTGCCCGATTTATTGACATTTATGCTCACTGCTCCGCTCCCTTTAGTAGTAGCGTGATGTTATATAGCCTATGTTACTCCCAGATAGTGTAGCTTTCTATAGGTGAAAGAATTATTGAAATCGGTACAGTAGTTCCGGAGCCTATTCATTACAAACATACAAACATACAAAAATAGGTACAAATCTTTCCTCTTTATAATATATTAGTGTAGATGTAGATAAATTTATAGTTCTTTTTAGTTTTTTTAGTATAAAGTAATTTTATAGTTCATAATTATATTAAAGTAGCCGTTGCCCGCGGCTTCTCCTGCGTGGATATCGGTAATCGAGACCAAACAAAGCCATTTATTACCTAGATGACGTAGATCGGAAACATCAAAAAGATTTCCTTAGCATAGCCGTCTAGGCTGCATCATATTCAAAAATATAAGGAAACTTAGCTACTTATAGACATTGCATCCAAGAAAACCCGCGGATACAAGACAATTAAATATCATAGAATATAAGCTTTTATATACTCCTTTCATAAGACCGTCAAAAGGCTTTTTTGTAAATATTCCAAGAACTCTTGTGAAGTCCGAGAGGAATAAAATGTCAAAAGTCGTAATAAAGCCGTCGGACTTTAAAAACCTTGAACTGTTAGATATTATCAGGTTGTAGCACTTTGAAATAATAGTGTTATAGCTTCTGTTTATGAGCGCTTTTGACTACGATTTTACCCGAATACAATTATGCTGCTGCTTCCCATAAGGAACCATACATTTTTAGAACATTGGTTTTATCTTCATAATCTTTAAAATATTTCAATGTATAGTGGCGATCCGTTGATCCCTTGAAACAAGAAAAAATAAGAAACCAGCTAATAAATGCATTTATTACCTACGTAAAAGTCAAAATCCATTTCATTAATTACTCGCATTTTATGCACTGTCGTACCGTTCATCCGATTGTGATATTTTTTTGTCAACCTATTGCTTGTACTTGCTTGAAAATTTTTAGCATAATATAAAATGTATGAAAGTAGAAGAAGTTAAAAATGTATACCAGAGTCTGCCCATCCTACTGGGGAAGAGCGTGAATGTATGTATGTATATGTATGTAAAATTATAGAACCGTGTAGGTAATATGAACTTAAATACTATTAAAATATACCCATATTAAAATATAACCACCAATGCCAATTTCACTTTTCCTTTTCGCTCAAATACTTACCGCTTCCAGACCTGTAAAGATCCTTGGTCGGTTACATAGATGTATGTTTGAGCCAAGGGAATAGTTGGGATGGGGGGATAAGTTATTGCTTTCTACAACTATGTGTCTGCGCCATGTGTTATGGTAGACACTGTTTTAAGTTACCCGCTAAATTATGTTCTGAAAACTACCACCTACGCTATCAATCATTTTTCGTAAGTCTACTTCAAATTCAGTTTGAAAACAAAACACGGTATTCATATATGGTATTAATTACTTAGTAGGTCTGTCTGTATCTTCGTTAACATCTCATTCATCAACTAAAGGTAGGTTAGGTACCTTCCTTTGATATTTCAGGAGGCTATCTAATCAGTCATACCTAATAGACAACGTGCGATTGTAGTCTACTTGATTCAGATATAACAACCCCTTAGCTGGTAACCGGTAACCATATGAAAAATCAAACTTATAAATTGTATCAAAATGGACTTTTCCATAAAATATTATAATTGTAACAATTTATGATCAAACTTTTATATAACTTAGTAAGTAAAAGTACAACTCATAATGATAATAAATAGTTAAACGTAATTAATTAAGTGCATTTTTCTGTATCACGCGTTCGGCCAGGGCCGTATTTGGTTGAAAGTTTTAATGTGGGAGTTTGCACCCCAGCTGTACCAGTGCTGTACTCGGAAGAAACTTTTAATGACCGAGTTTGCTAGGGCCCGGCCGCCTTTCTAAAGTTCACCCGCTAACGAGCCATTGACACGAATGTGGGAACTGAATTGTTTGTACAAAGTCAGGAGGTGCTACTTAGATGTTTAGGAGATCTTAAGTTAAGATGTGCTAATTTAAAAGACACATTTTCAGATAATGTATCCATCATGCCTATTTATATATCCTATAATATCGCAAATGTGAGTATTTGCGTATACCTTTGTTACATATTGTATTAAATAGGTAGCTGTTTTTAATTAATCTCGGATAAAGGTACCGTGACAAGTACCTATTGCTTAGTACGATCCTAGCGGTGGCCTCGGTGGCGTAGCGGTAGAACGTTTGACTGCTACGAAGGGGACGCGGGCCCTATTCCCGCTCAGTGCAAATATTTGTATGCGTGTATTCACGCAAATATATTTATTATGTATATTTGCATTGGTCTGGGTTTCTATGTATATAAATAAATATAAATATTGTAGGAAATTCTACACAACGCTATCTAGACCCAAAGTATGCTTACTTTGGATCTAGATAGCGTTGTGATTTGTATTATATAACTTAGCAATGGAAAATAGAGCAATGTATTAAACCATAATAAATAAATAAATAAATATTCCACAACATTCTACACAACGCTTTTTAGACCCATGGTAAGCTTAATTAGCTTGTGTTATGGAATCTAGAATGCGGATATAGGTACATACTTAGATACTTTTCTTTAGAAATAAGGAAATGAAACCTAAATATAAGTACTTATTATAATCATGTGGGAGTGCCAAGTTTATTTATGCCCAAGAGAAATAAATGTAGGTTAACCCTCGGCAAAAAAACAAAACACATAATTTTGTTCAAAACCTACCAAAGCAAACATACCGAAACAATAGAATGAAAAAGTTAATACAGTACATGTTAGGAACGCACCATACATCAGTAGGACGGTGATACACTGGTGAATATAAGTCTGCGCCACGGGAGCTGGCGCGACAAAAATAATTACAAACACCCACAATTTTTCAATCCATTTGAGTCACGTTTTCCAGACCAATTGCATAAATGAGCGCTAAAAGAAGACTTTGTGACAGTGTTATTAAAAGTTACAGCAATACACATCTAGTGCAATATTCAGTTTCCATTTCTTTATATTTTTTACTTCTGCTCCCCTAGAATTCATGTCTTCTATATGTGTAAATATTTAATAGCAACAATTAGCTTCCAATAATATGTGAGTAAATTTTCATTCAATTTTAAAGTACTTACATCGAGAAGAATTAATCCATACTATTAAATCGATGTCAGTCATCGAAGACACTTAAACGTACGTCTCGCCCCATTCCAACCCCATATTTCTTAAGGGGTCAGATGGGGGACCAAAACCTAAATGACTCTCGATACGCCCCTGTCTCTAGCACGCAGAACAGGGAGGGACCGATAGTGTCAAAAAAAGATAAAAATATTATAAACTGCGCTTTTTCTCAAATTCTCCCTCCATTACTATCTATAGCTTATCTATAGCTGAAGATGGAGTTTATAAGTGTATATTTATTCGATAACATGATAATAAGTTTATGTTTATGTACCAAGATACTTACATGTTGCAATAACTTTATCATTGCAGTACTTGAAATAAAATCACTTTAAATGAAAGCTTTCCATAAAGTGTAAAAACATGGCTTAAATCATAAAAATTCTAAATAATACAAGCTTTCAAAAGTTCAACCGCTACTAAATAAACTGTGCCATGAAGCATACGGACGTGAGAAAAAATCTTAAGCATGAATAAACTCTGTGGTAAAAGTACGTAAATAAAGCGGAATAAAATAGAGATAACAATAAAATCACAAAACAGATTATACAAATATAGGTGAGGAGACATTTAAGTACATTAAAATCACATTAGTGGCAAGATCTCGGTAGGGGCCCGCGAAATTATCTTGCGCAGTGGGAAAAAATAAATTAATAAAAAATACTTTATACATTTCATATCTCATTTGGGTGGTGACAGAAAAAAAGTAAATTGTATGGAAGTGGTGATAACAAATGAATTAAACGTGATTTAATTTTGAGATTTCATTTTTATGTTTCATTCACATTTTTGAATTGAAGAAATTGTGTTAAGTCCATGAACAATTATATTACATTGTATTTGTTAGGGTATCTACAACATTTGTTGATGTAACAACAGAATTAATAAAAATGAAAATAAATACATATGTAGTTACTATTCAATTAATTATTTAAAACTGATTACTATCCTACAAGGTTACTGGAGGGCACCCGTTACTGGGCATTAAAAGGTATAACTAAAAAGTATTAAGTCAGTTTAACCATGACTTAATACCTTTTTACCCTACCTTATTGACGATAAAAAAGTATCCATTTAAAATATTTTTACTTCCTCAATAATTTAAGTACTTGTAAAGTTATATGTATTTAGTCTGTTATCTAGTCTACTGTGCCCTTACTTAATATTTTAGATATTTGCGGTGCGATCAGCTGCTAGTTATTCACATCTGCTGTTCTATTCGAAGGTTGTCTGAAAGACAAGGGTTTTATCGATAAGACCATCCATTTTACTTATCATTGAATCGAGTGATCACCAATAATATACCTACTTATAATATAGCTTACAACGAGGAATATTTCAACTATCTACTCATTATAATGTTTTTTTTTAGTTTATAATAAAAGTACAAAAAAGTACTCATAACTTGCAAGACAAGACAATAGTTCGTCATTTACTGGTATGACTTGAGTTTTATGTAAGGACTTAAGTCTGTAGAGTCAAGGAATGTACTGTAGAGTCAAGGACTATATTGTAGAGTAGAGGAAATTTGTGAAGTAGGTACTTCACGGGTTACCTCTACTCTACAGTAATAAAGCTTTTTATACAAGACCGCCACATCCTAGAGCTTATGACTTGTCTTTTTTAAAAGTTCAGTAATTTGGTAGGTGTATGTTTTTCAAAATTTACCCCGATCTACGATCCACTTACTTTAACCATTCTTAATTTTTCATGCGACTAGTAGGTATAGTAATCGTTCAACAAGCTCCTATCACCTCAGCACACTGTTTTCTATTCTTTTTAGAAGGTGAAGGTAGTTCGGTTCCGAAGATATTGTTGTTGTGATGTACAGCCGACATAATATATGAGACACGGTTGCACCATTTCCTACAACTATATAATGAAAAAGTGCGACTGTATATCCTTTGTCGACTGTACTTAATAAACTTATCAGTATATTTTGCTGTAACATAATATAAACTTATATTAATACTATACTTCAGCTTGTTAGAGAGTACGGTTGCGTCTCTTTTCAGCTAATCGCCAATTATGCAAACGTTCTGGTTAAATTATTATTATGATTTTTCTGAGGTTGTCTTGAAATATGTTTAAAAATGCTTGTAACTTATCTGCATATCAGTATAATATTCTGTTCTCAGTTCTGTATATAATTATAACTAATTACATTTTTATAAACCTAATAAAAGTGTTGAGTAGATTATCTCTAAGATTGTTATCTACATCTATCTCTATTATTATCTACATCTATATCTATCTCTATTGTATAGAACAAAAGGAACATCGCCAAGATGACTCTGAATAAAGGCATATTAGACTTCCTGTGGTTATTTTAACTCGAAAACTCTAATTAGCGGTATTTATTACAGAATGTTTTAACCTATTGGACCAATTGGCCATGTTTCGCACGAGTGACGATAATGGATCGTGGTAGGTTTCGCTCGGTTCATCAGCGGCTGGCATCGACCGCACAGTCGCAGACAGGCCCGCAATTTGCCTCACCAAGGCACGTTTAATATTAGAAGTCCTGATTTATGACTTGCTCCCGTAATGAAGTGTCTCCACACTACAAACGTGTATGCATCGCACTAATTCACTACCTCGGATTAATAGTAGGAAGCTCTCGTGATAATATAACGAAACATTGTTGTGAAAATGTGTCCTGTGAAGTTTTATGGTCTGGTCTAAGTACCTATGCAAATTGACATTCAAGTTGGCAATTCAGTTTTTATGAGTGTCTTTTCGTATCTCTGCAGTGGATTATTCTATAGTTATTAGTGACAGCAAGATATTACCTTGATAAAATTATGAATTTGTTTTATCTTTCCGAGTCTCCTGTCTTTAAAAGGAACTATGCATAGAAGTTGCATTTCCCAGAAACACACTGTTGTCCTCTCGAGGTTAGCGAACTCATAGAATTTTCGTATGTTCTTTACACAATTCACAGAACTGGCAGTGCCTTAATTTTAAGGTACGTACACACAGACACGAGTGCTCTGCAAGCCGTATTTTACAAGATCTGTACCTACTAAAAGTTTCTGCAATTTATTCACGGAGATGAACTTCAAAATACACTTACTCGACAATGTTTACAATACTTTTGATCGTTTTACGAAAGTGCTTTATGCACTAAAGTGGACTCTTCATCTAAAGTGAAATGTTTTACATTTAAAGGCGTATAATTCTTAATTTATAGCCAAACACCTTCTCCACATATCCGATACAAGTTAAGATGAGAACGGAGTGTTAATCTCGACGCAGAGACGAAATACAAATGGAAATGTAAATCCAATTAGTTTAAGAAGTCATTAAATCAGTTTGTTTAGCGGACAGTAACATATAGCTATCCACATCTCTTTGTTTTCGATGGCTGCTATCCAAACTATTTGTTATTTCGGTGAGCTTGCCATTTTATGCTGACGAAAAAAGGGTTGAAGTTTTTAAATAAGCTTTTAAGCTGACACTGCGTTTTCAGTGAAGTTAAATAATGGCATCCATATTTAACGTTTGCTCATATTTAATCATCCATATTTAACGTTTGCTACACAATTTCAATTTTTTTGTGTATTTTTAATAAATATCTTAGATATTCATTTTTCTCTTCCGCTATATTTATTATTTTCTGTCAAAGCAATAATATCTGTCAATCTTTCCCTAAATACTGATAATACCTTCTTTTAATAGTACATTATGGTACAAGCGTGTAAAGAGCCGAGGACGGTAATCACCATACACGCGAGTGCCATACGACTATTTTCAACACACTTGCGAATAAAATTATACTAAAAATACTACATAACACAATCAAAACACAATAGTAAAACTCTATTTGTTTTCATATGCGCGCGCAACTAATTTTTTTTTATTTGTTCCTTTCGGAACAGGCTAAGGTGCTATCACCATTTTGCCTTGTCATCTACTTACTTATTTGAATTATGATTTTTTTTTCTCTGTAAATACTCACAGAGAAAGTTTTGTTTATTAAACACGTATTACAAGTAGAAATTATCTTTTAAAATACGAAGTTGCATGAAATGAGCAAGCAATAGGTATATTAATTCGTTTGTAATATTGGACACGATCTTTTTGTCTCGAAACTCTTTTAAGAACAAAGCAACTTAATCAATGAAATTTTAAAAAAAGAAGTTTATAACTCACGTGTGAATAATAATAATGAAAAAGTCACAGTTTTATAATAGGTGTCATTCCGTGCTTAATTGCGGTGAAATTAAATCCTGTTTGTAAGCAAGTGTGTTGAAATAGTAGATTACCCAACAAGTGAAATAAAGGTGAATTCTTTTCGAGGCACCAAGTTGTATCCCGAGAGGAGTGAAGGTTTCTCCGGTAGAATCCCGAGTGTAGCAAGGGGTTCTAGAGAGAAACCTGAGTGGATCGAGGGATACAAGAGCCGAGATGAATTCTTTTTTCACGTGTTAGGTACTCAACTTTTCACCATAGACTACGAGAAAACGATTACTCTGTGATTATGAATTACATTTTGTTATGGATAGTACACAAAAGAAGCAGCAAATTATCAGTAATAGCTAGCGCTTTAGCGCGAAAAGACTCAGGAGTCTTTCGCGTTCGAGAATATGAGTTTAATTTTCATCACTAGATGAAGTCATTTTATGATTATGAGACAAACATAAACTTTTACAAGGAAAATTACACAGAAAATGGCGGCATTTTTTTTCTTAATTTAAACTGAGCCACATTCCATCAAGCCAGTGATTACATTTAGGTGGCTTTTAGTACGTTTTTATAGTGAGAGTGTGCAACCTCTTTGTATGTTTCACTAGAATCCGTACATTCGCGCATGTTCCAAATTCAAATTTTTTTATTCACTCGGTGAAACAAAGAGCGTTTTATTCACTGTTTTTGATGAATCACGGGCCCTTTTTCGAGTGTCAATGGTGAAAAATATATTTTATCATAAAAAAATGTATCTGTGAAATAAGAGTAATCAAATAATAATATTCAAGAACATAATATATATTTACAAAGATACGTGTCCTAATCTAGAATTACTTGAATTAATAATTTTTCACCCTTCAAATTCACTTTGCTAAACCCTGAACATTGCTGTAAGTACCTGAGCACACTAATTACAAAACATGTTAATCCGTCTAGAAATATATTTCTCATTCCCGGCAGATCCGATACAAAGGCCGCTGGCCGTTGGAGGAGTAATAAATTAGAAGGAAAGCTGCGCACCAGGATTTCCCTTGGGTTTATTCTCACTCAAGAGCGCTACACCTAATCCAGAAAGCCTTATTATGCTACCCTTAATACAGCGCTCAAGACTACTTGAAAATTTTCTCGGGAAGTAAACGGTTTAGTTCGGGAATTTTACTTTTTTCCTTTTGGACCGCAGACTTTTTATGTTTTGTGACAGGCCGTAAGATTCTGTGGAGAATTAAGTTTGTTACACTTGCTGCATTCTAATGAATCGAAGGTCATTTTTTAAAGCTATTTATTAACCAATCACCTAATAAATGTTTTACATCTGACGCACTTATTTTCATGTTTACCAAAAAACACGGTAGGCATAGGTTTGGTGAAACGAACATTCATGGCATGATAATATGCGGGTCGATAATGACTGGTATATTTACTTACAAGAAAAATATGTTTGAAAATACAAAATACTATCGTGGAAATAATAAACATTCGTGGAAATAGCAAAGCAATACAACAATTTCTTATTAATTGCATTTTTGATTTCTAACGTCAAAAGTTTAATGAATTTGTGAATATTGAATTTATTGATGGACATTGTTATTTACGGCTTTTATAGATAGTAATAAACTATTCATCATATAGATAAAGTAATAAATATAGTGATCGAATTCGTTTTATTTCGAATTATTCTTGTGGAATGCTCAAATTTAGAGTTGAATTTAATTGAAAAATTGTGAAACTTGTGCTACACTTAACTTAATAGTAACAAGTTATGATCTAAAATCCGAATATAGGTATATATTTCTATTCGGATGGAGTAGTTTTTATCTCCAATCTAGAATCGCTTACGAGTTGGCGAGACAGGTCTTAATTGGGCTACGCGACACATAACATGTGCGGATTGATTAGTCTAATTGATTTTATTGTGATTATGTCGATAGTTTCTTATCAACAGAATATTTATTGAGTCTCGATTACTAATTCGTTGAAGATTCTCCGAACGCCTGATGCCACGTATTCCTAGGGGAGTTTTTATATGTCTACCTATCAACATTTTTTGTTGTTATACACACACAGTCAACTTTACAACATGTTTGATACATGTTGCAAAGTTGACTGTATAACTTTCAATTTTGTGCAATGTATTTTATCGTTTGCAGATAAATACAACAGCGAACAATAGGTATATTATTATTTTGCGCACTTTATCAGTACCTAATAAATATACCTAGGTGTGCATATTGTATAATTATGCAAATACGTATGCAGTTGTCTATTATTATCAGTTCCTTGAAGTACTTAACTACCAATTTCTCCAATTTAAATTATTGTCTATGAGCAGCGCTCGACTGAAGTCAGCCGGCACATTCCGCGGTTATCGACGACGCGGGCGCATTTGAACGAAAGAGACAGAAATACCGTCAAAAATCACGCGCAACAAGGACGGAAGCGCACGCAACGGGCGTTCGTTTTTTAAATAATTGAGTCAGGAATGACGATAGGCACCCGACAATTCAAAGCATTTTATCGAGCTGGTAACCCTAGCACGGACAGTGGGCATTTAATTTGTTTCCTGGTGAGTCATTTTTGTATTACAGTCTTTTATCTGCATTTATATAAGTGTAGTTGAATTTGTAACTTTTGAAAGTTGTAATTTCCAACAAGTTTTATCAAAAAACTACATGCTATCTATGCAGGCATTGTACTTTTTTATTCTGCTATTTCTAGTAATAAATTTGTCTACGTACCCTTATGACCTCTGAACCCTATCACAAAATCACTTATACGACCTCATTTTCCGACCCCTTTGGACCTTCTTATATTTATATTATACGTATAAGAATGTCACGGTTGGACATCCTTTTGGCATTTTTGAACCTTCAAAAAATCTGTGTTCATTTAGTATTTATTCGATTAGCTAGGCAAAAGTTCAGTCATGTTAAAATCGTTAATAAATTGCATCAACATCAGATTAAAAATGCAATATGTATAAATTATAACAAGTTTAGTAGGCAATACGAGGGTAGTTGCAAAGAGGGAAATTCATTAAATATAATCTATCAATCTATCCTCATTTCTATTAAAATGGTACATCATCATCATCATCATCATTTCAGCCATAGGAAGTCCACTGCTGGACATAGGCCTCCCCTATAGATCTCCAATAGGACCGGTTGGAAGCGGCTCGCATCCAGCGCGTTCCCGCGGCCTTAATGAGGTCGTAAGATGGTACATAGTTGGCACTAATTCTATCGCAATTCTATAAATCAATATTAATTTTCAAGACAGTAGCGGCTAGGTAAAGCTTATAAATTGTCTAGTAAACTAGGGGCCTATCTAAATTCAAACATACTTTAAGAGCTCGTTAATCATGTTAAAAACAATCAGCAAAAGCTTCCGACTCAAAACGATATAAATCAGCGAATTCTATTTTCAATTAGCACGCGCCACGGCAGTCGTTCCTAATTCGAACGCAGCCTATAATTACGCGACGACCGCTGATTGGCCGCAGGCTCTGTGCAGTCGCAGGCGCAACTTCATGTCCTTTATTTGCCGCTATCTAAGCTCTAGCTAGTCTATCTTTAAAGTGAGGCCAGCGAGTGTGGCGACATCTTTTATCGCGGGTCGCGCTTCTGTTTTTGTTTTGTTTGTTTGTTTTCAAACTGCGAAGCCATATTGCGCCCGTAAATTATTACTGCGAGAGATTTGTTTCCATAGTTCTGCGGCTGCAATACATCAGTGTTTGCCGGATGTTAGTTTATGTTGACGCTCGTTTTGTTTAGCGATTTTGTGCTTGTCAGACGATTGCATGACAAAATTTTATATCTTATTTGTGCAGTACGATCTAGCATTGTTGCTTTAACTTGTTTTGTGGGAAAGCTCTTAAAATTAAGGATTTTTCACAAACACTCAGACATTCTTGTTGAGTTTATATATTGCTCTTGGTTATATCTATGGAACATTCAAAGTTATTGTAGCTAATAGTTAACAGTATGCATAACAATATTTAAATAATTAATTTGTTTAAATGTACTGAGTTGTTTCCCCAGCAAAAGTAGATTCAACAGCTTGCTAAACCCCACATAACCCACTTTAACTGAAACTAAATAATTCCAATTGAATAAAACTTATTGATAACTCTTTTATTCCCATGAGATCGTGGCATCTTTTACTATACTTACAAACATTCACTGGCTGGTCGTAAACGGTTTCACTTTGGATCTCTATAGAGTTGTTAATACAATTTTCAAAAATAAAATTGAAAATATCTGACGGTGAACACATGTCTTGACATTGCTTATTTATTACAGACTTTGTTGTCGCTTCCTGTTACACAATTAATTTATTAGGTTAGCATACGAATAAACAGACCCAGGAAGAACTTAACGTGTTCAGATTAATGGCGTGCACGGATGTAGGCACGATAATTAGCCTTGCAGTGAACCAGTAAATACCATATCACTTATAAATATAATTTATGACTTTTATGCGCACATTTAGTATTAGGACATTGTGTTTCGTACTAATACATATTATGTACTTTGATATTTTTTCTTCTTTCTTTGAATTTTAATAAAACTCTTCTCTTCTCTCTTTACTAACCTCAAAGTTTAAAAAACGAAATAATTAAATTTATCCCATTTTTCATAGTGACTCTTAATATTCTATTTTATAAAATAAAAGCTTTTTAAAGCTTTTTTTAAGGAATTAGATTGCAAAGAAACATAATAATAGTGTGCCAAAATATAAATAGCTTGCATAGCTTATGAACGTTTGAAATAGCTACCAATGTTACCACATATTACATAATAGGTATCACTTGCACACTACAATAAGATATAACACAGTTTAAAAACGGCATTATGCAGTTAATGCAAGGTGACTCTATCACTTTGCCAGGATGTTAGGCGCGGCTGCCAGGCGCTTTTTTGTGCTTGTATTCACTATAATAATAACACAATATTAAGTTGTTTTTATTATTATCTTTGTACCTAGTATTTTTGAGGTCATGACTTTCAATTGATTGGTGATTACCTACGTTAAGTTAAATGTTGATAATTTTTAATATCTCTACATTTTAAAATATTTTCTTCAAAATACAACATTCTTTACAAAATAATATAATTTTTGGGGTATTTAACTACTCTAAATGCATCCGTCGGTCCCGGACTGCGTAATGTTTTACGGTATGGGGCGAGACAATAATGGCTTGCTCATAACATTACTCGTCCTCGGGCCTCCGTACTACGCGACTGTGGATTCTCAGCAGATTTTGGATATTCGAATATGCCGAAGTAGAACTTCAAGCGATAATCTCTAACGAAAGCGTATGTTGGTACCGAGTTTTCAAGAGCAGTCTTTCGTTGTGAACGTCCTATTTATTTGGTTTGAGAGTGTACTAAAATTACTTGGAATTAATTTCTGGCGTGTGAAAATACATTCACTCACGTATAAATGTAGTTGCTCTGTGTTGTTAAGATTTATTTGTCTCCAGGAACTCTTACATGTAAATAAATGTATGAAATATGGATATCAGTTAAGCTTTACTTATTCGTATCACGATGGGCTTATTCGTACGTTTTGGTACTTGTTTAAACCTACACGAAGTTGGAGATTTCGACGATGAGAATATCATTCATCCTGTGGGCCGCCAGCTCAAATTTACATAGAATGAGATGCGCCTGGGCCTAATTAGACTGCGCCCGCAATGCATAAATCATCTCCTACTCGACGTCAGTCATTGCGAGGCTACAGGATAGGACATACGTCATCACCTTCTCATTTATTTTAAAATAATTAGGTCTTCATTTACCTGCTTCATAATCTGTGAATATATTTATGATCAAAACTGAATTGGACGATTCCATTACGTACATACCTATTTCTTTTATAATGTTGTTGATTTTTGTTGAGATATTTTAAACACAATATTTCTAATTAATTTAGAAATAAATTCCTATAGCAAATAACATCTCTAATCTCCAACGTTACGAACGACTGACAAGAAAGTGTCGACTTGCGCAAGCGCTTCGGCCACGCAATGCAGCAGGAAACCTATCTCCTTAATAGGAAATTGATTAAAACTTTAGATTCAATCTTTTATATATTTTCTTACTGAATGACTATAGGTAGTTACATATAAAAACTTTTTGTCATGCGTTGTTAGTTTTTGATATTCATTTGCGTCATTTATTGGTATTTTTGAAGGCGTTTCGCAGTTCATTGAAATATTTGTTTTAATACTGTGAAAGTGTTTTATGTCTCTGTTTAAAAATCGGACGTGTATATTTGTATTTAACTTTCCTCTCACCTCATTAACACAAAAAGTACCAACTACACATGTTAAATGACTTCAGTATACATCACGCGTGAGCATTAATATCCAATTGTACATACATAACATGCCTAACAACACAAATTTATTAATACCCGACCGACATGTGCTTCAACTTAATCGTAAAACATTTTAATTGGGGACTTGCTATGTTAATAATAGGTGCCTCTACCTGAAAAAATGTTAGCCAAATTTTTACTATACATTTCCATTCTTAAAATATTTTACTGGTCATAATTACACAGGTACATAGTCACATACCTATATGAAATTTAATTATATCGTATGTCAAAATTATTCACGGTATTATGATTTTCATATGATACTTGTAGGTACATTGTGGTTCATAAACTACAGCAGTATGATTGTATCTGTACTGGATTCTCTGTAACTGCGCTCTAAGTAATGGTAATTACAGATGTCGCGACACAATTGTTGCTGTCGGTGTCTATCAATTGAAAGTAAAGTAGTGCTAATGTTATACACTTTTTTTGTTTATTGAAAATTAACTGCCTCTTTCTTTTCGAATTTGCATTTTAACTTTTGGAGAAGGTTTCTAATTGTTGGGCTAAAACAAGTACCTACTGAGATTTAAGAGTGTTGAATTACTGTTAATAAAGTATTCTTTACATGTTTTATTTAGATTTTTGCATATTATATCAAATTTCTATGGAATGCAGAATTACAGTCTATAAACAAATAGGTGCAATACTCATTTTACGTTTCACGGTAATTATCCTTCCTTCACTTTCAACAGTATTATGTTTCAGTCTGTAACCGCATTTATATTATAACGAGTTTAATTGTTGATCTTACTTTTCCTTCGCCATGTTAGCTTCGGATTGTTCTTTAATTTGTGCACGGCGTCCTTTAAGCCATCAATCAAGTGTGTAAGGCCGTATCGGTTCATTGTAAACTGCCACCGTGATTGCAGAGCCCTATTGCTGCATAGAATTCCACCATTTTGGTTAATTCTAATAGGTTACTTGCTTTAGAAATAGTTTGTCGTTGGTATGAGAACTAGTTTTTGAGCATCTTTTCGAAGCTCTAAGCTTTGTTCACAGAAAGACCGCAATGGTTAAAAGGTTTTTTATTGCAGCGATTATATTTTCCTGGGAACTATCTATTATTTTGTTTAGTGTTATCGTGGGACGAAAAAAGGTGTCTAAGAGTCTTCAAGATATTTTTCTGACAGTAGACACACGATAAAAGAGTAGATTATCACCTTATCTCGTGAAAACGTCAGTAGTAGTAGTTAGTACAATAATAAAACATAAACTTTACAATCACATTCTTATAGAAAAAAGTGTAAGTGCAACTGTAATATCAAGAAATGCCATTACCGTTAAGGACTAACTAACACATTATTATTCCGATAGCAAGTGGTAATTGATGCCTATTAATGCTCCTAACACCAAAGACAACCTTATAGAGCTCTAACCGCCATAAAACAACAAAATAATATTTTTTTTTAAAGTACTTGAAGAGTTGGCTATTGGCTAGCTTTATATTCTAAGTCTTAGCAATGAAACTGTTATACTAGCTATTGATCTTATTATATCCAAAATTGCTCAAAAAGAAAAGAAAAATATTAAATAAAATAGGGGTTACACAAGTTGTTAGCGAAGCTAATGACCTAAATGATAGGAATCCCAATCACGATGACGGCTACTCCCGCGGTACGAGTTCCGTGATGGTATAATACTGATAGCTGAAGAGATAATGTAGGTACCTACCTAGAATTAGTTAAAATTCCTACCCGTACAGATGGCTGATAACACGAAGCGTATCGGTGTACAATGGTTTTCGTCCTTAAGGGTCTATAGTAGCTGTCAGTACAACATTTTATAATGCCCGTGTGTCACTTCTATTTTTTTCTATACTTATACGTATGACAATATGGACACTAAGATAATCGACGCTTAAGAAAATAAAAGTGAAAGGTATGAGTTTACTGTTTGTTTATTTTTAGCACTTACTCATTTCGTTTGTTTTTAAATATCGCTTTGGTATAATTTTATTGGTACTTTTATGCATTCAATACAAATGTTGACGTAATTTTGTTGGGTTAAACTCAGGCTGTGAACAAATCTATAAATAAAACAAATAATGGTCTCAGGTGTGAACTAAACCTACAATTACTCGACCCAGCGGCAATTTACGAGGTGAACTACTAAACTTTGATCATGTCACAATTGTTGAAATTCTTATACAGGTTTCTCAACGTAATGTGTCGATAGATTATTATTATTAAAGGTAGCAGAAGGCTTCATTTATTACATTATTATGGTGGTTTATAAATTGAGAATGATCTTTAGAGGGTTTTTACATTATCCGATCCGATATCGCCTGTCGGAAGCTGACCCAATATCGGAGGAACTAAAATGTATGAAATATGTATCTGTCTTTCACATTGTCCGGCCCGATATCGGATATCGGAGCCGACACCGCTGTGTTGTCAGTTATCGGCTGTTCGTAAAAGGCTCTTAGCCTTTACCCTGTTCTCAACTTCTTCACTCCTTTTATTACCTGCTAACAATAATATTTTTGTGATAAATTACATACCTATAGAGACATCAGATGAATAAAATGGCATCCATGCACGCTCTGAATCAATCGACGAGGTTAAACGCCTTTTTTTAAAAATCACCATGTAAGAAGCTACAAGTGATAATTCCTGATATAAATTGAAACTTTATGAAGGTTACTTTTGTTTAAAAAGTTACTTTTGATTTTATCATGATAATTGGAACTACAGGTTCCAATTATCATGATAAAATCAAAAGTAACTTTTTTTATTACAAAACGAACAATTTGTTTCTCGATCGTTACAATTATTATGTTTAGTCTACTTAATACTGAATTAACAGTTATATTTTGCTCAATATATCACCAGGAATAAAATTTTAACAAGCTTAATATAATTCAAAAACATATATAAATCTTAGTTTTCGACAGCTGCGGGATAGCAATCATTTGTTTAGTTATTTACAGGTCCTCACCTAGTGACATGAAAAATAGCAATAATTATTTAGGTGTGTGGTCTTCAGGAATAAACTACTATGTGGTTTCCGAAATCGTTTTGTAAGAGGTGTCTGAGGATTTATTGATGTCTGAAACATGGTGTATACCCCTGCCATGTTTGTTAATATCAATCCAGTAGACAAATGTAACCTATTTAGCGAATTCTATAATATAAATAAATCATGTCGTGTTCCACTGCTGAGTATATTTAAATGCTAGTTGTACTACGTGGCTTCTCATGGATGGATGTGGGTATCGCGGCCAAATATATCTTATGCTTTCCCCAAGCTCTTGGATAACCACCGATTTTGATGAATTTTAGTACAACGATAACGTTGTACTAAAATTCATCAAAATCGGTTTAGTAGTATGGGCGTGAAAGCGTAACATATAAATGGAGTTACTTTCGCATTTATAATATGAGTATGGATATGGATTAGTATTGATATTAAGTTTTTTTATTTAATCTAAATTCATCACTCAATAAAGTTTTTATTACTAACGTTATATTAGAGACCAAAAAATATGAAGTTTCTCTTTTTTACATCGGCCAGACAGTTTAATACCTTCATAGAGTAGTTAAAACCGTTGCAGTTTGAATCCCATTTGATTTATTTTGCCTTTTACGGTAGTGACTGCCGCCTGGCCCCTCATCACCATCTCATGCTTGACCCCTATCCGTCCCTTAATCAGCAGATATAACGGATAACAGGTGAGAAAAATTGGGGCTGCAAACAATTTCTGATGCCTCAAATTGCCCTCTTAAAAGTCTTAAATATCAGCACTTACCATTAGATACCTTACTACCGATATTTTTCATTAATAAACTAACCCTTTTTGTAGTTCAAAACCGTCTAAAGCTCGTGTCTTGATAACCCGTTAAAGTCGGCAAATTAGTATTAATTTGTGTGTAATAAACTATAGCGGGGGGTTTTAATAACAGCCTTCGAGACGTCTAATGATCTATATCATTAGTAACCCATCACACACAACATCAGTAACCCTCAGACCCCTATGGGTCTGAGGGTTACTTTGTTTATTAAAAGCAGGTTATAATTAATTGCAATAATTGCTGTAATAATCACTCGGTAACATGATTAGACTGCAGAGTGAGAGAATTTTAAGCTAGTGAAAAATGCAATATGGAATACATATTCCTTGAATATATAATTATAAATCACATGATTGAAAAAGACACGTAAAATAATATGAAAGTTATGTGTAATTTACATTTTTTTAGGATGCTCAAGATCAATTCTTTTAGTTAGTTAGTTAGTTAGCGAAGAATAAGGAAGAAAGCGGACCTTAAAGCGGGCCTGAAGCGGATCCTGGAGTGAACACCGAAGCGGGCTCTGTGGTGGATGCATGCTAGGTACTCGTTAGGTGGATGATCATGGTTACCTTGCCCTTATGGATTTTCAATAAATAAAACTGTATTCGAACTTCGTCATTATTATTTATGTTACATCTTATAAACATTTTTAAGTATATTGTGTTTAATTTATTCTAAAAAATATTTATAAATTCCAGTTTAATTCATAAAACTAATTGATTCCAGTCACGCTATCTCAGTCGATTTTGAGATCAGTTGGTTCTAATAAACCAGAGATGGTTTATAAATATAGTTTTAAAGGTAAAAAAAATCTTACAATTCAATTTTTTTTTTTTTTAATAATAAAAGTTGTCGTAAATTATTAAAATATGTCGGTACATATGTCTCCTGTCTTTTAAATATAGATATTGAATATTCAAATCAAACCTATAAAAGTCATATTAGGTAAGTAATATATTTCTTATCTTAGCCCATCAATTCAATTACACAATAATGTTTTTTTATTAATGAATAATTTTATAATAGTCTGGGTAGTTCGTAATCACATTTCAACTCTGTTTATTTTTACAATAATTTGAAATAATTTATTGCCAAGTATTTTATAATCATAATACAAACAATAACTGTATACCACTATCTTTGCTATAATCGGAACGTTTAGCCGCCGTCCGCATTTTATATCTGCACCTTGCTCAAATAAAAACTCGAAACAATTATACCAATGCGACGAAATGTCGTAACTACCACTTCGATGCCATTAAAATTTTAACATTAATCCGTCATAGGCTAAGATTAAATTGGATCGTAATATGACTGATATCGATTAAAAACATGTGGCATTCCGCGGCGGGTTTCTTTGCACCAATGCATTTCCATGGAATTGCCAGCGTTTTTCAGACACCTTACAATTGCATGACTTGAATTCTAGAAAGCTATATTGAACCCAACGATTTTAATGACAGGTCTTTATACTCTTTATACTTTGCAATGTTTTAATAGGTAGATATTAATACAAAAAATGAGTATTCGATATTATCCTATATTTTGATAAATGCCCAAATATTTAGTAGACTTTACCCAGTTGGAAAATATGCAAATTTTTCTCTTCTGTTGGCACTAACGGAGTGTCAGGTATGACAAATCGGTAGTTTTAACCGTTTGTTAATATAATAGGGATTACTTAAAAATAAATAAGGAAGGGTAACAAATAATATTATAGGTCTGACTGATTCACTGCCTCTGTGGCGTAGCGGTAGTGAACGCGGCTGCTACGCAGGAGGCGCGGGTTCGATCCCCGCTCAGTGCCAATATTTGTATGCATGAATATAAATATTTGCATTGGTCTGGGTGTTTCTATGTATAATATTTAGGTATTTACAAAAAAAAAATATTTCTAAGTATGTATATCCGCATTCTAGATTCCATAACACAAGCTAATTAAGCTTCTAGATAACGTTGTGTAGAATGTTGTACAATATTTATTATATTTATTTATTATAGGTAGGTACCTTAATAGACAGTAAATATATGAAAAACTAATACAAATGTGAAAGTTTGTTACTCAATTACGCTTAAACAGCTAAACGGATCTGGCTGATATTTTGTACATAGACAGAATGATTATGGTCTATGGTTACAGGAACGAGATCAATACTCTACGCGGGTGGAGCCACAGGCAACAGCTTGTATAATCAAGATATTGAAGTACTAATGGAAAATATACGGCCTCAAGGAATGATTACACCAGAGCCTTATTAACATAACAAGATTGTCCAAAACTAAAGATCTCCATTAACATTGTAACATAAATCAAGTTTTTTATTTAGGTATTTAGCAAAAGATAAATTGTAGTTTTACTTTTGAGTGATGAGATCTAGTCATACTCGTAATAGGTAAAGTGCAGCAGTTAATACATCCTCATCCTATCCTAGCCTCATCATCCTCCTGCCCTTATCTCAAGTTTATTTGGGGTCGGCGCAACATGTGTGCCTTTTCCATTCATCTCTATTTGCAGTCATCTCAGCATTCACTCCCTTCTTAACCATATCATCATTCACACAGTTCATCCACCTTCTCTTAAGTCTTCCTCTCCCCATGTAGCCATCCACTTCCATAGCTAATGCCTTCCTTACGACATTGTTTTCATCATTACGCATTACATGTCCGAACCAGGACAAACGATTTCCTCGTAGCATCTCCGTGATTGGTGCTACTTTCAAACTTCCTCTAATGTATTCATTCCTAATCTCATCCTATCCTAGCCTATAATTAATGTAAAAGTGTGTGATGTGTGTTGCATATTTTTTATTCTTTTTTTCATTTCATTTATTCTTAATTTCATATTTCATTATTATCATTATAAATTATATTTAATGATATGTAAACCCATGTTAATTTTTAAAAATAAAAATGGGTAAATTTACATAAGAAAAGACATTTGTAAAAATATCAGCAAAGAAATTTATCTAGACTCTACATCAATGATATTTTACATATTATGCATAATAATATCGACTGTACGAATCGCTTAGTTAATGACCATTAATGTGCAAGCGAATCATTCATTCATTTTTATTAAATTAAAACTTTGTACAGTTGTAGTAGGTACTTGAAGTACCTACCAACTTGAAGCTTGTGTGAAGAATTCACAATTAAAAGAAAATAATAATAAGATACTGTAACGCCTTTCCAAGTATTAAATAAATAGTAGATAAAACTCGCAACGTAATCGCGATGATATTTACAAAGTATGTAAAAGTAACAACACCTTTTGTTTAGCTAACATTGCGATCGGAATGAGCTGATCGGGTGGACTACAACCTCTATAGCTCTACCTATTTAGTGTGTAGTTGTAGTCTATATACATACTGACGGCTTAAATGAAACATTAAAAGGTTAATTAATGCAGAAACAAGTTATTTACCTGTATGTACATATACACTCAAGAATCAAAGAATCAAAGAATCAATTTCGTTTATTCAATTTAGGCACATAAAGAGCACATATGAACGTCAAAATATTACAATTGTGTCAAGAAGTATGTAAACAAAAAATAAAATATTAAATAAATTAAAGTAAACCATTTGAAAATGTTTCTTTTGTTGGTTCGGTAGTTGGTTCTACTGAGAAGATACCAGCAACAAACTCAGAGAACTCAATTGGGACCTTCAAAAATATTCCCTTATCACTTTCGGTATCTAATTATTACAAACGCATGAACTACAGACAGAAGCTACAGATAATATAGCTCTAAAATAGTAAAACCCCACACGCTAATGGAATAAAGTAGAAGCATAAATAAGAAGAGGTTTTGCGGCGAGCTGCTAACGAGACGAAGCAAGTTCCTTGCTGGGAGTTCTAAGAGTTAAGAATTCTTCAAGTTGCTCGAAGCTCAAGTTTCGCAGGTGCGGTTACATCCGACTTCCGTTGAAGCTTCACGTTTTCAATTTAAACAATTATTGAATTCTATTTTTTACAGCAATTTTCTTATAAACGGGACACCGTGAGTGTAGAATGTGATGGAACGTGGAAACGAAAATGTTAAGAATGTGAAGAATACCCTTTACTTCATGGACTCGTTGGCAGGGGCATACCACTGACTCAGTCAGCCTAAGCTAGTTGAAATGCAAAGCAATTCAAAGGACCCACCTACTTATGTAATATCTATACCATCCATCGCATTAATTTTCGTTCACATATTTATATAGTTACAGGTTTTGTATGGGGAATACCTAATTAAAACATTCAATACTGCTTCTTAAGTTATTTAGTTAATATCATCGTATCTAAGACACATAATTAGAATAATTAGTCGCCTTGGGATAGAGCAAAATAACTTTAATTTTTTTTTTAAATTTTGAAAATTAATTTAAATTATTTAATATGGCTATTTTTGTCTAGAGTAGATATTCGTTATAGTATTAGGTAGACTAATATTTCTAGGCTGTCACACTACATGTTGAGATGAGGTCATTCCTTTCCGAAAACATTTTGCAGTCGAGCGGCACAATCTTAAGGAGATATGGAAAAAGAGAAAATAATATAAATATCCCATATATACCATAAGAAATATAGCGTTGAAATATTTTCCCGTTAACTGGTTTTTCACTACAAATAATTTTCACTAAAAATATAGCGTTGAAATATTTTCCCGTTAACTGGTTTTTCACTACAAATGATTAATTTCCAATTGCAATGATAAATAAATGACAGCAAATTTTACTCGCATTTTGTTTAAAACAAACTATATTTTAAAAATAAATATGTGATCCAAACAATTGAAGAATGCCACACCTATTAGGGTGCAAAACTTTAATAGTTAGGACTAATTGTACCTATTAAATGAAAGGACACTTGATTTGGCCCTCTCATGCTAAGAGAAGACTGAATCTATCATGTTTGGTTATATACTTTGAGAGTGATCACGATTTGCATAACTGTCACGAGTCGATGTTTGCTGATAATTACTGATTTATCACATTCCAAGATTTAGAGGCATAAATAATGCATAGAATAAGTAGCACGTACAAAACCTTAAACAAATAAAACACAATTTTTTGGTTTGAGTATTCCCCAATAACAGTACCCGGCTTTAATTGGCACGTCGTGTCGCATTCCCTTTATCGCATAGTGCATGTCTGCAGTTTGTAGCTTCAGCAGCAGGATTTTTGAGTTGGTTCTTAAATCTGCAACTATAGTCGCAGTATCTTATAACCACGAACGTTTAACTAGGTACTCAAACTGTCAGAACGATGCACTGCAGGTACCTGCATTTGCTTCCTAGGCACGGAAGGGTTTATGTTTTAAGAATAGAATCATTCTAAGAACTGGTTAGTACCTATTGCTTAAGTTTGCAATGTGCTAACCTTCTCGTTTACCATATAGCCATGCGCCACCCTATTATTTTTTATCTGCCAATCAGCTACTGTCCCGACCTTATATGGGCAAAAGTGCAAACGTCGTTATAACAGGAATATGAAAAACTTCTCATTGCATTAGAGGCGACAGTTTGACCCATGATCCGTGGTGAGAGCGATTTCATCTTTCTTTTGTAAGAAAGTGATGAGCGTTGAGGATTGACAAGGGAAACTAGGAAAGTGTGAAAACAAGTTAGCCAACATTTATTTGGTAGTTACAATACGCTTAGGTAGGTACAAGGTTCTTATATCATATCCCCGGTTCAAAAAACTCTTTCTTTACGCAAGTATTGACTGTAAATACCCAGCATATTGATTTTACCGTAGGTCCTGGTGTTATTCTTTAAAAAAAAAGTAGATATTTAGTAAGTTTATTAGCATAATTTAATTAGTTAGTAATTTGGTTTGGTATTCAAATAGGTATAACATTTGTTAGTAAAATGCGGACAATGACCTGCCTGATGACAAATGGTAAGCGACATACCTACTAGTCAAACAGTCGCCAAGACTAACAACAACATTATGTTTGTGTAAATACAAATGAAAAATGCAACAAATTATACATACAAACAGCGACAAATTATTATCTTTTAAATAATCTGAAACAATTTTTTCAGTATTCAGATTTATTATTTATGCTACTTACTTAAATCTTAAGAATTCCAATTGTCTTTAACTTAAGTTTATCAATGAATTACTATTTATACTGAAATAATATTACATATTTGAAAATAATGACGTGTCGCTTGTTTTCATACATAGATAATCTAAATTAGGGCTGGCCGGTGAAGTCGAAATGGTTTTTAATTCTAAATTCAAATTAATTCATTTATCTATATATGTACCATTTTTTTTTAAATTATCATCCACTAGCTTTTGTTTTCCCTCCGAAATCACCATATAATTAGTCAAATATATTTATGTTTTTTTAGTCAAATTATGAATTTATATCGCCACGCAATGACAGGTAAAAGACCTGATAAATGTTTGTGTAAATAAAAAATAAAAGTGTAGCTACAGTGTAGAATCCTTCAAGAACTCACGTACAGTGTCGTTTAGAGGTTACTAGGCTCGCCCTGGACCGGTTTATCACATGGTACGGACCACGTGCGGCCTCCACAATACACCTATACATCTTATACAAGTGTGTATACACCCATACATTAAGAGAAGGACGTGATGCTTCAAAATGTAAGTGATTTTACAGCTTTTTAAATACTTCCTTCATTTATTTATGAACCGTTTGGTAGTTCAGTCAGCTGATATTGTGGGTAATAAATAAAATTATCTGACACGTAAAGTATTTTATAAAAATATGAATATATAAATTCAAATGTATTTTAGATTCTAAACTTCGCTTTTTAATAATAACCTACTTAGTAATCTGCTTATGCTTAGGTACTAGCTGAAGACAGCGGCAGCGGTTCTTCCCATGTTGATGTCGGGTCGTGGCTTTTGGTCATTACTCAGGTTCTACTCAATATGCAAGTCTTTAAGTCTGACCAAGACCTTTACACTTACAAGACCAGTCTTTTTCTTTCTGTGTTAAAGACTTCCTTGGAAGTTTTCTTACACTATGTAAGTACTTACGTTAAAGCGGGAACAGGACAGAGCTAATTCTATCTTAACTAACAATATTCAGTTACGCCCATTGTTTCATGTTTTGCATACAATTGATTCAATATCGTTCCAAATACGAAGCAATACAGGCGTATACAAACAGCAATCAACAATCAAGCAATACACGTTTTGATTGTGACTGTACACATTGCGACTGCACTGAATATTGATATTTCGGTCTGCAATTTCCTAAATACATCATTGTACTGTAGCCACACTGCTCCATCCGATCAGTTGTTCGGATGATCCGATTTTCTGTCCGTGTATTGGATTGAATGTAGGTAAGTATGTAATGCTCTGATGATGCTTTTTAATTTTAAATAAGTAGGTACAAAGTGCTAAAATGAGTTACATAAAACTTTTGAGAGCATTAACAATCCGATTACCTACAAATTTTCAAGCAAGACAAGCTGTTTAAAACAAATACGGACGGACAGACAGACGGACGGACAGACATGACGAATCTATAAGGGTTTTTATTTTTGCCATTTGGCTACGGAACCCTAAAAAATGTATCACACCTCAGTGGAAATGCAGCCTTACTTTGTATCTTAGGTAAAAAAAATATTTTAGCGCTTTATCATTTTTATGAGTTAACGCACTTTTGTTAGGTACTAAATGTGCCGACTAAATATTTAATGCTCAGAAGTCTAACGAATATGCGCCTAGCTATTAAGTTGGACTTTACGCTTCATTTATACTGGACCCACCCACTGCTTAGTACTTAAGTAGAGGTATTTTGTAAAGACTCCAAACAAATCTGTTACACAAAAGGCCCGAGGTTAACTCAAAAGCTATCAGTCCCATTTAAACTTTGTTTAAACGTCTCTACCTGTAGTTAGAAGTATTTGCTAATTGGGTAAACGTTAGTTCCACGCTATTGTATAATTTGCAAAGTATACCCTTGTGCATACATCTTCGATTTTTGCGATTGTGCAATCAGATGTTGCCATTAAATCAACGATAATGAAATGTTAGGAGGGTGTTCGGATTTTGAGTAGAGTTGTAGGTACTGGAGAAATACATACTTTTATAGAAAGCAGTAGTAAAATAGCACTGTCATAGTGATCAATTTATGTGGTGAGTATGGTCGGCATAGCTAGGAAAGGGACAAGTCAGTATTGGGTGAGTAACGGTTATGGGTAATACATAAACGTCAGGAATATACTTAGATACTTTTAAAATGTTTTAAGTAAATAAAATATTTTGGAGGTTATCAGTCAGTATCACAGATAAATACGTCTTATTTTAAACTTAAACAAGTTCAGAGTTTATATTATTCTGGTCAAATAAACGAGCTCAAATGAAGCGGGCGGCGCAAGTATATTTTGATCAAACTCAGGAGCAGAAGTTCAAAAACAAGTGGCCGGGGGGAGGGCACGCACGCGCGGGGAGTGCCTCCCTCGGCTCAAAGTTATCGCATTATTCAAGCGAACGCGACTCTTGAGTAATTTTGAAATATTACAATTTTCGAGGCGCGCCACCACCGCCCCGCACTTCGACGGACGACGACCAAGTTACTTATGACTGCTCTGTAAGTGTAGGTACATGAGATAGTTACAAGTTCTAGGCAACGGTTTTAAACTTGTTGTTTTTTTTTTTTTGTGGTTATTTTTCTTAGCTTTTAGTCGCATCTTTGTTTGTGTAGATGTTCGTTATCGTGTTTTGTGGTCTACCTTATATTGATCTACCGAAATAGTTTGTGTACTTAATTCTTATCATTGAAAGCAATTTATCAAAGTAAATATAGACACGCTAAAATTGCAGACAATTTGTAAAACATTATTCCTTTGAAAATAAATAATGTAAGTAGAAACAATGTGACTGTTCAAACAAATTTTTTCGACAGATGTTAATAACTTTCTGATGCAAAAAAACTGTTGAACTCTTAAAAATAATACAGTTAAGTCTAACAGTAGCAAAACTATACAATGAAACAAAGAATACATTTCTTGCAAAGAATAACTGTAGTCAAAACAAAAACATGTGCAATATTACCTAAACAAAGACTATAAAATGACCGAATTCTAAAAATTGCGATGCAACGTTAACAAAAACGGGCCTACTTTGTCCCATTGTGATAATAAACTAAAGAAAGAAAAGATGCAAATTCACACCGTTATGTTTACGTCCTTTTTGTTAGACCGTTAGCTATAAAAAATGAAGAAGGACCGTTTTGAAATATTACAATTGCAATAACGTTGCACAATCTGTAAAACAACAGTTTGCTAGCTCACCTGCTGCGACAGGTAACTGATTATCATGCTAATTTCTGTAACAATTGTGTTTGAGCTTAGAGCATGTTTGGAGAATTTGTGGCCAAAAGGTAACATTACACCTTGGCGTAATTTATTGTTCTATTTGTGGCGTTTGTAACAAAAAGTTCGTTTCCGTATTCGACTTATCTTGGACACGAGAATTTACTGCTTTTTACAAAATGTCGTAAAGAAATCATAGTCACCTTTTGTGTAGATTGTACAATTTAAATATCAATTGTAAGGCCATTTATGTATTTAAGAAAAGTAACCTGTTTAATTCTGTAAGTTATTTATTACTCACAAGCTTTTACCCATTTTAATTGTGTTATCTTTATTTTTCGTCATGGTAGTAAGAGCTTTTAGTTTTAAGTCCAATCATAAGTTTTTGCATATAAAAAGTTAATCAAAGTTGTTTCAGTAATTTTATACGACCGCTGAATAAATACAAAAATCTTTATTTTACACAAGATACCTATGAAATATGTACATATTATTAATAACAGGATATATCAGGCGTTACAATATATTATTTCCAACTAAAGTCTGTATCTATATTATTAGAAGGTAGAGTTAGGTATGTCGTAATAAATATACAGTTAAGTCCATTACTGTAATTTTTAAATTGCTAAGTGTTAACCCCGATTATATAATAATAATGCTATAGTTACAACATTATTTATGTAAATTATCAATATATTATTATTCTCTATCATCAAATCCATAGTATATTATTTATAATACTAATATTTATACAACAATAAAAATAATTATTCAATTAGTAGTATTTGTACGCGAAACAAGTTATTGACCAGATGTGGTGAAGTTTATGACGGCTAATAGGGTTTATGGCTTTTTTATTGACATTAATGTTCTCTTGACTTCGCCGTTTACGACCACCTCATTCATTATCGAACCGTGGAGGTCGGAACATCACTGTAAATCATAAATGAAATTATGGATAAGTAAACATACGACATTTTGGCCTTCTTTACTTATGGCAGTTCTATTCACGTCTATAAAATCATTCACAAGAGTTTTTGGCAAATAATACTATCTTGAAAAGATTATTAGGTAGGTACTTGTCAACAATTGCCAACCATATATTTTATTGAGAAGTTTGCACATCTCTTGCACCATAAATTATACAGACCTGCAAAACGTTTAATTGATATCAAGTTTTTATCGGATCACGTCTGGCAATATAAAATAAAATTAAAACGATTGTCGATTTTTTATCCCAAATTCGATTATACATCACACGGACAAGAATTCCGTAGTGCTTGAGACAATAATGTCGTAACATCAACGACAATGCGAGCACACGCGGCCGCACACCGTACGATTTATTGCCTATTCGATAATTATGCGGATTCAAAGCTGAAGTGCGGTGCTTTACGTTCAGGTTTACGGTATTTTACGGCGTACAGCTATTAAAGGACTTTGAATTTTGTTACCCTGGGGTTAAGATCTATTCAGCGCACTATTCCCACTCGGGAGCGAAACAATCGGCTATTTGCTTATTCCGTTGCGGCAGTGGGACTCGCTCGCCACGTTTGAAGTGACTGCAATTTGTCTCCAACGACGTATTTCAAGTAGATATGATCGTGTGTACGACCGATGCTTGCATAAATTTGCCACTAACATGTTTTTTGCTTGTTGATCGCGGGAGGTAACCAACTCACCTGTTAGGTGCTGAGTAATACTTGACACTTCGCAAATTACTTTTTACTAATATTATTTTTTTTATTAATTGAATTAGATTTTAAAAAAATAGAGTGTATCATGGGGTGAATGTACAACTTGTTGATTTTTCGAACGTAACATAAAGAAAAAATATATCTCTAACTACCAGTGGCGAGGGGCCCCTACAACCAGTGGGTCAGACGGTGAATGCCAAAGTATACCATAGTAAGATTTTTTTTCCACCGAGCATTGAAAATTTTCACCTCTCAGCACTGCTAGCTACATAGCAAAATATTAGATTTCACTAGATATTTTCATTAGAAGCTAAACTAAGTAGTTTGAGTAAATGTTTTGCGAATCAAACTATATTTAGTGGATGGAGTTATCCCATGCGAGCCGTTAAGCAAATAGGGACCTCAGGAATAAACCAGGCTACAACAAAGTTAGCATGTTTTTATTCTTCAACTTACTTATTGTCTCAAAATGGCTTTATCGCAAGGTTTCTTGTTTATATAAATGCGTAATAAATAAACATGAACTTTAATCAAATTCGATAAAGGCAGATGCGCGCAACTTTTATGGCAATAACGGGTGTGCGTCCACCAGCAGCGTTGGCACTTGCTTGCATGACAAAAAGAAAAGTAAGTATTATTCGAATCACTCATTAGCTTATTAAGATGATAATTTATGACCGCGAGTAAGACAATTTCATGCTGTATTGCCACTTGAATTTTCTGTGCAAGTTTTTGTTAGACAAGGTCCCATTACATATTTGCATGAAACAATAAGTGTTACGAAAGTTTTTGCCTAGTTTATGTGAATTCAATTCATCTCATCGTATCTATGCTCATTCAAGTGTTAGGTTTTATTCCTTCTATTATCATAATATTGCCGTAACTACAAGAGCAATCTGTCAATCAGCTCGTCAATTAATGAGATTTTTACTACTTGACTATTGTTTTTATGATAATTTTAGTATTGATTTGTTTTCTTTTCTTGTATGTTTAATGAAACAGTGACTGATATAATTTATTATCTTAACATTAACATAATCAAAAATCAAATAAGGTAGGTACCTACCTATTACAGATGTCAAAATTTATGAAGATTAATAATTACATATTTTTAAACTCACTTACAAACAATACATAACCCAAATAGTTAATACTCATTTGGACATTCATGCTTTTTTCATTTGCTGTTTGTAGAGTTTAAGTTTAATAATAAAATTGTAAAAAATGACCTTTTATTTGTACCTATTACGTGACATTTTGAACTCAAAAGAATTCATGTTCTTTGTACTTTAGAGTTAAGATAGAGTCTATAGACAATCAATTTTCCAAAATTTATTACTGACAGGTACTGACTTATTAAATAACTAGCTTTTGCCCGCGGCTCCGCCCGCGTGGATGTCGGTTATCGCGACCAAACATAGCCTATGTCCTTTCTCGAGGTCTAATCTACCCCTATACCAAATTTCATCAAAATCGGTTCAGTGGTTTGGGCGTGAAAGCGAGACAGACAGACAGACAGACAGACAGACAGACAGAGTTACTTTTACATTTATAATATTAGTAGGGATAGGGATTTAAATCACAGTTTCACTGTACAATATTTTTTCTAAGTTATCATTATCAGCCTATAAATAGCAGTTAATTTATCTTGATCTGTCTATAATCACATTAATCACTAATAGAGTTCTATTCTATTATATTTTTATTTTGCATCTGAAAATGGTATACCTATTTCAAATATAACACCATTTACAAATTTTATATTAAGTTAAATGTGTGTTAAGATGCATAAACTTGTAACATTATTTTAATATTTTTAAATATATTCTGCAGTTTATCATTTATATTACCTACATACTCGTACCTAGGTACCTACATTGCATGTTGAGACTAGTGTAGTTTCTCAAGAGAGGTCCTGTTTGAAAAAGCAAAATTATTTTATTTCCTCTTAATTACTGTAGATATCATATAATAATTAATTATTATATTGTGTATCTTGAAATAATTATGTGTGAATAAATATTTTTACTGAAAAAGTGTCAGTAACTACAATTGAGAACCATTTGAGTTTCTCAAGTTATAGTTTGTAGTTTTATTTTTATTTCATTTATTTTATTAGGCACATCAACAGATCGTGTATATTACATTTCAAACTTAAATAAAATGTTTTGTGGACTTATATTTATTTGTTTGATTTTATTAGTAATGAAGTAAATATTATGTTCCAATTATAATATAACGTAGGTATGTTAAGATGATATATATAAGATGCAACAAATACATTTTTATTAATGCCTATTTATCAAGTGATTTTGCATTTATATTATTATGGATGTTTATCGGTACCTATTCACCGTGTTATTATTATAAAGATATACCTATTTCTAGTAGATACCTACATGAAAAGTATTATAAGTATATTAATATAAGTTATATCTATGGTGTACAATAAAGACGTTTTTACTTACTTACTTACTTACTTATATTAATAGATATACATAAATACTCTTTCTTCAGTCAACATTCTTATGTCTATTTACAGTCCCATTTAAGTTGAAGAATAAAAATAACAAAAGATTAAAATATCCACGAATTCACACTACTTTTTCATAGTTTCAGCTGCTGTAAAAATAAAAAAGTCTCAATTTACTAATTAGATATATTCATAAAATAATTAATAATGAAACAATATAAAAAATGAACATGATGAACGGAGTGCATATATGTGTCGGGCAAATTGCCAATTAAATTTCATGTTGCATAAATATTTTGCGAAAAATATTATGTTTTACTGCAAGAGGTGCTAGATAATATTAATTTGTGATGCCAAGAACTAGTTAGGTGTACGAGGTGTACGAGTCGGATTGAGTCACAGTGGCATATAAGGTAAACTGAATAAATATAACAAAAAAGCAACCAACATCATCACTGAATAATAACAAAAGATTGAGATCTAACAGGGTGATGTGAAATAAGACAAATATGGCGGCGTGCATGACCGGAATCACAAAGTTGCGCCCGCGCAAGCGAGGTACTCCTTGATCTAGTTCTTTTTATTTTTCTGGACTTTAAGGAAGTCTGATCAAGGATTGATAAGGTTGCTAGTTTTTGCTCTACAGCAAAAAATGTTTGCAATCTCTGATGGTTCAAAGATGATCTTGGATGTTGGACAGTTTAAATTTTGTTGCGAATAAAATAATGCTATAAATATATTATTTTAATATTGCTTTATTAGTTACCTACTCGTATGTCAACGTTGTAGCTGATGTAAATGCGAAAATTTACGTAGGTTCTTCTACTTTTTAGTAATAAGACCTTGCAGAATCATTCAATAAAAAAGCACAAAGAAGGACGCACGTCACCTCGTACAGTCAGCATCAAATCTGTCTTGACGAACAAAGTACTCAAAATGATTTTAATGCCTTGGTTTTCCCCCATTCCTGTTGCCTGATTGTTATGATATTTAGTACACACCCTTAGTTCGGACAATAATACAATACAAATCAATAAAACAGTTTGATTTGCTCTTAATACTTTGGTATTAAGATCATTTTGAGATTTTTCATTCAAGGTTGTTCTGACGCTGATTGTACCTATTGTCATTATACTCTTCTATAGAGCAAAATTCTCACATTAGGAGGGGAGTTAACTTTAAGAGTATTGGGTGGGGTTTACGATTAAATTCCTTAACCATTAAGATACTGTCATTTCATAAGTTAGGCGGTTTTTATTAAAATTAAAATTTTGCATTTCATACAATTTTTAATACTTATTTCATAGAGTAGATTTTTGGTTATGTTATATGAATATGAGTAGTTAAGTAGGTACCTACTTACGTACCCATAGCTTTTTTGTGTAGGTATTTTTGTGGTTCATAAAATACCTATAGGTATTGCAATTTTTATAGACATCCATTTTTTTACAAACGATATACTTATTCAATATTCAAATATCTACATAAATATGTACCTATATACTTCACTATGACAGTTTTAGTAAGTATTTGGAAAAATATACAAATATTACATGTTTTGTTTAACATAAATAAAAGAGTTAAACCCTTAATATTACTTGTAGAGTCAGTAGAGTTCAAATTTATGAACGAATTTGTTTTATTAAACTCTAGTGTTTATCCTGCCTGGGCACTAATAAATATCAAATTTAGGAATACCTCTCTACTTTCAGCCGAATTGAATAAGATTTTAAAATTTAATGTAATGTAAAAAAAGTATTTTTGTATTCACCAACATACATTTATAGTTATTCCTTCTTCTTAATGGTACTTACCTATTTTTAAATGGACTACAATTCTTTTCCCATTCTGGGGAAAATAACTCTAAGTTAAAATTAGATACCTACTATGTTTTAGTATTTACCTATTTACAATATCCAGTAAATATCTGATAGTAAACGCAAATGTTTTAGATAATTTGCCCGACCCCAATCGGGCAAATTAGAAGTTCAATAAATTGTCTTATGTTATGTTCGTCAATTAATTTAGGATGTTATATTACCAACATTGAATGGCTATTATGACGCATAATTTTATATTGTTATAACACAATTATATTATTATGCCTTATCAACATATCTTACATTATTGCAAGAAGTCGAAAAATAGCCATTGAATACCATTTGATATCAAATAAGTACCTACACACTTATACTAATACATATTTTATTGATGTATAATAGAATTATTGTTACAAGTAACCTCTACTATTAAAACAAATTACAACGTCTTTGAATAATTTTATAACCCATCAACCCATGCTATCTTGTAATTTTCATATATTGTTATCATAAGTATTTCTAATTATGAATTTCAAGTATAATTATTTGGTGTTAGCTCTAAGTACCTTCATATTAAGTTCAATTATTAAATAGTGATGTACAATTAAGGAGATAAAATATTGTAATACTATTCAAAATTATCATAACCGTGGCGTTAATAGAAAATTGTAATCTATCTCTACTCAATAACAGTGTATTAAAGATGGTAAAGTTTTTATACAGTATTATCGACATCACAAGGAATTGTGGACCTTAAGGCCCTCCACTGAAGGATAAAATTTGTACCAAATGTAGGTAGAGCCAAGTTACGGCAATCTTGCTAACTAGACCATATAAGTAGTTTATTTTACTGTTAACTTGAGTGTCGGTAATTTTAAAAGTAATATTATACATGATTTGATAGGCTGGTTGAACTTCAAATTTGTACTGAATTATTGTTGGTAGCTAGGTACTAAAGAGTTCAAACTTTGAGCAAAATAAAAAACTACTTTCTTGTATGCATTATTAGTGTTAATACCTATTTTGTTGGGTTTCATATTGAGTTAACATTGTTTGTATGTAATGTTTATTCAAATACAGTTTCGTTAAAGGTATACTTACTGTTTCAAATGTGCATTTCATAAAAAGTCTTCATACCCAGAAAATTAATAACAGTTCTCTAATCGTTATAGGCTATTGCAATCATCAGATACCAATAAGTTGATCATTCGAAATTGTTTCTAAACTCGCACCTGACGTTCGAAAGACCTTGAAAAAAGTTAGACGATCAGAAGTATCGTAGTCCCTTGCCCAGAACCTGTGAAGTTTGTGGCCATAAATCGGCAATAAACTTACCTTAAGCCGGGCGGCCGCAGTTCGCCGACGGCAAAAGCGCTCGCGCCATTTCGCTCGCTTAAACTTCTTCACAAAACTCACAGTTCTACCCGAATAAAAAGAGTTCCGAGAGTTTCACTCCGTCAAGTCACGTGTCAACGTTTTAGATGCGGCATGAGCGCAATACGTAATGTGTCGGGCGCACGTGGGTAAGTAGCCGTCAGCCGTCAGGTGCGGAGGCGAGCACGTCGTGTTGTTTATGGCGCGGTGGGTTACGCAACGCGTAGTCGCCGAGGCGCGCGTCAGTAGAATGTGGCGACCGATGCTTTACGAGCGACGCCGCACCCCCCGCCAGGCGACGCCACACGCCGCGGCGCCGCACTAAATCTGTGACCAACAGAAAAGGACACCACCACCCTCCGTTAATCCAACACCATTGATGTCCGAGAGACAACGTTAATCGGAGCGATTAATTGAACGGTCCGGTCTCGACTCGCGATAGAATTGTATCGGCGGCGGTTAGCCGTAGCACGGCCGATCCAAGCAAGTGCGGCGTCGTAAAGTTTCTTCGTGTATCGTTCGATGCACCAGACGTTGATGCCAGTACACACAGCTAGAAAGTTGCTCCACTACGTTAAAACTTGTAACGAGTCAATCTTAATAAGTCGAAATACCCTCATGCAATTTTAAATCACAATTATCAAAAGTAATAATATTGCTTAATTAGTTATTTTGACTAAATTTATGCGATTAGGTAATTAGTAAAACTTATACAAGTTTTGGTCTAACATCCTTCTTATCTAATCTTTTATGCGTTACATATCAAAAACTTTCAAAGTCATCTACAATATTTTATATACGACCTATTAACTTTTCACAAAATACTTTCTACTTATCATTTCGTATTAGAGCAGTTGTTGTAGCGATTTACTATGTTGCTACTAAACAGAAAAAACTTTAATGATGATTATCCATTTCGTTCCACTCCGTACTACCTTTCAACATTGTACAAATCTAGGGTTCAAGTTTTTACTTCGTACATGGGCGCTTCTGTTGGTTCCGGACCAGTAAACATCATGTTTACTTTCACAAACGCTGCGTTCCTCATTCATAATCCTAAGCAACAAGGCCAAGGAATCACTTTTTACCTCACAGAACTAGATCATTATGGAGTTCCACTTTTAACTAGTTTTACGAAAGTTCGTGCCTAATACCATTTTTAAGTGCGTGAAATGCCCACGGATAGCAATGGGTTGAACTCGAACCGACTGAAACCGCATGCCGCTGTCTTGAATCAATAGGTGTCGAGTGTGAGATTGCCTGTCAGAGGTAATTTCACCGAAACTGAGCCTCATCGGGCCTGAAGGATATCTATCACGCGTCTACTGACCACGGTGTCCCAGATGAGGGAAGGCGCGCATCGTGCCACGGTCTCCAAGAATAGATTTATCCATTAAATTCATCCAATCCAAACCATCATACATTTCTTATGATGAATGAACAACATAACTATACAACAATCAATAATGTATCGTCGTTGCGCTTGCCAAAACCTCTATGTGTTTTTGGTCAAGTTTTCAGGAGAGACAATAAACTGTTTTATTAAATAATTGATGAGCGTATCAAAAAACTAAAAATGCAGTATGATGCCAAAAAATATTTTGAATGAACTGAGATACAAGTGAAAATCATAAACGGTACTGTCCATCCACAATAAATTGTTTTTCCCATTTTGATACACATATCAGAATTGTCTTCCTAGTGCCATTTCTTACAAGTGAAAAATGTACACATATCAGATTTGTTATGGAACTCAATAGGATTTATTTAGGCGATAAATACTGACTGTTGGCAAGGTACATTTGATGTAAATAACATACGATGTAAATAAATACGTACTATAAACTTAATAAGGCATACAAGTAACAAAAAAAAACAATACTGAGTTAAGCTCGCCTTTGTACATCAAAATGTATCAGTTGCTAGTCGGTGCACATGTTAAACAACGGACGAGGCTCTGGTGCCGACTTTGCTCTCGGAGTTGGGAACTAATCGCTGATCGTTCCCAGTATAGTCGTTAATATGACAATCAGAAAAGAAGAGCAATTCCCGAGTTCCAAGCACATTATGGTACCAATTAGTTATACACTTTAGTCCCTCTAGTCTCAGTAGTCCGGTTGATTCGCATCCGAACCCTTCACCTCGGAGTCCGGGATACGCTTTTCCAGTCTAATCGCGACGCGGCTAAGCTTCGATATTTTCCGTAAAGTGCCATCTGACCTCCACAACCCTTTGGTGAATCTTTGGTATCGAAGTACTGCTGCTAGATCAGTTATCGATCTCTTACTTCGGCACGTGACCATAGAAGTTTGTATGGTGAAATGTGTGTAAGTGTTATATAATACACCTTGCCCTACACCTTCGTGAGCGTTCGAGGACGACTGTATCGGGGACACATATTAGGTACACAGGCAAATATCCCTCAGTCAGCGATGGAGGTAAGTCACAAACTTGTGTCTGAAGTCGAGACTACTCTCACTAGAGTAACCGATTGGGGACGACTAACCCTAGACCAATGCAACTCGGCTAAGGCACAAGTATGTGCATTCACCGCTAAGAAAGCGCCATTTATTGTAGCGCCGCAATATTCTAGACACACCGTTTACAATCTCTTCGAGTATAGGGATCCTCGGTGTTGGTATCTTCAGCGACGATCAACGCCGTAGTCACTTGGAAGACTAAGTCAAGCTGGTATCAAAGAAACCAGGAGTGCTCAACAGGACGAGGCAGTACATCACTGCGGGGCAAAGACTTCTTCTTTATAATGCGCCCGTTCGGCCCTACATGGAGTACTGCTGTCACGTTTTTGCCTAGACCCTTTCAACTTAGCGCAAAGACGGACGCTGAGGATCGTCGACGATCCCATACTCACAGGCGGGGTGGTAGTCCCTCTCAACCTCAGAAGGAACTTCCTTGCTGTGGATGTTTTACCGCCTGTACGATGGTTTGTGTTTAGAAGAATTGTTCGACATAATGCCTAGAATGTCGTTACTTTCTATCGCCGCATCGCTCGCCATACGAGTAGACAGTGAATTCATTCTCACAAATTACAACCGGAAACGGTGCGCACTGTGCGGTATGAAAAAAACTTCATCCCACGTACGCTCAAGCAGTGGAATGATCTCCCTGTTGTGATTTTTCCACGCGACTACAATATGTATGGGGTTCTTCAAGAAGGTCTTTATAAGGTTTCTACAGGGTCAGCAGCACGAGTATGACGCCCCTGGTTCAAAGGCCACTAACACTAACTACTTTCTAAGAGGAGGGCTGTGTGCTAAAAGTCATCCCAGAGATACCAGCAGTATTCCACGAAGAAGCGAATTTGTGTCTTGTACAGAAGACACCGCTGCTCCGACGTGTAAAAACGTCTCGCTTTGTTCAGGACTTCAACCTTACGCGAAGCTGTTTTGATGATACTCTAAGTGTAGTTTTTGTTGTTCAGTTTGCAGCGAACATCCAAACCGAGGATACTGAGATTTTCCTACAGTAGCAGTGGCGTGCTCTGAAGAGTGGAAGGAAAGAAGATATCTTTGCACTGAACTTCTTGGTCTTCTTGGCACTGAACTCGATCAGGTTCTCAGAGCCCCATTGGGAAATGTGCTTCAGGATCCGGTCGAGCTCAGTGACAAGAAGCTGCCTTTGTTCCACAATATCAGACTGCTCGGCCGCAGGATGTCCATGTTAACTCCCGCTATGCAGAGGATAGCACCTCTATCGTCTGCATAGCAATGCATGCTATCAGTGGACAGCATACGTTTATATGCAGAAGAAAGAATGGATGATAAGACGGACCCCTTCGGCATGCCAGCATTTACCTGCAAGAACTCCGAAGTTCGTCCATCACTAAGGGCGCAAATACGGCACACCTGCAGGAAGTTAGCCACCCAGTCGTACAGTTTGGGAGGACTGTGCGACTGGGTGGCCAGAGGCTGGTAGACGGGAAGGAAGGCGCCAGATTCTATCGAAAGCTTTGGCGATGTCAAGAATAATTTGCCAGTGATTCGCCATCCTTGTCCATAGCCGTAAGGTTTTGATTTTGTACAATAATATTGCTATTCTCAGTTTTGGGGTAACCCAAAACTGAGAATAGCAACATTATTGTACAACATTTAGTCACCTGTCTCGTTTTATTTACTATTATAAGATTATTTACGTTGTTACAAAGGTAGAACACCAATTTTACAACCAACAAATCGAAGAGAAACAAGCTGTCAAATTATCTATGTGCAAACCAATTCTGACATGTGCAATATGAGGGTGAAAAACTTTTGATGTGGACACATAACCAATTTTACAGTGTCAGAAGTGCACATGTATATTTTGTCAAATCTATTTCTAGAAGGAATTAACACTTGTTTGTTTTTTCAGCCGATGCGCAATTTTTTTCTAAGGCCGTCTAGCGAATAAAAAAAAATTCGAAAAAATGCACATAACGACTTTGGCAGGCGCACCGACGGTATGCCACACATATACAGTCTTTGTGGCGTTGTGGTAGTGAAAGTGGCGGTTGTAGGCACAGATTTCGGATGAAAAAAATATTTTGATGCATGAATTTATGGGTAGGTATTGGCATTGGTCTGGCGTGCCTCGGAGATCATGTTAAGTGGTCGGTCCCGGTTGCCATATGAACATCTATGGCAATCGTTACGGATAGTTGGAGCCTTAAAAAGTCCAACAACTGGTCTAGCTGCAATACTTTGATATTGCAGCTAGACCAGCCATTGGGTTTTGGAGGTCACATGGCAGTCGCTTCACAGAAAATATCAAGTCTAGCCAAATTTGCAATTAGACTGTTAAAGCAGACCCCAGATTCCGAGGTGAATGCTTCGGTTACGACTGGGATTAACGCTAGGATGAAGAAGAAGAATCAATATCGTACCTATTACCTACTAAGTATTGACTATCCTGCGAAGGCTCTAGCTAGAATCAGTGCGGAACGGGACGTGTGGTGAGGTGAGGTGAGGTGGAAGTCAAGTACGAATAATGTGGATGATTTTACCTCAGCCGTTTGTGAGGCACGTGTTTGATTGCGCGTGATTGTAGCACTTCTGCTTGCATATAATGTCAGATAAATATGTTGTTAACGTTAGTAAGTAGTGGGATGGCCTCGTATTCAATTTTAGAGAAACTGCAACTATACCTTGCTTTGTAGCCTACAGCGTGATTCTACTTTATCCAGCAATTTTTATCGTCGGACCTTCTTTGGTCACTGTACCTAGGTTATAATTTGCAGACTGCACGGGAAGGCAGCTTTTATTTTGAAAAATTGCGATAAAGGAAGGGTATAGCTAAATGAACCCAGTTGCTCAATCCCGGTGTGACATATTCATTGATCCTTGGGTTTATCAAAGCCCACACCAAGGCTGTCATATCAACACGTCTCGCCACTGGAGAGTCGCTCGTTACTGGAGATTTACTGGAGGTACCCCAGCGACAAATTTAAACGGAACAAAGCAAGTTAGTTTATAAAATGCGATATTTACTAGTGAAGAATTTTTGAAAATGAGATATATTTATGCAAGCTATTGCCCGCTTGAAATTCTGATCCCGTTCACCGCTAATATATAGTGCCGCACCCATGTGTTATTCTGATGTATAAGCTATATTTTTGTGAAGTTTAATTAAAAATTTCGCTTTTATAATATTAGTAGGATATAAACGAAAACAAATTGTAATCACAGTCAAAATTTGCGTAAATCTAAAGAAGGAGTAAGCGAACCCAGGACTCCGAGGTGAAAGCCCCAAATACCACCGAGAACTCCGTTAAAATGAGGATGATGCTACACTTCATACTATTCGATAATAATGTTGAGAAAAGTTAAATTATATTAATAGACAATTTTTTTTATACCACTTAGTTGGTAGACAAGCACACGGCCCACCTTATGGGAAGCGGTCACCGTGGCCTATGGACGTATGCAACGCCAGGGGCGTCACACTCGCGCTGCCGACCCTGAAGAAACCTTCTAATACCCTTCTTGAAGAACCCCATATTGTAGTCGCTTGGGAAAACCACCGCAGGGAATTCATTCTACAGCCTGAGTGTGCATGGGATGAAGTGCCTTTCAAACCGCACAGTACGCACCGTTTCCGGACGCAATGTGTGAGGATGAATTCCCTGCCTGTGGCGAGATGTGCGATGATAGAATTTAGCTGTTGGCATCGTGTCAAACAGTTCTTCTGAGCACAAACCATTGTATAGTATAGACGGTAAAACACACACAGTGAGGCAGTCTCTTCTGAGACTGACAGGTTCCACATCGCCTGCGAGTATGGGATTGCCGACGAGCCTCAACGCCCGTCTTTGTACTGAGTCGAAGGGGTCAAACTGGCATGCAGGCGCTCCGGCAATTTTTTTTATTAAATAATAGTAAACTTGGTACTTTAGTAGGTACCATTTCAGGTTTAAAGTACTCAAAGTAATAATCCTAACAAAACTGAGCTTTTCAACTTCTGGCATGACCTTATTTCTAATGCTTCGTTTACATACTCGCGGCAGAGCGAGGGAAGTGGCGAGAGAAGTGGGCAGGGACGTGGTGTGAATGGTATATTCGTCATGCCGCGAGTACTGCCGCGTATGTTGCTGCGAGTGTCGGCTTGGCGGCGCGAGAAGTAGCGGCAATACTAGCGCGATGAAGCATTCACATACTCGCGTCGCGCACACTTCGCATCGAGCGCTCGTTGTGTACGCGCGTGTCACAGTCACAGGATTACTTCGAATTTATTATCATGACAATGACGCAACCAATCGAATGGTCCAACGAAAAATCAATAGAATTTATTGAAATGCTTGCTACGGATCTAATTAAATAATATAGGTAATACATATGTATATAAAAGGTAGGTAGGTAGGTACCTACCTACCAAACTATAATAGGTAGGTAGGTAGGTACCTACCTACCAAATTAAAATAGGTAGGTAGGTAGGTAGTACCTACCAAATTAGCCTGATTACCTACTAAATAGGTAGGTAGGTAGGTACCTACCTACCTACCAAATTAACCTAATTATACCTACCAAATAGGTAGGTAGGGTACCTACCAAATTAGAATAGGTAGGTAGGTAGGTAGGTACCTACCTACCAAACTAGAATAGGTAGGTACCTACCTACCTATTTGGTAGGTATAATTAGGCTAATTTGGTAGGTAGGTAGGTACCTACCTACCTACCTATTTAGTAGGTAATCAGGCTAATTTGGTAGGTAGGTATCTACCTACCTACCTATTCTAATTTGGTAGGTAATCTACTTACCAAATTAGCCTAATTTACCTACCTACCTATTTTAATTTGGTAGGTAGGTAGGTACCTCTACCTACTAAATTAGAATAGGTAGGTAGGTAGGTACCTACCTACCAAATTAGCCTAAGTATACCTACCAAACAGGTAGCTAGGGTACCTACCAAATTAGAATAGGTAGGTAGGTAGGTACCTACCTACCAAATTAGAATAGGTAGGTAGGTAGGTACCTACCTACCAAACTAGAATAGGTAGGTAGGTAGGTACCTACCTACCAAATTAGCCTAATTACCTACCAAATTAAAATAGGTAGGTAGGTAGGTACCTACCTACCTACCAAATTAGCCTGATTACCTACTAGCTAAGTATCTAAGTAGATAGCCTAGCCTAATAAAATGCCTATACTGCATTCGGTTAGGTGTCCACTTAACTAAAGTCGTCCATCTCCATCGCAAGGCGAATACTGTATGCGGGGCAACGCGATGAACATCGCGATGATGCGAGTGTTGGGCAACGCGATGAACATCGCGATGATGCGAGTGTTTGAATGCTAGGGCATTATTCGCGTGAATATTGCCGGCAAGGCGATGAGCAATGCGAGCGGCAGTATGTAAACGCGGGGTAAGTAACTATTGTGTTAGACGGCAATGTGTGTAATACTGAAATGTCCAAATAATTATTGCATCACATTTTATTAAACATTTTTTGATACGTGCGAGGGATGTAATACACCAACTAAGCATGTAAAGCAGTAAGTGAGGCTATCCGGGGTCAACCTCACAGAACACTGATCAAATTAATGATGCATTGAAAAAAAGTAGGACAGAAGCATTCGAAACCGGTGGGTTTGCATGAAAATTTTACAGCAGAGGAAGCAAGTAAAGGCGTGTAAGGAAAGAAGCTGATGGTTGTGATCTTAGCATACACCGGACGGCATTATTTGATAGTCTTAGAAACGCTTTATATAATGGAAAAAATATTTTCTGTAGTTAAAAATTATTCGTATTCTATGTAATGAAATAATAATATGGTGATTATATTTAATCAAATAAAAAAGACATAAAGTAAAAGGGCAACACTCTTGCAAATAAATAGATAATTATTATAAACAACAAAATATGTAGAAATAAATTAAATTATTTACTGAATACTTGCTGGTGTCTGCCGGTACCTGAGGGTAGAACGAAAAAAAATTATTTGTAGTACAGGATGAGCGATAATTTTTTTTTTTTGTATAAATTTCTCTTCATAGTAGGTTATTAAAATAGCCTAATATGTACAAACAAAATAACTAAAGGTAAACAATCTTGTGGCGACATTTTGTAAGAACACATATTAGGTAAACAAATAAACTAGGCTAACTATTATTTTCACTAGATTTATGGTCTTTAAATTGAGTTTCTAAACAGAAAACATTAATTGAGTTTTTAAAAGAAAACATAATTATAAAAAAGACACATCAATATTGTTTACGTTTAATTAAGTACCTAACCGAATGGAGTACCTATAGTTAAATTTGTTAGGTGTACATTACAATATGAAATTAAAATAAATTAAAAGGAATATTTACATAATTACATAAAAAAAACAACACTTAATTAGGTTAGGTGTTAGGCAGATTCTTTTTATACATAATTGCAATTCAAGTTTAACTATTTTAATCTCAAATATCATTTAATCAAAACAATATTATTTCACCGCACGGAATGACACCTATTATAAAACTGTGACTTTTTCATTGCTATTATTCACAAAAGTTAGTTATAGACTTCTTTTTTTAATTTCATTGAATAAGTTGCTTTGTCTCAATGTCGCATCAGCGGTAATCACCAACTTTACACGCTTGTACCATAATGTACTATTAATATAGGAACTTAAACCAAACCTAATCATTGAAGCAAACAAACACTTTTAATAATTTTTTACGCACTATATTGACTAGTGATCTTATTGTTATGTAGCTTTTGTTAAATCCCTTATAAAATTCTATAGAAATTCTATAGAAAAGTACAAAGGCGACCGGTCTCAAACAAAAATTTGACAATATGGATGGCCCACAAAGAGATACGCTTAAACCAATCAGAAGCGTCTATTTAGCGGCCATCTTGTTCCCCCACCAACGTACGTTGTACCACTGAGACGAAGGAATATCAGTCTCATCTGTCATCGTGACTATGCAGTACCTATCGTTTATAAATAAACTGCTAATACGTACAATTTTTTTGTGTTCATGCAAATTATGGTTTAGTTTGAGGTAAAACGTATTTTGTTTATTTTATAATTATGTACTGTGTTATTTCAATTTGACAATTAACAAACTAATCGTGTTGCAATGTAATCAGTCTTATTGTATCTTAATCATTAAAATACAAATTTATATATGTGCAGTTAGGTAGGTATACTATTTGATGAACTATAACATTATGTACGCGCATAACTTCCCAATGACTGCACCAAATTAGATAATTTTTATTGTATTGTGTTTTTTTATTGTATGGCTAAAGTTTGAATAAGAAAATTAAATGGAAAGTGCGGAAACGGGATCAGAATCTAACATAGAAAATATGGAGGTACGCAGTTCGTCGGGTCAGCTAGTAAAATATAATTATTTTTCAAATAGAATATTGTAGGTACCTACTAATGCAGTACCTACTGCATACCTGCATGCCTACCTATCGGTTGGTATACCTATACCTACTTACCTAATTTAAAACTCATTTGGGTATTTTATTAAGTACCTAACAAATTGAGGTAACGAATAGGCTGTTAAACGATGTTTTTAAATAAAATATACCTAACTCATCAAATTTTTGTAGAAAATCTTAACTTTTGTTCCATCTTTATACGCAAATAGGTAGTAACTTAGTTACCTAGATTCAACCACATATCAATAACTTGTTCCAAAGAGGTCATGGATGTGGTTATAGATAGTCAGCGTCAAAAATAGATCATTATTGCCAGATTTAGAAAAGTAGAAACATATTTTTAAATAGTCATTATCACTAACCACTAATCATTTAGATATTATTGAATGACCCGCTAGCTTTATGTATAAGGAACTGGCACAATCCATATTTTTAACGTAACTTTTCCTTACCGTAGAAGCTTATACAACATTATGTTTTTTACATTTTTGACAAGTTTTACAAGCGCTTCGGCCCTGTTCAGTGTTGTAAAATGTTGATTTTATATCCTCAATATATTTTATGTTTTGTCCAAATTTTACTTTTTTATTAAAATACGTTTGAAAAATTTAAGTAGAGCAACCTGCGTATCTTTCAAACAGCACATTTCGTTCGCCACATTCCTCAGCACGTTTAAAGCATGCCCTAAACAGCTGATTTCCCCTCTATATTCTCATCTCCTTTATCGCGTAGTAAAACACGTAATAAAACAGAGAAAACTATAGTTTATGCCCTCCCGCCGGTATTGCGCGGACGGCGTGCGTAACCTACATGCGGCCATTTCGAGATTTACGATCTGGGAATTGTGAGTTAGAGAGAGATAAAAACATTAAACTCTGCCGGCGGTGAGTTTGAACGTAGCCGGCGCGTTGATACTCCGAGCTCAAGACTTTTGTAGACAATGCAAAATTGATAGATAAATATAGTCAAACAACTATGCAATAACAACTATATGTAAACTAGTCGTTCTATCGTCTCTACTCATCTTCTAAATCTAAATTTTAATTATACTAACTAATTAAACAAGTCATTAATCAATCATTATTTATCTGAAAAACACGCGTATACCGCCACCTTAAATCGCATACTAGCTCATTTTGTTACATCTGTGTGCGTAAATTAAACTATCCGCATGGGACCGATGAACGTTATAGCTTTCCCTTTTGTTTGACTGAGTTATGGGTGTGTTAGAGCGAGAGGTCGTAAATCGCGGCGTGCGGCGTGACATGTTTATGGGCGGGGTACCTTGCCGCGTGCGGTGCAGAGTGGGAAGCCGGCAGTTGAGAGCATGGCGTCTCGGTGTAACAAACACAGGAATGAATTTTTTTAAAAAGATATCAACTGCTGACTAATGAACTAATGAACATTATGATTTAAACTGAAAAAGTAGGTATTGGTGATATTTTTTATTAAATTAAAAAAAAGTTAATTATTTTTTAATTTTCATTTTACATACTTAATGAAGAAAAAAACTTCTATACCTAGAGATTTATTCATAATCTAAATAAAACACTGAAAATAAACGAAGTAGGTAGGTATACCTATTTATGACTCAGTTGAATAGGTACATAATAAATAAGTTACATTACTATTTTAGCATGAAATAAGGAAATGATCGTACCTACCAGATGTGAGAAGATAAATACGAATAATAAAAATATAACGCAACAAAGTCCAGACTAAGACATGATGACACATCTAGATAAATACGAATAAAATAAGAATATTTCTGAATACACTTAGGTAAGGTACCAAATATTCTTAATTAGGTACCTCCTAATTAAGAATATTTGGTACCTTTATGTAAAACAATTTCTAATATTATGATGATGATACTGATCTATCACAATTTTAAACATTTTAGCTGCTTTGCACAAATAAGCTAAACTTGAAGGGTCATAGGTGGGGGAAACATCTACTTAATAGAGAAAAAAATTAAGGAAGTTCTTGAAAATATAATATCTACCTAACTGAAACCCATTCTAGCAAAGTAGGTAGGCACCTACATATTCTTCATTTCAATAATTTAAGTTATACCGGTTGCATTAATGACCCTCTAAGTATTCAAATGAAATCGAAAGAGTTAATTAAATAACTTTTAACCATTCCGAATACACTCAAATAGTCAAGGATCATGGCCATCGTTACTACTTAATTAAAAGTAGTGAAAGTTTTCACTTACATCTCATAAAGTTAAGTTGTTAACCCACTGGAACCTACATGAATGCCTGAATTTTTTTTATACCACTTAGGTGGCAGACAAGCACACGGCCCACCTGATAGAAAGTGGTTACCGTGGCCTATAGACGTATGCAACACCAGTAGCGTCACACTTCGTCTTTCTTCTTCTTTCTTCTTCTTATAAATTCTTATAAAATCAAATAAGTACCTAAGTAGAGTCTTAATTAAGCACTTACCCTTCAAGGTGTATAGGTAGGTGTGAACAGGCATACCGACAAACAAACCCTTGAAGAATTGAACCATCTTTAGCAATAATAATAAAAAAATATAAAAAATAAAGCTTTTGACATGCATAGAATTGGAATCTCGTCCTTGACATAGCCCTTCTGAATATACTTAAATACCTATGTTTATTATTTGTTCCTACGTAAGTAACTTAATCTGAACAAAGTCTGACCACAGGACCTGCATCTGCTAATCCCACAATAATAAAAAGGCCTGCAATTACTTCAATATCAAAAATAAGTAAAGCGAAAGTGGTAAAGACAATAAATCTAATGGAACGGATCATTCTACAGGTGGTAAGGTGTAACCCAACCCTTAATGAGAGTCGCCCTGCGCTCAATAAATTAGGCCTGTGTACCTACCTCGCTGTGGATTCGGTTTATTTATTTGCTAAGCTATGTTATTCAAGATTTTGGTAAATATCGCAGGTTATAAAAGTACCTTTTTTCGTGCGGATATCCCCACTGAGACCACCCCTGCTAGCCAGGGGTGGTTATGTTGGAATCAAACCGACTAAGACCGTACACCGTATCGAGTCTCGGATATCGGGGTGTAGGGTGCCCCATAAGGCATTGACCTCGCACTTCGGCTGACCCAGAGCCATCTCCGGTTTCGAGACGGGCCCCTCAGGTGTGGGAAGCGCGGAGCTCCCATCTAGCCCCGAATCACGCCATCCCTTCGGCTTGCTTCTGTTAGGGTGACAGATGGCTCCATCTCATCTTCAGGTCTGTTGTCATGGAGAATATAGGTCGTTGAGCGACCTCTGACATCTGAGTCACCTCCGCAGCGCAGGTTATAAAAGTACCTTCTATGTAGTTATGCCACAAATACTTTCTCAAATACATTCTGAATTCAGTCCTCACCTCACGAAAGTGTCATAGTAGTTTCAAATGCAAGTCTCAAATTTAAATTTCAAGTATCTACTTACTTAGCATTTCGTAAAATGATGTAACTTTTCAAAACCTCTGAATATTAATTTCAAGATTTTCTTACAGAAAAATGCTTAAGTGTATTCATAACTTCACACACAATTACTCTGAATCTTGATGTAGGAATATTGTAGGGTATTTGAAAAGTTTCAAGTTGATGCAGCAGCTGTCTTTAAAAAAATAAAAATTTTATTTGATGACTGGATACCTAATAATAGGAAATTAACTTTAAAAAACACGGTTACTACGGTAACCAGAACCATTCAATGATGAGACATGTGTATTGACTAAAGGTGAAAGTAGTGATCGAAGAATTTTTACAACACCAAATCCCTGAACAGGGTGGCAACTGTGTTTTTCAAAGCGTTTACACAAATGTTGAGAGGCCTCAAATTTCGGTAGCCCATTAAGATTGAATGTTAAAACTGTGGAAGTGTTCTAAACACACAATGACATTTTGCAAAAAAAAAAACTAGAATCCAAGGTAAAACTTTATATGAAGGTACAGTAAGCTTCAGAGAAATGGGACCCCCCTTGTTAATGATATATGAAAGCATGAGGGGGTCTGTTTTCTCTGATGCTGACTGTACAGTAGAAAAACTTATCTCTAGGCTCATAAAACATCAATGCGATAATAAATGACTGCCTATACCACTCAAACGGAAGCTCTTAGCATTCAAGTGATACTCTGAAGCAGTTATCGAAATCGATTTTTAAACTCTGCATAACGAGTTTCAAAAAATTACATTACCATATATAAAAACAAAGGTAGGAAAACCATAAAAATCCGATCATACGTGACCAAGTCAGTCGAAATGGAGTTAATATGCAGATTAATAAAAGAGGCGACACTCGATATAATAATCAGCGATTCTGCTTCAAGTCACGGTGCGCAGGAGTTTCGCTGGGCACCAACCTGGTGCCCATACAACACAGGTTGTAAAACTGGGTTAAATATTTGTTTGCCTGTCTATTTTTAGACGTTGACCATTTAGATGCCTATGTTTTTGTGCCCGTTTAGTTGTCGTGCTGAAACTCCTAAACATTATTTTGTTTGTTCGACTTAAAAGACGCCTTAGAGAAATTACAGTTTTCCATGCTAAGTATAGCGTAATACCTAGGTAGGTACCTATCCAAAGCGTTAAAAGACAAATATACCTACTTACAAATATAAATACCTAGGTTATTACCCATATTCTATTAAGGATATTGTTGACAGAATGAGCCACTTACCTAATTAGAATTTTGAAGCTTGTAAAAATATAATTTTAGAAGTGTGCAACGAACCTAATGGAAGTTGTCGGTATTTCTTGAAAGAGTTAATTACCAGGAAATTTCTAGTAAATAAATTATACCTCTGTCATAAAAAAATATAGTCACTAGTCACTTTAATATAATTAAGCTTAATTTAAATGTTATCTAAATAACATGAACGTCAATGAATCACACACGATATTGAGATAGGAAATCCATTAACATTGAATTGAATTTGTAACTAGAAGTGAATCTGCTTAACCAAATTCAAATTAGATAGCTAACATTGCAGCCCGACATCCGACGTCAAGATCTCTATTTAGTTAGGTATATCTGTTTTCTAATTAAGATGCATTTTTTATGAACGCGTACGATATAGAACGTATAGATGAGACAAGATTGACTAAAGAAATTAAAGAACTGAATTTGGAAGGATATAGGCAGGTATGTGGTTTGTGGTGGTTTGTGGTGGTGTGGCATTCCGTGCTCTACAGAACTGATGCATAGTTATGAAGATGGATGAAAAGGTAGAGCTGGTCATTTCAACAGTTACTTACTGTGTATGACCCTAGAAAATGATTGTTCGCTGCTTTGACGTTTCGTCATTTTGATCGTTTGCTATTTTGAGGCGTTGTTATTTTAATGCCTTGTTCTTTTGACCGATTTGAACATAAAACTGCACAGCTATTTCTCTAGCCGTGTGTAACTAAGGATTGTAAATCTCCTCACCACTACTTCTAGTAGGTGTCAATGTCTCTTACTCAATCTTACTTTGCTTGAAACGGGTAAAGGATATAAGTATATCGGAATAATATCTGTTTCAGTTTTATATCTGGTCACACATTTTAAAAAAGAGTACCAAATAAACGTCCCTTTTCATCCTTTTGCCAATAATACTCAACGGTTCCTATGCAAAACATGGTGAAGCGAAATACCACTTATAGCACAACAATAACAGGCTATAGCTTACAAATAGGTACCATCGAAATTGTTTACTGGGTCAAAACTATGTTTTTTTGTCTAGCCTATATCCCGTTTCAAAATCGAAATTAAGCATTCATGCCCGCCAAACCCAGGCACTGTAACATTATTTTTGTTCTAAACTGCTTATCTAGTAGGTATGCATAGGAGACCTCTCTTTGCAAGTAACATAATGCGGAGTGACACCCTTGGCAACACCAGAGGCTACGCTTGATTTTGCTGTGTCACTTCTAGGCCACAATATACGGTCAACAGAAAAAAAATACAGTAAGTAATCTCATTACTGGATTGCATAGAAAAAACCAGTCACTTCACCCATTATTATCATCACTACAGTTTAACTCTCGGTTTCATCCAAAGCTTGCAATTTATACAAAAAAAAAAGGCAATTTAAATGTGTCTTGCCAGTATTTATAGGCCACCAGTTACCAGGTGGCAGGTGGGCTGTAAGTACTGTAAGGAAGCTATCGTACGGGGTAGTTTACGTATAATAATCAGTAATTGAAAAATAATGTACAAATGTCATAGGTAGAGAGTGCTTCCATGCTTTGAGTTTTCTCAGATAAAATTACGGAAAAATCTTTTCTTCGCACTAACAATGGGCTTCATATTAAATTGCAAACATAAATATTATTAATAACAGTGCCCATACTGAAGTTTTATTCGTTCACAAAAGAAGAACTCCGTTCCATGTAACCTATGCATTGCCATCTATCTTTTTCCACAAAAGCCGGACATTATTGTTCGGTCCAAACACTCCTAAATCTTCGGAAAAGTAATATATTTTCGTTTTGCCCAGTGCGGTGTGGGGTACATACACAGACGCCCAGTCAGTTCGCTCCGCTACTTTTCTGTATCTACTAATGTTTTATACATTGCCAGTTTTGCTACAAGCTTTTATGGTTTAGCCGTTGTATCGGGAGCAGTGGAAAACCATCGTAAATTTTTCATTGCTTAGATCGTATTTTCTAAAACCTATGTTGTTTCGTTTACGACTGTTTCGCGCGAACATTCGAATTGTGGGAAACGTGCCTGTTGATACTATTACGACCCAACTGTGTCTCACTCATCAATGAAATTGTGTCTTTCACTTAGTTGTAATAGAGTCTATTTCAGCATTTATAGGATTCTAACTACAAATCTTTATGGTTCTACGCATTTATCTGACAATATTAGAGTGTGCAGTAGGCGAACTTGCAAATGTAGACGACTGTGAGGGATATTAAGATTGGTGATTCATATAGTTGACAATACTTCATTGTTTCGATATAAATGATGTGACAGAGGTCAATGCTTCTGCTTTACCCACTCTATCTTCAGGCCATAAAACTTGTCAAAACAATCTCATGCACCGGCAGGCATAAATTAGATTTTAGGCTAGACGTTATTTGTTGCCAACGTTTGACCGGTAGGCATATTTTTTATTTTGATTTAAAAGTTTATACAACACGTGACTAGTACTAGCAAATGTGACTGTTACTAATGCGAGAGGATCAAACTCCGGATCAGGCAATATTTTATCAAGTTTCTTATATTCTTATCAGAAAAGCCTAGCATATACTTAGGATGGAAGATTGGCTGGGAAGTCTGGCTAAGTACGTCACCTTAGACGTTGTATGTAAATGAAAATTTTAATTAATTACTTTGTAATTCAGTCTATAAGGTATCTTAAGGTGTAAGAAGGTGGCAGATTTAAATAGCTACGTCGCTGTCGTGTACCCGTCCTGGGTGTTGTGTGCTTTTTATCTCGAATTGAAATTGTTATCTTAATATGGTATCTGTACCTATCCTGTTATGATGATTTATATCAAATTAAAACGATTTGCGCTAGGTATCTAACTGGTTTTTACGTTTGATTACCTTTTATTATTAGGTTAATTGTGCTAATCTCAATATAAAGCCATGCCTCCAAAACAAATTAAGAAACTTTGAAAACATTAATCTCATTAAATAAACAAAGCGTTTAACTAATAGTGCCGCCATGAATAGGTATCACCGAGCAACTTAATATATTAAAAACACTATCTCACGTTACCTCTTTAAAACTGGTTCATTCTCGGTATTACGTAATGGACGCGCGTAATTTGAGAATAAGCCTCCTCGAGGCAGCGTCAAAATATGTAAAGATTTTTATCTTTCCCGTAAAATGGCTTGGGAAAAAACATAAAGAAGGTGGTGTCACCTGATCCCGACAGACGGGATTTATCGCACTCAGTGTGGCCGCGGGTTAAGGTCGAGCCCGAGTTATGACGCTCGGTAATAATTTACCTACATGTGCATACCCATGATCTTGAATGTGCCAGGAGAAATGGCGAGTCACTCCAATTGTGAATTGGAACATTGCAACGGTAATTTGAATTTAAAATTCGAATAATCTTTGATTTAAAAATGAAATGTAAACGCGTGGTTCTTGATGAATTAGATTATAGGGTGCAGAGTGACTTAAGTGATGAAGCTATAGGTACTCCATCATTCTGTAATCATACACTTTTTTCACCTTTTATTGTACTGTATGCACATGAAAAGGTGCAAAGTAAGGCAATAGGTTTGCCTTCTATTATCTAGGACTGTAAAACATAAGTTTGCAATGAATATAACGCACTTAAGGTATTTCAGAAGAGCACTTCTAACATATCTAAGTTTACAACACGCCCGTATCCTTAAATAAGTAAAAATGGACAGATAGGTAAGAATCCAACAGATCACGGACGGATTTGGTGAAACTATAACACTAGGGTTTTGGTTCTGTGTTTACTACGAAACCCTAAAAAGTTACTAGTATTAATATTATTGGTTGCTTCTGTCTCATATTTTCATGTGTATCATATCAAGTTAATAAAAAATTATTTCATAATACATCAATCAATCAATCAATCAATTAGCCTATTGCAGTCCACTGCTGGACATAGGCCTCTCCCAATGTGCGCCACGTTTGCCGATTCTCCTCCTTCCGCATTCAGCATAATACATATAATCATCCTAATACCCTACTAATCAGAAAAACCTAATAACAGTTGATCCGATTCCGAAATTGCGAATCGAATCGACCCTTTTTTTTTTTGTTTTATTGCGGATTACGCATGTACACATATAAAAATAAAACCAAATTAACAGATAAGTAAACAATAACAAAAAAATAAACAAAGGTTACAATAATAACAATCAGTGGCAGGTATAAGCATAGATTTCCTTATACCCAGCCACCTACTCACCCAGGCGGCAACCTATGATACGTACTTATTTTACAATGAAGTTTATCGTAGGTACAGCAAGATGAAAAAAAAAAAAAAAACGTAGATACATTCAATTCAAAGCTTCGAAAGCAGCTGTAAGGACAGTTGTAAAAGCAGATACAGCTGCTCCATTCATTATTTTAATCAATTAAGGATACCTACATAATTATTTTAATTGTTTTTAACCACCATTTTAATTATGGTTTAATTAATGTTTAATACAATATGCCAATTTACATGTTCGATTTCTTTTCTAGGTGGTAGAGTTATGCTTTACCCACTACAAAAGGGCAGACTAGACGTAAAGTGAACATAACTTTCCAAAATCACGAAAAACAAAAGTAGGGTACCTACATAACGCTTATTTCGCATGATTTTGGAAAGTTTCGGTAAGTTGTATCTTCTATGCTTTTCCATTCCCTTTTTCTTCATGCTTCTCTTTGACAGATGGCAACACAACATAATGATACAATACATCTGATGCAATAAATTATCATATGCTACGGTAACCGCTTACTCGTCAGCTAAACCGCGCAACTTCTTACTACTTTACTTTATAAGTAGTCTACGGAAATGTATTCACGTGATTTTTTTTGTTAACCATTTTATAAATTGACGTCATTCTCATTTTGACTTATAGGTATTATTTAAAAAATCCTATCACGATGTCAGCAATTTATTATCACGATTTTAATGATAAATTAAATTTAAAACATATAATTCTTACAACAGATTCACCTTCTGTAGGACTAATCCCGGGCCGCAATAACTCATGGCGACCCTAGTTACATGTGACAAGATATAAAAGTAGTTTCTGGGATAATGATCGCGCATGGATGAGTCAGTTTTATAATATCGCGGATTTTTCATGCTGTCTCTTAATATTTTTGGATCATTTGCTTGTTGGTATTTCGCGTTTATACATAAATTTACATTTTATAATAATCAGACTATATTCTGACTACGAATACAGCGCAATTAAAACAGTGGCAAATGTTTATTACCATTGAAGCAAAAAGACAAATTCTATGTAAAAATTTAGGTAGCAGTAAAAAAGCAAACATGTATTTACACCATTCTTTCCTATTCTATTTAGGGTAAGGCACCTACTAACGTTTTAATATCAATTCCCTAAACCACTAATCTAAAGCTGCCAAGAATCAAATTAAAATGAGAGCCACCACTAAAATCCTCTCATTACAACCAAAAGACATTAGTAAAGGGCGGGAAAAGAAATGCCTAGGCCCACAAAATATGTACTCCGAAACATGCAGTGTTTTTAAAAATATCATAATAGATTAAGCTCGCACAAATAAATACGAGCTTTGACGTGTTGGTCATAAACATCAATTTTCAGTGAAGTGAAAGTGTACTTGGGTCGTTAAGTGTTGCGTTGGTGGTAGCTCAAGTAAAGTGGAAATCGTCCCCGAGAAAATTGGCACAAGTGGTTTTAGCCAAGGCGGGCGGCGTGGCACGACGCGGGGAGCGAGAGGCCGAGTAAAAGCCTAGGTAAGGTGTAGACGCGACACTAACGACTTGTGATTTATGTTAGCCTCTGTGAGGCAATTAAAATTACATGCTGTTAATATTCAATTAATATGATAATAAAATTATTGGTTTGTCTATTTATAAAGTTTTTACTTTATTACTATACTAGCTGACCCGGCGAACTTCGTACCGCCCTATTTTCTGCATTTCGTTCCCGCTGCATATTTCTAAATTTATCAGTGTTTCTTTACAATATTATGCATGTATTATACATATAAACCTTCCTCTTGAATCACTCTATCTATTAAAAAAAAACCGCTTCAAAATCCGTTGCGCAGTTTTGAAAATTTAAGCATAGGTACATAGGGACGGACAGACCAGCCTGGTGGTTTCCACAAAACGTGACCCCACCAGCGAAGAGACTTTCTTGCATTTTATATGCGATGTCACGGATCTTTACGCGCGACTCTGCCCATCCACTGCGGCTATAGCTCAACCGATAACTAAATGTATTGTAGGTAGTAAAAAAAATGGCGTGTGAAAGACAGAAGCCATTGTTACTGCTACCCATTTAAAGAATTTAGTACGCCATAGAACTCTATCCTCCAAATTGCGCATCCAGTCTATCCCAGCTAGCTTTTTCAGGTTGTGCATCAATCTGGACCGTGGAATTACCTTATTTCAAATGATGCATTAGATTAAGTAAGTAGGAACCTGTTATAATTTTTTGACTATGTTAGGTATAACCTAAAATGAGTAAGTATGACTAATCACTTAACTAGCGGGTCTGCTTTACTTGATCTATGATGAATATAGGGGTGGTCGTCGAATGTTCACCAAGAGATAGGACTCGCAACAAGACGTATAGCTGCTTACGAAAAAATTTCAACAGTCCCGTCTATCCGATTGGCCCCGAACGGAAAATAAGAGGGGACAGCGCCAAATAAATGAGAGCTGTAAATATCACTATGACAATAATACAGGTCAGCAATAGATATCTCTCAGAAGATAGTAACGCATTATTAATGTTAGAAAAACACAGGAAAAAAGACGATTGATCACAGCCAGATAAAATAATGGGAGACATAGACGAAGTTTATATGGATTCTTTCATGCTTATAGAACGACTATAGCGTTTTAATGGCACTGTGATAAGTTTTTCACTGGATATGATGAAGGAATAGTAAAAATTAATGCTGTTGATGCGAAGAAATGGTGATGGGATATCGAAAACACATAAATTATAAGGAGTGTAACAATAAATAGTTTAAAGATAGGTATATGTTATGAAGCTAATATGAAATGTAACAACAATAATTTGTGTGTACCATTTCACATTAAAACAATACTGAAATGAACGCCAAAGAGTCAAAAACATTGATGTACAATTTGTATTATTACATAACCATGGCTTGAAATATTTGGTAAATAATGATTAGGTACATTACAAACACGGAACACATAAGCAAGCATGTGAAGTATGAATCAATGGGCTACTGGGTAGACAAACAGAGGCCTTACCACCATCTCTTAAAAGTAATATTATTTAAATTACTTTACATTCATAGTGTGAATCGAACTCGGACCGTTGCTGTCCGTCTATATTTGTGTACTGTATCTCGTCTCAAGTGTAACTTCTAACACATTAAACAAATAAATATATCCAATAAAGTAAGAGATACTGTTTGACCCAGTTTGCCCATATAACGCTAGTATACGGAGCATCCTGACGGTCCGATTCACACTATGACAGTCCCAATGCAAGATCAAAATAATACTGTTACAAATGATAGTAGCCCTCCGTTCAAAGTAGCAGAGAGTTGGTCATTGAAGGTGTAGCTGTAAAACTGAAATGTTTTATTGGAGAATGAAATACAGGCTTCCTGATCAGAAGGTCTAAGTAGCTGTATGACCAATATCGCGAAACGTCTAACGAGCATTAAGTCTAACTAGCACAAAGTCCATGTAGCAAAACGTCCAACCATCAGATGGTCTAGAACAAGGTATTTACGAGAAACCAAAAGCTTATCTCCAGAATCTTTCCTTAGGGGATATTTTCTGCCTCCCCTTACATACCAAGAGTATTTTAATCATAAAAGAATTTCGGTGTGCCACCCTTCAACTGTACCTATGCTGTATGACACGACACCTTAAAAATAGCTGAAATAAACCATTCTAATCATAGTTATTTTGTGTTTGTTTGTTTGTTATTTCGTCGATAACTGTCCATAGCACAGGTAAAAACCTTAGTGGTTTTTTTACTATTATTAGTAATAGTTCATGTACTGTCCTGTTTTAATAGTAATAAATTAAAAAAAAAGTATATCTTTCTTCTTTACTTTAGAAACTGAAAAAATGGAGATCTTAATGTTTACCATCAGGCATGCTAACCTAATATGCTTATACTTTGTTCTCTTTTAGAATTAATACGTAAGTTGTTTAATGAAAACCAATAAAATTCAGATTCACACCCAGCGTGAGGCTAAGATACGAATATTTGTCATATTTGTAGTAAATACCAGAGTTGTAACACAATATGGTCAATTTTAAAATAAATAATATCACGGATAGAACAGGTTCCAGAATAGATCCCTGTGGCATGCTTAATAGTGAGCGATGATTGGGAGAACTTAATATTATAAATAATATTATATTGTTGTAAGTACTTTGTCTCTACGGCTGCTAGAGGCGACTTAAATCAAGCTCTATTTTAATCTCACAATGACCAAATTGCCGTGCTATAAGTTAATGTACACTACCATGGTAGTCTTATCCGTCCACCAAGTTTCTGGTGTAGTAGTATCTAACACTTACATCATTTTATTAGTAACCTCACTATTGCTATTAATTTACCATGTTTCTTAGAGAGATTTGTTCTTTATGATTGACACTATCGATTGATGCCATAAAAATACAGGATGTTACTTTTTCGGATTTTAGTCGGTTCGATTAAATATTTGAATGCAGTTTTGTTTCTTTTTAAAAATATAATGATGTCTCCTTTAAGTAAAATGAGCTAACTTAAGGATTTAAGGTACTTTCCCTCCATGTGGCATCGCCGTTGGACGCCCTGTATATAAAAAAAAGTATGCCAAGATTGATAAAACGATGATGAGAGCAGAACTTGAAGGAATATATTTAAAACGTTATAGTACCGTCTTATAATATACAAGAATAGAAGCCGTTATCACTTACACAGGTTGCTACTGTTGTAGAAGAGGAGCGCTGACTGCACATTTTTTTCTTACATACATGCAGTCAAGCCCGATGCGACAGTCTATTTTTTAGCCCCAGTTTGGTGTTTTATTGTAACAATTTTGGGGCAGGGTGGTTCTTATGATTTAAGGAGGTATGCTTTTTTTTGTCTATTCTGACTAGAATAGAATGATGAATGTATAGGATTAGACGTTTTTAACATTCGTTGACGCCTGTCACATACGTCAAATCCCATACATTTCGCTTTCTATTCCACAGAACGCCGTTCGACGAATTGCCACTTGTCTAGGGGGTTCTTAAGTTTAACGGTACTCGAATATGTTGAAGGTTATAATAAAATGTTCATTTGTGGGTACACAAAAAAAAACCCTTTCTTTTTTCTCTGTACAAAAATAACAGAGTAGTCAATAGGTATCTCTAGTTCCGTAGATTATAAAAATATGTCAAAAATAGTAATAAATCCATAAAACAGATAGCAGAAACCAATTCAATTAAAAATCCAAATCACACATTCCGAGCGAAACCGTCGTGGATTTTTCTTTCAAAATTTATGTCCGCGCGTTGCCTCTAGAGGGCGCTGGGAGGGGTTTAAGGGGGAGGTGTGCGGCGGGGAGAGGGGCGCGACTTCATTTCGCCCGCGTCGTTTATCTTGAGAAACATAATTCAGGGACGAAGTCTCTGTCAACTTATTCCTATTCTTTTGCTTAAGCGTAAAATGGGTGTATGTTTTACTTTTTTATACTCTATGAAGTTTGCTTCTTGCGACAAAGTTCTAAATTTTTGCGTTTATAGACAACGCACGTATAGACATATCTCAAAGAGTAGGATATAGGATATAGGACGCAGGACGTAGAACAGTAGGATGTAACTAAATTTCCTTTTCAATTTGGTAAATATTGTGTAGAAAAAAGAAAGTGGAATATTATTACCAACTCTTGTGTCACAGATGTTGGTAACCGCTGACCACCGGTTGGCTAGTACAGCAAAGTATTCTGATGATAAAACTAGCGGCATCGCTTTTGCGTTACCTCTTAACTATTTATAAGAAAATGAGGTTATACTTATAAATCATGAAGAGAACATACCTACCTATACTCACCACTGCCATCATTTATCTAGGTTTTTGCGGGAGCTACTGTCGTTTGACCTCCTAATCCAGAGAAGAACATTGCACCAGAGCCTCGTCCGTCAATCAACAGGTGTAGCAGTATGCAGGTGCGGTTATTCAGTTTTTCTGTTTCAGTAGTGGCACAGATTCAGGTTATAGGAACCCTTTGAGAGACTCCTATGAGATTTGGTTCGCCATCTTCTATAGTGTGATCAACTAAATGTTGGGGTCACTAAACCTCTAACTTCCCCTTCAGAGATTCAAAGGCGTGAGTCTATAAAGCCATGTTTTATCGTAATAATGACTTAAATTATAGTTTATCTAAGGCAGGTATATTATTTAGAAGTTTTAAAACAGTAGCACCATTATTAATTTGGTAATAAAATTATCATACATTTATAGGTGCTTAAATGATATTTTAATGAGCTTCATTTTAATCATTATGACAATCGGTGGCCATGTTGTGCCCACATGTTTTGTTGTATCAAAAATAATTAATTAGAAACGACTATGAATGTAGATAATATATGCACTACCGAATTTACCGTTCTTAAGTATTTCGGCCTATCGTAATTTATTAACTAGATATTAATGATGAAGTTATTTATTACCCTAAAGTCCTGTTTCATGCCTATAAGACATACTTTATCTAGAACTATAAAACTGTAGTTATAAATTAGCTCTAAATATCAAAATTAAGTTTGCGATAGATTCGAAGCTGATTCTCTTAATTGCCATTAAGGACTAAATAAAATTGACACAGTCATTTAATTTCATTGTTATAATATAAGTTTTTTTTACTTTATTATGATTTTATAGGTAAACTAAGGACGGCTTCAAGGGGAGATTCACTCTCGTATTCATCATTTACTTCATCACCACATCATCTCCGTGTTGTTCCAAGTTGCATCCTGAGGCCGCTTTTTTCAGTCTAACTGCGGGTTTGGCTGAACTTTGAAATTTTCAGAGAACCGATTGCCACCTGACCTCCGCAAGACATTGGCGAAGCATTGCAGTTAGACTAGTTGTTGGATTTTTTTTGGGGCTCCAACTACCCGTATCGACTGCCATAATAGACGTTGATATAGCATTCATGTATACAAATATTCTCGCGTAGCGGTCGCGTTCACTACCGCTACGCCACAGAGGCTGTCGTTGTACAATTTGTTTGTATTTTAGTATGTCATCATCATCATCATCTTTATGTAGACGCAATTTCCTGATTGCATCCGTGGCCAAGATAACCTCGGAGCTCAGGGTCCGCCTTCCGGATCTGCCTCCTCCACTTCACACGATCTTGGGCGTCCATGGTAGTGAGACCATTGGCACGCATGTCACCCTCCACGACGTCAAACCAGGTCTTCTTGGGCCTACCCCTTCTCCGTACCGTCTACGTTGTACAATTTGTTTGTATTTTAGTATGTAGGCTTACGGGTCGGCCGGGGTGCGAAGGATATGGCTACGACAATCTCACCTCCGGCAACTGACGGCCCACAGACGGCGTGCGTTTTAGTCGGTTCGAGTCGGATATAACCTCCTCCTCCGGTTCCAGCGGGGGAGGTATCAGTGGGGATTTTTCGCACGATAAAAAAAAAGTATGTAGGCTTACGAAATTGATATCTTTTAGGCCTAAAATTTACCAAGAATTTCATTTTTTATAAAGTCATGTAACCCATTCAATCTACCAACATTATCATAGTCTTCAATGGTCGATGGAACACTTTGATCGAAATGGTTTATGATATAACATAATACTTAGTACTAGAAAAACCTTAATGAAAAGAAACACTATACAGCACTCTATTTCTACTTAAGCAAACAAAAAAAGATCGAAGACAATATTTCTATGTCCGCACACTTAATTGCCGTTTAATAACCGTTGTTACTTATCTCTGTATTCGGCACTAAATATTTTTCTAACATCCATTGGATGGGGGAGTAATGAATTCGTTTTATTTACGAGCCGCAGACTGGCAGTCGACCGATAGCGTCCCACCCAATATCATATCGCCATTACATTCGGTTACTGACTGAAATATTATACTAAGTCTGTTGAGCAAAATATAGGACGCTTTTTATTTTTCGGGAACATGTGTTACGTTGTCTATTTTAGTACATGATTTAGTAACAAGAAAGCTTTCATTGTTCATTAGGTTGGTACATAGTTCTTCACTCACGACCTCTGAGAAGTTACCATTTCGCATTGGAAGTACTTTTTACGAACTACGTAGGTACCTACCTACTATTTAATTTTTGAAGCGGATTCTGTTATCAGAGTTGCCTGAAATATTGTATGCACTCCAGATTGCAGAACCAAAGTTTGTACACTTTGGTTGTCACTGGGAAGTCGCTATGAGGATAAAGATGATGACGTAAGTCTATAGACGATTCGAAAGACAATGACTAGAACCCTTATTAAACTTTTATTTTGTATTTGGGTTTGTTCGATTGGTTTCTTTGGGTAGATAAGTAGCTGGTTTGATAATAAATTTTATACCGCAGTAATACAGGTTCATTAGATTAGTCTTATTGAGTTGTTTCCTGACAAATTAATGCAAGCTCTAATGAAGCGGAATATAATTATTAGGTATTTAAATGAAAATGCCTCGAGAGTGGGCTTATCGCATTGATCTCAAGACTATCTTGTAAAGATCAAAATCAAAATTTAATGATGAAATCGGTCAGCACCAAAGTATCTAAGATAAACACTTCGAGTTCCAGTTGATTACATTACATTGACGATAATGAATAATTTGCTTGGGATGACGGCTCGTGGGAGTAGTTAATGTAATCGTCTGCCACTCGCTCTAAGCAGAAAGAAAATTCCGAAACCCTATAGGTCATGTACCTAAGTAGATATGCATTATTATTAGTATTCTCTCACTTATAGGTTCTTCTAGGTAGGTATCTTCTAGGCATGGCAAATATCTCTGTCTCCGAAAATAGAGATGAATATAAATGATAAGGAAGAATATAAAAACCGAAGCGGAAACCTATGCCACGGGACCCAAAAATCTTGAATAAAGTACATCGATGAATAATACAAACTAACTATAGCGTACTTGACCGTCAATGCAAATCAGTTTTTTTTATTAAACATCACGGTTCAACGGTTTATTTCTATGAGAACTTCTTTAGGTGCATATTATGTAATGAGTGGTTGGGTGGATGATTATAAAAAAACCGACGTCGAGATAGCACTTTCTTCCACACTGCCATTGCCACCCTCCGGCCACATTGGTAACTGAGATTCACAACCAGTTGTTAAAAAAGAAGAAATAATATTGCTACGCAACTGCTCAAAAAGAATATCTATTTCTGTAACCTGGTGATATACCTGGCCCTCGATTCTGCTAAAACACAACCACTGTCGTGCCACTGACACTGCAACAAATTTCCATTTAATTTTAGCCTTTAAAGTAATGCAGTTAAAGTTTAAAATTAAATGGCTTTTTGTAGAGAGATTGAGAGAGTGTAGTGAAAATATTTTCATTTTATTTTGAACTTTGAGTCTATAGCATTAAAGTCTTAAATTTAATGCCATTTTTTGCAGTCTCTGTGGTGTGACAATGATTTTGCTTTAGTAGAATCGAGGCCTTGTATTGTTACCGGTAACCTGGCGATTGCCATAAAACGTGACCGTTACAGGGAAGTTCCATTTTATCTGTGACATCATGGACATGAAGGTTGCTTCGGATGCAGAAGTTCCTCACGAGATCTGTTCGCGTGATCACATTCTTAAGCACACAGCTCCTGCTTCTGTCTCTCTTTGACTCTAGTTCAGTGAAATAAGTAGCTTAATTACAAGAATATAGGAAATAAAAATTTCTCAGTAGGTACCTGACAGAAAAATAGCGAAACTATATTTGAACCGCTGCGCTGTTATTTCATCATCGACGTTGTCAGCATCAGCTTAGATATCAGTATCTAGGTAGACTAGAGATGTATCTGCGAAACGCTATAAATAGTAGTATTTTTTACTACTTTCTCTCCATATACTCGTACCTACCTACCTGAATTATTTACTCTATACAGTTACTCATAGGCTTATGTCACGCGCACGCCATCCTTAACCTATCCGTTAATACGTACAACCAATACGTCATTTGACGCAATAACGGTCAAACAATAAATATCGTTTTGCGCAGACAACACGCGCAAAGTAATATATGAAGTTAAGACTAAATAGGCAATTTAGTTAGGGACTCACGTCCGCCCGAATATTGCCGAATATTGCCGACGACGGGCGACGAATTTCCATATCGTATCGCGATTCGTGGGGTGCGTTTATGGGGTAAAAATTAAGTCGGCGAACGGTTACGTGTTGATTTTCAATTGGATAGTGCGAATGCCGTACGGACATGGCTTACCGGCCGCTAAACTTACTTGCGTGAGTAGGTGTGTACCTACCTTACCCATACCACAGCACAAACTAGTAACTAGAAGTAGTGGTCAGGTGTGGGGTCTCTAAATGAAAGGTGAAAGTCAAAACGGATAAAACCCAAATAATAATTTGAAAACTCAATCATTATTTTAACAATAATTAAAAAGTTAATCATTATTATAATTTATTGGTAGTCTTTTTAGCTTTAGAGGGAGAAATTTATGATTTTGAAAATTTCATAGTGGACCCCATGATCTTATCTATCATTATTTTTATGGACGTAGTATTTTAGTTCGTCCTTTCTAAAAGAAAATACTTAATTCTTAAAATCTTAACTACTGAAGCAGTACGAAATGTTTTTTTTTTTAATTCCAAAATAATAATAACTCTCCCCTTTTTGCAATCGGTTAAAATATACCTAGAAAAAATTGAAGCACCCCTATTTATGATACACTTGATATCAAGCATTAGAGTATTTACGTATGCATTGTCACGCTTTTCCCCTCTAGCAACAACTAAACGACACTGTCTGATGAGAAATGTTATCTATCCTCTGAATAATATTAAGTAATAATATTTCAAGCAGGAAGTCAGTAAGAGTTTTATCATAGAACAGTATTCTAAAAATAAAAGCAATCGCTGCGTCAGCGATTTCACTTGCGACGATATGAATTTCAGCTCAATCAAAGCTCAGAGGGAACCACGGAATTGGAATCTAATAGGTAGTCTAAATTGTGTGACTAAACCAATTGGCACTATACCCTTGGCACTAAACCAATTGGCCTATAAATTTGAACTGATAACGTGCTTGCCTACACGATAATTAACTAGACGCAACAACTGAAAAAGTCCTAAGATATACCTACTGTGGTTAGTGAATTGGCTTCCTACTTTTGGCTAACCGTAAGTCGAAGTGACGTTAAAAACTACATAAAATTGTTCATAAAATTGATCAAAATTGGTCACGTCATTCTACGAATTCACTTGTACTACGCACGAACATTGAAGCAAGCAATAGGTACAATGAATATTGAAAAGTCTTGTTTTATGTAATCCTTAAATTTAAAATACCTTCTAACTTCAATAAATCCGTTGAAGTACATTCGTATGGAAAAAAGATCCACGGAGCCTTATAAATTCAGCGGTAAGACCCGATAGAAATGAGAGAGAATTCCCCATTAAATCTCTGTAACAGGCCGATAGGTAGCTTCGACTAAGCAGTGGGAAGGCGCCTGGAAAACACATTTTAATATGGGGTGTACCTCAGTGCGACCCGCTCAATGAATCGGCCCGATATGTTTTGATACGTTTCGATACGAAAGTTTAAAATAAGTCTTCAGAGGTGTTAAATTAATGTATGATTATCAATCGGATGCCATCGCAAAGTTTCTAATGGATAAGACAGATTAAAAGAGATTAAAATCGAATTCGGAGACTGTTAGTGGATAGTTGCTATTGGAGTTGTAAAAATTAAAGTATTTGAAAATTCATTTTAAAAACTAGAACAAAAATGAAATACTGTCTGGCTGCTTTGCCCCCGCATTGCCTGAGTGCAATTTTCTTATATTAACAGCAAAACAATGAAATAAGGTATGCTCACTTGGAATGAACATAACTTATCATTCGATTTGTTATTAATACTTTGTGCACTTTAAAATTAGGTCAAGACAGTAAATGCTTTAAAATATCATTCTCTAATAAATTTACATTTATCAGACTAGAATACAACTTTATTAAGTGTTTGGGTTGAATTCTAGACTGTTAATAATACCTAATCGGAACTAATCATAATTTCGAATTCATAAACTTGTTTCTTTATTTGAACTTTATTCAAGTCATAAAACTGATACAAGAAGTGCTGGAAACCATTTCTCTATGTATTCACAATGCCAACAATAATCTGCTAACAAATGTGTCAGAAAGCAAGGTGTTGCAATAAATCATATTTGTAATTGCGACATCTGCCTTTAGTCCTTTGTTTGGTGGTCTAGTGTCCACCTATAGAAAATTACATTTGACATCTTTATTGTTCTTTCAGTTTCATATTTATTTTATAGTTGAATGAGGTACATATCTTAAGTGTCAGAAAGGATTATTATTATTTAGTTAGAGATTAGTGTATCGATAATGTCTTTAAAATTATGTAAACTCGATTGTGTATTACATCGGTAGTTTCGTTTTCCTGTAAATTAAAAAAAAACATAATTTCAAAAATAAGTTGTATTATAGGTCTCTACATAATACCATGTATCAGTATTTTTAAGATTATTTTTTAAGAAATTACCTACCTAATATTACTAGATTTACCTAACATAACAAAAAACAGATCTTAAATAGTTCGGCTTAGCACTTCAACACGCACTTCAACAAAATCTAGATGGGTCTATATCTAGCGATCTTCTAAGCACCAAGATTCTTCGCTCGAATGGTATTACTCGGGGGTGCACGCGAAACGAAATGTGGCTTTAAAAATTTGGAACACAATCCGGCTATTTGTCTTTCCAACGTTTCTTATAAATCAAGGAATAAAGCAGCCAACAATGCTTTATGGGCGAAAAAAAGTACCTACATAAGACGGGAAATAGCATACAGGGCTTCGCACATATATTATGAATGTTAGTGTTGCGTAAGAGAAAGCTTCAAGTTTCGTAACGTACAGGTTAGGTGGGTGTATCATACTCTTCGGTTACGTACTCTTCTCGTGGGATAGGGAGTTCATAGAATACATTTTCACCTGTTTGATGGGTTGACCTTCATTCCATATACTCGTAATATGCTTTTGATGGTCATTGTTTAAGTGAAATTGGGAATAGGTAGGTACTATTATTATGATTAGTAGGTTTACCGAATTATACATCTTATCGTGATAATACGGTGGGTATGTATAGGTATGGGAAACATGATGTTTTAGTGGTGTTCTTGAATTTTGAAGTTTCATTAAGTATCTACCTGTTAAGAAGAAGTTTAAACTATTTAAAGAAACAACAAACTTGTTAGGGCCAACCATTTTCTTAGTATAGGTTCCAATTTATTACAGAAGTTCAATTATAGTAAAATAACACACCCATTAAAATGAATGATATACAAACAAGAGAAGATTTATAGTAAAATAAATTACAATGTTGATCACATCAATTCATGACACACATAAAACTAATTTACTCGCATACATTTTACAATTACATTAAAAAAATGCCCTTATACTCAGTCGATGACAACATAATGGCTTTTTTCACACAGAAAATTAATACATATATAATTTATGATAAAAACTCATATTCGGCGGCCATTTTAATATCCAAAGTCGTTATTTAAAGCGCGTCACATCCGTCCACACTACGCGACGGTTTCGCAGAATTATTACCGTGTAACGCACTATATCACGTTAAATTTACGACAACCTGAATATGATAGATTTTCAATCCGGCCTCCATAATATATGGCGAAAAACGTTCCGATGTCAAAATAGAGAAATAAATAAACTCTTGACAACCAATTAATAACTCGTAAAGTGTCAGTGTTGAGGACAATAAAAAACTTTAGCGGGATAAAAAGGGGCAGAAAAAGGCGATCACAATGGCAGAATGAGGCGAGGAACGCCTGTAAAAAAAGCATCGATATCGTCCATAAATTTGGATGGATTCAAAACAAATCGCCCTTATTCATTACACGTATGACTTATGGCCGCGAGAGGCTGAAATTTATAATGCACTTATATAGAGAACACAAAGAGATGGAATCATCTCTCCTCAATGGATGTTGAAGATTTATAAAAACAAGTCCTTGTGAACAAAAGAGTTGGCGCGCTTCATTAGTCACGTTTCAACGGCGAGCGACACAAAAAAATTAACGTTCTGTTAATGGTTAGTTTGGATACACACGTTGTGTAATAGAGCGTGAATAAAAACCCATAAACGTAACATATTAGACAGCTGTTAAACAAAGATATTTCATTACGTCGACAAAATATACAGCTGTGCTAAATTTGTAGATACTTTTTTCTTATCAATTCAGCAATATTTGAATCTTTACTAGGTGTATTATCTAATCTTGATTGTAATAGGATCATATCAGCATAATACGTATATTATCCTCGAATTGGAAAGCAAAGATTTGTACTTCATATCTACATCCACCTACCCTTATTTCGCAGGTATTCCATGGGGTAATAGGTAGTAATGGGTGATTCTATTAACATCTACGGACACGACTTGTCCAGACTCCATGTATTGAAGATTTCCTAAAGCAAACTTCGATATTTTTTTCCGACCTGACAATTGAATCCAGGACCTCACGAACTCATGGCCAGATGGAATCATTAAAACAAACGGAATCCTTAAATTATACTATAAGACCAACGGGGAAGTTGTCAATTAAACCGATAAGGCTGAAAATATATTGATTTTAGAAAGTTAAATGGTTTAAAACGAGCCAATTAGTTAAACAAATTCTACAAAATGTAAAGTAAAAATAGTATTTGCGGAATGCCGATAAATGTGTCAAAACAACAACATAAAACACCACTGAATCATTGAACACTAAAATAAACCATTCACAAATGAAAAGGCAGTTCCAAAACATGCAAATCGAATCAAACAAGTGAAGCATTTTATTATCAGATACCACATAACGATACCTTCATCAGAGCCGTAGAACGGTATGGTGCGTCGAACGAAAGAAATAAATGGCATTTAAAAGTGTGATCCAAGATGTACAAAAAGTGTAGGGAAAAGGGGACAAAAAGTCGTACGAAATGATAAATTTCCCGCTGGAAGTGAAAAAGTGAGCTTTTATTTATGACACGCCAATGTATTGTGGTCTCGACAAAGGTGGTTATCAGATCTTGTTGGGCCATGCATTTAAATGTACGATTGGTTGTAGTTTGACGAACTATTCATCTTAGTGGACATACATTATATAAGGTGGACGATATATTACAGTGTACCTGTGCATCCTTCGAATAAAAAGAAATATTATGTTGAGAATGATGACGTCACGTTACGGCTTCCCACTTCCGCATCCAGCTAAGTGCGTAACGGTAACACTCTTTCAAGAATAAACATGTTATTTGTGTGATAAAAAGCAAAAGAAAATTAAAAGCAAAACCACAATTTATTGAAATTATCTTCAGACCTTATTTAACGAGTAACGGGCCACCTAGGCAACTTTAAATTAGGCAAGAAGAATTATTCTCCAATCTCTTTCAGACCGACCACAAATCACTGTTCCTTTGGAAGTAATTGAAAATACATTACGCAACCAAATTAAAGTGGAAAGTGGTACAAGTTAGAAGAGGGCGGCAGGTGGCGCGACATCCCCACCCCAGGAATGTTTTGGCATAAAATATCGCTTCAATTATTTACGTAAAAGATTTATGGCACTTAGAAAAGTGCGCCGAGAAAAAACGCGGAGAGACCGACGTGTGCAGGAAAAGTGTTTTTCTTTGGAAACTTATAATGGGTATGAGTGTAGCAAAAGTTTTTTGAATCACTTTCCTATGGTAATTTGTTTTGTGTGCGCTTATAAAGATATTAGTGTATCTTCTACTTTCTACGGCAGTAAAAGGAGCCATGCATGAGAAAATGCTTTCACGTGCTTCATAGTAACGTTGAACTTATCGCTGATTTGCCATTATAATAATTTCTATCACATTATTGTAGCTCACTTAGTAGTACCAACGTTTACGGCGGTATAATCCTATTGAACACTTGATATTAAGTTCATGAAGTTGAATTCAACCAATTTCAGCCTGCTAAATCAATTAGATTTTTTTAAGTTTCATGTAAAAGCCAAATGAACTGATGCGATGAAGACGCCGGAGGAAGCAGAAAGACAACTACCATCAGTCTCCCCACGACCATAGCTGCTGAAAAGCAACGAAAACTTCGGGATCAGTGTAAATAATTAAATAACACCAGATAAATAGTAACAAAATCCGTCGCAAATAGTGTTATTTCAATGTGTCATATTCGCCTAAACTTCTGTCAAATTCTTAACCCATGATATTATTATTCGGGTTAAGATTTTTGTTTATTCTATATTAAAATTTTATTACTCCCCTCATCTAGGAATCGTGATATATTTATATTACATATATTTTTTTGTTCTAACCAGCTTCTCTAGTCTCTTCGTTACTATGATGTTTCATTGCTCCCATAAGCAGGTATAGTATTATATTTTTATAATAAGTACGTCTCTTACCATTTTTTAATATATTACAATATTTTTATTAGTTTTGTATTATCAATAAAATGCATCACTAAAATAATGCATCCTCACTAAAATTCTTAAATTCCTACGAATTCCAACAACTCTCTGTTTGTCGAAACTAATCTACAAAATATAATGCATGCTATGTGTCTTGCTGATCTGTAAGTATAAAATAAACGACAAACAATGTTAATAAGTACGTGTAACATAGTCACATAAAGCTCCACGCATGTTTATTTTTCATTTACGAGCTACGGCACTGCAAACAATGGCCGACTTATTACGTGTCGCAATCTAGCCTTAATTTCTATTGCTAACAAAATAGATTTTACTGGGATACTAGACTTTAAAATTATCAAAGAGGCTAGCCTGATAGCAGTGTGTTATTGTAATTTATTTCTTTTATGGTGTTAGTAAGTAATAAGACATGGTAGACTACACATTTTACACATTTGAAAAAGTCTTCACTAAATTGTATTTTAATTACATAGGTGTTACTGAAGGGCAGAACCCCTGACCTTTCTTTTAAATTAATCTACTGACTTTGAAATCTATCTATCTATATCTACCTATCTATATCTATCTATTGTATTTAAATTAATCAAAACGTTATATGAGCTAGTGTTAGTCGAGTCGTTAGTGTTAGTTAATAGGGATTGATTATTGATAAAAAAATTAAAATGATAGACCTTTAAGTTACCTAGTTATTTTGTTAATGACTGTGTGGGGGTGTTCACTTCCCGATTCTGTTATTAGCTGTGGTTTTTAATTTGGCAGTTTCAAATCAGTTCGAAAAACCTATCAAACAGTAATCCATCATGAGGCTAAAAGTTGTTTTTACATGTATTTTTAAAAATCTACACGTTACTTTGATCAACCCGGTTAAGTAAATGAATTTGCAAAAAATTCAACCCATAAATCTATTATTGATAAATAAATGTTTAGACCAAACTCTATGGAGTGTGTCATAAGTTTCATAACAGACACTGAAATTGTTCATAACATTTCATAGTGTCAACAAACACACTTTAATTTTTAATAACACTACATAATACATAATCGGTACACTCAACGGCTGCGTGATAATCTGTAGTAAAAATTTAATTGAATCTGAGACCCGGGTGCAGATGGGTCGCAGTATTGTTCCGGAACCTCTCCAGCCTCTTTGTACCGCCGCCGAGCCGCGGAAATATTATCCCCACAAGGGATTTTCCTTTTCAAAGCAGAAGGAAAAACTCTTAGGGCAAATTGTTTTAAGACATCTTTACGCCTAGAGCCCTCATTGTTTGGTTAATCAAACACGCTAACAGCTTGACATTAAGGTTGTAAATGATTTTACTTCGTTTTAAATCGTAAAGGCCAATGTTTTGATGTTAGCAGTTAAAGAAATTGCCTGTTGAAATGTGTGGAAAATGAGTTCTAAACTTTTTTTATAGTTATTAGTTTCATTCTTTTGCTTTTTATGGAATGTTGACACATAATCGTAAATGATTTAAGGTGCGACTTAACAAAGAATATGTATTTTAAGATGATTAAAAATGAACTTTTAATATTAGGTGCATTTTTTTATTCGTAATCCTGTAAATGACAAGTATAAATACTGAGGAAAGAATAATACACCGTTAAGAATTTTTTTTTTAACCGACTTCTGAACAAGAAGGAGGTTCTCAATTCGATTGTTTTTTTAAATGTTTAATAGAAAGATATTCAACACGTGACTTTGGTGAACAGCTACTTCATCTCTTATCACGGGGGTAGCACTCTGGTCTGTACCCGACAATGAACATACCTGCAGCATATGACTAAGTGTTCGGTTTATAGTGAATGGGATACCCCCTTGTGATATGGGTCCAACAAATAAGGCATTAAAGTCGTGAGTACCTGGTATGTTTGTATACTGAGCCCCTTCCCGCAGAAGGATCTACAAAGCAATTAAGTATGTTTGCCGGGCATACCAAAATCAACTAGAACTACTTTATATCTTTGATATCAGACCGTAATAGGTCTGATATCAAAGATACCCCCTTTTTTAAAGAAACGTTTTTATATTCGTTTGTATGTTTATTTGTTTGATAGCAAAAATACGGATTAAGAAAGTTCCTTCTTAAAAGAAAGTCAAATCAAATACTACTTATAATTTACTAATTTTCTTTAAGTTTCAATTAACAATTACATGAAAATCTCACAGATAACTAATAAAAGAACTGCATAAAACCCCATCCATTACCCGCAAACGATCTTTAACAATTACGATAAGAATCAAAAACGCATATTACATTACAGTTTAAATTACACGCTAAAAGTGGAGAGCAACAAAAAATTGTGTTCCTGCGAGCTTTTATATAATTTGTTAATGATAAATAAACTCATAAATAGCGGGAGCGAGCGTGAATTTGTTTACAGCAGATCCACATTTAAGATATCACGAAAGCTTTGTCGCTAATCTCCTAACAAGTTTGAAACGAAAAATTTAAACCCACCATTCCGGGATTTGTAATGAAGAAAAATACGAAGCTTGTCGTGTAGTGCGGGGGATATTTTAATCTATCTGAATGTTTATGACATTGTCATTGTAGGTTTTCGGAGAACTTTAGGTATTATTTGCTTAATTAGTGATTTAGTACCTAATTATTTGACTAGTGCGTAATACTACCTGTCTTTTTTGTATCAACTGTATTAACACAGGGAACCAGTAGGTAACCGGGGTGCAAGGGATATGGCTAAGACCTGAAGAAATTCGGGCCGTGAGATCCCGGCTCCACAGGAACATGGTGGCGGAGTGGGAGCTACAACTTGGGCAACCACGCGCAGGGCGCGCCGTAGTAGCGGCGGTAAGACCCATCATGGGGGAGTGGCTAGAGAGGCCACACGGCGGCTTCTCGTTCTGGCTGACGCAGATCATCACCGATCATGGATGCTTCGGGCGGTATCTGCATCGGACCGCGAAGAAAGAGCCAACGTCCGAGTGCCACTGCACACGCTCACTGAGTGTCCGGCGTGGGAGACGCCGAGACGGGAGCTGGTGGCGACCCTGGGAGTGAGAGCTCTCACGCTCGCCACTTTGCTCGCAGCGATGGTTCGTTCGATGCTCGAGAAGGAGGTGGCGGAGCAGGAGCGAAGGAGAATCGCAGCCCTTGCGGCCCGCGAGAAGCGAAGGAGAATCGCAAACCGCGCGGCCCGCGACGAGCGGCGGCAACTCGGGCGTCGGAGGTCGCAGAATGACCTCCGCCCCCCATGAGCGCGGGCCTGGGGGTGACGGGTGGGGTCGCCTGTCACCCTAGCAGAAGCAGGCCACGGCGGTGGCACGCATTGCGTGCCCCCCCATACCCGGGGGCGAGTTGGGGACTCCGTGGTCCCCACACCGGAAGAGGGCCATATCGAGAGATATGGCCCTGGGTCGGCCGGGGTGCGAGGGATATGGCTATGACAATCTCACCTCCGGCAACTGACGGCCCACAGAAGGCGTGCGTTTTAGTCGGTTCGAGTCCGACATAACCTCCTCCTCCGACTCCGGCGGGGGAGGTATCCGTGGGGATTTTTCGCACGATAAAAAAAAAAAAAGGGATATGGCTACGACAATCTCACCTCCGGCAACCCACGGCCCACAGACGGCATGCGTTTTAGTCGGTTCAAGTCCGACATAACCTCCTCCACCGTCTCCGGCGGGGGGGAGGGGAAGGGGGGGGGGGGTATCCGTGGTGTTTTTTCGCACGATAAAAAAAAGGTACTAATTCGTGCAAATACATAAAGTAACATTTAGTTTTAGCCAGGTCTACCTAAAGCGTTGTTCTATATGGTTAGATAACTTAACTCACCGCAGGCGCACACTCAATGCAGCGGACGGCCTTATGAAATGCCCATAATACTGAAAGTTAATCCCTGTAGACCCGGTATCAATATAACGGCTATCGAAAGTTGCTGGTATAAAACCTAAAAAACATATTACTGGCTCAAATGTACCAATGCAAAAAATTTGGCATAATAATATCTGCTAGTATGTTAAAGATCGTACCTAACATAAATTTAGAGTGGTTTGAATAGATCTATCAATATAACTATTGATAGATAATATAGCGATAAGTGTGTCTAAACTTTGCTCAACACAGGTAAACATGTCTTAATGAGTCTAAAACATCCAATAACTCGACTAAATAAAAAACTATTCAATTAAGTAAGAAGGTCTACAAAAATAGTTATTTGTTATACAAGAGTGCAAAGTTGCTTTTTAACCGCGTGCTCATTTTTGATGACCGAGCAAGCGAAAGATTCTAAATTTGAATCACGAGCGTAGCGAGTGATTCACAAATTAGAATCTTGAGCGTTAGCGAGGGAATCAAAAGAGCACAAGGTGAAAAATCTTTGCACTCGAGTGCAACACGTAACTTTTCATCCCACCTCAGCGAGGAAATAATGAAATGCTTCTCCTTCCTAGCGTTAATTCCCAGTCAGCATCCGAAGCTTTCACCTCGGAGTCCGGGGTCCGCTTTACCAGTCTTAACTGCGGATTTGGCTGGACCTCGATATTTGCCGTGAAGCGACTGCCATCTGACCTCCACAACCCAATGATGACATTAGGCGATATCGAAGCATTGCAGCCAGACCGTTGTTGTTGAACTTTTTAGGGCTCCAACTACCCGTAACGACTGCCATAGATGTTCGTATGGCATCCGTGACCGACGGCTTAACGTGCTCTCCAAGGCACGACCAGACCAATGCAAATACCCATTTTCATGCATAAAAAATATTTGCACTGAGCGGGGATCGAACCCGTGCCTCCTGCGTAGCGGCCGCGTTCAATTCCACTACGCCATGGAGGCTGTATAATATGTGTATTAATACTAAGTAGTAATAAAATACAACAAAATAAAAATTCAACAACAATGTCAACAATATGACGTGAAAAAAATTGATGCGCGCAAAGCAAATTAAAAAAAAGTACACCAAGGAGGTTACGAGTCTGAGTTTTTCATGAATTAAAAAAAAGTTGTATGATAAATTCGGCACCATAGAGGTAGAAGTAAATAGGTTTAATGATGTTTTGAGTCCACAAACCTAGTACACACGATGTTCTAAATTCAAATTTACTTTACCTCTCTAGAGGATAAAAACGACTTTTACGCTCAGTTATCGAAGAGCAAAAATAGTCTTTCCGAGATGGTGGGATGAAAAGAAATTTATTACATAACGATGTTACTATACTCACTTTTTATTAAATAATACTCGTATATTAGATATGTTAAAATATGTAAAACTATTAAGATCTAACAGATAGTCTATTTTACCATTATATTTCTTTTCAATCTACATTATTGGCGTTTCAATGCAATTTATTTGTCCATATACATAATTATATATATTTTTTACAAAAGCTAAACTGCATAATTGGTTAGACAAGTAGGTAATTGATTTAATTGTTAGTAGTAACTGACATGAATTATTTCTTTGAACGTTATTTTTTTTTATTTACTACAAGTAACTGTATAACAAATGTCTATACCTAAATAAAAGGAAAGTGTATGTTTGTTTAACAGCTTTTCACCAAATTCATTTGGATATATGTGTACACATGTACGATAGGTACTTAAAACAAAAATACAATTTTATGTCTACCTGTCTGTCTGTTTGTCTTTCTGTCTATTTGTTCCAGTCATTCCAAAGTAGTTGACCTGATTTCGACAACATTTTTACAGCAGATAGCTGATGATACAAGGCGTACCTAAGGTTACTTTTATTTGAAAAAGTATTGGGGTTCTGCACAAAAAGAAAACTAGTTCGATGCCCACGCGGACAAAGTCGCGGGCACAGCTAGTTTGCAATGTAGCCGTTAAAATAAGTTGCAAATGTGTTTCTTTATAGGAATTAACTTAAGTTTCAATTCAAACTTCTACCTGTGTCTTTGAATATAATATCTATTAATTAAATAGTACTGTAACATCATTAGGGTTTCAGAAATATTGTTGCAGCTGCATGAAAATATATCGAATATTAACATCTAAAGGTTAATATTAATTTAATATGTATTTATTCAGCACTAAATTCATCACTGACTGTAAGCTACGAAGGAGCACCGCGATAGTTGCCCAACAGGCTGTGCGGCTGTCCTATTTAACTTGTGGAATTTCGAAACTCATCCACATTTCAAATTAGGGATTCCTCCAAGACGAATTGCGGAAGCTTAGCAGCCTCAGCGCCCTTAAGGAATTATGCTAAGGCACGTACCCGAATGTTTTCACGTAAACCCCCTCTCGTCTCGGGACCAACCCCAAAATATAATATATCCAGCAACTTTACATATATTTGTACCGTAAATCCTCTTAATATATCGCTCTATTTTTGTTGGTACACTTAAAATTTAAGGGGACGTTGCTATTTAATGAATGTTAATGTCAAGCTGCATTCACAATTGTTGTTTGTGTTTCGTACGCCCCATGTGTTTTATGTGGTAAAAATAAAAGCTATAGGTTTTGTGTAGATATATTGCGATTTTGAAAACGCTTAGACTTCTTTTAGCAGAATATAATTTTTAGCTGCATGTCGTTCTCTATCATTCTTCGCTATTATGTTCTACTTACAGAATGTAAAATGTTTTTTTTTCTCTAGCTCTACCTATTGTACGATAGTCTCAATACCCTCTAATACTATACTAACAAAGGTAGGTATAGGATAGGAGCAATTCTGATTTCTAAAAAATATAGCTAAAGTAGAATTTTATAGATTCTAATAATAACTCTACTGCAATTCATAAATTTTCAGAGTAATAATATAAATTTTAGATTACTTAGGCACTACATCCGATTGGAATTCAAAAACTACAGGGCAAAATTCGAATCGAAGTCGGATATCCGGTATGCACGTTGCGCGATCCCCAATGTGATTCAGAAAAAAAGTTGTATTTTTTATGTTATCCGTCATACGTCATTTATTATATCGGATTCAAATCGATCCTATCCTGAGTTCTCTACATTAAGATCTTTGATACATGATTTATTTTATTGGTATGATATACTTACCTACCTAATAATATTCTGGCCTTCTCCCAACTATGTCGCAGAGCTCTCTCGCTTGATTGGTATAGTTACATTGTACCTATGTGTTAAAATTATAGAATTCATACTAGGTTATGATCTAAAAATAAGTATTGGTTATTTTCAGGGCTGAAAGAAGGGGTAGGCCCAAGAAGTCCTGGTTTGACGTCGTGGAGGATGACATGCTTGCAAATGGTCTCACTCGTGCCCAAGATCGTACGAAGTGGAGGAGGAAGAGCCAGACGGCTGACACGGAACTCCGAGGTCATCTCGGCCACGGATACAATCAGGTAAATGCGTCTCCATGAAGATGATGCTATCTTTGGGACTATCTTTAGGACTGAACTTCCGAACCGATCGCAAAAAAAAACTTGATAACTAGATACCACTTTTAAACCATTACTTCTATCATAAAAGTGACGACACGGACAAAACTTAGTATGAATGCATAACTCAAGCTGTTGAATTATGTTTATTATGTTGTTTATTCTATAAAAAGTGCATAATTTCATATTTTTAATCGAAAACATTATCCATATAAAGGTATGTTATATTTTACACAAAATAATTAAAAGTAAACACCATTCATAACAGCAATATACGCCGAGTTTTTCAGCAACACGCCCTGAGTCTGTTCTTTATAAAAATTTCAAGAAAAATTGAGATAAACCGTGCTCGGAGAAGACGGATGGTAGACAATTCGTAATGTGAAAATGGCCAGGCTTCGCCGTATTTGACATCGCAGATAAATTGATATTTATAAGTCGAAGGGCCAAGGATACGTTTAAAGGGATTCCCTTTATTGCAGTATCGGTCGTAGGGCGGGCGGCGGTTCCTGTCTGCCCCGGGTTATTATGAAATATACCAAGTTACTTCAAAATGTCGAAGGTATATTTATTATGCTGGTGGAGGAATTATCGCAGCGGTCGGATGTAAGGGAAGCCATTATTATCCTTTTTATTGGTATAATATTTAATTTTGGGCCTTCAGCTAGTCCACGATGATACAAGGTACATATAAATCGGAAAATTATTTACTATGGAACTATGATACTCGGAATGAAGGTATTCTTAAGCATCGGGTTGTCGCACTAAGAATACATAGGTATACGTTAAAGGAAAAAGGAATAGTAACCCTGCTATTTCTATATAGCATAGAAGTCATGATTCATCAAGTTGAGTCTACAAGTAAGTTTGATTTTTTACTAAAAATACCAAATACGTGATCCGTCACATGGGAGAAAATTCGTTTGAAACCCTAAAACCCGATTACAACACTTAACGTGATCCTAACTAGGTATGTCTACATGCTCGCAAATGCAATCGATAAATTGGAAAAAAATATCGCAATTGGATGAACGGTACGATAACGGATTAAATACTAGGAACACATAAAAACAGTTGTTTTTTTCAAATATATTTTAGTTACACAAAGTTAATGGACATCGTAGTCATTGTTAAAATCGTTGTTGAAAAGTTTTCTTAAAACAAAACTCGGGTTATGCAAAATAATATACGATCGAAAAGCCTACTTCGATTTTTTGAATAGTATAGTAGTAATGCCATGGATAATATTTTAGGTGCAAATTGCCCCCTAAGCCTATTTTTTAATGCGTTTATTGAACATAATGTACAACTTATAACTAAGCCTTTGATAGGAGATTTTGATTTGACTTAATTATCTCCAATTTCAAAGATACTTGAGGCAGTGAACTAAGGAGGTTGTATCTCAGAATTAGTTCATTTATTTATGCGACCGCCCTGTCCTCAGGATAAGATCGGGGTAGTGTTTTGTGTGTAAATCAGGCTACATTGACGCAGGCGCAACAAAGTAGTTCCACCATAAATTACTCTAGACCTCACTGACGTACTGCTTTTAGTTTATTGACTAATACAAATTCAAATAATGGAACTTTAATACAATACATTGTTAATTAAAACACCCGTTACTACAAACCGTCGTTGTTGTAACAACAACGACGGTTTTAAACAATTCTTTAGTTATTCACTAAATATAAATTAAGGTGCAATGTAATTAGACTATTGAATATTTTTATCTGTTTCCCTTTTGATAAAATGTTACATAAAAGAATGTAAAATGCATTTATAACATAAATACTTTATAGATACCTACTAAAGTTATTATTAAAGTATCGATAAATATCAATTAAAGTTTTGTTGTAATATACGAGTATTACGAATAGGTACGTGTCAGTAAATGTCCAGTCGCACAATTTTAAACGTCAAGGTTACTTTGTATTTACTCCTTAGTTACTTTTGAAACTTTGCCTCAATACTCACTTTTGACACTCTATAGAGTCACTTACTTTTGACGCAGACTATCTAATCTATGTAGTTTCGTTTTCATAAATACTAAATAGTAAGCATTTACACGTTTATCCACATTCTACATTATATTAAGTAAATAACTCTACCTACATCACGCAATATAGTTTTTGTTCTAATTACTCTTAGCATAAAATATAGTGGTTTTTGCAAAATACCAGTGCTAGCACGTACAATAAATTATTGTGATCGGCTGCAAGTTTCAGAGGGTCAGAGGTGCTCAGGGCGCGGTGCGGGGCGGCCGGCAATTATCGGGATCAAACATATAGAGTGAATGGAAGTTCTAGGCAATGTATGTCCAAATGGAAAGGGGACTCTTTTATCCGCACTTAGCCTCGTTCTTGGGCCATTGTGCGTGGTGTATGTACAAATGTGAATGTATGATTCTCAGGTTATTAATTACATCAGTACCTAGCACGAAAAACTATCGTAATCGTATCGTAAACGTAACGAGAGCACGGATTATTGCGATTGGCAGACTTCACCCGTACACTCACTCACAGTAGGCAGGCGGCCAATCGCAATGATCCGTGCTCTCGTTACGTTTACGATACGATTACAATAGTTGTTCGTGCTCACCCCACATTTACCACTCCATAAAATTTTGGAATTCTTTTCCAGCACACGTGTTTCCTTCTTCCTACAGTCCCGGGTCCTATGAGCGGGGCGTGAAAAAGCATCTGATGCGGTCGTCAAGCTAAGGGTGGCCCTCAACTTGATCCTCATTGTAGCATTATTGGAGTCTATAATGGTGACCATGTTTCCTGAGACTGCCTTCAGCTTACCATCAGGCGATGTGAAGTCAAATTGATGTAGGTACTTACCCCATTTAAAGAACAGTACCTAATTTATTACTTATTTTAGAGTTATATTAGTTATATTGTTAGCCGCTCTATATTTTATTATTTGATTGATATGATTAAGGTTCAAACTGAAGTGTAAGAAGTTCAAAGAAAAATTTATTCTTCTTCATCCCGTCAATCCAAAACCGCAGTTAGACTGGTAAAGCGGACACCAGACTTCGAGGTGAAAGCTTCGGATGCGACTGAGATTAACGCTAGGATGAAGAAAACAGATTTATCTACGGGTGCAAACTTGTGAATCTAAAAAGCAATTTATAATGAACCGAAATCCTAATAGTTTACAATATGCTCATGCATACCTGAGTAACATAGTTTTATAATATTTATTCATATAAAATTAAGAAACTAAACATAGTTTCTTAATTTTATATGAATAAGTAACAACTTAGGGACACAAATACTAAAAGATTTCATCAAAATGTTTGAAGACACATCATATTTTCGAACATCTAAAACGCATGAAAAAATAGTAAAACGTAATTACGTCATTTTTCTATTGAAGCCTGCCTAACCTACTTTTCTAGCAACCACGCTGTACCACGTCCAGTGTCCCGACATCCTTGTTCCCTAGCGTCACCCGCACACAGTAGATAAAGTAAAGGCCCCGGGCGCCACGTCACCCTGCGTGATTTATGCACCAACCCTTATCCAAGATTACGATGACCGCCATCCACTTGTTTAGCTTTAGACTCCAACATCACTGGCTTTGTAATTAAGTGCGTACGAGCCATATGTTGGTGAAATTGCTGCTTTTGTTTACACATGCAAGTGAAGAGACGGCAGTAGAGGGTAATTGCAAAATGAAAGTAGTTTATAAGTGCTTGACTTACTTTGGTAGGTACTTACTTTCAACCTATATTCAACCAAAGTAGTAAGTCAAAATGCTTTGGTTGAGGTTAGGTTGAATAGAGTAATACCTGATAGTAACTTCTTATTGAATGATAAACGATGAATGGAACACTTATTAAGGTTAGAAAAAGTCATTATCCAAGATGATGGAACCCGCGACCAGTATTTTTCCTATTTAAATTTATGGGAAAAGTTAGCATATTAATTGCTTTAAACTAGTAGATAATTTCGGTTTTTAGTATTGCTAAAAACTCAAATAAAAGCGTGTAAAAAGAAGGTTCATAACACAATTTTATTTAAAATATCTATGCGTATTGTTATGTTATGTTATGTTATGTATGTAAAAGGTTGGTGGCACCATGGTAACCGCGAAAGGATATAATTAATTGATTAATATAAAAAGGGTTTTGCTTGCTTTTGTTTAGGATACATACATATAAAGGGTTGGTGGTTGTACCGTGGTATTATTCCTCTTGTAACAATTGTCCTAAAAGATTCGTGTTAAGGATTACGAGAATATTAGAAAGGAATTTTTATGAAATTTTAAAGCAATGAGTATGGTAACTTTTCCTATTCCAATATTTTCGAACATTCATTGTGTTCGATGTAAACGTACAGAATATTATTATGGTTATGATATGCGGCAACTGTAAAAACATACTTATCAAATTGAATTTAATAATTATAGTTTAATCGAAAAATCGAATTTAATGAAGTTTTAAAGCAATTAGTATGGTAACTTTAACTCCGGTTTCTGACTGGACTTGAACGTGTGATCAGTGATCAGTCCCGTACAGGGGGAATGCATTCGAAATTCTCATAAACAGCTATCTTGGGTTCAAACACGTTTTGAGCATTCACTTTTTCTAATCTAAATGGATAAGAAACTTAATTATTAGATTGATTTCGGTTTCAATTGTTCAACAACAAAACATGTTATTAATAACATTACCTAATATTTACCTTACCCTACCTTATTACCTTACCCTACCTTATTACCTTAAGAATATTATATTGTCTTATGGTTAGTATTGTCATATTTATTTTTGCAAATTTCTACGAGCTAATCTAAAAGTTTCTGGCTAAATTACTTAATCAGATTACACCTTTATATGTTCCGATTACTGTAAACACTTCATCAATTCGCCAACCAACGCGGAAATTTGTTTTCCGACTTTCTATACAAAACGAAGAGTAATATGTTTGTATTTGATTATAGAGATCCGTATAAATTTACGAGTGTTGAGTTTCAAAGGGTGTGTATTTATTAAAATGCTAATTTGGTGCTCCTCCGCGAGGCTTTAGATACTCCGCTATCGGCCCTCCGCACGCTTTGTGTGCCGCCTCTAGATTTATACCATACGTTGCAGGACTACTACTGGTTTTCACTTCACTACACTGCAATGTGAGCGAGATATGATTTAAAATTGAAAATCGATATCTAAGATCTATCTATCTATCTAGAATCTAAGATCATAATGTCATATACTGTCCATGAATGTACTGTAATTTATTTGTGTACAATAAAGAATTATCTATCTATCTATCTATCTATCTTTATTTATATCATAAAAGCAAATATCATGCATAAGCATATAATATATCATCAAAATCATTCACTGACGTCAGATTTAAAAAGCAATAAGTAGAGTCTGTGAGAAAATAATCTAGTAATAAAAACTCAATAAAAACTCATTTTGAATCACTAGTTAATCACAATAATAGGTGTGGTGTAGCATCGATGGCTCGTTGCGATTTTTGGGTTAGTATTTTGGTCAGTGATGATTGTAGAAATCCAGAAAAAGGACAGATGTCGTTTCGATACCATATGACATATCCATAACGATTCGAACTCCCAAGGTGAAGGCCTCAGAAGTGACCGGCACAAACGCAAAGACGAACTCTAACGATTCGGTCAACCGAATAGGGGCAAGCCGCGTACGTTCTGGCCAGCCGCACCCATCACGCCATCTTGCAGCTAAGCGCTAACCATATGCATTTGGCCACATAGTAGTGCCTACTGCAGTAGCGTGTGAATTTATAAGAAATGGATATAATTTGTGAAAGTGCTTTTTTGGTTTTTTTTCTGATCCAAAGATAAGCTTGTACCTACCTAAAATGATCTACCTTTGTCCTCTCGAGACTTTAAACATTCACAGCCTCGTGTAATTTCATGGAATCAAGAACTATATTCGTGATCGACTATTTAACCGTTAAGTTCATTCGAGAACACCTAGTAGGCGTAAAATGATACATAGGGAAAGAGTTAGGGCAGGCGCACACTTGGGCATCGGTAACGCAAAATTCAATCATGGCAGATTAGAGTCCCCTTAATATTTTAATGCCTGACCACCGGCCGCTAACGGGGAATCGATCCGCTCACCCTCCAAACAAAATATATATTTTATAACAATATATCTCATCTCGCCTAATTGGGGTCGCTTAATATGGCTTACCGGCGTAAGTACATAATTTATTTCGTTCTCCGCTAAGAGTTATGTCCTTTAAGTGTATTATAAATGTGCCGTATATAAAGGTGTGATGGTAATTTGAACTTCTGGATATACTTGTTCATTGTTTGTTCGCCTCGATATGGAAGATTTGTGTACTTTTAACCACGCCAGAAAATGTAAAATATGTTCTTAAAATAATAAAAAATATCTGCGTGCGGAGAAGTAATGAGAACAATTGCTATGACTGAAGTCCTGGTATAACTTCCTGTGTAGGATCGTTGGGTGGGTTTGGGACTGTGTAGGATTCTATTAGAAATTTTAGAATAGTAGCATGGAGTCTGGAAGAAACTTAATACATGGTTAATGGTTATAGGCTTATTGTCAACCAAAACTAAAAGAGGCCATTATATTTGGCGAGTTGACGTCCTACCCTAATGAAAATCCTCCAGGCGCAAATATGCAAATACTTTATCCAAAATCAAACCGAATATTATTAAACACATGTACACAGATTGTAGACGACCTGTTTTATTTAATACTTGTACGATTACATTTAACTAACTTATCTAGTCTGTTTAAGGTAAAGGCACTGATATACAAATACAAGACTACATCGCCCGCACACAATCGAAGCAAGCGATCGCTACGCCTTAACACTGACATTAACAATACAATTAAAAAGTCCATCAACACACCCCCGTACAAACTACTAACAGACATTCCAAATTGAACCTTATTGTCTAGACATAAGTGATATGAAAACGGAGGCTGTATATTTGTTTTACAGTTGTCCCCGAGGCTACGCACGCAAACAGGCAGCATCTCAATAGTAAAACAAAAACCAAAGTTAAACTTAGTTTAACATGCAAATTTGAGAGTCACCACGACAGAATGAGCGTCGATACTTAATTACTTATTTAATCGTTCAATCTTTACTGTGGGTGTATTTTAGGATAACCACACAACTCAACAATTTGGGTGAATTCCAATTTTAGACCACAAGTCAAACTTCAATGTGTTTTGTTGAAGTATAAAGCGCAAGATTTTTATTAAAATCAATTTATTATTTCCTAAAAGCATGCATCTTGTTATTAAGTATTAATAAAATTAATAGTGGAAGGCACGGCAAACAATTATTCCAATTTATTCGTCAGAATCAGCATGACAACACGCGATAATTGTATGACAATAGTAGGGTATAGGATGTGTTATTTTAGTTTTCTTAATAGTTTAGCACTGTCTTGGTTTATTATTAAGATTAGGTAATATAGTTTATGATGAATTTTGAGGAACCAGTGGGTTCGTCGCCTTATACTCACCTATATACTTCTTACTATAAAGGAGGAGTAGAAGAGCGTGTCACTGACTTCAAAGTTCAAACTAAGATTGGCGCTCGGATGAAGAAGAAGATTCTTGTTAACCTCTCCAGGTAAGCCAGAAAGTCTATGTAACGAGTAAGTTCGCGTCAATAGTATACTGTGTAGGGTTAGATTCTGCAGCTATTTAATTATTTCAAAAACAACAAAATCATGTTCTGTATATTTGTAATTTTTGTGGGACTCCTCATAAGCAAATGTTAGGAGCCTCAATTCTGTCTATAATACATATGATATAATTTATTCAATAAATTAATAAACTATATCTAAAATTTAAACACTTCTCCCATTCATACCTAATATTCCTGGGCACCCTACACCTGACCACGAATTAGGTACAAACAGTGACGCATCTCGCCGTCGCGTGTTGAGCGAACCGGTAGCTGGTTTGAAGTGATACCACCTTTACACATATCGCGTTTTATTTGACTCGATAAAGATAATTTTATAAATCGATATTCAATTACTTACTTATAACAACTCATAAAAAACGATGTTAATGAATTAAAATTCTAATTAGTCTGCATAATTGAACCGACATATATATGACGATACATATCAATTTTCCGTTTATTACATTGTTGCAATATTGTGATGACGTTTTTATTTGTTTTGTTGATAGCCGCCTGTGACTTCGTCTATGTGGCCGAAGTCGATTTCAACGGTTTTATTGTTTTTGCGTGGAATTCGAAATATTTTTCTAAAACAAAAGTAGTTTATACCATAAGTTAGTTTTAGCCAAAAGATATCAACTATCTGGCACTGAAAATCGCTCCAGTCACTTTGAAAATTAGCTGGAACAAACAGACACAAAGACAGACAAGACAGACGTAAAAAAATGGGGTTTTTGTCGTAAGTTCCATATAGCATACATTATGCATTCATTAACAAGAAGAAAAAGCTGTTACTTTACAAACATGTTCTTCAATTGTTTTTTTCGCAAATGTCACTAAGTATGGCTTAGGACCATTATTTACTTTACAACACACCTACTCATAAAAGTGATATTATTTTACCGCAATTAAGCACGGAATGACACCTATTATAAAACTGTGACTTTTTCATTACTATTATTCACAAAAGTGAGTTATAGATTATTTTTTAAATTTTATAGGAAGTGTCTATAATTGTCTATGTTCTTAAAAAAGTTTTGATACAAAAAATAACGTGTTTAATAGTACGAATAAATTAATACGCCTATTGTATGGTCATTTGATGCATTTTCGTATTTAAATAAATAATTTCAACTTGTAATACTTGTGTAATAAACAAAATTTTCACTCAAATTTAACTTTTTTTTTTCTCTAAGTACAGAAAAAAAAAACAGAGTAAAAAAAAGTTAAGTTCAAACCTCATTTTTTTTTAAATATGGTCGACCGCCATTGTTAAATGCGCGCGCATAGGAAAACGAATTAATTTGTAGTATTGTTTATTTAGTATTTGTAGTATTATTTTATTCGCAAGTGTGTTGTAAAACGTCGTATGGCACGTGTGAGCATGATGATTACCGTCCTCGGCTGTCTTAAGACCCTCGCCTGGCGGCTCGGGTCTCAATGGCGCCTCGGCGGTAATCACCAACGTTGCTCACTTGTACCATAATGTACTATTGTCATTGTACAACTCTCTCGTTGAATATGCAACTTTTAAAGCAGCAAGTATCAACAGCACATTTAGCTAAGTACATAAAATACATGACTATTTTCTAGCCAATTGGCACTAAAAAATTATCATGCATGCTTTTGCTGAATAAAGGACTCGATAATCAATTTGTTGTTATTCTTAGCCAAGTAAGAATAATTATTTCCAGTAAGAAATAGCTACACAACACAGACGACAGAACAGAGAAAGAATTTATGTAGGTATTTACTAATATAGATTTCATGATTTCTAAGGCACACTATCGATTTAGATTGGAAAAGTCAAATAATTTCTTTAAAATTCCATTAAATTGGCACACTCTTAGCATTTACATTAATAACTGCTGCATCTCCAATGTTTTTATAATACATATTTTGTAATTATTTTAATACTAGCATTAAGTATTCAAGAAGCCTATAACCATTAGCATCGTCTTCTGTAAAAGTTCAATCCCTGGTCACAGTGGTCACACACCTCTGACTTCTCAATGATTATGTGCATATTAGAAATGAATTATTACTTGCATTAACAATGAAGGAAAATATCGTGAGGAACCATGCATAATGTTCTCACAATTCTCTCCCTGAATTCTCAAGTCGACTAACTCTGGCATAGCCTGCAAAGTGAATTGCGAAGTAACCTTTCCTATACTAGGAGAATACCCATATTCAACGATGGGAACGTTGATAAAAAGGGTTAATTTACACACTAATTCCGTTTGAGGATCAATCCTTGTAATAAAAATCTGTTCAAAATTAAATATTGATCTAATCTCAATCTTCTCAAAATATCAAGAGCAATTTCATAATGTCAAAATCAATCTTGAAAATGTTGTTACAAGAATACCGTTTTTGACATTTAGGAAATTGTGGCCCGTATTCTAAGTATTGATTTAGCCAAGGACAGATTGTATAGATAATCTGGCAATCTGTCAATACAATCTGTCCTCAGATAAATCGAGATTCCGGACTGAGTGTCGTTCTAGAATACGGGCCTTAGTCCTGAATCTCTATTTAGCTGAGGACTGTTTGTATGGGCGATCTATCAATCTGTCTATACAATCTGTCAAATCTGTCAATCTGTCTATACAATCTGTCAAATCTGTCAATCTGTCTATACAATCTGTCAAATCTGTCAATCTGTCTATACAATCTGTCAAATCTGTCAATCTGTCTATACAATCTATCCTTAGATAAATCAAGATTCAGAAGTGAATACCATTCTAGAATACGGGTCTGAGATTAAGTCGAGACTGAATTTGAAATAAGTTTTTTCACGACAATAATAGTCCCTCAGATATAAATAGGATGACGATGATAAAATCTCATGTCTGGTTCCATGTTTTCGTCGAGTGTCTACCTATCGCGTGCATTTGCGTTTGCTCAGCTTATCAGATTTGTACGAACACGGTACAAGACTACCGGCCGTGAAACAAATAAACATACACCTTACGAGAGCATTTGATTTACTACGGTAGGCAGTAGGTATTTGCATATGCCGTGAGTTGGACTCAATTGGAAGATTGATGACTATAATGAATATGTTAGTTAGGTACCAGCAAATCTGATTTCTGGTTATTTAAATTGTGTTCACCTATAGAACACCTTGTGGTTATTTGCATAAATGTCTCTCACATTTTTCTATCTTCAGATATATTAGATATCGGCGAGGCAGAGCCAGCCGTGTATGTCATACTTAACATACTTCATGTGTTTCCTTTGATTAAAACCTTTCATACAAGCTCACCTGTTTGGCCATGTAATAATCTATTAGGTATCTATTTTCTTTCAATATTCTCTTTATCTTTCATCAATCAATCAATCAATATTATCTTTAACAAGTTAAAGATAGAATTGAAACTGAAATTCGTCAGGAAAGATTTTGAATAGTAAGTAGATACCTATTGAAACTCTTTCGCAATTTAAATAAAATAGTTGAAGTTCCATCTGAGATTGAAATTAGTTTCAACCGAAAATAATTCGAATTTCGAATAGTTTTATGCAGTTATACCGTCACTATTTATCGTTTTAATGAGTTTGTTTTGAATGCCTCTACTGTGAGCTCAGAAACTATGAAATGATTTCAGTTTTAAGAAATTTGGCTTATAGAAAAAGTCGTTCGGTGTAAGTTTTTAATGATATCTAAAGGAAGATAAAGGAAAAAGGGTGCTTTAACTTCTCCAGCCCAGATTGCAACATGAGGAAGGTTTTAGTTTTTATATTACTAAAATTGATGAGTCATGGCAAAACAAAAGGTAGATAGAGTGAGTTAGAGTGATTTTCATCCTCTGTTTTCAATCAATTATTTTCCATCCCTACTAATATTATAAATGTGAAAGTAACTCTGTCTGTCTGTCTGTCTGTCTGTCTGTCTGTCACGCCCAAACCACTGTACCGATTTTGATGAAATTTGGTATAGGGGTAGATTAGACCTCGAGAAAGGACATAGGCTATGTTTGGTCGCGATAACCGACATCCACGCGGGCGGAGCCGCGGGCAAAAGCTAGTATTTTCATAATTTCAGAAGGGTAAAATGCGGAATCCTATCCCCAGCATGTCCATTATCAACATAATGCATTTTTTCTTAAACCGTTATGGGTAGTTGTCAGATAGTTAAACTTTCATTAATGTGTAAATATTTTAAACAAATTGGCACTCTATTGTTTTGCCTTTACAATGAACAAATGAACTACTTTATTAATAAATCGTATGTAAGTTATTTCAGCAACGATTTATCTATGGCACGTCCAAACGATGACAAAACTACTTTAGTATAAACAACAATGGCATGGCGGACGGTCATATGATAAATGTAGCGAGATCGATTTATGGCTCACATTTGTTATTTTATTGCAACTTGCTCAACGTAGCTTACTTCCATGGTACTAACTTATAAATAATTATGTTATTTGCTTCACTGAAATTAAAAGTTCATGACCTGGAGTACTTTAAATCATTTTGTTTATTCAGTGATCGAATTTGCGATGTTCCATAATCGTAACTACTTCTCTTTCTCACAACTTTTTTTTTTTTCAGGAGAAAACGTCTAGGTTCCACTTCGCCATAAGCATGATGAAGCGGTTACCACATGGTGTATTGGCATGAGACCTGTCTTGCTGTTGGAACGGTTTTCCTGTAGAACTAAAAGCCTGAAAGAAATCTGAGAAAGGGCCCCGGACCGCCACCATATTTCTCTGAATTTCCCTGTTGTTAAAATCTATAAAATATAAACAAGTTAAAGTATTATGAATCATATATTAATTCTCTCAGAACAAATAACCCGTACCTTCGCAACAGAATATGTAACAATTATTGTCTGCCGAAAGAGTCTCGCCTTAACTCGCGTACCTATACGGTGCCGAACTGAAAATAATCAAAACTTTCCTCATAAAAATCCAAAACAAAAATGCATTATTCATACTCGCCACTCCGCGTAATACGTAACCAACATAATTTCAACCCCCACATCCTCCCTTCAAAACAATAACACAAACGAAAAGCCCAAAGTTAAGGGAAAGTCGCGGTTCAAACTAATCTGGTCACGGGTGGAACTCTGGCGGACATTCTGAGCAAAGTATGAAACTGTCTGAAAATACATAAATATTGTATTTAGGGGACTCGTATTAGACGAAAAATATTATGGTAGATTTGATTTGTTGGTTCTATATAGTTACCAATATACCTATGATGAAATGAGTCCGACTAATGCCTACGCATTAGTACACACATACAATTAATTGATTTCATTGTGTCTGTAAAAGTAAGAATATAATTAGTAATAAGCAACGTAAACTGATGAATCTCAACGACAGTAGCTGAATTAAAAATTTGGAAAATTAGACCAATATTTCAGTTTTTACCGTAAAATTATGTAACATTATTTCATGGATTTCCTTTGCCATCATGGATGCTTTCCTGGATCCTTTCATGGATTGGTAAAGCGGACCCCAGACTCCAAGGTGAAAGCTTTGGATGCGACTGGTTCTAAAGATAGCTGTATCATCCTAGAATGAAGAAGGATTGTAATTACGTAGTGATAATACAAATCTGCCGAAATTTTCTGGCTAGATGTGAACGAATAAATTCTTTTTAAGTATCTCTAATAATAACTTTTTAAGAACTATTATGTACGGTTGTTAATTACCCGTTTATTTTGTTTAGTCGTAAGTCAATCATAAGATTGTTATGCCAATCCAGTTGTCATGAATAGTACCTTTTATATTACATAATAACCGAAAGATGAAGTAAATCATAACAAATAACAATAATAACAAACATTAGTTCATTTAGTTTTTCAGAAATTTATTTGTTAATTTTGTGGCTTAGTCATCACTGATGCAGATAGAAAAAATATAGTAGATACCTACATGCAATTGATTGCCTAGACTGAAATTGCGAACTTTATTGTAATTTAATACAGGCATTTTTATATATGAGTGCGGAGACGTTCCTCACCACTAACGTTGCCAACAGATTAAATGAGATTTTCAGAATTTATTTTCTTGAATATATTTAAAAAATGAACTTCTATAGGTATACAGTTCCTCCGTGATCATGGTGCTTGCTACAGCGCCGAAATATCGGATACTCAAAACAATACGTGATAAATATCCCGATAGTTCTAATAGTAAAGCAAATATACTGGTATATTCCACTTCACCTTCCACCTTCAAGGTGAAAGAAACCATAAAAAGAAAAGGGGGCCGCCTTTTTTTATTAAAAGTTAATTTAAATGTGATCACACATCTTGGTTTTTATTTGTTCTCCCTGTATCTCGCCTACATATCGATCTACTTGTTTCAATTCAGTCTTTACTCTTGCTTTGGTTCGTCAAATATATATGACCTATTCTTTCATTCTGCTATATTCATTTTCAGAAAGAAAACATTTTGTCTGATTCCTTTTGTAATAAATATATTTGTAAAGTGAAAATTCGATATTTTCGTATGTTAGCTGGCGTTCGCATTGGCGGTCTTAGCGGAGATTTATGTGAACTCTATCAAAGAAAAAGTTGGAGCTCCCTGGCAACCCACTAAGCACTGTGATATCCCCTCGGTTTAATAAGGGACCTTATACAATGGAATGAAATTAATTCTTATAAATAAAAGAATTTGGAACGGCATGGTATCCATTTAATATCGTGTGTAACTGCAAAGTCCGGATCTAAAAACTGAAATTCGGTAGATTCTTATAATACCTGATTAGGTTTGTTAGGTTAGGTTAATTCTGATAAAAAAATGAAAGATTACAGGGTACACGGGGTGCATAGAACCCTACCAACATTGAGGGTCAAGTCAACTTCATCTGGAAGTCGGTGAACCTCCTAAACAAGGAGCGAGTTTCTGGCCCAGGATTCTTCTCAGAGTTGGAAAGTCTGATGATACCTACACTCCCTCCCGGAGAAATCAACATATCAATCAGAAACAATAAATCGAACCTCAGGTTCTATAGTGTAAACTTTAGACACAACTTCGAAATTACTACGAAGATGATGATTCTCACGTCCAGTGTGTAGACTATCTAAAACATAGTCTTGGTCGTATTCTGGCATGCAGGCAACTGTTTAATATACTGTCAATTGCAACGTAGCTATTTGTCGATTTAAGTGCCTCTACGGTAAATCTTCGTTGAAATATACAGTAATGCAATGTTCAAACCACTTTCAAGAGATCTGATAGAGAAATAGGAGGTTATTTCTTAAGAATATCCTTACTTCTTAACTTCAGCCTACAGTGTATGATATAGTCTATGTTATGAAATTAGAAAACATAGCATAACAAAAAATGTATTTTTACTAATTGGTAACTGGCAATAGACTCGCTTACATGGGATTAAAAATCATACTTGGTGAGACAAAATGTGGGTGATGTAAACATCTGTGGTTTCCCCCTGATACTCGTAGTACTACAATGGTCTCACAATCATTGATTATAAAGATCGTGGAGAAGTGTAACAAAAATTAAGAAACTTTCTTTCGCATTTTGTAGCATTAATTAAGATTATAAAGGTGATCTATTCCAATCATATCTATAGGTAAAATACATTTGATCAACCTTTACTAACCGTGTTTGTGTATACGTCAAAAAAGATGTATGAGGGATATATATATTTCAATGAATGTTTACCTAATCGTCAGTTTTTAATCGAACCGTGGAGTCGGTAAACATGTTTACGTTCTATATTCTGACTATATTTTTATTTTCCCGTCGAGGTATTCCCACTGCTACGTAGCTTAACCAGTACCTGAATGTGAAAACTTACTGGAAATACTAGCTGCTAACACAATTGCTAACTAGTGACGAACGGAAAATTGTCAAAGGGAAACCACCAGAAAAATCTTAACTGTTATAGAATTCTCTTATGGAATTCTTTACAGAGCAAGACGGCAGGAATCGGGTTATAGGGTACCTCTCGCCACTGCTGCTAACACAGCTGCTAATTGGTCATTTAGTGCGTGACACTGATGATGGTGTCTCAAGATCGTTCGATTTCATAATTTGTAGAAGTAGGTATTTATTTTGTACTTGTAGAGCTTTGCTCACCACCATGACTTCACTCATCAGAAAAACTGCCATGCGCTCTACATTAATCAGGGTTATCCATATTAATTAGGATTTGTAGAAGTACCAGCAACCTAACCTGGCCGTTTTCTAACCGTTCAGTGCGCGACACTTGTGCGAAGTTATGAATCATACTCGATCTCATAATTTGTAGGTGGTGGATTAGTAGCTTTACTGTTTGCAGCATGATTGCTTGAGTGGACCCGCTTGACAGTAAAACTACTATACACTATATATCTATTTTAATTAAAAATTATCTCACGACATAAAACCCTGCACCAACCCGTCTGGCCACTGAAACTGTAGGCCAAAGCCTCCCAGCATTGGGAAAGACCTATGTCCAGCAGTGGACTGCGATATGCTAAATGATTGATTGATTGATTATGTCAGTAAAACTACCATAGACTCTATATCTATCTATTATCTCACTGTCTGAGCAGTTTTGTGGTACAACCATTTTGTATTCATTGGATAGAATGAAATACAACGCGAGCCCTCACAAAGTTCAACTTTTTGATAGTTAATAATACCAGTGACCTAAACTAATGTAGTTTTCTTGATAGGAATAATATTGTCATACCAAGTTGTAAACTTACAAAAATTGGAAAGCAGTTTTTCTGTGCCACATCTAGTTTGTCTGTATAGCCCACGAGAGGCGACCGCTCGACGTATTTCAGTCGTTACTCTCGCCGAATATATTCGCTTTTGGTCGCTCTTTTCATGAGCTCGCTGAATGTGGCCTGGTCTATTCATCCTGCCACGACGGATTTTTATGGGGATTTAACGCGAATTATATTTGCTTCAACTGTGTTTCGAATAAATACTGAATCTATAGCTTGATAAGTGTGCAGGGGCTTTTGTTTTCGTAGCATTATTTTTAACAGATGGTGACTGAAATATAACTTTAAAATAAAATTGACAATTTTATTGTTTTAGTTATCTGACCTTTTTATATATCTGACTTTGGCAAAAATTAAAAAAGAATGTGCATTATAATTAAAATAAAATTTTGAATTTGATAATCGTCCTTTTTCCTCTGACAGCCTCCGTGGCGTAGCGGTTGTGAACGCGGCCGCTACGCAGGAGGCGCGGGTTCGATCCCCGCTCAGTGCAAATATTTGTGTGAATGAAATATGAGTATTTGCATTGGTCTGGTCGTGCCTCGGAGAGCACGTTAAGCCGTCGGTCCCGGTTGCCATAAGAACATCTATGGCAGTCGTTACAGGTAGTTGGCCTAAAAAAACCAAAAACAACGGTCTAACTCCAAAGCTTCGATATCGCCTAATGTTAACATTGGGTTGTGAAGGTCAGATGACACTCGCTTAACGAAAAATATCGAGGTCTAGCCAAATCCGTAGTTAAGACTGGTTCAGCGGACCCCAGATTCCGAGCTGAAAGCTTCGGATGCGACTGGGAATTAACGCTAAGAGGAAGAAGAATCGTCCTTTTTCAGTGATAACAGCATAGAATGCTGAGTGGTACATTTTTTTATCACTTAGGTGGCAGACAAACATACGTCCCGACTAACATTTTCCAGAAACATAATGTGTGAATTGCAACACTTTCACCTTTCACGTCCATCGCGAATAAAACAGACAATAACTTCATACAATCATTACTAATTATTAAGTATCTACTTAAGTATAAAAATTACTATTAGTGTCACATACTTTTAATGAAATTAGTGAAATCTGAGAAAAATACGTCCCTAAATAAACTTTGCCGTACATTAACTATCACTAAACAATTAACCACAATCCTTGAGGGTTGCAGCGACCACACTACTTCGGTAACTTGGCAAATAAGTCTCTTGTTTAGTTCGTAGACATAAGGCGGTTTCTTTACTGCACTTTAATGACCCTGACCACCTATCTTGTGGTGGTGGATGGTGGCTGCAAGCGACTTAGTTTGATACTTTCAATAATGCATAGTGCAGTGAAAATTACTCCTTGTAACTTAGAATTCAGTTTATTCAGTTAGACTTACTGTGGGTGGAGGTACTTCAACCTTCTAACTATAATACGTACTGCCAATTGTTTGCTATTTATTATAACATGGTTAATGAATAGATACAATCTGCTAGGGAATATCTACGAGTATAGCAAACTGGTGAAGTCAGAAATTCTTGATGTATGAAGTTCCCCTTTTAAGAGACAATTTCAAAGTCATGGTTTTATTCGAGACTAATCATAGTAAAACCGACACGGCACTGCACGTACCGCAATGTCGCCATAATGTTCTATTCACCTTTATTTTAGGACGATTTCTTAGATGGAATCTATCATCATCATCATTTTATGAGTTCATGAATTATCGTCTGCTGAAACCTAAAATATTGAGTGTTTAATCGCAGATTTCTCAATACTTTGTATTTAACCGGTCCATTGAACGTTCGACCCTTTAACCCAGTTCTTATTACCATACATATTTTACAAAAGTCCAGCACCTACTGCAGACGCTCCATTACTGTACCTCTATACATTAGATTTCTCTAAGGGCCTCCGTAGGCTATATATTCGCTACAAGGCAATTGAATTCCGTCTTTAGTTACTTACCATACGCCTGTGATCTATGTCTATAGGTGTATTAGGTGTAGATATTTCACAGCAAATGTATCCTTCTACGAAGATATCATACTACTATGGGAAGAAAGATCGCTGAGTCATTAGAAGATCACTTGAGCCATACACAAATATTTTATTATTACTAGGTTTCTCTTAAAAAAAGATCTTTTCAGTTTTTAACGTCTCTTCCTAGAAGAGACTAGTTCTTACTACAAAAATAGGGTTCAGTGAGGTAATACTTGTGAATAATGATTAAACTAGAAGCCTAGATTATAACGTTAGGTTACAGTTTTCATAAGAAGACATGTATAAAACATTGTCGATGTGATGCAATCAAATGAAATGTTATTACTTAACCCTTCACTACTAATTTTTATTCGTGTGACGTCTTTGCTTATTTGTTAATGCATTGTGGAAAGTTCCATTATAACAGTAAATAGGGAGTAGGTATTTAACTATTAATCTCGCAAATTGTACAACCAGTAAGAGAAAATCACAACCATATAATTATTATTTATAAACAAATTTATATAACCCATTTCGGAACCATGTTTCCTGCAAAAATAAAAACAAAATGCAAATCTTCTAACATACAGCTGCCGTTACAATCCACCAAACACGATTTGGTTTCGAACAAAACCTTTGAAAATAATCCCGAAATTTATAAACGTTTGAAAGAATAAATTACTTCGCTAGGATTTTCGCGTATCGCTAAAATGTAATTGCCAATATTTAACAGAAGCGCTACGCAATATTTCTAAAGTAAAATCCGCGTATAGCTAAAGCAAATCAGTATCGTCCCCGACTGACACAGCAAACACATTAGTCGGACCCCTTTAGTGGGCATTAAGTATTCAGTTCTTATTTTTGTTTCGTCATTTATTACAAATAGCTAGAGAGCCGCTTTATTAAGATTCTTAGTACCAACATAATAATTTATTGTGCATTGCGCCCGAGCCAACTTGGCTGTGATTATTTTTTTATGGTGACTATTAGTTTTGGTTGAATATTTTACCTGATGGTGAGAGCAAGACAACAGCATTTTATATATTTTTCTTAAATATTGACCTAATATTTAATTGCATTATTCAGTGATCTATTTTACACTAGCCGCGGGTCCATCACGTTAAAGTAGATATGGGGTGTCCAAATTAACAGAAGAGTAATTAATTATAGTATTTAGTACCATTTATTGCTAACAAATATTTAATTTGATTGAATCATATTTGGCGTTTATCTTGGTTTTACAGAAGGTACTACCACTAACCTCTTAACCCTGAGGGGAAAATCTATGATACAGCCTCTTTCGATATTATCAGCAGGTATACCAGGGTGCGTTAGCTTGCACCCTGGGAATCCTGGTGAGTACCCATACCCCAACCACCCAGAATAAGCCATGCAAACTCAGATCATCATTATCATAGTAACTGTTAACGTCAGACAGTCTGTATAATAGATTATACGGAATGGCTATAAATAGAAAGTAAGTTAAAACAGCAGCACTCATTAGAATTCATCAACCAAACTGCATATATCACCTTCTATTGAATCTTGGTCTATTTCCAATTGTTCACGCCATTGTACAAATTGCCTTACTACATTTTACATTAGATAATCAGTTCTCAGGTCAGATCTGTTATCTCTGTCTCAAGAATTTTAATCGGGAGTTTTAAATTTCGTACCGTTGTTAGTTTTTCGTTTCGGAGCGTCACTAAAATAGAATAGCACTAAAGCTGTCGCAAGAAGCGTTCGTGACTAGGATTTTGTTGAGCCTACGGAATTGAGGTCTCTTGATTAGAACTAGTACAATGTCCTATGTCTATGTGACTATAAAAACTACATAATTTTAGCTTTGACGGGACCTACTACCTCTTGACCACAAACGCTAACCCTGGGAGAAAACCTTTACCAGAGCCTGGGATATCTATTAGCAGGTGTATACCGGTTTGTAAGATCTTGGTGGTACACATATTTAAAAACACTAACAATATAAAAAAGACACTAAATCTTTCTGAACATCTGTCACTGAACTCCTTCTAAACGGCTGGACCGATTTGAATGAATTTTTTTGTATGCGTTTCTATGGCACCCTGGATGGATTAGATTCACAAAAAAAAACATGCAGGACAACGTCTGTCCGGTCCGTTAGTGGAATATAATATTCTTATGACTGAAAATGATGCCAACAAGATGCTGGTTTCAACGGAAGAAAAATGTTTATCCGGAATATTCGGAAATTAAAAAAAAAATCAACCTAATTCTAAAGAAAACAAACAATCAAAAAATCTTAACACTCCAACTGCTCAAAGGCCGCTGAAATATAACGAATAACAATTTAGTTAAATAAAAGAGTGATTTCATACATACCTACCCGCATTTAATCATAGTTACATCGGCTTTGTTCTCTTTGTCCCAAATAAGAGATACAATTACAAACGGGGTAGCAGGGTGACATCATAAATTACAGGGTTGAAATTTAAAATTTATTTAGAAGCAAATGCAAAGTTAATTTTTTAGTGAATCACCGGTGGCCCATTTCAGTGATTAACTTTTTGGGCCAGCTGATACGTTTACAGTTTAATGGAAAATTTAATTTTTACTTATTGTTTGGGGATTTTATACTGTGTTTAAAAAAGTAGTACATATACCTACCTAATATAATATTTTAGGTAGAAAAGTAGGTATTTCTTTTTACACTTTTCTGGTGGGGTGGGTATTAATGGCAGAGTTTTACCAGCTGGTTGTAATTATAATCTTCACGAAGTATCAATAATTTAAATTAGAAAAAAAATCAACAACCCCAAAGTTTTTTTTAAATTTAATTTTTGATTCTATGAATGAGTCAAAGGAAATGAAGTAAAGTATCAATAGAAATGGTACTTTCTTTCCAGAGAACACTGTTCTCACCATGTAATATTTGCAAACATCATGTTTGGTAACATAACATCCACTTACACAGAAATAATACTAATGTTTATGTTGCCACAGTAAGTACTAACAAACTATAAACCTGTCATTTTAAGTACACCCGAAATTGCGTACATACCAATATTTCGGGCACGTTTTTAATTATTCTTAGGAAATGAGTAATTTCGGTACCAGGACCTATGCCCTAGCCCTCATTTTAAGCTAAACGCTTTGTGTTCGGAGCGAGTACAACAATAATGAAACCGAGAACTGACGATCTCGATTGGTTCGAAGATGGTACGAGACCTTTTATTAGTAGCACTGAGAGAAATTTGAATTAACTTCATGGTATCTACCCAAACGCTTCAAATTTTGTTCGTGTTGCCTTCGGCCCCGAAATTTCGGATGTATGTTCCAAGGTACACAGGTTAATTGTGTTTTAACTGTAGCCAGAAATCCTACATTATATACACTTTAAAACAGTTTTACAGTTGACGACAATAGACTCATCTTCTATTACGTCATTATCTAATTCGTACTCAAGCATCTTTCTTGACAGCTGCTAGAGCCAGACGAAAAGTTCCATAATTATTGAACGTAAGTTTTCACCACAGAAAATTTAAATAACATTGTTATGTATTGTTACCCCGAACCCCTTACACGTTCCAGGCCGGTATTGAAATGTACTCATTATTCACTTTAATGAATATTTAATTTTATTCTAACAACCATATACTAAACTGAACTCATTATCACTGGCATAAAATAATACGCATTCATTTAATTAAATGGCTTCATAATTTATGCACAGACGGACATTATAAATAGAGCATAATTTCACAGCACATCATCTCTGAAACGGGACATGCAAATTGTATGAAAAAATAAAAGATGATAACACGTTTTTATAAGCTTCCGGCAGTGGACGGCCACGGCGAGTCTGATCGCCTTTACACTCGACGACTAAGTAATTTTTAAAATGTGAAAACGTATAAGCAATATGTACCTATTTACTCGAAATATTAGTCCAGCATCCCCTGGTTATCTGTGCCTAATTACTGATAGGATCACTACTTACCTGTCATGATCAATAAACAATAAATATTTTGTGTTATATACTATTTTCACTACTGCTACTGATGGCGACGAGACGTGTCATTTTTTTAGTAACGGGGACAATAAAAATCTATTAATGGGTCTGTACACTTTAAGACAGAAGAAGTGTAAATAATAATTAATAAGTAAATAATAAGTGTAAACAAAGTAACAGTGTCCAGTTAAAAAGGTTCAGAGTGAATAGTAAAGCTTCGTTTTGATATGAGCTACATGCTACAATTAAACTAGTGTATGTAGCTCATATCGAAACGAAGCTTTACTATTTTCCCTGATCCTTTCGGACTGGACACTGTGACTTTATTTACACTTAGTTAATATTTGCTTAGTAATTATTATTTACACTTCTCATGTCTTGAACTGTCGGTTTTCTCGTATTAATATTATATTAATTTAAATTTATGGTTTAATTATAATTTCTATTATTTCATATTCGCTAGTCGTATAATGTAAATGGATTTAAAAAGTTTTAACAACAGAGCGTCCAGTGAAGAAGCGACGATGAAAAGGGTAGTACAGCACAGCTGATGATAAATAATGCGTTAAATGTGAGGAATCGTCACTTGAGGGTTGCGCACTCTGCATATCAAGTGATGTCGGCCTTATGTAAAGGCTTCTGTGATGAAATACTTGATGAGTAAGTGACGAGGTGTGACCGATGTTGTTAATGTACTCGTAAGGTTTTTTTTTTCGTCGTTAGATATCGTTCTCGATGTTAGGAAAGTTTTAAAAAGGGAAGATAATTTTAATATTTCATTCTTTTCGTACGGTTTGTGAAATAAGACAGGTTACATTCGTAATAATCAACCACAGATGAGACAACCTGTCTTGATATAAGAAATCAAGGCAATACTGTTAGTCTCTCGGGAAAATACCTTAGTAGGTATACTTATTTTTTTAATACTCCTTATGTGTCCCATCTGATTAATGGGAAGTGGTTACTGTGGCCTATGGACGTATGCAACACCAGCCCCTCTAGACAAGTAGCAATTCGTTGCTCGGTGTGTGATGGAATAGAATGCCAAATGTATGGGATTTGACGTATATGACAGGCGTCAACGAATGTCAAAAACGTCAAATCCTGTACATTCGTCATTCTATTCCATCATACGCCGAGCAACGAATTGTCACTTGTCTAGGGGGGCTGGGGCGTTATGCTGCCGACCCTGAAGAAACTTTATAATGCAGTATGACGAATTTAATTTTAAAAATATTAAAATGAATGATACAAGCAATTTTATTCTGAAAACTTAGTAAGTAGATTTTTTAAGGAGTTTGAAGTGCATTGCGATCTTACGTATATTAAAACATACGTCTATAACAAATACGATATCTTAAAACTAAACATTTTAGGTACCTATCTACCTAATATTGGATAAAATTAATTAACCCCACACACGATTTATAGTCAACCTAAGGCTTGTCTTAAGATTGAGTATCCTCCTACAACCACAACGAATCTAAAAACGTAGCACCTAATAAAGATAGATTTACACTAATTGATCTATCACCAGTATAAAATCAAGAGGAAACCCCACAAATTGTACATTTAAATTTAAACCACGGGCAAAGTCGCTAATTGCCATCGATTTCCACACACTGCTCTAAATTACGCTTTGATACTAGCGTGAAAAATGGCCCAAGATTTCTTTGCTAAAAAATGAACGTCCCCTAGTAAGCCGGCAAGACGCATAGCCCTGAACGTGTCTACCGAGGTAATTAGTAGAGATACTAATTTACATTTGTATTCAAAATTCGAGCGCTCTCTCGCGCCATTCCTCGTCTGTTTATTCTCATCTCTTTTTTTTTAAACGTACCGCATTGCTGTGTTTTTCGCGTAAAAAATTACGCGGCTCGCCCCTAACAAATGTTTTGGGGACATTGTCTAGCAAATATTGTCCGGTAAACAACTTAAAATGTAATAAATAGATGTTAGTGACTACGTTTGTTGTTGACACTGTTTTGTTTTTGTATGTGTGAATGAAATAAACAATTAATTAAATACCTTTCGAGTTTATTTTTAGTTGAAGATGCAATCTGGCATGGTGTACGTCAAACTTGCATGTATTGTGTTTCAAAACAGCAAATTGCAACTTTGCCAACAGAAATCCAGTAAAAGTTTGTCCCACAAGCTCTGTGTATTTTGTGAGTTTATTAAACAGACTTCATTTAATTTAAATGCTTGTTAACTAATAAAAATGTTAACTAGTTGAATTCACAGAGAACTTTTTTAAACGATTTTAATGATTACAAATTAAATGGACGAAGTTAATGTTATTCTACTGTGTATCATCATAATCCTTCATATTGATTATTACGTCCAAAGTTTGCACTTTAGAGCCTGGGGTGTGCGTATTGTTTTTGATTACTATGTCGGCTTTAACGGAAGGGACTGCGGTCCTGATGAAAAATACCAAAAAATCGAGATTTGTGACCTTGTTTAACTTTTTTTTGTACACATGGGATCGATGGGGACTCTTCATAATTAACGTTCCTGTGAAATTTCGGCTTTTTGGAATTAATCCAAAAGTACCTACCCCTATTATTTTTCAGGTTAATTTGACTGGATTAGTAGTAACTTGAAGACAGCATATTGCATGAAAAAATTTGAACAATTTGGTCCCATCGTCATAGGTCAAGGTAAAAATTTACGTAATTTGGTTTGTAACAATTTTTTCTATTGTAATTTTTTTTTGTCTTTTTTCCATCCATTTCTTTTTCTACACCTCATTATTGTATTTTGTAGCTCAGCTAAGTCCTAACAATGGTTATACAACAGACGTGAGTTATCCGACTACTTAAATATTCATATGCGACAGTAAATTCGCGTAAAATCTGGTTTAACCCATGCACTGGAACTGGGTGACCGTTTGACATGAATTTAAATAATATAACACTAGCATTAACAATTCTGCACTTTACTTATATCCTGTATATGGTATGCCACTAGGCAGTGTTCGCGGTCCCAGTGTTTTTCCTACGTGATTACGAACGACACACACTAACTAGAGATAGTGAAATTTCTCTGTTATTTATGTTTATTTACTTGCATGTTTTGCACAACAAGTTCACATGGTTAAGATGATAATCTCGTAGCTTGTTTTAAGTCCAGTTCGTGTAGTAGGATGGATAGTTGTTTATGTTATGTGTACAACTTTAGTACTAATAACATTCTCCTTCATTTTAACCGAGCACCAATCCCAGTCGCAACTAAACCCTATAACTGGGGTCCGTTCTCTTGCTTGTTTTTATTGAAACGACAGCTATCTGACTTCTCAACCACTAGAGGAACGCTTGCACCAGAGCGTCGTACATTAATTTTCTTCTTTTTGTATTTTCAGCAGCTATAGTCATAGTAGGTAATTATGTTATACAAATAGTGTACACAGGTTCATTATTCTTCCATATTGTGCTATAATTGACTATCTTGTGTGTACAAATAGTACCTATATACAAATTAAAATAAAAATATTTTAATTTATTTAAATACCTAGTTAAATAAATTAAAATATTTTAACGGGTTTTAACGAACGACAATTTTTATTTCATTACCGCGGTAATACATGATGTAAAAGTTTTGTTACGTTTTACTTCACAATGCACTACTTAGCTAGTAATGGATACTGCAGCATTACGGACAACAGATTCTGATCATAAACTAAAACAGTACAAAACAATATTAGCAATACACACGCTCGTTAATGAAAACATGTTGTTTTTGGACCAGCTTAATAAGCGGGACATGAATAACGATCTACGCATTACGCACACAATAATAAATGTTGGAAAATAATACGGAACGTACCATTAATGAAAGCACGTAAAATCCATTTGGCGTTTTCATTTCAATTTTATTTAATTAAGGCTTACGTGGTGCTCCGGGAATGTAATGCCATATTTGGGTATTATTATTGAGTAGTTTTGGCATTTTCAATTTCAATTATACACTATATTTGGCATTATTAGGTGGGTAGGTGTATGATGCTGGAAATCGTTGGAATTATGTGACCTTAATATTAATTAATTCTTGAAACAGTTTTATTGGTGGATAAATTCTCCTTTATTATACGCATACTACTATCTACTCTATCCTACCTAAAGATTTATTACCAAGTCTAGACACCGACAAAAACGCAACACTCGGAAAGCGCTATTTGACAATATTTTTTTACTACTAAAATTGCAAATAACTTAGAGGTCGCCATCTGCCTAAAGGGGCTATCCTCCTCTTTGATTTGGCCACACTATTTTGAGTCAACGTGCAGAGAAATTGGTAGGTCCTACCTACATCCCGGCCAAGCTCATATATGCATGCAACAATAATAATGACCCTGCCTGCAACATAATCTCCAAATTTTTTGAGAAAATCTCCAAATTCAAACAGAAACTCCCGTTATGCCCTTGCAATGGTTAACCTTGACGGTTGATAGGACATTGGAGACAAAAAAAGAGCCTTACAGTAAATGATGAAGTCATCAAGGATGCCTTTATCAAGATTAAGATTCCAATGACTCTTATTACGTGTCAATTATCAAATAATCCGCCGGATATCAGACAATTGATCAACAATCGAATCCCGTCTGTATTAAGCGTGTCACCGTACAATGGCCAGATGACGTCACCATAGGCGCCCGAGTAAAAATCTAATAATTAGCAGTCAGTTGGCCACATTGCAGCTACGTGACCGGTCGGCTATCAATATCAATCGGATATCTAAATCTAAGCCATCGCACCTACCGCAGAGTCAGACAAGTGCTGACAAGGAAGTGGCTTATCTACCATCTTTACGATAGATTGATTGACTAGTAATAACTGCTAAATATGTTTGCAAGTCACAGCCACACACACTATTAGCATTAGTGGGTGTTCCAAAATTTTCCGAGCAGAGGTACTAAAGTTAGTAATGAAAAATAATTATAGGTATGACAAAACAACGGCCTGATGGTTCAAACACTGCCGTACAAGCTCATATCGTATCCTACAGTCAAGCAAAATATCCAAACATGATTTCATTGTAAAGGTAGGAACGAATTATTTGACGTTATCAAACCAGTCAATCTATATTAGTTAATATAAAGAAACATATCTATAAGTCTAAGCATAGCGACATTAACATAATAACGAGAGTAGGCAATATTTTAAAAAAAGGAAGGTAGGAAAATAGTAGCATCCGAAATTAATGGACCAATGGATTTTACAGCAGAAGCAAATAAATGTTTGTTCTCTGTAGACAGGAATTACAGAGTAGACATTCTGAAGGACTAGAATGTCTATGTGTTACAAGTGTCCGTATACTAAACAGCTCTCTAAGAGGCCGAGGAGTTCTGACGCGCAAATTATTCAACAACAATACCTATTGGTCAATTAGATTAATATCGTAATAAATAACAAAGTAGACAAGTTAATACTCGTAGCTATGTGTTATTTATCTATGTTCACTAATCATTGAGAGCATGCTTCGGTAAAAATAAAATCGTTTCATAATGTATAAAGACCCTTATACTGAAGCCCATCATTCTTAAATTTTCAGAAGAGAATACTTTTGTCAATCCTACCTCCTTATGTTTTCTATATCTCCATCTAAATGCCGTATCATTGCTAAGGTAATAGTAGTTATATTTCCTGGTTTACTTATATTATTGTATCATTTTATAACATTATCAGAATAAACATAATCATTATTAAAAGGCAATACATTTTCTATCCTTCTTAATTTTATCGGTTAGCTTGTCTACACTACACTCAAGTTTATTATAGTATCCATAAGGAATTTTACTTAACGTAGTATGATAATAACATGACACATCGACAAATTGGTATTCAAGTACAGGCTGTGTATACAAAAAACGTGTTGATATTCAGCCCGTGGTCTGCAGGACCAGGATGATTGACAACACATTAGGACGGTTTGAAACTTGTATTTGCTTAGCCGATCACTGGAGTTGTCATGTTGATTTGTTCGTCCGCGGAATAATTGATAACTAAATGTGCATATTGCTCAACGTATAAGACGATCTATCGATCATAATATTTGTGAGTTATTAGCTGGTTTCATTTCATTTCTTGCTGTGGGGTTTTATAGTAAAATTGACCGTATTTTTGGACTGCATGAACCATCCTACTATTAAGGTATATCCCTACTATTCCCTACTAATCCCTACTAATATTATAAATGTGAAAGTAACTCTGTCTGTCTGTCTGTCTGTCTGTCTCGCTTTCACGCCCAAACCACTGAACCGATTTTGATGAAATTTGGTATAGGGATAGATTAGAGAAAGTCCTTGAGAAAGGACATAGGCTATATTTGGTTGCGATAACCGACATCCACGCGGGCGGAGCCGCGGGCAAAAGCTAGTTTCTTTATATTTGTTACATAATTATGTATGTCTTTGAAATCTTATAGATAATCTTCTAATAAAAGTGATTCTTTCAAAATTCAATATACTTAGTTCTTCTTCTACATCCTAGCGTTAATCCCAGTTACAGAATCTGGGGTCTGCTTTACCAGTCTAACTGCGGCTTCGGCTGAACTACAATATTTCCGTGAAGCGACTGTCATCCTTACCATAAACCTTAAAACAGGTCAATAATTGAACTGCTATCATTCTGCCAACTGCAAATGTCACTTTGTAATGTTATATAAATATATTGGATTACAAAGCGACATTTGCAGTTGGTAGGATGACAGCAGTTCAATTATTGACCTGTTTTAAGAGTTCATGGTATGGGCCCAGATCTATTACACTCAATGGCGATATTGGGCGATATCGAAGCTTTGCAACTAGACCAGTTTTTGGAATTTTCAAGGCTCTAACTACCCGTAACATCTGCCATAGATGTTCGTATGGTAGCCGGGACCGACCGGCTTAACGTGATCTCCGAGGCAAGACAAATATAAATTCCCATATTCATGCGTACAAATATTTCCGGGGATCGAACCCACGCCTCCTGCGTAGCAGCCGCGTTTACTACCGCCACGTCACAGAGGTTGTCGAAATTCAATATAGTTCATTATTCTAATAAAAGCATGTCGCCAAACAAAGTCATGATAATACTGCAGTGAAGAGGTAGTTCACACTGGACACCTACCTGTATGGCACCTAGCCTAGCCTACGAAGAACATCTATCAATATTTTTGGCAGGTGCCCTTCGTGGCTACAATTTTTTGGCAAATAATACGTGATGGAATGTGCTAGAAATATTCGCGTAAACCTCCGACAGTATTATATAACACTAGCCACCTGTGTATTAACAACCGATGTTTTGATCACGTACCTTACCTACAATCTTTCCATAGCGCCCAATAAATAAATAAATATTGTAGGACATTCGACACAACGCTATCTAGACCCAAAGTAAGCTTGTGTTATGGGTTCTAAAATGCGGATAAACATACATAAATACTTAATTTTTTTTCATAAATACATACATTTATACATAGAAACACCCAGACCAATACAAATATTCATATTCATGCATATTTGCACTGAGCGGGGATCGAACTCGCGCCTCCTGCGTAGCGGCCGCGTTCACTACCGCTACGCCACAGATCTAGCTCTAGACACTGTTTATTGGGCGCTCTCTCTATCTTTGAGATAGCTCTTGAGTATTTTACGCAGCATTTGTATGACATCAAATGTTTTTCTTTCCCGTCATTTATTCGCACCAAGTACACTCATTTGAGCTGGTAAAAGACATTGTACATATAGTTTAGTTTACTGACATGCTAAAGAATCGGCACCACAGTATTTAGTCTGACAGTAGCAGATTGTACAGTAGCCATTTATAAAATCCTTTGCGTGAACGCAAGCACATCACGTATTTAACCCGCTGACAAGAAGTCACAAAGATGTGTAATAAATTATACCACGCACTACTTTTAATGCAACCTGTTTACCAAATATTCTTCAAGAAACGTAATGCCGGCAACTCTTGACGCTGTTTATTAATTCGTAAGGAAACTAAATGTGGAGACACGTATCAACAATTGTACATACAAATTAGGCTTGACATGACCTTGGTGGAAGGTAAAAAAAATATCAATTGCGATATTTTAGCGAAATAAAACCGTTGTCCCGAACTATGTAGGTATAACTTGAAATTTCCAGGTGAATGACAAAAACACAATAAACTCTATAATTAGAATAGTAATGCATGCAGCCATTTCGTTTCAATGCCTGCCCCATTAGAAAAGTGGCAAGTCGTTGGCATCACTACATATTATAAAACAAAGTCGCTGTCGCTGTCTGTCCGTCCCTATGTATGCTTAGGTAAATCTTCAAATCTACGCAACGGATTTTAAAGGGTTTTTTTTTAATAGATAGAGTGATTCAAGAGGAAGGTTTATATGTATAATACATGCACAATATTGTGGAGAAAGACTGATAAATTTAGAGATATACAGCAGGAACGAGATCAGAATACCACGCGGGCGGAAAATATGGCGGTACGAAGTTCTCCGGGTCAGCTAGTTGTAGAATAAGATGACGAATGTATGGGATTTGACGTTTATGGCAGTCGTCAACTTCGTCATTCCATTCTACCCGGGCCAACGAATTACCACTTGTCCTGGTGGGCTGGTATGCCAGCTATAAGTGTTATACCTATCTTATACTAGATACTAGTAATTGCCCGCGTCTCCACCCGCCAAACCTATGTTCTAGGGTGACAGGTGGCTCTATCTGTCATCCCCAGGCCTGCGCTCACGGAGAATCTAGTAGGTACCGATAAGTTACAGCTCCTGATAATCTTGTATCTAATAACACGTTTTGCAATATCATATTTATTGTTTTTACACCCGAAATTACTAGTACATTCGTTAAACACTACAGCTAAGTAAAATTGCTTGTCTTCACGTCTGTAGTGTAATGGCCGGGGTTAAGAATCCACGACCTCTTGATGACACGCTACTATATCCACTTAATGTGTACATAAGTAAGATTTTGAGATAATAACATAGGGCTTCGCTAGCCATGATACACCACTTTTCTACAGAGTTCGTACTTGGTAAGTATGATATGAACAGTCAGCGACAAGTAAGTAAAATTCAACATATTCCAATTTCATTATCACCTCAGCTCAAAAACCTTTAAAAAAGAATAAAAGGGACATGAAATATAATGAACTTTGAAGATAACAAAAATATCACTAGGTATAAACTTTACAATTTGTATTTGTTGTTAAAAACAAAAATATCGAAAATGATGTGCGAGTGCACCCGAACAAAACAATTTTCTCATAAATTTGACAGGTTAAAGATGTAAGTCCAAATTCAAAGCAACTTATTCCCATAGTACGGTAGATACCAAAAATTGGTCGTATCGCAGAAATTTCTGTCACGGTGAATGTGCTATCATTACGTGACAGAGTTTTCTGCGGTTCTTTTGATCTAATTAATGACCCAAGGAAAAGTCTGTTCACAACCTCGTGGAAGTCAGAGTCGCGTGACCTGGAGTCAACCTTGACTGGCTAGGTCATTATAGGTATTGTGTTTAAAACTCTGTACTAGCCTTGAGGCCGCTGATCTTCGTTGAATATTCACCTTGTTCACATATTTTACATTCAAATAAATTTGGTCAAAATTGGTTACCTTTAAAGCTTTCAATGTAATAAGGATTCCATTGTCATTTAATTCACAAAGTGCCCCGAAGAATCCGAGCAAAGAATCCATTTTCGTAAAATAACATTATTGTTTGTATTCGAAAAAACCACATCACCTTTAATTTTAAAAACTTTAATACTTAAAACGTCTATTGTAGTGTATGAAATATAATGCAGAATTATGAGGAATATCTTTTGCGTCACCTCAAGTTAGCGGGTGGTAATACCTGATACAATATCTGTGAATAATCAGGTCCCATACAACGGACAAACTTACCCATTCGATAATGTTACTCAATATTTTTATTTTCGACTTTTTAGCTTTAGAAATAGAGTTCAAAATTTGAGTCAATTTGGTGTAGAGGTAAAAATATATTTGTGTGTTATTGTAGTGAAATGAACAGTAATTTATTGTCGTCTTTCCAAGGTAATTGCGTAAATCATGCATTTATGACAGAATGCCACAGGCTACTTTGTCTACCCCCATACCCGCAGTACCGGGCGATTCATTGTTAGAAACGTAAACACTGCGTTAGGAGTATTGTTTGACATCGATGACTGTAAGACAAAAGAGTGCAAGCGACGCTACTATTTCAAAGCAAAATGGTTCCAAATGACATCATAAACGCTTTAAATCAACGTGATTTTCCTGTCAACTATCGTTGTCACTTAAACCCTTAGGACTTTCATCTGTTGATATTTTAAAAAGTATTCGTCTCATTTGCAGTTTTGTAGTCACCTGCTCACCTGTACTTTGTTTCATTGATGATTAGTTATGCATAATCATGGCTTTTACTCCACTTAAACTTTTTTACAGATAAATATTGGTCAAGAATTTTTTGAAGCATTTCTGATAATTTCAACCTGCGTATCATTTTTAATAATAACATTGTTAACATTTTTTTTTTTTGGTATGTGAATCCAAATAAAAAATGCCTAAAAATAAAATGGGACGCCTGTTCCATTCGTAAGTGTCTAGACTACTTAAAGAACTCCATCGACATAATAGTACTGTAACTGCCTTTTTCGTGTTCATGTAGTTACTATTATAAACGTCAGAAGTGTCAAAGTTGCATTTTATACCTATCGCTAAATGACTGATGAAGACGATGTGATCATGCGATCTTTCGTCTAGTCTAGTACCTATTTAGAACTGAGTTCAACGATGAACCCAACAAATCATAACGCCAATACGTCATCTAGTTCCAGTTATACAAGTTGTAACAATCTATTAGCAAATAAACTATAAAATCATATTGAAGCTAAAGACTTAATTAGCGGTCGCGACGGGGCACTGCGCACGCGCGGTATCTTATCTCTACTGCGCCGGCGGCGCACGATTTGAACATTTTGAACAACAACGAAGGACAATGTTTACGAACAAGCCTGTGGAAATAGGTATGGCACGTTAACATGGCGATACCGGCATTTATGTTACATTTATGTACAGGAACAGTATGTGTACAGTGACGTGTATGGCACTATCTGCCAATTAATATCTTAGTTTGATCAGGTTGTTACATATATGGGTAAAGTAGGAAGGAGCTTGAAGACGATATAGGAAAACACATTGCGGAAATATTTTTGAGAGGCAATAGTTAAGTTCAGTAGCGATAGGTAAAAAAATTCAGACTGAGGATACCCAAAAATTTAGAAAAATAGGTAGCAATATTGTTATTTTATCAATATTAGCTGTTTATTTCCTTTCCTAAACAATAAATTATTTGGTAGGTACATTTTCAGTTTCAAGGAAGCGACTAATGTCTGATCTCCTTACATCCTGCCTACCCATCTCCGAGCCGTGTCGTGTCATCCACCAATCAGAATTTGCACGTGAGGATGGCTTGGTGACGAAGATCTTGGTAGGGCTCCATCTTAATTACTAAACCGTTTATTTTCAGAAGAAATGTTTAGTTTCCACCAAAATCCAACCTTTTGGTTTTAAAAATGTTTGCAAGCAACAGGACTGCATCAGCCCCTGGTTCGATATCCATTGGGAGTGTTCTGTTAGGAAATTTTCAATAGCAGCAATAATTCAAGGTAAAAAAATCGATTTACGGTAGTCACCCTGTCCTCTTTTACATTAGATCAAACGCTCATTCCTCAGTTTTCAGTCTATGTCTTCAGAGAATGACTATACAGATCCAAATATAAAATAATAATATAAAGATATAAGATATAAGAGATATAAAGATCTTATACCCATAATTTTACCCTACAGTGAAACTTACACGCAATAAATTTAATAATCGCAACCGCTTCCATACTGTCTTTATTTCAGCGATGGAGCCCCACTGCGCAGGAGTTGGCATACTGGCGTGCTTGATATCAGACCGAAAGATTTATGTCCTCGCTACACGTATCTGAATAATACATATATAAATATCATTTTTACTAAGTACCGACTTTTCAGTCATGCTACGGAGCAGATCTGTCAGGATTTATTCTGAGTTCATTTGGCACTTAGTTAGAAATCAAATATGTATAGAAGTTTGTCTACTGAGTACTGCCTGAAAAACTGCACTCACATTTTATTATGTAAGCATGTGTTTAAAATTATTTGAACAGATTCTTAAAGATCACAGACTCGTCTCTTAAAAAGTATTTGATATTTCACGGTGGAGACCAAAGTGTATTTTCATACTGTCAAAATAGCAAATGAGCACTCACACAAATATACATACGAGCGCCAGGTCCAAAGTGGATTTTATAGTTACCTACTATCAAAGCAACAAAGCAAAGTAAACATAATGGTAATAAGTTACTGTCATGAATCGCAAAAAGTCCAGATATCACAAAAACTATATAAGATATGGCGTACCTACATATTGATTGAAGTAGAAAAATTGCTAGACTTCGATACAGCCATTGGGTTGTGGAGCTCAGATTGGAGCCGTTTTACGGCAAATATAAAAGTTTTGCCAAACACGCAGTTAAACTGTATTCCCGGACTTCAAAGAGAAAGCTTCAGGTGGGACCGATAGTAACGCAATGATGATTATGATGAAGATTAAAAAGACATTTAAGTTAAAATAGTTTTCACCTAATCTTAATTATACCAAACGAAAGGTCGCAAAGTCCGATAAACTGTAAACACACGAGACCCTATAAGACCTAGGTTACAAGATAACACTAGATAAACATGTCTGTAGCACATATCACAAGGATCGCGCGGGTGGCGACTTCGCCTGCCGGCTAATTAAGATAACTCAATATGTCCGCCGCTCGCGAAATATGGCTGCGTACACGCAAGACAGATAACTGCGCTCAGTTCCGCGGCAAATTGTAGTATGACATGCACTAAGCGATTACGTATAATAAAATAATTATAATAAATTCGGCCAAGTGCGAGTCGGACTCGCCCATGAAGGGTTCCGTAGCAGCAAAGGCGAAAATTGCGGTTTATGACGTATTAAAAAAAAACTACTGACTGGATCTCGTTCGAACCAATTTTTAGTGGTAGTTTTCATGGCAATTTACATCATATATTTTTTTTAGATTTATCATTCTCTTAGTTTAGAAGTAAGAGGGGGGGGACACATTTTTCCACTTTGGAAGTGTCTCTCGCGCAAACTATTCAGTTTAGAAAAAAAATATGTTAGAAACCTCAATAGCATTTTTAAAGACCTATCTATAGATACCCCACACGTATGGGTTTGATGAAAAAAAAAAATTGAGTTTCAGTTCTAAGTATGGGGACCCCCAAAATTTAATGCTTTTTTTTATTTTTGTGTGAAATTCTTAATGCGGTTCACAGAATACATCTCCTTACCAAGTTTCAACAGCATAGGCCTTATTGTTTCGGAGAAAAGTGGCTGTGGCATACGGACGGACAGACAGACAGACAGACAGACAGACAGACAGACGGACAGACATGACGAATCTATAAGGGTTCCGTTTTTTGCCATTTGGCTACGGAACCCTAAAAATGATGTTATCTCTATACAATACTAGTGTAATTACAGAACTATAAGTCGTAAGTGTATAGTTAAAAGAGTTATTTTGTTATCTTGTGTTGAGAGTTTAGCTAGGCTTTAACTTCTTTTTTGTAATCTAGGCAAAGACAAAGACAACAGCCGGCATCTGCTTCTATATCCTTACATACTTCACGAGCTTCTTCTGCTTTCATAAAATACATTGATTAGAATTTTCGTGTCTTTAAAAATACGAGTGAATTGAGATCAATATATCATTTTATTATGAAAAAATAATTACAAGTTCAAAATAATACTAAATTAAATCAACACTACACACTATAATTAATAAAGTAAACTAAATTAAATACATAAAATACTTACATGCATAATGCGTCGTGAAATTCCTCCACATCGTCACCGACCGGTAACGTTCCCAGAAGGCTGGCAGCATTGCCACGTTGAATGGCAATGCTTATTCTCTGTGCAAGATAATAACCAGCCTTCTGGTCACGCGTAGCGTCGATCAGCCGCTTTGTTAAATCTTTGTATACGAAGCGGGCACTTGGGCCCCATGTCCCCAACGTTTCAACCCCAAACGGCTCAAAAATATAATCACCTGTTAAATTACAGTATTTGCGCCGTTTGAGGTTTTCCGCAGATGCAGCAGCAGCGCCGGCACAGCCTGCTGTGCCTGAAAGATGTGAAGGCGCAAGGGTGTCGACGCATGTTGCATCCCACACCAAAGGCCTACCCATCTTCCAAGGCAGTAACGACATACCATCCGGTCTCTTGCCATCCTCACGCGCCAGCCCATTAGGTTCACGAATGGCTGGCACGCCAGCAGTGGCAAGAGCACGGCGGATAATGTCGTTGATGCAGGCGTGTCGTGATATGCGCCCAGCGCTTCTGCTGCATGAAAGGCCATGGTGCCCAAGGCTGTCGACAGCTTCACCGCAGTGGCAACGATGGGGAGAAACACACGGCGCTCCCAGGCGAAGGCAAGTGGCAAGGCGGAAAGTAGTATCATCCAACATAGTACCTATGTTGGGCGATGGAAGTGCCTGAATCCAGAGACCTGACTCCCATTCCCCCACAGCCAACAGGCGCGCACGCTCTGAAACATGGGAAGACGAGCGTATCAAACTGTCTCTTACCAGCTTGCATAGCGGCGCATCCCATTGTCTCTGGGAGAAAAGGTTGCCAGGCAATTCAGTGTTGGGACAAGCAACCTTCCAAGCATTAATGGCATCGGACTTGCACGACACCTCAGAGTTAACCTGTGTATTTATAAGAATTTTCCTGGTTAACTCCTCAGTGCCGTGGACCGATGACAAAAATGCTGGAAGGCTAACATCAGTAATTTTGCGAACGCCGAGCCCACCCAAGCGAACTGGCAAGGACGCTTGGAGCCAGGCTCGGTCGTTCAAGGCCACATTTAGAATTTCGCTGAGAGTGTTTTGAAGAATGTTGTAAATTTTTGCCAAAAGTGTCAAATGTTGCCAAAATTGGGATGAACGAAGTGCATGAGTAAATTTAGGGACAAAAAGGCAAAACCGAAGTATAGTAAAGGCTGAATGAACACTTATTTTTTGTAAACGATCTGCAATATTTTCAAAATTTTGAAATTTTTCCTCAATAAATGAATGAAATCCATCTTCCAGAACTGGGGACCCCAGGAGGCGCAGAGAAGCTTTTTCCAGAATTTTGATATTGGGAGCTAAATGGTTAAATTTTTGTACAGTCGAGGGTCTGTCTGTAGTGTCACTAATAAATATTTCACATTTGTCTGAGTTGAGTTGTAAGCCAATGGATTGAAATTTATTTATCATAAGTTCTAAATCTTGTAACACTGTTTGTACATCACCCCCTAAAGTCCCGTCATCTAGGTACCAGATGTTGAATTTTGAATTTAACTGTTGTATGATGGGATGTATTGCTAGACTGAAGATGACTGGTCCCAAAGGGTCACCTTGCTGGCAACCAACTGCTGATTCCAAAAGATGATCCTTATAAATTAATTTTGTAGGGTGTCTATAGCACTACCAAAGGAATTTATATATATGAGGGGTTTCTAATTTTGCTTGGGTCAGCAAGGTATCCCTATTCACTGAATTGAAGGCATTCCTCAGGTCAACCTTCAAAATGACCTCACCTTCACCACTGCCAAGGTACGTCGAAAGTGCGTGTATGGCAGCCTCACAGCCATGTAATAAATTATTAATTTTAATCTAAGGGTGCGTCATCCGTGTGGTGACGTCGAAAGAGTACAAGTCTCACCTCCCCGTCTCATCTGAAGGGTGTCGTTAAAGGCGACTAAAGAAAAACAGACGATATCACTGTAAAACTCGAAGTAAAACCCTGAACATTGTGAAAGGCCTATGTCCAGCAGTGGACTGCGACTGTTTGATTGATAACTGATTGATTGATTGACTGAATGTAATGGTGAATTAGTGAAAATATCCTTGACCACAACCAGGCTGGTAAATAGTATGGTTTACTTAAAAGACTTACTCGATCACCTTACCTCACTAAGCAAATCCTCGTACTAAATTCGTCTATATCTAGTCCAGATTCTAATGATCCGAATTCAAAAAGAGAATAAAACAGTGACGTCACGAGCAACCTACGACCTGGCTGCTCTGCTCTAAATAATTGTAACATGAAAACGCCTCATTAAACAAGTACCAAAATCCGATATAAGGCTGGCTCCACGGTAACCCAGCTAATAAAGTGAGCACTCTCACGTTGCTAATTAGACCGTTAATTATAAGCCTTTCACAAGATCCTTAATTTCTGCATAAAACACTATCCGAAGCGGCCCTTAATTTTTGAAGGGATTCTGTTACGTGTACTTGTTACCTATTTTGTTTAGTTTATTATGTAGAGTTGATTTAATTTTAGAGGTAGGGTGAAGTAACGTCATATCACACAATTGAATGATCTCTTCCCTCATACGATGAGAAATTATTAGTCATTCTGACTCATAACGGTATTCAAGTACTTTTTTTTATAATTAAATAATATTATAAAGAAGACAGATTTGTATTTTGTATGTAGGTACCTAACGAATAAACTCAAAAACTGGTGGACCGATTTCAAAAATTCTTTCGCCATTAGAAAGCTACATTATCAGGTAGGTACCAACTTAGGATATAATATATCATCACGCTACTATCAACAATGAACGGGATCACAATACCACGCGGGCGGTGCCGCAAGCAACAGCTAGTTAGACATTCTTCTAAAAATATTTAGGCTACATTTTGCAAAAATTCCAGTAACGGTTTTAGTTACTAAAACAATCTTAAAATACTTCAAGTCCACCCATCGGATACGTCTATTACTGAGGCGGTCCGACCACAGGCTGTTGAGACGTCTATAGCCGGACGACCACTACTCGGCTGTCTGTCGGCCTCCTGCTACTAAACGGAGATAGATCAAGATATATCAGCAACCACCAGGCTCGTATTACTTCAATTCTACTTCCTATTTAATATTTAGATTTCAAATTCGTTTAATAAAAAAAAATTATATGAATAAAAATCTGGTACTTTATCGATTTCAATTTCTTTCCCCTTCTATTTGATTGAAGCTTTATATTATCGTAATAATTCGTACGAGTATATAATATATGTAGATACAGAAGTAACTTAACACATTCAGTTATCAATCACCTTAACTTTTAGAGTTTAAAAAATTATACACTCAGACTAAAAGAATATCTTATTCTTAATCAGTATTCTTTTAGTCTGAGATTATACAGTAAACATGGAATATCTACATTAAATTTGGTACTATACAGTAACGCACACAGTACAGTCAGCATAAGATTCATCTTAACCTCAGAATACAGAACAAACCAGAAACCGCAAGCGCGCTCAAAAGTGAAGACACACAAATCAAGACAAATCGTCTTGATTTGAATATTGTCACTCGCATTCACTCGTATGCACGTAGCGCGTCAGACGTATTACATCAGTGTCAATTTTAATTTTAAAATGTCGGTTTTAGTTGTTCCTTCATGTAAAAATACATCTAGGATTACAAAAAAACAGGATGGGATCACATTTCATCTGTAATTAGCGTATACAAATGCATAGTTATTTAATTATTGAATTTAATTGTGATTGATTTAGACGAAGACGCTGCCATCTTGTGTGTTGCCATGTCAATTGAAAATTTTACCCACCTATTTTTATGAAATTTAAACAGATATATACTTAGATAGGTCTCTTTATTGTACAATACGGTTCAAATCAAACTAAATGGCTCGGTAGTACGTACGAGTACGAGTGCCATGCGCAGGTAGGTACAAAAATATTTTGTTCACTTTACTCGTCCAAGCATTATTCCTTGTTGCATTGCAAACAAGTCGGTAAATGATATATTATTATAAAAATCTTTTCATTACCTACTTTCACTGTATGTAGGATTAGGATGTAGGTATGTTAGAAATCTTGCAACTCGATTTTGAAGCAGATATCCTCAACCGATTTTGATGAAATTTTGTATACATGTTAGTTTAGGGGATAATGCATTAATATGGTACCATGGAGCTGGTCTGATGATAAAGTCAGAAGATGGCCTTAAGAAATACTAAACTAAACAAGAAAAGCCTATCGAGTGCTGAGCTCATTTGTTTTGTCTTAGCTAATTCTCTGGTATTCTTAGTATACAGGATCTGTAGATGGTGTCTGAAGATGACCATAGGAGTTTGTCTGCAGTAATTGAAGAAATACCATTTATTGTACCATAACATACATAACATAAACTCACGCCTCTATATCCCCGAAGGGGTAGGCAGAGGTGCTAGCACCCACATTTCGCCGTTTATGTTTAGGTCCCAATGTAATAGGTGGCGAGCCTATTGCCATTAACCGGGCACTTATAAACCTGCGATAAATACACACATAACTTCGAAAAGCATCGAAAAGTCATTGGTGTGTGCCATGGTAATGCCTGGGATCGAACCCGAGACCTCGTCTCAGCAGTCCATTACACATACCAACAGCGACAATTTAGGGTGAACTCATCTAATTATGTGACTTGCCTAATTGTGTGATATTAGGTTTGAGCGCTAATATTGGGCTATGCGAGTGAAATCAATCATTTAAAATACAACCTTATGCTTTGGTAATAAAGCACAAACTCGTCTGGAAAGTATGGTGCCGCTCGAGTGAGCGAGATGGTAACAACAAGCGGTTTTGACAATTCGCGCGCAAATTTCGCCAGTTTCGGCAGTGTTTGTGAATTGGTGGCGAACTTTGCTGTATTTCTGTAAGTATTTAACCGATTTCCTAGCTTCTTTCTAATGAAATGAATTGTAATTGATATTCCCTTGATGTGGCAGTAAAGAATTTGCCATAATTCTACATAATTATAGAGGTAGAGCTTATTTTGTTCGTTAAAAATATAAGCGTTTTCGCGGTTCATTGGTTTCTGTACTGTCACCGAATTATAGTAGTTATACTCAATTATTTGTAGTTTTGACTGAAAGTATTTATTTATTTTGAGTTAAATAGATAATATGAATGTTGTTTTACTTGTTTTATCTTTTCTAAATTAAAATAACAACATTGAGCGAATATTATATGTAACTATCACGGAATTGAGTGACACTTCTTTGACACACTGAGTGACTCTTGTCACGTAATTAAGTGAGTAGTTTACTCGTACTACCTGCAAACAGACCCTGAAATCTAAGCATAAGTAGCAGGTATGTAGGTACTTATTATTGTAATTTGCTTGTTTACTTTCAGTTATCATGCACCGCAACGAGAAGAACAGGAAGTACTCGGAGCTTGATCTCAAAACCGCCGTTGAAAATGTTTTGAGTTCAACAATGACAGTTTACAGAGCTTCTAAGGAGTTTAAGATTCCATGGTCGACGTTAAAAGAGAATGTGACGAAGTACAAAACTCTACGAGAGAGTAATCAAAATGCACAGATCATAATGTCCAAGATAGGAAGGCCGTTTGCGTTACCAGTTGAAATAGAACAAAAGTTACTGGCCTACATTATTGAGATGCAAGAACGTGGTTTTGGTCTTACAGTTACCAAAATAAAGCAAATGCATTGTCTTTAGCAAAAGTTTACTTCCTAATTCCGCTATATCAGAAATAAAGCTATCACGGACTTAAAGAGGTCACCACGGAATTAGGCAAGTTGACTTGCTGTAGTAAATTTGCTATAAGTTTTAGGTTTCTAGAAAAAAATGTGATTAATTGTGCCTATATTCCTCATAAAAGTCTGATTGAAACTCATACTAAGACTGAATTAAAGTAATTAATAATTTAATTGTATTTTATTACTTAAATGCCTTTTGTCACGAAATTAGATGAGTTCACCCTACTGGCTGTCCGGCTTGTAGGGCTGTATACCCTACATAGCCCCTTCTCTGCTTGTGGAAGGACAATAACAAACTTAACATAATAAATAGCAAACAACAATTTCAACAATCACTGCGAGTAGGTACATACTGCATATGCTGCGAGTCTTGCAGGCGCGTGCATCGTTACGCACAAACTTCGGAATCGTCATTCATTTTGAATCGATATGTAGGTACACCACAGACATCATTAAACACGCTATTATGTGGGTACCTATATACAATTGGTGGTTTTATCGCACAGTAGCAATATTATGTATAATATAGGTAGGTACTTATTTTTTTTCTATAAAATGTTTCTAATTTTAGTTTCCCTACCGATGCATGAAGAGAAAAGTTGAAATGGATGAAATAGGAGATATAAGTAGGTATGTACCTATATTGTCAACATGTACCAGAGTAGCAGCTAGGTATTATTTACGCCGCATTGGAGTGACACTGCGTCTATAGACTTTGTATATCATTATACCATTAAAAAACTACTTACCTTATTACCGTGTTTCATTAAATTTATATATATTTAATAGCTTTAACTTACACTGATCACCTCTCTGTATAATACAGATATTAAATATCTAGTGTTATATCTCTTATCTAGTGTTTTATGACTACCCTAAAGTTGGGAACCGCACCTTAGCCTAGCAACATTACGCGAGCGGGAAGTTTCACTATAGAGCGAGACAGAGTATCGTTTTTGGACACAGTGCGGGATATGCAGCTATTAGCGAATGCGGCTTCTGGTTTGTTCTGTATTCTGAGATCTTAACTAACAAAGTAGGTACTCAAAAATAAAATTAATACCATCTTTTTCAATACTTTGCTAGTTAAGAACGATCTGCCCCCCTAGACAAGTGGCAATTCGTTGCTTGGCGTATCATGGAATAGAATGACGAATGTATAGGATTTGACGTTTTTGACATTCGTTGACACTTGTCATATACGTCAAATTCGATACATTTGGCATTCTATTCTACAAAACACCGGCCGCCGAATTGCCACTTGTTTAGAGGGGCTGATGCTGACTTACAATTTCTGAGTCTTAAAAATTGTCTGTCTATTAAAAAACTATTCGGTAAGTGAATGTGCTATAGAACGTTACATGTCTATTAAATAAATATTAACATTCAAGTTTATTATTAATAACCATCTGAGTGCTCATTTTTTAATTTTTTTGCTAGTTTGATAAACCGCTTTGAAAGCAAAACTGTTTATCAAGCCAGACCATTTGCAAGACGACCTATAAATTTCTACTCATTTCCTCAATCGTGATGATTTATATTCATATAAGTTGGTATAAATTTGAGTGCTATTAAAGTAATTTAAAATAAAATTTTGCAACCATGAGATAGGTATTCCGATTTTATTTAAGAACCAGCTATCTGTGATGCGCCTTTGGTTTCAACCGCTCGGTGGTTTTATAATCTTTTATCTTTCGTAGATATGAACCATCAATTTCAAAAAAGGCCTCTCAGGGTTTTTACTATGACTAACAGAATTAGATTTAAAAATGTTGACCACCTCTGTGGCGTAGCGGGATAGCATTTTACTGCCAAGTCAGAGGTCGACAATTCAAAACCCACTCAGTACAAATACTTGTGTGTGTATTTTGGTCTGGTCCTTTTTTATACCACTTAGGTGGCAAACAAGCACACAGCCCACCTGATGGAAAGTGGTCGTGTGCAACACCGAGGAGTCACACTCGTGCTGCCGACCCTGTAATAACAGAGAGTTTCTGTGCCGTCAGTGCAGAGGACAAAGCAGGACAAGCCTTTGGTCTTCCCACTTATAGCAAAAAAAACTCTCCAGTGAGTCCTGACGTAAAAATATCATACATACCGGCGGGAACACAACACGAGGTTCTTATGGCCGCGGTATTCTGTGGGGCGGAGGTAACTCCCCAGTCAGACTGCTCAATTGAAACGAAATGAAGGTATTTTCAAAAAAAAAATGTATCTACGAACGGACGTCTAGACATTGAATATTTAACATAATGAGGATAAAAATATCCTCATAATGTTAAATATACATACAATGTCTAACATAATTTTAAGAATAACATACATTTGAATAATAAAATTAAACGTACAGTACCTGTAAGCGCGGTGTTTGAGTCATCGTTAATACTGACTGTGCCCAATTATGGAAAAAAACAATTATAGAAATTGAAATTAAATACTTAAAATTCGATTATGGAGATTGGAGATACGCTTGAGCAGCTGGGAGCTACAGCAAAATGGTGTTGCTAGAATAAAGAACTTATATTGAAAGCCCCGCCTTGTTAATACCTTACACGTTATGTATCTCCGATGTTGACATACTTATATGATAAAATATATCTGTCGACTTAGAGAAATGACTAGATGTATCTTACGAAGACACAAGCAGCACAAATAACTAAAAGCCTGATATTTTTTCGAAGTCGAATTCGTCTTGGAATTGGTGTAAGAATAAAAGGAATTAAGGAAAATTATTAAGCAGGTATAAGTGTGAATTAGGTATGATTCTTCAGTCTGTGATTCTAAAATCAGACTAACTAAATCAAACTAGTTATAAATATTAAACTAAGAAAAATTTAATATTCAGTTTGTGTTTTCAAATGCAATCTTAATTATATCCTTTTTTTACCGGAAAGCAGCACATGAAACTACAGCATTAATTATGAAATAAAAAAGGTTGGCCAAGTGCGAGTCGAATTCATGCAACGAACGTTTCGTACAATCTCAATTTTTGACATTTATTTGCCAGCTAGTTTGATGCCATTAGCAAGTCTGATGTACTCTATTATTTAGAAATATAGAGATTTAAATTTAATTTATTCATTTTTGCGAAATACCTATGGGCTTTGTATTTTGAGGGATGTAAGTAGGTATAATACTACTTATCTTATTGTTTTTTGCCAGTCATTATCTACACTAGTGAATAACAAAGCCAAAATATAAATGGACCTTTTGATGTTTTAAATTCTTATAAAACTACGACATTTTTAGCCTTAACTTTTGAATACCTTGCTTAGGAACCTGTTTTTTGCCAAGGTTCATCAAAGATATATACTTGAAGTTGCTACCGCTACACGTTTCAAATTTATCATCATATCAACCAAGTGATCGTATAAGCGTATGGGTTTTCCTTTTGAGATATTGAACCCTAACAACCTACGTCACTCAACAAAAAGTTCTTGATTATCATGTCAAAGTTAGCCACTGCTAAATAAATAAATAATTTAATTATCTACCTAAATTCTTATCTCTTACATACATCATGAAGCTGTAAAATGTATGTTCGTTTTTTGTTAGTTCACTGTCGCTGAAGCAGGTATCGAATCAAGTAATTATGTTACTGGACTTCTCTGTCACTAAGCAATTCGAGATCTGGAAAATACGTCCCGTTGTTGGTTATAGGTATGTCCAGTGGCTAAGGGTGAATATTTTCAAAAGGTAAGCCGATGGAAAAAATTACGTCGATTTAGCTTGTCATGCACCATGCGACTCATTGGGAACCCTTCAGGAATCGCGTTAAAGGTATCATTTGACAAACTATTGTTTAATAAACTACTCATTAGACAAAATATTTATTTGGAAAAAAATCATTATATAAAACATCATTTTACAAATTGATTATTTTAAAAACATGTTAGGTGACAAACAGACAGTTAGTGATAGATTATTGAGAAAGTCAAACAAGGGTGAACCACATTGATGACTTCTCAGTTACAAGTAAGTACCGTAGACTACTCATTTCCTAACGATACCTTCGTTCATATAACAGAATACTCTTTATTTGGTCTACGTCTGCCCCTAAAGTCTTTTGTTTTCACACTTTGAACCTTTCTAACATTACTTTCACCTTTTCTCATAGTACGAGTATATTACCGCTGAATGTTTATGAAAAATTTAGATATATTTATTTCACTGGCATAACTTTCAAACTTCCTCTATAATAGGTACCTTCAATCTTTATTCTCACCACCATAATAATTATGCAGATCCTTCTTAGTACGAGTTCCACACAAAAAATACCTTTATGAATTGGAGATAAGATTAAAAAATTCGTCTAATTATATTTTTATCTTACTTTGATTACAGAAGTCAAAATTATACAATTATAATATAATAAAATAAACGGGCGTAGCCGAGGGTAAAAGTTGTCAGCTTTATAGTCTAGTATATAATAATTAAGTGGTAAGTATATGTAATAAACGTAATTCTTATACAACACAATTATACGCTTACGTCTATTTTGCATGTTTTGAACAATGTCTGAAATAGTTAAACATTTGGTCATTATTTTTAAATCTAGCTTTTTTTGTATTGTTCACGCCTCGCCTACAATGTAGGATGTATACTACATAATAACGCCCCAAAATAGACATCAGCTTTTTTTGATTTACATTTGCAAGAGTAGAACTCTTATTTAGCAATTTTCATTTGCATAAAATATTTCAAGTGCGTTGGTAATTTTTTGAAGCCGGAAATCAAAAAAATGACTTCTCAAGACGTTCAAGCGATCCTCATCTAAAAGTGGGTGCATTTGTTAAGGAACTGCTGCTGCTAAGACTGGCGCAGGGTCTCCTCTCATGGGATGTTAGGAACAATAGTTAGGAGGTCAAATCAGACGATATTCTCTGGGTGATAAATCAATCTTAGTAGTACCTAGGCGAGCATACCTTGGGCTCCAACTAAAGTGCAAGCTTTGGGTTTACCATTACTGGCGCTCAGGTAACGATGATACAATAATTTCTCCCGTGCCGTGTTGATTCCTTTTCGAGTAGAATAGGGTCACACGATCTCTTTCCATGGGTGCGTAGGAGGCGACTCAAGGATAGGCCGTTCTCCATCCGACAATAAAAATATACAGCCCGCGAAAAAGTGTCCATTTAATGGCAATAGGCTCCCCTCATTACATGGGATCGAAAAACAGCGATAAATGTACTGCCTACTCCACAGGTGTGGCATGTAATCATATCTCATTTAGATGTATATTTTGTGTTGCACGTGAAGTTTCTTAAACAAATTACTTGGCCGTCCGTATATATCTATATCGTAATACAGTAAGCAAGGAGTGTACGGACGAGCAAATAGCTAAATAATAGCAGTCCCTCACCAGGTGGACTACAGTCATTACTCTTGCGGTAATCCTCCGAATACACCCTGATTTATGTCGGCCCAGACACGGACCACCAAATTTAGGTGTTTTATAAAAAATGGAGCTTAGTTTCTTGGTTATAAATAATGTTAGAAAATCCCATATAACGGGAATGGGTTTTGTAACTACGCGACCCGGTGTTCTGTCGTGTGTAGTTAAAAATAGTATGAGTTATTCGTGGGGGTATGGAATAGTCATAAAATACAGGTGATAATGATAACATCTATTATTATTTAAATTGTCTTAATTAAGTTGTGTGAGTTCAGTACTGGGCAGGGTCACTCCGACACTTTTGAAGGGTGTTGTTAAAAGCTATTAATTAAATTTACGAGGCCGTGGGTATCCACCTGTGTAGTGCAACGTCTTCCTGCAGATCAACCATTCACGCTTTGATACCTATATAAAGATACATATATTGAGGGCCATATTATATGGGACCATTTGTAATAATGAATCTTTTTCTTGAAAATTGAATTGATTGATTGATTGAGAAAGTAGTAAATCAAACTGACATTGTTTTGTATTGCATTGATAGTTGTTCACGATGATTTAATGATTGATAAAATATGTTAAATAATGCCTAATTTAATTTGACGTCCTATAATATTATTAATATTCATTATCTACTTACCTCACTCGCAACCTGAGCGAGAATTGAACCCGGCAAAGCAGTCTAATGCCACTACGCCCCAGAGATCGTCATATTAAATCTCGTATCTTTACTAATGTGTAATAGGTATGGATATGGTGGTATATCTTTTGATAAGAATATCATACTCAGGCAATAACCACACTTTTGCAAGTGAATAATGCCATCCTAAAGAACCCAAGCCTAAAATATTTTCCAACATCTTTAATATATGCAGTTAATAAATAAAGTCTAAACTCGCATAGCAAAGAATCGAACCCCACATCCCGTAGTGGCCTCGCAAGCAAACTTCCTGTTTGGCACGACACCATGGCTGCTTTTCTCAATACATGCTGTACCTATTTTATGATGCCTATGTGTGGGAACAACTGTATACGTCAGAGTTTTCCACTTAAGTTCAAAGCTGGAGTAGGAAATTAATATTAATTCGATTTTGTTTTATGATAGTAATAATTCTCTTCGGAGCAGAATGTAGAAAACGCAAAATGCCTTTAATGTCTTTTTTTAGGTGGCAGACAAGCTCACGGCCCAGCTGATCCAAAGTGGTTACTGTGTGGCCGTGGCCTATGGACGTGTGCAACTTTAGGGGCGTCACACTCGTGCTGCCGACCATGAAAGAACAGTGAGCCTATTTAAAAGTCACTGATGCATCATCATTGGAGTAGTAGTACCTATTAGTAGTAGTTAGGTAAAGGTTACCACATGCAAAATGTGCAAATCGCAGAATGTACAAGACGCATAATGCCTTTAATGTCTTTTTTTAGGTGGCAGACAAGCTCACGGCCCAGCTGATCCAAAGTGGTTACTGTGTGGCCGTGGCCTATGGACGTGTGCAACTCCAGGGGCGTCACACTCGTGCTAACGACCATGTAAGAACAGTCAGCCTATTTAAAAGTCACTGATGCATCATCATTGGAGTAGTAGTACCTATTAGTAGTAGTTAGGTAAAGGTTAATTAGGTTTATTTTAAGGGAAGCAAAGGCCCCTAGGAGACCTGCGCCAAAACCTCATTCGTCAATTAGTAGGTAATTTACTTACCCGTACCCGACGGATACCTCTAGGTGCCTACGAGTATGTCGGTCTCGAACCGACTAAAACCACATACCGTCTCGCGTCTTCAGATGGCGAGATTTATCCTGATAAGGTATTTTCCTCCACTGACGCAGGGTCATCTCTGCTTTTGTTATATGTTTGGTGTTTATAATATGTATGATTCGTATTTACAAAAAAAATATCTAAGTATGTTAATCCGCATTCCAGATTCCTTAACGCTATGCTTGCCATGAGTCTAGATAGCGTCGTGTAGACATTTTACACGACGCTATCTAGACTGTAGAATAGTTTTATTTTTTATATTTATTTAAATAAGTAGAATTTTGAAATGGATCCCTTGGATGTGATAACCAATCAGGGGTACCCAACTGTTTGCATTTTGCAGGTTAGGATGACTTGGATGACACAGATTTTTGTAGCCCTAGCCCCTATAGGTACTCCCTTATCAGACAATTTATTAGTTACAGGTTTAAATTCCCTTCAATTCATTTCAGTAGGCCTAGAACCTAAGGTACAACGGTCCTATTACAACGGTCTAGCTGCAAAGCTTCCATATCGCCTAATGTCACCATTGGGTTGTGGAGGTCAGATGGCAATCGCTTCACGGAAAATATCGAGGTCTAGCCAAATCTGTAGTTAAGACTGGTAAAGCGGACTCCGAGCTAAAAGCTTTGGATGCGACTAGGAATTAACGCTAGGATGAAGAGATGAAGAGAGGCCTAGAACCTGGTTCGTTGTTTCGACACGCATTCACGAGAATGGCGCACCTCATAAGTTCCATCAAGTGACACAAATTACATTCATTGGCTAATAACGCGAGTCCACACTTGTCTGGCTAGTGACCACTTGAGAATTTAAATTGTGATTCATGTGACTGAGATTTCGAAGAGTAAATTGATATGTTATGAAAATTACTGTCTTGCGTAAACTTGTCAACCTCGCGCCCATATTGAGATGACTGGTAATAATGGTAAGCCAATACTATCGATAATTTTTATTTACATTACAATATTTAGCCAATACTTAGTAGAAGAAGTGCGCTGGTTAAAGAAACACTGTTGTTATTAAATGTTATGTATAGGACCCGTTAAGCACCCAATCGAGGGGTTTATTAATGGTTGTGAAAACGCCCTATCTGTTGGTATCCTGAGGGCCAATTCTCGTATTAAGCTGCTGCCAAAGGTAATACTTTTGGCAGCAGCTTAATACGTGTAGATATGAGTCTATATCAGAGTGTAGACTGTGTAGAGTGTAGAGAGTCCTGCCAGCATCTTTGAAGCCAATACTCTAGACAGGCTTTCTCAGTTTTGCTCTATCAAACAGCATTTGCTCTCAGTACCCGAGTATCCCCACTTAGTGCAAATGTTTGTATGCACGAATATATTAGCTTTGGTCTGAGTATATTAATATATAATGTGCATGTATTAACAAAGAAATATCTTAGTATGTTTATCTACATACATTCTGGAACCTAAGTTTAGATAGTGTAATATATGTCCTAGAATTTATAGTGACCAATGAGAGTCATTTATAGCGTTTGTTCGCCTTCATTCAACTAGGGTATACCAGGTACCTATACCTATCTCATAGATACATACATAGCCTAGCATTATGTAGGGTATTTCATTGAATAAAATAAAAGCAAGAAATACAGTAACAGAATTTTATTTAATGCAGATCCATCTCGCACTATAGCCGATATTGTACAAAAAATTATAATATCGTTTTTTCCGTTCATAATTATAGGTAATGATAGGTAATATAGTATTACACAATTTTTCACACAATTACAATCATGAAACACAAACATTTAAATCATCCTCTACGCTAGAACCCCTTGAGTTTTAAGTATTTCTCTTCATTTAGTACTATATTATTATTATTATACATTACAATAAAATTGGGCCTACCTATTTACGTATGACAAATGCTTCGTAAAAGAGAAAATTTACGTATTACATTCATGAGCACGTTTCGAATTAATAAAATAAATTATATTGATCTCGTTCAACGGGTAAACTTATAATTTTTGATCGCAAAATATACTGTGAAATATTAAAACAAGTGTACAAATTTCGTATTGCGCCATGTACAACAAAGTTTGTGTTCGATGAGAAGCATTATAAATTAATTTATAATATTTACAATATGTAACAAAAGTTCATCGATAAAACTTGAACCAAGATTCTTTCAGTAACAGCGCGTTTCGACACACATGTTTAAAACGTGTATAGGTACACGTGTTCACCACGAACGAGTACATATAGGTACCTACTGAGTACAGTCAGCGACAAAAATTTACAAATATTGACGAATTTTGATATATACTGTAATAAATACTTTAAAAAATGGTGTATAAGTACAAGTATGTTGTTAATCTCAAGTGGAAAAGGTTAATGCTATGTTTCATCTTTTTTATTACGTACTGTATAATGATCTGTAAATTTGTTAGTGTTTAGCTATTTTTGTCACTGGCTCTACTTGTACCTCGTTATAATAATGTAAAAAGTTCAAAACATGTATTGTATTTGTGTCGATGAAATTGAGCGCTAGTCAGATATAAAATCGTTGTATGAGTAAAAAAATCACAATTAATGTAAATAAGGAACTATAAAGAGGTAATTAGATTAATAAATGAGTTAAAAAACGAATTTGGCACTTCGAAGGACATTAATTAAAAGAAACATGCCGAAAGAACCTCGATCAAATTTTACTCGTCCACTCATACCGTCTCTACAATTATACTGAAGAAAAATTACGTATATGTTTATAGGAATCCAAAAATATTACCACTACTGTATCTTAAAATAAATTACGTTATCTATTACTTAAATTTAATTAGCTATTCGTATACTGGGCACAACTAGTTTTGATTCATGTCATTTTTATGTGACTAATAGGTAAACTATTTTTCTAAGAATAAGTTAAGCTATCGACTAATAAATGGAATATTTTTTCACACTAAAGCTTTTGTAGTTACGTATAGATTTCTGGCGAGACGCAACGGACAAAAATGTTTTTAATTTTTAATAGATAAAATACATTAATAGAAAAAATGTTAGGCACGAAAATCTGTCTTCAATTTTCAATTGATCAAGTCAATAATCTCATAAATATACATAAAATTATGGTAAGTGTACATTTACCGTTTGCGTCGCGCCAGCAAAAAAATATTTTTAAATTAGTCTGTAAATGTATCACTATTATGCGTTTCGAGACGTATACAGACGTTGTACATCAGATTTCGGTTACAAATACATATAGGTACTAAGTCTTAATATTTACATTATAATAATTTGTTTCACACTGCGACTTGGGATGATGAAGTCATGAGGACGATTTTAATATTTCTATTAACAATTATATAATATTAATACAATATCATTTCTGGTCAGAACATTGAGTATTATAGACTCCGCAGTACATTCTTATTCTATTAAGATCATAATGAATAGTATGGAATCCCCCTTGTCGCAGCGAACGCATCCGCACCCCATGTGCATCTTTGATTGCCGCTCTCTAGTAAACATTTAGTAGAGAGATGAAGTTTAAAAACATATTGCCAAGTGCAAGTAAAAAAGTACACCTATTTAGTAATATACATAAATAGTAAGTTGTAAAAACTGTACTTCAAACAAAAAACAAAAATAGTAACTACAAAGAGCTGTAAACCCCACCTCGATTCGACACTGCGTTTTGGCAGATAAAGTGCGATTTCAAGTGAGCGATAGTGGGGTACGATTCGCACGATAAATAAAAACACAATTCCATTTGAAGCTCGGAGCTGCGGCTCGGCGGCCGTGTCCCGTGTACCTCAGCAGGCGTTCAAGATTTATACAGGGAGATGCGGAACTATATATCACGGAACAGTACGCGGGAACTCGACCTATTCCTAGCGTGGAGCAGCCACCGTCCCGATGGAACATGATAGCAGATCACCCCGACAGATAGGACAGGCTCACAACTAACGCCATGTCCCTTAGCAACTGTACCCTTTCTAATGGTTCAATCTAGAATAACTGCGTGAACAACTAAGCCATGATTTAATAACATATCGATACTAATCGATTTATATTAAGCGACTCGCCTGTTTATTATCAGCTCCTTATTAACATAATGTATTCGTATGTAAGTCAAGCTGAGCGATAAATAAGCGAAGACCGAATTGCGTATTTTTCATCCAAGCATATAATTTATAGTCGACGATGATATCGCGACTGGTTCTTTATTTGTGAAATAGTGATACGCGGAGTGTGCTCGGTAAGCGTTACTAACGGGAAATTTTGACAATAAATCTCTGGCAGTCGATTGCCTAAGCGTTCGTATGGGCTGGCATAAAAATTTATATGAGAGTCGATTTTGATATCTTGATCTCGCGACGTCAAACCGCGTCGAACCGTGCGGGGCCGAGTGCCACGTGACAATCATAACATTATACATCACAATAACTACGTATACACAGTTTGGAGCGCGCTAACTTACATACAATGGCCCTAAGACCTACCAAAGCATCGACAACGCTCTACACGCAACGGCCACCTGAAACAAAAGAAAAAGCGAAATTAATCAAAATGCCAATCATAAAAAATTAAAAATGCAAATGCGTGTTCGAATTTTGCCATAAATAATTTAAGCGGGGTTATGTAAACAATATATGAAAGATTCGATATTGCCTCTGTTGACTTAGGATAATTGGAAGTAAATAACTTGGGTATATTGCCAAGGAAACAAATGTGACGTTTTTGGCGGTATTTATAAACACTTGGCACTAGTGTGGTACCCTTTAAAATCTAAAGCGCACAACAATATTTCATCACATCGAAATACGTTCTCATAAACAAGGGCAGACTTAAAATGCAAATAATTTCACGCGAGCCCCATGGGCATGTTAAAACAAACTCAGCATTCTAACAGCTTTTCATTATTTATCGCTTACGCTCACGGAACAGCAATTTTTTTTTTCAGTTAAAGTTAATTTCTAGCGTAATGCGTATTTGATAAAAGGCTGTATCTCTGGCAGGCAGGCTCCGTCGAGCCGGCTCTGAAATTAAGATGTAACATGATGCGAGAACGAGCAAGAGCAGCTAGATTTATTGCTATACCACTTTGCATATGCTGATTTACAAAGACGGTGGGCTTGTATCGAGTGGTTGCGTGTGCGACAGTTATAGTTTAAGTGTGTTATTAAATATGTCGACACTGTCATATAAGTCACTTTATATGATTTACGATAATTTACGTATAGGAATAATATATTCAGATTATGATACGCGTGTACACGAATGAGTAGTAAAAGCAAATAAAATAAAAAGTAATATATTTCCTAAATGCTGTATTTCGAAATGTTTTAATGATATTATGGTTTTAACTCTACAAAATTATAAGAGGAGTAAAAATATACCGAACGACAAAGAAAACATAACATAAAGGCGTTTCATTAGTACACAATCGAATTTATGAATCGCTTAACGATAATACAATAACCACAATTTTACTATAAAAAACCAAAGTAAGAATGCCATGAGAATGGTTTCCTCAATACAATATAATTTACATCAAATAATAATAGATACATATGTTTTAGATACACTATTTTACAACATTTATTCATATAAGTCATTATTGTATTACTACTAGTTTTCTTTTAAAGTGAGGATAATGTTTTTACTTGGAGAGTCGTTCTAAGTAATACTACTTCTCAACGTCATAATAATTGCTGCAAGTCTGCGTCTAATGCTGGCATGGAGGTTTCAAAAGTCTTGACAGATCTACAAATCTTCTCACTCTCTAGTAGGTGTCTCTAGTAGTCTCTCTTCATAGATGTATTTTATGTACATAAAATACATCTATGAAAACCACACACATAAATGTGAAAGGCTTAAATTGATTCTTCTTCTCAATATCTCATAATGTCATTAGAATGTGTACTGTATAATATTTTTGTATATTAGGAATTTGATTTTTAACATTTACTTTATGGCCAGCCTCCTCAAATAATCTTATAACATTGAGAAGGTTGGCAATAAATATTAATTTATTTAGTTAGCAGCTCTATATTGATATTTTGCTGCTGATGTGGCCCATTCGCGCAGCGCGCGCGAGAGGGACGGCTACGACTGTCTGGCGATCCGTAGTCAGCAGAAAGAAACACATAACAGAAACGTTCTTATTTCGCGCTTGCGTTGCCTTACAGAGCCTTTTTTATTTTCGATAATATATTATTAAAGTGCTTCCCGTGTTGTATTTATTATTTCAAGATATAAATTTCAAGATACGAGTATAAATTATTTTGTGTAAATTGGTTTAATTACAAGAAATGAGCATAGCAACGTATAGAAAAATATGCTTCTTACGTTTGATTAAACCTAATGTAGAAGTCATTTATTACAATAAACAAGGAAACACCTACATACAAACACCGGGGAGCTCGCAAAAAGTCAGAGTAGTACAAAAACGTTCACCTAGCCAGCCAAGGAAAGTAATAAAGAAGAGGGACGCGAACCGAATAATTGATACGATTATGTGTTACTACTGCAGAAGAGATAAGGGTAGCCATACACTGGGTCCTTAGCAACAATAGCTTTTTTTCTATGAACCTCGAATTACACTATAGAACCATTTTTATGTTGGTTGAATTTATTTAAAGTTATTACGTTTTTGGATCGTCTCAGCTTGAAACGAGAGACTTATTCAGACGTGGTTATGTTACAGTAAAATATCTGCATTGATTAGCATAATTAAAACGTTAATCTTAGGTTTATCGTATCCATGGTTGTAAGATTTTTTGCACAAAACTAGTTGAATAGTTAACGTTTTCGAACATACCAAAACGAAAAGTAATACTGCCGGGCGACGACCTCTAACGAAACTAACATGAATTCTATTCTATTTTCAGATGTTGACCAGTATAACGCAGTACCAAGAACAATGAAAGAAGGGCGGCGAGCGCTTCGTCAAGTGCGAGAGCCCATAAATCCAGTAGGACGCGCAATTTGTTGAATTACAGCATGCGCCAGCCAGCCACCGGGCCGACGCGAAATTAGCTCCCACAGAGATAAATTGACGGCGGCCCGCTAAATAAATTATTTGGGAAAACCGAGAAAAAACGGGCGTCTTCCCTTGATAAGGGTTGCGAGTATTCCACCGTGGAAATAATGAATATCGACCGCTACACTACGCACGTGGGACACGATAATTATGAGAGTGTCTTCTGCTTTTGTTTTAAACTCAATGGAAAGAAAGCAAGTTTGAATGTTAAAGCGGCATTTAGTTACATGTTTGACGACTCCCCAACCAATAAATTTGCATAAAACTTCGGAGTTAAACACTCTGTAACAGGCGATCAGTACATCAATCTAATTTAATTAAGCTATGCACAGCACATCATAAAATCAACACCTCGAAACACAAAGTTGTATCTGGCCCAGTAATTAACCAAACAATTATCACCCAGGAGCCGTTATTAAACTACTTAGATATTTCTCACGACAATAAAAAAGGGTAATTAAAACTCAATAACCGACATGAAATGAAACTTTACACGTGGATATGGCGTTAACATTGGATTAAACGACGCTTAACGTACATTACACTTGGTACTTACACTTGAGTGCTTATGGACATTTTTGGCAAACTTCAATTAATCACGTAGTGAGTATTTCGTTGCTTAGATTGGTAAAGGTTAAGAAAATTGAGTTATCATTATCATCAGCTTAGCGCTGTTCCTAGTTCCTCGTAGTAATAATTTGACTTATACGAGATTCTTGCTCAAAAAGGGTGTCTGTCTAACCTACCGATCCTGAGAGGAAAACCTGCGGCAGAGCCTCGTCTGAATTTGATTTGATTCATCAGATTTCTACACACATTTCAACACATCAATACTTTGCCTAAGAAATCAAACCCAAATCTTCATAGGCATACCCAACCTACAATATACTAACGTTGAATTATCCAGCCTAAACTACTGATATCACGCGCGCAAGAATACAAAATGTCGTTAACATTGAATTAAATAGCACTAAACATCCGAAGTACGGACATTTTTGGCAAACTTCAATTAAGTAGGCAGGGAGCCATACTAAGATAACTCGACACAGTCCTCTTGAATTAGGCAATGGACGATCTGATATTTGATCACTACCTCTTATTACTCAAAAAGGTTTTTTTACACAAACATCCCTCAAAAAGGGTTACATCACCCTTTCTTTCAGCGGGATTAATCTTAGTTGTATATTCAAGATTTAGGCGGCAATAAGAAAGACGCATAGGTGGGCTTACGAAGGGGCGAACCCGGCAAATTGTCTCAGATTCCACCCCAGCCTGTAAGGATTTTATTACATTCGTTAACGCATATAAGATTAATGTGAAAATACTTTACATTTGTATGTAAATTCTATAGGGATTACGCTGACTCTAGAGAAAGGGTTTAAAAACTGCAAATATTATAAGATTAAGTAAGTATGAGTAAAGACAACTTCATGGATATGTAGAGAATGTAGAGACATTTCTATACACTAATGTGTAGGTATTAATATTAGACAAGCTGAAGGTAGTGTTGCAGTATGGCTGCAATATGGCGTGGCAATAGTCTTCTAGTAGATAAGTATGAGCCCTTCCAGTGTATACTATTATAATTTTTAGTAGTACATCTTTGCCTATAAGTTAAATATTTTGCGAATTCACTTTCGATCATCGATCTAAATTGCACAACAGGAATCGACCAATTATATTTGAATTTTAAATTTAGAGCAAGGGTGCCATATTTAAAAAGGAGTTCGGTTGCTCCCTGCGTACCTGCGCGGAGTGGCCATCAATTTATTCTACATCCCCACCCGACGTGTGCGGGCCCTGTGTGACGGGTGTTCGATCTACGCCATTACTGTATCACCTATTGTTGGATTTTTTTAATACATATTGCCCTTCAAACCTGGTCACTTAAAATCACTGATATCTGACACTACTTACTTTTAATTACAAGTGTCTATATTGAGTAACAAACCATTCGCGAATAGTCACACTCTACTCGCTACGCTACTCGAAGACTATTGCTACGCCATACTGCAGCACTATCAATTACATCTTGTCTAACAATATCACAAATTATGAGTAGAAGATTTCTTTTTCTGAAATATTTAATATGCAAATTATGTTAGGATTTAATGTAATTTGTTTGGTGAGTAATATTAATATTAAAAGGGTTCTGTGATTTTTTCCCGCTACGCTCCGCCCCCTGACCGGGACATTTATCAGGATTTTGGACGGCGCAAGCTAAAATTTTGGACGCTTTAAGCTGGGCGTAAATTTTACAAAACATGACATGACCGCGTGAAAAAAAGAACAATATTTGCTTGTGTATTGAGTTCAAATGAAGACACATAAATATTTTTAAAAGCTACTCGTATTTGTTTACTATCCAAAGTTATCTTGAACCAGTAGTCAGAATGTAGCAACTTCCGCATACAACACATTCTTAATTCGAAATTTTCAACGGTTCATTAAAAACACCATGTTTATTTAAATTACATTTTAATATGAACGGTTACTCGTGGCCAGTAACTAGTATTCGATATTTAAAATTCATTATTCGAACATCAACGGTATTCCAACCTGCAGGGCTTCCACATAAATTTTCATCTCACCAGAGCAAGACACGACCAAATTATACGGAAGTTTTAAAAAGCATCCGTTAGTAGGCGCATGCGCCATGGTTTGTCGCCTTGTGAACTTTCACACTATGTTATTTGTATTAATTTTATTTTTAGCTACAACTAATGCGGTCGCCGTTCTCAGACTAATCTTTATTTTTCCTTGCTATTTATTTCTGTAACAATTTGTTATGTGCCACCATTAGGTCGAGCACGTGAGGGTTGCAAGTGATAGCTATTTTAAATTGTTACTCCAGTTACTCTTAACATTATTGACATTTTTATTTCCCTTGCTTTTTAAATATATTAATGGGCCTGGGGAAACGAATGATTTACAGCCAGTTCAGAGACATTTTTGCACGAACATAAAACAAAAGGTATTAAGAGTAATTAATTTTAGGTGACAAGAAGTCTCGGCAGACGGCGTTGTTAATATTTACAGGATTTTGTGACCCGTTTTAATTTCAGCAAATAAATATTACATGCAAATATATGCAAAAAAGTGCCTACGCACGATGTAAATTACATCTCCGGAAAAAAGTAAAAAAAAAACTTGGCAAATATTTTAACGAGAAAAACTATTTAATCCGTAAAGTTTTGTAGGTTGGTATAGGCCACGGATATCACGGGATGTGTTATGAGCGCGCGGTGAGTGTCGCCCCGATAGGCTAAATCTGCCCATATAATCGAACTACGGCCGAGCGCTTCAGTTAGTCGCTTTGCAACTACGTGACGTCTGCGTCATATTCCCGCAAAATACAAAATGCCGAATTGTTCCGTGTTAATTTGTAAAAATAGGGCAATTACTACAAACCTTAAGACAAGTGATGTATCCTACCACCAGTATTTAGACAAATATGTAACTATTTCATAATTTAAATCAATTTTTAAGTAATTCATTTGCATGCTTCTGAGGCCTCCCGAGGCGAACCGAAGTTGTCCGAACGTTACCGAACGGACGGAACGTTTTTGCCTTAGAGATGTGCATTCTATAATGAGTGCAGCAGACTATCGATAATATTTTTTCAAACACTTACTCATAAAGATTCTATTATTTCACCGCATTTAGGCACGTAATGTCATCTATTGTATCAAACTGTGACTTTATCATCGCTATTATTCACAAAAGAGTTACATAGATTTTTTTATAAATCTTGTAGTGTGAGTTGCTTTGTTCTTAAAAAAGTTTCAATACAAAAAGTTCTTATTCAATAACGGCACACGTGTATGCCAGACGAGGGTCTTATGAGAGCCGAGGATGGTAACACACTTTGTACCAAAATGTAATGCTACTATTACGTGCAGTCTTTTTTAATTGTTTAGTATGATTTTTTATAAAAAAAATAGTCGCTACAAGATTGTTTACCTTTAGTTAAATACCTAACCAATACCTAACTAATAGAAATAAAAAATATAGAACAAAAAAATACGTGGACTTATTCATGAAAAATACATTTACATACAGAAAAGAAATATGAAAATGTCTTTTTTTTTTAATACCTCCGACCTAATATAACAATAATAACTTCCCGTCCCCATCCTTTTACGATCTATGTAGAAATTGTCTATTTGGCTTCTAAGTCCATATAAGTCTAATCAAACCGGCTAAAATAAAATATCGATATAATTTTGCCAGTCCCTAACTACGTTTGTGTGCGTTGGAAAGTTGTACTTTGCGATGGTTTACAGGCGAATGAGCCGCCCATTTTACGCATGTGTGCTATTAAGGTTTAATTACTATTGGTTGCAAATGTTTAGAGTGTGTCCTGAAATTTGCGCATGTGTGTCATACTTACTCATTTGTTTTATGTGTTAACTATTCTGGTGGGAGATAAGCGGCGACAGTCGAACTCTTACTATAACGTAATGAAGGCCCATCTCTCGGATATCTGTGGTATAGGCGCATAAATCAAGCGGTCGTCGCTTGCGTCGATGCCAAGGAAATAAGATGATATCGAGAGTTGGCAACACTAGTATCGCGGAGACGGTGCACACTCATGACTATTACATACAAAGACGCGATGAGCTCTCTTTGTTATTGTTTGTGTGAATAAGACACGTGCAATCGATGAAAACTGGTAGGTACCTATAACCACATTACGTAGATATTAGGTTCATATAGATAATATCTGTTTAATAATAGCGTTGGCAGTGTTGAGTTCCTTTTAGTCTTTACAAATTAAAAAGCTGAATAATGAAACGAAGAGAAAGGGTCAGAAGATTACTGGTTAAAGAGACAGCCTTACGGCCGAGATGTCCCGGGTTCGAATCCTGGCCATTATCTATACTATCGACGGGGACCCACTAATAACACAAGTTCAGGTACTAATAAGTACCTAGGTACTTATTAGTATTATATTTTATAATAGGTTAACTTTAATGTATCTAGAACCGCCCGGGACAATACTCCAATATTTTTATTACCATCTATTACAAAACTATTGAAACTCCATATTTCTGTGCAGTACTTAGTGATCACGGACAGATACGATAAATCTCTGTATGACTTGGTGTAAAACTGGACACCAACTAGACCGGAATGTGTAGCCAAGTACTATAAATGACTTGCTATAAGTATTATATAAGGTAGTATTTGCCACTTACCTATGTGTTATAATATATTCTCAATGAAATGGCATGCCATAAACATAGGTTTATATTAGGTTCTGACGAGCTGTGGCGTAGCGGTAAAGCATTCGACTTCTACGTTGGAGGTTGTGGCTTCGATCCCTGCTCATTGCATTGCATTGTTCTGGGCGCTTCTATAGTTATATACAAGTTCAGTAGTGCTGTTGCTTCTTCCTATTTATTGTTATTTTAGGTCTAGCTGGATAGAGCAACCCCTAGAATATTATTAACCAATTTTAATAGACCTATTGTAATAAAATTTAAAAAAAAACAGTATGTCAGATAGCACTCTATCTGATTCCCAATGCAATAACCAGAGCTTGTGAGGAATGAGCTAACCAATTAGGTATGACTCATGGTTTTACGGAACAAATAAACATTAGATACATAACCTAATTAAACTTTTTAGACAGCCATACCTCGGGACACGTATCATTGGACTTAAATCTTGAGACAAACAAGGCCCTGGTGCGCGGATTGTTTTCTAATCCATACTAATATTATAAATGCGAAACTCTGTCTATCTATCTGTCTGTGTGTCTGTTACCCTTTCACGCCTTAACCACTGAACCGATTTGGATGAAATTTGGTGCAGAGATAGATTAGACCTTGGGAAAGAACATACGCTATGTTTGGTTGCGATAACCGAAATCCACGCGGGCGGAGCCGCGGGAAAAAGCTAGCAGTCTATGCTTGGTGAATTTGTTCTCGTCCATCGCAGTAGCACCCCGTGCTATTCAAAAAAGACACCCAAGAAACGTGAACCGCGCATTTAGAGCACATTTTAGGTCCAAGATATATGTCCCGAAGAATAGTATAACTGTAGCGAGAACATCTTCAACAAGTAACTGTATATCCATTACCATATCAAGTAAAATCCCTAAAGAATCATGTATAATTTAATTAGAGACGCCATTGAGTCCCGTTGTGTATATAAATATTTCTGTTAGAACATAACTAATAATAATAGGAGACTAAAATAAGTGTCGTATGAATCAGGCGCTTGGCAGGGAGGGATTTGTCAACGTATTTTGATATTTATTACTGCTGCTCATGCTAATAATGTGTGCAACTCTTGAAGCAGGTACGGGTACGGGTAGACTAATCTACACCTAATTTATCAGAAGGAAATTATTTGCTTTAGTACTTATGTGTATTATGCAGGTTTTCAATAGAATGCCTAGGCAAATATGCTATTTTATAAAGAATGCCTGTTGCTCTACCAGCATTGTGATAAATAAACATATCTTGGTCTGTGTGTAAAAACTACTTATTCGTCAGCTCGCCACTTGAAAACTCGCCACTCGGTGTCGAGTTGCCCCGAATTATTTTAATTTATTTTTCATTCGTCAACTCGGCACTGGCATAGAAGTACAGTAGCATCTACGGGATTACCATAAGGCAAAGTAATGCATGCTTATTTATGACTTTAGTGATACGAAATAAAAACTGTAGACGAACTAACATTTTAGTCAAGCAGCATTACATAGACGAGGCAGGTGGACTTTAACAACAAAGGGCAGCTTAATGAACTAATTAAGATTATATACAGAGAACAGATAAAGCTTTCAATATTAAATGTATACTTAGCTAAGGACATGGAATAATTCTCGTATGCTACGACCCTTATTTCTTAGTTTTTGATATGTGCGTTTCACACAAACAAACTTACAGCTGCTTTTTGTGCGATTGAAGATCTCAAACTTGGGTCATTTTTGTACCTCATATAATATTAGGGTAAAGATGATTTTGGCGAAAACAAACTAGTTGCACTTTATAAGAGTAATTGGAGAAATGTTGATAGTATCAACAATGCTTGTTTTGGTTTTAGACATCGCTATTTAAGTAGGTTATGGGTCAGAATTACCTATCGCTACTTAGATGTTAACAACGAAAGTTGAAACTCATTTAAAATAAACTCATGAATCTTCTTTAAGTACCTATTAAATCCTGTGAATTATCCTGTTACATGCCCTTGTATTTCCACTATAATGATGATCCAGAACAATTTGCTTCACCAAATCTACTTGTGAAATCTGAAGATACCTCCTCTTGCTTCGTCAAAATCACGAAGAAAACATCCTGATCTTTCGCCTAAGCATGTTCCTGAACCTCTATTTATAAACTTGATTTGTGGCACATTCAGGTGAACATCAGCAAATTATAATCACTCTCCGCAAATAACGAGCGACGATGAAAACAATTTTCCCTCGCAAAGATTACATCCCATCCGTCGTTTATTACACCCAATCACGTGATCTAACAATAAACTACTTTTCACAATATTATTTAGTAAGGCCTTCCTTTCACACTTTCGTTTTTTCCCCCTTTTTCTTGGAAAAATAAGAATCGTGACCATTCATCAAGGATGACGGTACTCGTTACCGAAATCACGTTTATCATAGATCTCTGGTCTAAGGTTTTAGTTCTCTTTGCTACTTACAATGACATATATACCAGGATCTATACAGTAAAATAGACTCAAAGATTGATCATATAGGTTCCATTTTTGTTTGTAGTATGTTAGGTATTAAAGCAATATTGCTGAAGCGAAGACTCGCGAGCCACACACGACGAATTACGAGCCAGTCCGGGACGCAGGCTTGAGTTATGGGACCGCGATATATAATATTTATGAAATATATTTTGGTAGATCTAGTTAGTTTTGGAGGTGTTGCTGAGACACAATCAGGTATAGATCTTGGAGATATTTTTTTTGTTTTTACTTTTTGTAATAAACTTTATTGTTGGGACTTGTTTGCGATTTAACCCCGTTTAGTTGTATTTATGAATGTCTGCCCCCTTGGGAACCGAAGCATATTGTTGAAAAACATTTCAGAAGAAGATAAAATCTCTTCAACTTTGTAAGTATTACCTAAAATGTATTATTATCCTTTTTATAATTTTTGGGCCAATTTAACCCTTTGCGGTCACAAATAAACTAAGTTGTCATGTGCTAGCGATCCATCCCAAAATGTATTTTAATTGAAATTATTCATGCAACTTTACATAAAATAATAATTAAAACAGTCTATGATTAGATATAGACACTGGTGACAGGTTAGCCATGTGCTTTGTCACCTCAATAAGGCTTAAAGTACTTTGAGAACTTTTTTTTAATTGGTATCGAACACATACAATATTTTTGGTCTAGGATTTGATGTGATCTACCTAGTTGTATTCTTAGCAAAATCCAGGAATACTTATTTGTGTTAGGAAGTTTACTCGGTAGGGTATAAATTCGCATTTTGACCCTTAGGTACGCCGCTAATTCTGTTTTAAGAAACTAAAATAAATCATCTCAAAATAGCTGAAAACAGCAATATCATTGAGTAACACCAACTTTGTAAGAGTAATTTAGTAACCTGCCTTCCGTTACACATTGGCAACAGAAAAATATATCATTCGTTAGTTAAACAAGTGATATATTTCACTACCAATAGAACGTAACTGAAAGTTTAACATATATTTTGTATTCTTTGATGCTATTTATGTTTCCTTTTGACGTAGGTGGCGATGTTCCACTTCGGAGTAGCTGCCCACAGTCCATGAATATGGAAAGTTGGTATCACATTTTGCTTTTAATTTTTAATTTATTTATTTTTTAAACTCTCGTACTTTTATGTTATATCATCGGAACTGAGTTATCGAGTTCCGGTGAGTGGGTAATAAATCTAAATGTTTTCGAGTTTTGAATCTACGAAAATAAGGACGAGGGTTCACATGTATGCTTTATTGTATCTGATATATTCGCTGATAGAGGATGAGTTTTAATGATGCTTTTTACTGTGTAAGTAAGGGTCGTAACATTACAAAATTTTCAAAAATCGTTACATCCTATTATTAAATAATATATTATATCGATCCTTGTTCCATTTAGTAGACTGAAATTCAGAATTTCTTCTTTATTATTATTTAAGCAGAGAGTGATCTGTCCTGCATGAATGCAACAAATTGACTTTCCGCTCTGCAAAACCTCATCCAGGATAATTATACTTCTTACATAGATAGGAAATATCTATTTAACATTTCGTATCTAAATCAGTTATTTTTTAATTTAGAATAAGTTAAGGTAAGTAGGTACTGGTAAGTACCTAATTGTAATAATTACCTACATGAATAAAATAAATAAGTATCACTGTAACGTAATAGACAAATTAATGTTACTATAACATACATTAAATGTATTTATCAATGATTATGTTTATGTCTAACTTATAGATATTATATGTTTTAAGCAAATAACTTCTACTTTGAACATATCCAAACACAGCTCTGGAGCTCGGCATGCAGGAAGATGGCGTCGGTGCGCGACACGATTTGTCAAAAGGAAAACAAACAACCCAGAAATAGTTTGAGTTGACAAGTTTATCGCCATTCCCGCCCGCTACTGTTACCAAATTATACTAACAGCCTAGGAATTTTATTCAACACCCGGAATTTTCCGCTTTCCTTCACTGATTTATATACACTGTATTTTGTATATATTTTGTTTTTATAACCATTGGATCAAGCTGAAACAACTGCGTTTGTAATTCAAAAGTATCACAGCGATTAGGTATGTTTACTTTATTTACCAAAAGGAATTCCAATTTGTAAATGTAATTTTAGGTACTTCAATATGTCCTAGTTACAAAATACAAAATATATGTAGCTTATCAGGGTTTCCATATTTTAGAGGGGCAACCAATCTGATTTAGCCTAAAGGCAGATTTCATCATTATGTTAAATGTGATAAGTGTGATAGATAACCCATGCTGTTTAGTTTAATTTGATCGCAATTATTTATTAAGTTTCATTTGATCGTAGTTATCATTTATTGGTAAAGGTATTGGTAGGTAAGTTCTGTAGTAGGTAAGTATGGACAATGTGCGAATTGCGTTATCGAACAAATATAAAAAATTGCCAGTAGGTGGCGCCGATTCAACATAGAAAAGGTGAAAAGTTCCCATTAAACACTGGTCATACACTACTCACATTACAGTCGTTCATTAGAAATATTTTCCCAGAAGTATTCTAATGGAATGCGTCCTACATCTAATTAATCTTGTAATACAATACATTTATAAAACATACTACGCAGAGATGGATCACAGCAGGTGATAAATATTAAAAACTCGACATAAACAAGTCCGAACACGTAACTAGTTTCTGTGGATATTTGTCTAAGCAAAAACTGTCGGATACGGAGGGAAGCACTTAGGATAGCTGATACAGCGCGATTTATTTAAGGACACGTTTGCGATTTGTCGACAAACAGGATAGTCACATTATAATTGATTATAAGTGATTTTCAATGCCTACTACTAGCTCTAGAATATATTATGTTAATTTAAAATCGTAATGTTTAATCAAGTTTTTATTAATTTTATTTATTAGAAGCTGATCGCTATCAGGCTATCAAGGAGAAACTACGAACTAATCAATTTATCTGACACTATGTGATACATGAGCCTACTTAATCTGTTGTAAGGAAATACTTAGCAGGCTATTTATTTTAAAAAACGAAGAAGAAAATAATAGGCCGTTCTCCGGATTGAGCAAACCAAAGTTAAGATTTTTTGCAGATCATCCTTCATTGCATCGGCTTTTGCAGTTTCAAGATTTCAGATTAAGTACCGAAAGATTGAGCCACGAGACATGAAGCTTTATCCACATCCACTTGCATGATATATCACAAAATTTTGATCTAGCTAGCCTAATCCCTTGAGGTCCAGACGCCGCGTAGTTGACGACAAACGCAGGTGTACGCGAGTGTGTGGCCGCCCTACCGAGGGTCGTTGAAGTTACGCGGGTAAGAGCGCAACAAGAATAATACAAAATGTTTTTCATTTTCTTTATGTCACCCCCGGCAGTCGTAAAGGCATTAAGCGTGACCAAACTTTTGTTTGATACGAACAATATAAGTATGAGCGCATTGCTGTATCTACTCAGTTCAGCATTTATACTTTAAGACAGAAATCTTGAGATACGACGCACAAATTTAACTTTAAATTGATTATTTATATTGTTAGGTCCAGGATGGGTGGATTGCGTGAAAGAAGACATGAGAGGGAACTAAATGATTGAAAAGGTGAAGTCTGACGGAGTCTGATAGGAATGTAAATAGATAAACCTACCTATGGAAGATAATAATATTGATGCGACAGTTGAAATGTTAAAGGATATAAATGACAATGATAGTTGACAAGAAAATATCGCTTTTCAATAAGTATGGCTGCAATGAGCCATTTTAATAAAATAAGAAGGAGATCAAAATGGTTATGATGAGATGAGAATGCTGGTCAGGTTCTATAATAAATATCCTGGCAAAGTACAAGTGTGTTATCAATATGGTTATGATATCATTAGATCTAATTCCCGATTGACAGCACTAGGCAAACATGCGAAAACGAAAACATAGTAGCTAAAACTGCTTCTGCCTTATTAAAAAAAAGGTCTTAAAATCCTACCAACACACCAACACTTCAAGAATCCCAACTTAAGTTATTTTTAAAATAACTTAAGTTGACCCTAATAGAGTTCACTTCACAATATTGTCGTCTAACTTAATCTGCGAATAAACTGAAGAAATGGCAGGGGTGTACTTACACTTACAAATTGCTCGATTTTAAATTCAGACTAGAATCGTTTGTGTCGTCCCTACATCGGGCGAAATGGAGGCGCGGCGCGGGTGAATCGGTGTAATTACTTTATTAGGTGATACCGGCAGACGGTAGGCCTACAATATGCCACAGTGACAACCCTTAGAACTTTGTCCTGGTAATACTTAAGTACTATAAAATGTGTAAGTTTGTGAGGATGTGTGAATGAATGTTTTGACTCTTTTATGCAAAAACGGCTAAATGAATTTGGATGAAATTTAACTTATGGTTTTTTTTTATTTTATAGAATTGTAAATAACCATACCCCAAGCTAAAGGTTAGCGTATAGAGACGATTTAATATGGGTTGGTAATATTCTCATAAACTTTCGTCTATTATCTTATCATAAGTAATACACTTAACTTTTACGAAGATTTGATGCAACAGTTTTAGCATTGAATATGAGGCAACTACTTGGAAGGTTTAACAAAACTAGGCACAAGGATAGATAGGCACGCTATCTATAAATCAAACAGAAAAGATAAATGACAACGGACCTACCTAAATCACAAGCCGGCGCTCAAACAAGACACGAGAACACTTTAACGACAAATTAACAGCTTCAATTACTTACAACTACCGGTGCGCTATCGCAGCGGCAATGAACTAGCAACTGCCTCCCAGAGCTACCTGTGGCTCGCTCCTAATAGCCCGGTAATAATATTTTATGGCTATTACCTTTGTATACACGGATAAAACGTTCTTACCCGACCTCACACCGTAAAAAACCGGCGACAATTGCGTTAACAGGATTCGTTTTTTGAAAAAAGAACAAAAGAAAAATGAACAAAACGGTCTGTTTTTTGAATATTGTTATTCTTTTTTTAAAATTCTTGTCGTAGCTTTCACATTTTTATTATCGGTGACAATTGCATTATGTTAAAAAATCAATTTTTACAATGGAAACTTTTGTTTGGTGAGTTTATTTGTTTTAATAGAGAAAGCATGATGCAACTTCAACGAAGTATCGTTCTAGGAAGTCGCCGACGGGATGGGGATGTGCCAAAAAGAGATAAAGTAGTTTTATTGATCTATACGGACGTTCGGGCGGTGCGAGTGTGAGTTGAATGAAACGAAGATAACTTGCCGCCCCAACTTGTTTTGTCCTTTTTTCTCCCGCATATTTTTGGTGGCGGCATCCCTCTCGGGCCACGTGACCTAAGCAGGGTGTAACTCACCCTACGGCGGCCATAACTTACTCATAGCGATAGGCGGTACGGTCGCGAAAAACATGTCTACATTATTCTTATTTTTAATTTCTTTTTCGTTACATATTTTAGGTTTATTTTTTATTTGAAACTTAGGGAGTTTCACACATAAAATATTTACATTTATGAGCTAAATTTGGACTTATGATTCACAATGTGGATTAGTAAACATTCTCGAAAAGAAATACAAAGTTCTGTTTACGAATAGAGAATAATATTAATTGATTAATTATATTACTAATGAAATTTCATAGGTTCCCTATGCTTGAAGGTGTGTTTTAGTAATAAAATGAAAGGAACAACATTAATATTATAACCATACCGGGAAATAACTTTTTATTTGGTGCTGTTCAACCCAAATGTGCATCTCATAAATTACGGCTCTCCTTCAGTATTTCTTTCTCTGTCTTGATTTATATTTTGTCTTGTTCTCTCCCTCGCTTTATTAACTGACTAGCTCAATTCACCCCGTGTATTGTATCCAATATTTTGTTTTATAAAATAACGATGCGAATATCACAATGTCCCGATGGATATTGTGATAGGTACTCGTTCAATCGGCTCAATCTCAAAACATCCATTTTGATAAATAGGTAATTATATCGATACCTATATAGATACCTATAACCTAGGTAGGTTAGGTTGGGTGGTTAGGTTAGGTTGTAAAATGAATGTTGATTATGGTACTCGTATTTGAGATTGATAAATTACAGCACAGCTTGACTGATCAATCATCTTGAAATACCTGGGTCCCTACATGCTAAGATAATTTTATGCCTACCAATTAGACCTACGCGTGTTCTTGTATTATTTTGGTATCTGCGGGGTATAGGTAGGTGACTAACCCGAAAAAAATTTTCGCAAGGTACGTAACGCCACGAAGTCTATTAGGAATACCTATACGTATGTAAAAGTACCTATGACCTATAGGTATAGCTACATATTACATATATCTAGAAAATAAAAAAATAAATTTCGAAATTAAAAACCTAATCAATTTACATAAATCTGGCCGAAAATTAGCAAGCGTTCTTTTTTTCAAATTTTGTCCAATAAAACCTCAATTAATAAAACGCTTTGTTTACAATATTAATATAAAGTGGTTGTAAAATAAGAGCCCATACAAACAATCACGGAGGTGCTAACTGATCGTTAACGTCAAGTTTACGATGACGGTTATCGTAAACATCTCGTAAAACAAATAATTATCCGCTTCACTTCGACGCAGCCACTGGATAAAGATGAGAACACTTGAGTAGAAAAAACGATTCCATCGTTCATCCGAATTTATTTATGTAAAATAGTTTTAAATCTGTATGTTTTTAATGGAGGACAATAAAAAGTTTTGTTGACTGGTAAATCTTCTTTTGAATGCTTAATAGAGTTGGAGTTCATTGGATGGATTGGATTGGCAATAAGTTACCTATCTAATTATTGTTAGTACACGTAGGTAAGTACATCCTTTGAAAAATTACTAATCTAAAAGTGCTGATCGAAAATAAATAATAAGATACTCACTTTATTCTGTCGTTTTGGATCGATTAGCGTAATAACGTGATTATTATTATTAATAAAATTTTAAGTAAGTATAACTCAACATACCTATCGGTATTATTTATTTTACCAAAATGAAGTGTATGTTCCCCTTTAATTCAAAGTACTTATTTCTAACTATAAATCAATAAAAACTATGGTATGCTTACATCCAAATCTGTTGTTAGCGCCATCTATTATCGAATAGCTAAACTACACGCAAATAAATCAATATTGTTTTTTTTAACATCAATGCGTGTACATATGTAATTTGAAATAAATATTTTCTAAATTACAATACACTTCATAATCAAGGCTTTAATTAAATAAACATAAAAGTCATCTCATAATCTCATAATGACTATAAAAAAAAGACCCACAACAGAGCCGTGTGCATAAGTAGTTCTAGTTATTCAAACAACGAAACCAATAAATTATCTAGTAAAGCTATAAAATCATTAGTTAATATGTACATTAGCACATCGGCGCAGTAGACAACCTGACGCCCATTTGAATGAAGCTTTATAGCCTCATAAACCACCACTTGCGGTAATAAAGTGATTTATCCCATAAAATAACAGCTGATCGTCGTGATTACGCACAATACGAGCGAACTCATAATTTTACAGCCAATTTACAAACAATAAAAGTCGTTCTCTTGTCTTACACGCCCATTCGCCCTCCGATATCTCCATATTCGACGGCCGAACGTCGTAACTCGTAACTTTTATAACCCAATAAAACCATAACCTCGGAGCTCCAACTTAGCAAAGTATAACTCAAACTGTCGACTGTAGATGGCGCACATCGCTCAACGACCGTGCCGCCATCTGTGAGTGAAATTGTGAAGCTTTTTATGAGTCATTTGAGGTCTTCACATCGTTAAGTAGATGTTTTATGGGTTCGATTGATGCCGCTAGTGTAGCACTGCAGACGAAGTTTTACGTATTCATTGACTCAGAGAATACGGTGTCGACGACAAATGAAATACAGTAAATACCTACTCGTTTCAAATATATATTTTTTTATGTCATAAAACACGATAATTATAAAAACAAGTTTAACTACAAGCATTTAAGAATTTTAACCTGAGATTAGTAGAGCAGTTAAAAATAAACGATAAGAAAGAATTCTCAAAGAGCGGGTTTCAAGAAACCCAAACAACTTGAAAGAGAATTCAGAAGTGTATTGTCGTGTTATATGAAGTGCCTGGTAATATACGAACTGTAAATTGCATCATAAACATCCGCTCGGCTCCCGCCGCGGCAGGTTTTCTTTAGTTCGACTATTTTAGTACCCCATCCCACCGCATGAAGTAGCGATTTGGTAAAGAGACATCTAGCGGACAAAGGCAGAACTTTTTGGTATTGCTGTTGAAAGGTGCTTGAACCATGTTGAGAAAGGTAAATTCTTGAAAGATTATATAGTAAAAACGTGAATAGTAATACAGTTGGCGTAGGAATTGTTCTGAAATGCGATTTAAAACATTTTTACTACTAATGAAACATCAGTTTTAAAAAGCACCATGAAGTCTCACACATAGATGGCGCTACTCTGATTTTGTTTTGGTGACAAGAGCATGGAGTGTGTATTTTATTATGATAGCATGCGTTTGTTTGTTATCTTTTTAATAATAAAAAATCGTAAATGCAAACCCTTTCTAAATAAGAAATAATTTATTCTTAATTCTCGTTTAAGTTTTAAGAAATTACTTAAATGATAAATGTTGTACCTTCTGTCGTAGGCAGATGAGTATACCTACCTAACTACCAGGCCAATAAGTACCTACCTGGTAGGTAATTATTGAATTTACGTATTTCTATCTACTGTAGAATACATAAATTAAGATTACGTGTATGAGCCTAAAAAAACCTAAGCACCTAAAAAGAAATAGAATTAAAAGAAAAAAAGGTATATGCTTATGTTTTTCATACATTTATTATAACCAGGAAGCAAAACATTTGCCAATTAAGAAGTGTTGGAATCCGTTGACGCTTGATAATTAATTGGTGAAAACTTCTGGTTGTTTAAAATAAAAGACTATTGTGAAACAGTAGGTAAGTAGGTATCTATATAGGTACCTATATAATACTTATGCCAAATTTATTTTTATAATTTCATTAATGGATGTACGAAAATAATATTCTCACGTATGCCATGGGATGAATTGACACTGGAACTAGTGAGAGATGAGATTAGAGCGATGATTCCACCCTCTTGGTAAACTATAGTTGTAATTCGTTGAATGGAACAATGGTGAAAAAATGAAATGCTTTCTTTAAAACAGGACGAAATCCCAAGATGGACCCATGAACAAGTTTTACCTAAGCAATTAGTAGATATATTTAGGTAGATGTTAGTAGAGGTAACAATAATAGGTATAGATATGGTACATACTTACTTCTTAACAAAAAAGAAACAATCGCTTCACACATAGGTACAGGTAGGTATACCTACTTAAAGGACTTTAATCAACGGAATCGCCTCTACAACCATTATTTACCTACATTAAAACATAATTAATACTACTAATTACATTACGATGCTGATTTAAATACTCAAATAACTAACATAGCACGGTAACTAATTACTAACAAAAAGCTAAAAAATATTTTACTCTTCGCACCTGTCAACCTAACCGATTTTTTTCTATATAGGTGCAAACAGGCACGTAGTAGTCGAGTTGACATAACTAACACCAACAGTTCATTGACCTTATAGTATCTGCATATTGCCCAGGTGCAGTTCATAGTCAACTGTCGCGTAGATGTAGGTTAAAAGACTGTTCAACACCTTGATCATAAATTTTAGCGATATAGGTATTTAATGGAAAATTAGCTGATACAAATTAAATGCTATCGAAAGGTAAATATGCCTTGTCGAACAGACTCGGCGCAAATACCTCGGCGGCGCAGAGAACTTTCAAAATATAATGAACAGAATTATTGTCACTGATCATCTACGTCAATCAATGAATTCGTTGAGTGTGGGTTAAAGGGGAGAAGGGAAGACACCTTCATGTAAGTATATGTATTCAAGACACTAAAAAGAGAAGTACCTACTTACGAAATATAATAAATAAACTAGCTTTAAAAACTTCTTCCCTTTTAAATTCTATGATGATCTAAATCGCAAATCTCAATAACGCATAAGCCGAGATTATGCACACACCGCTGACTACCAAAAGTTTCCTCAAACCAGCTCAAACCCATATAATTACATTCAGTAACAAACTAATCTCCTCGCACCGAAAGTCTGAAAGAGCATAAATTCGATTTAAAAACTTACTCGATATCTAGGGTAATTATAAAAGAGGGGGTGAGTGACAAATCCCCGAATAAAACAACAAGGAAATAATTCCGGGCATAAATCGTCCTCTCAGTGTGAATAGAATAGCAATTATTTGGTTGAGTTGGTGCTGTTGGCTCCTACTATTTTTACAAAGTCGAATGATAATCGCTTTAGAGTAATATGAGTTAAACTGAGCGACGGCGTTCAGTATTTGTTGTTATTTTATTACTATCTATCTACTTACTATCACGTTAAGTACCTTGTTAATTATTATGTACCTAATAAGGTACTTAACGTGATAGCTATCTCTAGTGAATTGACATAAAATACACAAATTACGACAACTAATACGACGCTACGATAAATGCATTGATATCCGAACGTTAAATTAATAACTGTAATGCATGAAATATTAAATCTACTTAGTTGAATTATTTTTATTAAAAATATAGGTTTATCTGAACATGACCGTAAAAAAACAATAATGATGACATTTCGGGATATATTACCAAGCACTATCTAACAAAGTATAACTTGTACTACGAGTTTAAAAAACATGAAAATATACTTCATCCATGACCATCCTTTTGTATATAAATACATAATTCTACATAAAAATACTCAGATCATTGCAATATTCATTCATACAAGTATTTAAATTCATTTCTTGTAATAAATCTAGTAAAATATTCATTTACAATAATTACCTAATCAAGTCAACTATAAAAATAAATTAAGAATACATATTAGATTAAGGTTGTATTAAATTCGAATCGGTTTCTCAAAAGAATCTAAATTACGTGACAAAACAAAACATGACTTGCTAGTTATACAAATATGTAAATTGACGAAGTTGCTACTTTATTAGATAACGAATAAATACTGATTGATAATCACTGATATTTTTATTACCATACATGAATTCACATCGTAAGTGATAACCGAGTGAGAATCTCAATGAGAAAAAGGCTTAGTAGTATTTTCACATGGTTCCGGCCACCGTTGTTAGAACTACCGCACATTTCCTGAACACTAATCTTTTTCGTACTCAAAGGGCGTGATACCGATATGTCGGAGCTCTTCAAGAAGTGGTCAGCCTTTGGGTAATGACAGGGTGAGGTTCGTAAAAACAATGTACCACCAAAGAGACCCAAAATGGGTTATCTTTTTGAACTCAAATAAATTGGAACTGATTTCGAAGTGATCTTTTATTTGGGTTAGAATGCTTAGTGTTTGTATACCTACTTATAGTATGACATAATGGTGTACGAAATGGGGCAATAATTATACTCGTATATTGCCATATAGACAGAGGATTTGAAAAAGGAAGCTGGGACAGACTAGATACAGAAGGCGGAGGATTGGATACTATGGCACGCATTGGCGCAGATCTTCGAACCCAAGTCCCCCTCATCTGCTGGTTGACGGTTCTGGCGCAAGCTTTCCCGTCGAGGTTAAGAGAGGTTAAACACACTAGAAAAACCAAGACTGCCTAAATCAAGAGAAAAAGTAAGAGAACTGATCCTGAGCTTCAAATGATCAAGCTGTAGATACAACGATGGATAAGGAGGCTTACTATTCATCATCATCGTAGACCAGGGGTCGAGTGGGAGTCTCAAATATTTGTGGAGACGAGTAAACGTAGGGTACGAATTTTTGGGGGTTTTGTGGGTACCTGATGAACCTAGTCAGTTGTCGCTTCATGTTTTGCATAGCATATAACATATATACTAGGAAATAATCCCAATATGGCTACCACAGGTAAGGGATTGTATGATACCGTTATACCGTTTAAATATCATTGTCACGTCTTACGCTCCGTGGGGCCTTGTTGGTACCTCAAAATTTACCGTAACACAGTTTTCCTGATTGTTATGCTTAACATTTGAATAATTATGGAAATACATATATAAATCACGCTCTGAATATAAATTTCTGTCTAATATATTGGATTAGAAATAGAGTTAACGGATTCTAATAAGAATGTTTTTGACAACTGGTTTTAATATTGTTTTGGGTAAGTAAATAGTTTTGACAGCTAGATACTTCAATCTAGTTACGATGTTGTGAACAACTGAACTAATTCCATAATAAAATTCACAAAAAGGTAAAGAAAATACGCCTTTTTCTATCTTATAGTATACGTCATTTCAAAATCCACAGAGGACTAAGTTAATATTTTGTTTTGTTTATTATATTAGAAATCTATAATTTGTTATCGATATTCTTATATAAATGACTAGCGGCGCGTATTCGGGCTCGCCCGGGAATAAATTCCATATAATGACGCGATACACAAAACATATAATATGTATTTAAGTATATAAATAGATGATGACGATGATGAATAAGAACAAAAATAGGAGAATTTTAAAATAGAAGTGCCTCTCAATGTTATCTTTACAACAATTAAGATTATTTCGATTTGCATTCAAAAGACAATTATCTACGAACAAAGTAACACTATTAAATAATCAAAAACCGGTGCGAGCGCCCCCAACTTTAATCAAACCCTTAAACAATACCGCGAGGAGCGAATCTCGAGCTCAATAAAGAAGCTCGGATAAAAATAAATTAGCGTATCTCTGTAGAAGAGTGATGGGGGTCGGAGAGACCCGCGTAAGGAAAAAGTTGAGGGGCTCAACCCTTCGCAGTTTATTTACTTCCAACGCCCTCTGTCGCTACACTTTGATAGGGCTTTTATACTTCCAACTAGATAGATACTAGTATCAGTTAGCTACCTTTTAAGAACGTTTCGTAGCTATATTTTTTAACTGTTAAGATAGCAAACAAGAAGTCAGCGCACTTGATGGAAGACTACCAGTTATATTTGGCTTTGGTTTTGATAATCTATTAATAGGAGAATTTTATATCAGACACATCGTAGAGTTATTAGAGTAGATTTCTTCAATTAATCTCGTTTACATGATAACTTAGTTTCGCTGAAACAATTTTTACTGTTGCAATCCACTGTCAGTGGATTTGACTCCGACATAACCTATTCGTGGAAACGACCGTACGAAAAAAATGCTAAATTTATATTTTCATCAAATAAATTGTCTTTATTAAATTAAAGTTTATCTAAAATTGAAAGATATACGACTATTATTGATGTGTGAATTATTTAAATGAGTTTGTTTTATTCATATTGTGTGTCTGCGTATTGTGATAACGGCGCCTGTGTAGGAAGCATATAGATGTGGTCTCTTGCAATCAATGCAGTCGCTCTTCGCTCGTTTTCAGTGGTAAAGTCACGTGATGTTTTTTAATTTTCTTGCCCGCCAGGTAGCTTTTATTAGAAGACACGTTTTTCTCGGTTATGTGCGTCAAACAAGAAGCTGTAAACATTTGAAGGTTGACATAAATCTTATTCCTCAGAATCTAAGTAGGTACAACCAACCACAGAGGTGTATGTTTACCCACTGTAATAGAGGTTAATAACATAAGTACCTACATAGCTATATTTTAAATTATACTTCACAGGTAACTTATGAAAACCCTCTAGGTATAAACACGTGAATTAATTTCACGAGATAGATACTTAAATGTGGATGTAGAGTCGCTTCTCTACATTCGTATTTATTTTGTTTAAGTCGAACTCACCATAAGGTAGGTACATAATCAGAAATGATGTCTCGTGATGAGATAGAACATGCGAAGACCTCAAAAAGTTGGAACAGGATAACTACTGTTTTGTAGGAACTTAGAATCAGAAACTCCTCACTTCATACTACTTACTTCCCTTCCCATTTCTTTGGGAACAATTACGCTCATTGGATTTGGGACTGAAAACATACCTACTAAGGTTAACCTTCGGAAGAAAATGACATAAAAAAATCCAATAGGAAAACCGGTATAATTTTGCCCTACCTACTAGGAATGAATACTGAAGAAACTTTGGATTTTGACTACACTAATAACTACCCACAAGTTATTAATGTTATGATAATTTAAATATGTCCATCCTAAGGTTGCCTGGAAAAGATCGCTTGTAGCGATAAGGCCGCTGATTGTAGTACATAATTGTCTTAATACTGTCCGTTTTACTGTAATGTAGTTGTGTATAATAAAGAATTATCTATCTATCTATCTATCTAAGAAACTTCATGCGCAGAACTCGCTCTTGCTACCACCGCCACTAGGCAGTCAATTAGTAATAAATTAATATAATAATAAACCTTCCAAATATAGCATCCTCCCCTAATTCACCCCTATTTGCATGTAATGCAGGTGTAAGTGCAAACGTGCGCGGCTCGATAAATAGGTGCGATTGGCATAAATCACTGGCGACGCATGCGCAAGACGCGTCGCACCGACTCAATTAACTGCTGCGATTTCAATTAAAACGCCTCCATGGATTTACGACGTTTCTAATTTATACACTTTTGTTACACAGAGGCGACGAACATTGGGTGTCAGGTGTGGGTGTGGGTACCTATATAGAAATATATTATTTACATGCTTATGTCTTTTATATACATTTTATGTACCTAGTACCTACCTACCTACAATTTTGAACGAAAATTTAGTGGACAAGGTATTCGCTAGTCAAAAAGGAATACCTTTTTTTGCTCTTGATTGAAAAATATCGATCCTAGGAAAGATTAATTAGAAATAGGAGGATCAAAATAGTAATAAAAAATCCAGATAACTTTTTAGACCTAATGTTATGTTATGTAACCATTTTTCGTGTAAAGTTAAATATTAGCGAGTTACCTATTCAATTTACAAAAAATCGACCATAAACCTAAGTACCTATTCAAGATGACGAAAAGAATCCAGTGACTCCTTCTCCCTCTCCAAAGAACAGATAGGTTATATACCGCAACGTCCACAACTATGGTCTGCAATCTGTGTGGGAACATGGATAGGTATTAGTGTCGAAATCGAAAACAAACGCGGCTCATAAACAATACTCAATAGCAAGATAACCACTTAAAACTTTTTTTTTAGTAAGAGCTCGATGACCTACCTACAAAGTATTCTTAACTCTAGAGTCCACGTTGATATAATTATATGAATTTTATAACTTTTCTCCCATTATATTTTCTCCAATTGACATAGTAGATACCTATTGTATTCAAAAAACGTGAGTCAAAAAATAATACCTAATGATCGATTACTTCCCAACCGCCTCAAGCCTCCATTATCATAATACGCAGGCATGATGTGTGTAAGTGCAATTTACCGAATATACTCGAAATAAGCGGTTATAACCAAGCTTATATGTATACAGTGACTAACTGTAACCGAAGCTGACCAATCATAAACATTATGTGCTAAAGCAATTAGGTAAGTAGCCGCCACTTACTGACCGTCGAACCGATTCAAGTTCGATATTCGAATCGCACGCCATGTCCTACAGCATTTTGCATAAACGGTACCACGCCCCTGAAATGTCACTTGTACCAGTAAATAATCTTTTCACAACGTTTTTAATAAATGGTTATTTAAAAAATAGCCCGCGATGGAGATCTTATAAGCTTTTCTCAGAGTACTTATATGAATATTAAGTTATTTTTGCGAGATATATAATTTTGTAAACGTATTGTTATGTGCTTTCGTAATTATATTGCCGTAACCCGTATACTCAGCGACTTAAATGTAGTGTAGGGTAAATATTGTGACAACTACTATATAAATAGACAGACTTAAGTAGGCACCTAAAATAACTTTATTAAAAATATATTCAAATAAAAATGGTAATTACTCTACATACCTTCCTACCTACTCTTCGTGTATAATGAACGGGGCAATATTTTACAAGAACCAAACAGACTAAAACGGTAATAATAACAAATACTTAGAGTGCAGATATAGTAAATTAAACAAAAAAAGTTATACGATGGAATTAAAACAAGTTTACAAACGAATAGCTCAGAATAAACGATCCAATAAAAATACCATAACATCACATAATTCAGTCATCAAACTAAATTACTTACAAATAATTTAGCCGCCGAACTACACAATCAGAGTTAGTTACAGCTAGTTTTATGACGAGTCGGGGTTGCGTCGTAAACTCATAAAATAAAAGTTGGAAGCGCGAACAAACCAATAGATAATGAACTTTTATTGGTCAGTTTTACAGCTATCCCCGAATGATCATAAAGTGAGTAATTGTAAAGTGTAAAGTATATATTATATCGGTGCAGGGTTAAAAGGAAAAAGGGTAACTTACGTTATTGTGCTGTATTTACAGAATTACAATATTTACGAGCGTGAAATTTGTAAGACATTTAACATTTTACACGGTAACAAAAGTCATAGGTAACTGTTTAAAAAAAGGTTACCTTACACATTACATAAACTAGATTTTTTAAGGTTATAGGATAAAGTTCCATAAATAGATACTTCTCCCATACTTCTTCCATAAAGTTCACTTCCATTAATTTAAATAGTAAGCAGCTACTTACTTAAAACCACCGCCCCCCGACAGGTATAGGCCGACTTCACTGTTGTTTGTTGTTCAAATTACTGTGATTGGCAGTGTGAAATTGAGTCGGTACACTCGGTACAAATTACTCACGCAACACTGTTTCAATAAGAACCCAGTAGCTCGTTTCGCTTGAAGTGAGACTATTGATTTGCTAGTCGGTAGTCGGTACTTAAGCCGTATTATTTGAGTTTTCTCTGCTGATACACTCATAAATAAAGGTAATTTTACGATTTGTAGCATAATAGGTATCAATCATGCTACCTATAAAAATGTTGATTTTCTTATTCAATTGTATCAATATAAAAAGTTTTTAAAATATACATTATATGGCTAAGTACATAGATTCATAGGGTTGGTACTGGTGTGTAGGTATAGGTACCTACATCAACACAGTTTTTCGAAACAGACAATATACAGTTTTAGTGCACTATTATTTAGTACAATCAAGTACAAAAGTACTTAATAACAGAACAATAAAAGTGTAATAAACACACACTAAAATTAAAATATTGATGATGTTCAACATTATTTATTAATCGCAGCCAAATTTACGTCGTTCTGTATACTGATAAGTAACCTACATATTCGATAATTTTGTGGCTCAAATTTTCAATTGGTTTCTTCAGGGTCGGCAGCACGAGTGTAACGCCCCTGGTGTTGCATACGTCTATAGGCCACGGTAACCATCCATCAGGTGGGCCGTGTGCTTATCTGCCACCTAAGTGGTATTTAAAAAAAATGGATAATCAAACTAGTTTTGTTCCTAATATTGCGATGAACACTATCATGACAAACGATAATAAAAATGACAAAGGGCTAGCAACAAATCATAAATTTATATCGAACACTTATAAGTATCTATCTACATACCGATTACGACAATAATTGTAAAGTGACTATTAAGCCCTGGGCAGATAGGCGGCATGTTTATTGAACGTATAGTGTACTCGTAGCTTTATAGCGATATCCGTTGCAATTAATAACTGTTGTGGTAAGCGAACATTTCGTATGTATCGTAAATTTTGAATTGGTCTCGTTATTTTATGGGGGTTAACTCGATTAACAGTTAGTAAGGGTAGGTTTATTGTATGTGAGCGAGATTATCAGTACATTATAGGATATAAGCGATATACCTACATGTTGAGCCTGGTTTGATGGTATCTATGGGGTTTGTAAATAAGAGAACCTTTTCAAAACTTGTAATTTACAACGTGATTTTCAGTTTTTATTTACAATCTCGATTCGATACATTAGTCTGAACGCCATATTGGTTAGGACAGTTAAAGACTTTCCAATCTATCTTGTCTTTTCTATACTCAGATTAGGTACACATGGCCAAGGAGATACGTATACACCCTGCAGATGAAAGCATACCTATGTGACTGTGTGTACCTACATAATTCAAACGGAAATCAAGTGCTACGAAATTTTCTCTACGCGCATTTAACTCATAATAATTTTGGAATCTGCTATCTATCGTCTTCTTCTTATATATAAAAATGAATTGCTGTTCGTTAGTCTCGCTAAAAGTCGAGAACGCCAGCCGTTCTGATTTGGCTAATTTTAGTCTTGAAATATTCGAGGTTGTCCAGGGAAGGTTCAAACGGGCTCAAAAAATATGGCGATACCTACAGAGTCAGCTGGTATAATTATATTAATAAGTAAATTACAACACTATACCTACCCGTAGGTAATACAATAATAATCCTAACTAAATGGCAAGTAAATAAAACAAATTGTGTAACATATCTACTTGTTATGTGTTAATTAGGTTCCTACTTATTTTAGTCAAAATAAATATAGAGTTGAGAAAGTTATCTTTATTTGAATTAATAAGTGTTACATTTTATTTTCTTCACTTTTTGTCTTGACATTAACCAATGCATGATCGCGACCCGTGATACACTCGCAGTCAACTGACACATAGATATTCATAACTATCTACAATATCTGTATATCATGATATATGGGCGACTCACACTGACCTCGTAATTAATCATGAATGAATTATGAAGTCAACATGTTTAGAGTAGGTTCATTAGTTATACTATTAGGGACGTACACAGCATGACAGCATCTAAATGTATACTGGCATCATTATAATCAGTTAACTAAATTCAATACATATATTCATTTAGGTCACAAACTCATGAATGTCAAGTTTTTTTCCTCTACGTTTACATTTATTTACACTTATTATCAATTTTTTATTTATTTACAGATGAGTCAGCTTACGTAGAATATTTAAATAAATGCGTACCTACGTATATAAAAAAGCCCGTTCTTTAGTTCATAAAGCTTTAATGATAATTTTTATACCAAACTGCTTGTGTTCGTAATTGACTATGACATATGTAATATTTGAGGCCTATGCCACTCTAATCCACTAAGAAAATCCACCAGTGGATTCATTTCCACTTATTATACCACTGACAACAAACACATAAAGGCAAATCCTTTTGAAAACATGAGGCCACGATGTCCTTTTGTAAAGAAAATAGCCTAAACAACATATACCCATGCATATACCTACAATTATTTACCCTGAGCGGGCGTCGAACCCATAACCTCTATCAATATTTTCATCTCTCACGAACCTATATCAAAAATTACCTATAACTTTACTAAGTCCATAATACGTTCTTAGACCTTTAATTTATTACTCAATAACGTTCTAGATTTCAAATCTCCACTATCCCTCGTACCTATTAATCATTTACCCGTGTAATACTACCAAATTCAATATGCAAATAACTATATAGGTAACCCTGCCAACGCTGTAGTGCCTCTCCACAGTCTCTACACCCGTACGGTCTCGGTTCCCAGGATTGAAACAGTGAGGTAAGTCGCACAGTTAAAGGAGTCGTGTAGAGGACAGGGCAGGTCGGGTGAGCGATACTATCGTCTCACGAACGTTCCTTTACCGGGTACCTTTACAGGGCTGTGGTTAACCCTCCGTAGAAGAGATTTTATTTGTAGGAAGATAGGTACCTTATTTTCTAGCTAGGTTTTATTTTGAATAACGTGTTGCGTTTCAATGTATGGTTAACGGTGGGATACACTGGATGCGGAAAGCGGAGAACTGAGTGCTATAACGCATATTGGGAAAGCCCTATGTCCAGAAGTAAAAATGTATTTTAAACAATTTATTGCAAATAGTATTTATTGCAAAGGATTTTTTTAGCAAGAGTAGGTATTTTTTATTATTTCTGAAACCAACTAAGTGATGTGACTGACAAAATAATAGAATCATCAATTCATCGCTAACCCTGCAACTTCTTAAACGCTTGTGTGTACAAGTAAGTATACGTGCATATACCTAAGTGCTTTATTTCTTAATTTCTTTTTATGAAAGAAAGAAGAGATTGCGATAAGGAAGAGAACTCCTACGTTCTCTTCCTTATCGCAATCTCTTCTTTTCCTCTAGAGTACGATATGATACCACCGATTCGGACCAGGTACTGTTACGAAATATTATAATTATGAATATTATTGGTCATAGTCCTTAAACTTGACAGCCCTATCCTAGAAAAGCTGTTCACGTTGTATGGTAGCTGCAACACATATCTACCTATGAAGTATAATAGTGAAGGAAAAATAAGAATACCAATAGGGACATAAGTATACTATATTTTACGCGCGACTTCGTCTGCGTAAATGTCCGTTTTAACTGTCATGGGCAAAAAGTTTAAGGTGTATTAGTACCCAGTCTCTATCGTTCTCTTTGTAAGTATATTTCATTACCATCGTTTTAAAGGTTTATACTGACAAAGTAACAGATAGATAAAGTTACTTTTGTTTTTTTATTAGATAATATATTTATTCATTAGTGTCTCTCCTGTCTCTTGTGAATAAATACACCCTTAAACTGGCTATAAGACATCTTCGAATTAGACGTCCATCGTGTGTAGAATATCGATTAACCTGTTCCACAATAACCCACATAGCATGAATAAAAAAAATGTATTAAAACATCACATACATATTCTATCTTAATTTAAAACAAGTTTCTACTCTCCTGGTAGCACAAGATATTTCATCAACAGCTGCTTCTATAATAATATACGATCCGTCATGTATATTATATATATGGACTGTGAGTATATACTAGTTTTATCCTACTGGTATTGAAGGTTTGTATTTTTTTTTGTTTGTCACTCGATCGCGCAAAATCACTGGATGGATTTAGTTGAAAATTATCCCAAAGTATAAATTTTAAATGCGAAATTCGAACGAGCAAAGTCGCATGTAACTTTTAGTAAGCAATAATAATAAATCAACTACCTAATATAGTGTAGATATATCATCGTACTCGCCTTTTTTATTCCAAATTATATTCAAAAGTCAAATAGAGTACAGATATTCCAATAAGAATCATATCTTCGTTGAGTATAAATGATTAAAAAGAAACTGCTTGGTATTGATTAATTACATGTGCATTATTCAATTTTAAATAAACCCAGAGGAGGTTCTGTGCAATGTGCGTGATCACATGTTATAAATCTTAAGTTTAGCTTTTTTACAATTCAAGGTAGACACTATATATTATAGGTACAATATATTTGGACAGATGTATCTATATACCTACTGTTGAGGAAAGAATTATATATCTTTAAATCAGTCTAAAAAAATTCATATTACTGACAAGGACTTATCGACGACGGTTGTGGAGGGTTAGTTCGTGTTAATTAATTTTACTATGGATTTAGTCGCAATAAAGATAGATGCTAAATTTATACTAAATTTGATAATAAGGCTAGCTATATTTAAACTTGCAGGGTAGCAAGGTAGTTATAGATATAGCTAATAAAAATATACCTATTTATTATAGTATGTCCGAGTACGCTCCTGTAAAATGAAGATGTTCAAAATTCCCCGTGCGATACGTCGGTATCAGAGCAACTAATAAATATATCGTATCGGCTAAATAATTGTCTGTTATCGTCGGTTTGGCAGGCCAGGTCGAGGACCGTATATATGGCGGACTTGTAAGAGTCAGTAAATAAAAAGCATTGTGTAAATTAAGTTTTCATCATGCCATTATCACACGCGTAAGTACATATTAATTTTAAAGCTTAATTACCAAACTTTCTTGTAGTGCATAGTGCGATTCCAGCTACGTTATGAAATGCTAATGTGTAAGTAGGTGTTCTCAGACGAAGATTAATTATAAAATGTCTCAGGATAATCTTATACGATAGAAATAAGGAGTTATGGAGTCTAAAATAGTATCTACTTGATCTAGTTTTTTACATCGATGTAAATCCAGATTGTACATGTCCACAGCCATAATGCTATTCAGCATTTTTCCACATGAATAGCACTTCCAAATAGGTACAAAGATATTCGTTACTTTTTTTTTTGCAGGCGGTACGCAGTGTGGAATTCACTTTTTAGCGGCTGTTTCACTCTTTAGTTGCCGTGCTCGGTATCGAAGATGTAACGGATTATAGCCAATTTAATTTATAGTTCCCACCGCTCGCCAGCAATACCGATAAAGTCATTATGCATAATTGTGAAATATAATAATAGGTAGATAGGTGCCTAGACAATTAGAGCCTTCTGTCATTGACATCTAATTAGTAGTACCATAAGAGTAGGCACCTACTGGGTTAATAATACAGGAAGCTCTTAATAATTATGCCAATTTTCCAACACGACAGTCGGTAAATAATGTATAATTGGTCCGTCCAATCATACCTATCTACCTATTTTTAAGGTGAGTGTTATTACGACATTCTACATACTTCGCGTGGAGACAGTCGGGCACATCAAAGGAGGAGTGGACTAAGTAAATTAAAACATTGCAAAACAGCTACACCGAAGAAGTCGCGCTTGGGCAACTTCAAAAATGGCATCGCTCGTCGACTGGTGACGACGAGTAAGTTTTTCGCGACCGTCTCCACTCGATAAATAATGGCGGTGACTTTGACAAAAACTCACCTAGTCCTGTTCGGTGGCCGACGGCGCGCGCTCCCCGCCGCATGCGCCCGCTTCACCCGCTCGCCTCTCCTCCCACCTCTCCCGCACTACCCGCTGTAGAGCAGCGAGCTTTTTCTGCCCATTCCACGGCGCCGGCGCAATCGCGAACCGCTCACTTCCATCATTATAGACGTAACCCTAACTATTTACACCGCTACTGTCTAAATAATAACTACTTATATTTATCGCAATTTGTTTAACTTCACCGACTATTAAAACTGCAGGAACACGATCACGTTTACACTATACTTATGCGAGAGTATTGAAGGATTAGATGGCGCGGAAGGTTATTCTGTTTCACACTGTCCGATATTACAATAGCGGATAATTAATTTAACTTACGACTCTTTATTTACTAAGCTTTAAGGGTACGAGACCGGGTCTCTTTGGTAGGCATATTAAATTTGTACAATGTAATATAGTTCATGTTGCCGACGCAGCCGAGCTGGGGCGCTACGATCGCACATAAAGTAAAACGCACTACGATACACCTACACTATGATACACGGAAGAGATTTCTACAAATTGCACTGGTTTCCAAACGCGAACATCTTCGACGATTACGCGGATATAAAAATATAAATGTATATAAAAATCAATAAATCAACAAAAACAAAACCCGAAACACAAAATAATACGACCCGTTTCTAGTCTAGCATTCAACAGTTTATTGTTTCTTTCAATCGATTAGAAAACATTTTGTCTAGTTAAAATTAATTTAAAAATAATCACAACAACCGAACAACACTTAAATAACGAGAAAATAATTACAAACAATTTACAAAAAAAAAACACAAAGCTATGGAGTGTTCGGCGGACTGCGATAGTATCACTGGGCAAGGCGGTGCGCGCGCGGCGCCTAGTGCTCAGGATGCCCCTGCGCAGCGGCCGCGGCCGCTGCCGCTGCTGCAGCCGCTTTCTGTGCCTGTGCTTGCTTCTCTTGTTCATTCAACTCCTTTATAGCCTGAATCTCCTTCTTTAATTTCATCCTTCGATTCTGGAACCATATTTTGATTTGCCGCTCCGTCAAACAGAGTGCGTGCGCCATTTCTATGCGTCTCCTCCGTGTGAGGTAGTGGTTTGTGTGGAACTCTTTCTCTAACTCTAGCGTTTGATATCTAGTATACGTTTGTCTTCCTCGTCTTCTTAGGCCGTTTGCTCCTGTAACAAAACATAAAAATATCGTTAATTTTGTTCAAATTTGGAAAATAAATGTGGGATCTACCTAAGTCTATGCATTCAAGCGACTCGGGTTTCAGAGGAGCGTTTGAATGCTGAATGGGATTGGTTGTCTCACGTAGCTTAGTTCAAATGACGTTACAATTGGCGGTGACGACAGCTTCATTTCGTTTAAACGTCGATATTGATATATGCGCAGGAGAAGCCTTTGAACGAACCCGCCCAAGATTAAGACTGGTTGCAAACTTGATTAAGAAACATAAACACGTGTGGGCGAGGATGCAAAATTGTTTAGCATTAACTTTCAAGCGCAGTATATGTAAATTAAGAAACAGTTCCTACAGTCCCTATATCAGAAATCTGAGCATACCATTAAGTGAATTGAATATTCTTTTTTTTTGAAGCATTGTGGTACTGAAGTTGAATATTTTCAATGCTTTCAATTGCGTACCAAACTCTTGGTTTGGGACAAAAATAACTAAATAAGTGGCCAATGGCGAAAATTCAACCATTTCAGGGTTGCTCTATGTAGGTATTTGTTGCATTATTTTCTGTATTATAAATTTCAATACTCTTCAGTATAAAACGGATAATTGTAGATTATTTATATTCCACTCAAACTTGTATATATTCCCAAAGGGAAGGACAGAGGTATTTCACCAGTCATAAAAAGTAATAGGGACCCATCCACTGAGCACTTTTTGAATGGAAAATAGCGGTATCTATATTTTAATTACAAATTGCTTTGTTGGTCAGCTACGAGAGGCTAAGTTGGTATATGTTTTGTGTTCATACATAAATATCTAGAACATGACAGACACTTCTAGTTCGAGCTCATACCAGGAAGTATAAATGACACGGCAATTTATTTTAAACATAATAATAAAGGCCAACCCTATTAAAAGCCTGCGGTTATTCGAAAGCTTTCATTGCATGCCATGGTTGCGTGCTCCTCAACGTAATATATAGGTTCTGAACGCACGCTGAGATGCCTTACTTCTTTCCTTTTGTATCGAACTTTCTCAGTAGGTACCTACATTATATATCAGATTAAGACCAATCAGAAAATATCTGAATTTAATTTGGTGGAATCGAAGGTAATACATGCGCAAGGTCTGATGTTATCATTTTGAAATATGAATGCGGTAGCTGATGTGTGACGAGTGAAAAGAGCTTAACTGATTTTTCCCTTTTTTTCTTTTAACAGATGCGAATTGAATGTAAATTTCGGACAAAAAGACTGGTTTTTTGATGTTTTAACGGTCAGTAGCATTAATATTTAAAACAGAGCCTGATGTAACTCATTCAATCACAATCTTGACTGATGGAGGTTTGTCCCCTGTTAATAACCAAACGTATATTTATAAGTACAGTCGTGAACATCAAACGATCCGCCAACGAACTTGTACATAAATATAATTAAATACGTGTCATAATTATGGTACATGAGCGATAAAACACTCGAACAAACACATTGCCTTGCTTTAGTGGTACGAAAATAAAAGCAAGAGTATTCAGGGGCGTACTTCTCACAGTATAAAAGGGTATACGAACCAATTTAATGGCTTAATTATCTTTCAAGTAGTGAGATCAGAGCTTGCTTATCTATCGCTTAAGTTGTACGCAATATGGTCTAATCAATCGTGAGAAAATAACTAAAACACGCCTATTGTTGATAACAATTTAGTTTAATGTAAGTACGTTTTTGGAGGCATGTTTTATTTATTTGTACTTCTGACACTTAAGTGTGACTTTTTCGGTGACGGACGTAAAGATTATTTATGTATTCCTATCGATACAACGATATCAAATGCTTAATTCTCATTAATATATAGCTTTTAAAGCTACTAGATAGTGCTGGTTTGCATTTAGGCCTTATGGGCGGCATAACTCATGATAATTACAAGTTCAAATAGATCACCATATTACGCATGGTATGAAGATGTGGAGTTCGGCAGGGCAGAGCTTCAACCCTATATATTCCTGATCAGAGAAATTGGGTGGAACAATCATCGCGAAATTGCTCACTGTGCAAGTTTTTTGGAAAAACCTTTCCCCGAAACATAGTTTTATAATATACCAAGATTTCTATTACCGTCTAAGGCGCACGTTGCCAGACTCATTGCTCCTGCTGAAAATTTTATAACGCATGGCGTGATAAAAATCAAACCCTATGTCATGCACAACAGCTGTTGCACTCAACAAATAGTAGTGAGACTGAACCTTATTATGACGAGCATAAAGTGTAATTTACTAGATATTCTACTGTTGGATGTGGCAGACAAGTATTGGATACAATTGATAGTGCTTTATAAAATAGCTGACAACAACTTTAACTTTACCGCAAACTGCAATAAAAACAATTCAATAAAGAACTGACAACCGTAACCTTGCGATCGGAAATCGCATTGAGTAAATTCGTAATTAAAATTAATGAAATTGGTTTCGGCATCTGCTGCATTGCGTGCAATCTAAATCATTCTTGTATCTCCCTTCTCCCCTAACGAACGATTCTTATAAAGTAAAGTGCAACCTTTTTAATAATTAACAAAAATTCTTGCGGCCACTGTATGTAGTGGTTAATTGAGTGACGCTAATTGCCTAAGCCGTAAAAGCCTTCCGAGGGCAACCAGTAAATTACGGGACCACTCTTCCTTATGTACGAGTTATTTACGGAATTAACTCCAAATCGTTGTTTACGTTCGACAATAGTAATCAATTTTAGAGAACACCTAAATACTCGGGGTTTGTAATTTAAAAGTAAGCTAAACAAATTACTTTGAAGTGATGAAGTAACAACTCCTGTTGATAAATAAGGTAGGTAGGGTAGGTAGATACCTACATACTATGCTGAGCAAGTTCGTGATGTTTCATGATCAATACGAATTAATTGGTACGGATCAAAAAGCTATTGAATATGTATGGATTTTTAGATCAAATCTTTTCTTATAAGTGTATGAGGCGATAAATGCAGCAGGTGATTATTAAAAAGAAACCAAGAACAAATATTTAATTTCGATATATTATTATTATTTATATCATAATAGTTTATTTTTCGTTTATATTAAACCATCAACTTGATTATACCCTGCCTGATGGTAAATTGAGATGAATTCTAATAAATAATAAATACTACAGTTCCAGGCGCTACCAAAGTGCCACCTGTCTATAGGTATTTACAGTTTCCATTACATAAAAAAAATGGCTACCCACTGACGAATGAACTCAATCGCGATAGCCAAATTCATTAAGACTCATTACTGAGAAAGAGAGCAGACTTGCATATTAATTCGGTGCTTTCTCTGCAGTATGGAGGGCTGGTCAATTTGGGAGGCACAAGCTTGAAATATAATGATAAGTTGAAATAAATACGGAAGATTGAGGTCATTGATCGCGATATCACTCCAGTTAATGTTAAAAGGGATAAAAAATACACTATATACCGACATACAAGATACTTATACCTACGTAAAGGGAGTTAACACCCCTTTACTCCCAAAAGCGGTAGTGAATGGGCATTGTGTTAGATCCTGTCTTTACCAATCTCAAGGCACAGTATATTACAACCAGAAAAAAATCTGATACCAGTATCAACATCCAATAAATAACGTCTTATTGGAATATGGGCAGTAGGTAGGTACTGGAAATACTTTTGTGTTTACTTCGACACTAAGTCAGTTAACCTAAGTGTACTATTGTACCTAGATGATGAAATATAATGGAGAATATCTATACCTTTGCCCCATTGCATTAAATCCTTAAGCGTTCTAGGGCTGTTCCGAGACATACGTAAGTATTTAAAGTACGTACCTAAGGTATTACAAGTTTTCAATCCGAGATATCATAACAGTTATGATTAACAGCTTTACATATTCTCCAAGTAATAAAGAGTCATTATATTATGCAAAATGTTCATCCACTGGTGATAATTATTCAATTTACGCTAATTGCAACATCAAGAATTCCTCTCAGTAGCTATAAATAGTAGGTACATGAATAAACACACCGACTGAAATCTACGGAAACAAATGTTGTTTTTCACAAAAACTAACAGAAAACTATCAGTGTCACAGAAACCACATGTGTTGCAACTAATTAGTGATGCCATCATTTCAGTGTCAATTTTCGCCTTATAAATTCTCCTCAAAATCCAAAGTACGCTGTTAAGGCAATAAACATGACACAAATGGCTTCATTAACGCAAGAGGCGGGGTTTGTGCCTAGCAAAAAATATAGAGTAGGTAACACACAGCTTTAATAGGTATATAATGACGCCACGTTTCCGTTATGCACAAATCTGAAGAACATCATCTGCGGAGATGCATTACGTGTTCCGGAACGCAGGGCGGGACAATGGACTCTGAAAGGTTACGGTTGTGCTTATGAGTAAATAAAAAACGAACCTACCAAATTTTGGCTCATTATATAGCACATCAAAGTACCGTTGCCAGTAACTGCCAATTAAAGTTTGGGAGTCATAAAACCAGCAATGAAATTTGAGGTTTGGGGCAAAATAACCCACTTTGGATGCATGTGAATAAATGTAAGAGCGACAATAATAAAGCTATAACTGTGTGATCTCAATTCAATCTTGATTGCATTCGAGAGCGGCCCGCGGCAGTGTCGTCCAAAACAGGTTGGGCGAATTTGTGTTTCGGCAAGGTACAGTGTGCATTAAAATTGCAACATTTTTCGTTGAAAAACAACCAGAGAAAATTACAATATAATCTGAGTCCCAAAAATGTAAGTTCAAAAGTAAAAATACAATGAACGCTTTCAAGGAAATCGACTCGTAACCGTTCCCAAGATTCCCTTCGTACAAGTGTCGGGCACAACCCGTTCTGCAACACGTGTCGCAAACAAAAGAAACTTGTCCAAGTCACCCCCCTCTCCCCATCGAGCGACAAAAGGATTGCGCAAGTTATATTAGTCGTAAAGAATTTCGGACTAAGATCTATAAGGTTGTAAACCGCTCGTAATTCACAATGGTCCCGCAATTGCGGAGGACATTCGCAACAACTGTTGTTTGCTTCAATGTTTTAATTGTTCCTAATTCGTAAAACTTTTCAGCGTGATTTACAACTGTTGTTTTAGCTGATCGGTGCTTTTGAGTTTTTTTTTTCAATACCCGTGAACATGTGGCGCGCGGTTGACAACACGGGAAGCGGTTATTTACACTTTGTGGGATCGTAAATGATTTTTAATGGCAAAAACAATAGCTTTTAACTTTTTTTCCGTTCGTAACTGTGTTATGATGGTGTTTCACAGTTTTGAGTGGGCATGTCACGTGTGCGACACTGAGACTCGACTTTCATCGAGCGAACGGGACCATTATTATTGTGTTAGCATATTTCAATGGAAGGGTGACATTAAAACGAATCACGTCTACGAGTAGGCCCACGCGGACAATTTTCTTCGATAAAATTATGTAAAGTAGATATTTACGCTCCAAGTTTAATGAGGCAAATTAAGATAACATGGTCTGTTCTACTACGCATAACATGTTTTACAGGTCAATAAATGTGTCTAGGACTTGTCGAGACGAGGTCTATTTTACTTAAAACATTCTTTACTTACAAAAGAGGGGGTAGTTCGGTATATAAATTTAAGTTAGGTATATGGCCTAGCCATGCTTGAACAGTACACATTAATTGAATACATAACACGTTATATCTTGTTCTGATTACACTCTTCTAAACATCAAATTGCTCACTTTGAACAGCTACGATTACTGTCTTAATTTCTTATTTAGATTCTGCTCTAAATAAGCACCTACCGTTTAACTTTACATGTACTTAAACGTGTTACGCCCTTTATAAAATTACTTAATAACTCCTAATATACGTCCCTGAACATACTCCCAAAATATTATCCACAGTCAGTGCCTTCATATTTTTTGAACAATATAGCGCTATAATTGAATGTGCACCTCAAAAACGTGTTCAATACAGTATTTTAATACATTATCATCTCATTACTGATGATTCGAGCGATTTTATATAATTGGAGCGATTCATTTTCGTGAATTTCCTTATTATACATTATGTTATGAGCCAACGGGCTCGACGCGAAACATAATCACTCAAATTGGTAACTTGAATCGCAAATTACAAAATTGGTACGAAAAAATGTGGTGGGGCGGTAGATGAAATAACTGTAGGCATACATGTGTAAATCGCGATCGCCTTGGTATGCTTATGTAGGTACAGGTAAGAGGACGCACCCAACATCTTGGGTGGTCTCAGAATCAACTGACCGATTACAAGGTATATAAATGTCTATAACACATTGGCTGCTGTTCCTTTATATCTATACGTTCGTGAAATATTGTTTAAAATAAAAGCTCACATGAATTTCTGTATCAATACCCAGCGTAATTAAAGCACTGCTGTAGGGTCTGCATGCCAATTCGACGCGGAATGGTTATTCAATACGAGTAAGTATTTTACTACTATGATTTGCGATTTTGTGTTATTAAGTTGGCAACGATGCAACATCTAGATTATAGTTTTACGAGCTCGATTACAATGTGTTAATATATTAAATTGTGAAGCGTTTGTTCGAAGTATTTTTTCACACGTCCTTAAAACTGTTAGTCAAACAAATTTACAGTTTCATGAGACTGACTTTAAATGTATGCACCGTTTCTTTATTATAAATAAAAGCTAATAATGCTAATATCTAAGTATGAGAATGCTTTCAATGCATAATCTGGAAAACACTCTGGGGCAAAGTTAATTTATATACCTACCTAAGTGACATGGCAACTATATCTACTGTTTGCCTGACAAATTGAATGAACTGTATGAAAGAATCTGTATTCAGAATAGAAGAACATGGTATTATAAATCATTCAAAGTTCAAGTAATAGTAGGATCAAGCTACCTAAGCTAAAGATTGATTTTAACGATTTCTGTATCCCTGATTAAAGAAGTACAACAGTAGTCATTGCAACCCGGAAATCAGAAGTTGCATCGAAATGGTAAAAGATACGACACGACGACGCATCAAAAAGGTACAGAAATTACACAAAAAATTTAGGAATCCCACTAGGAATGACTAAGATGAAATTGTCGAAGTAAGTACCTAGGAAAGTACTTCGACAACTTACTTGAACAACCCAGGAAGGTACTCTTCGACTACTACAAGTATTTACTACAAGCAATTAAAATAATAGCTTGTAGTAAATACTTTGATTTATACTTTCAAATATTCCATTACGACAACACAGCAATTGTAAAGTAATTTTAATGTCCTTTCCAAGACGCGGTGGCTTTTCCGCCATCTGCGGTGCTGACTTCCAATCAGCCCACTAGATGTGTATCGACTTGAGAGTTTGCTTGTTATCTCAAAAACACAATATGAATAATACATTAGTCGTCGGTGTAAGTGCACTCGAGCACTCTTAAATTGGCAAAGCTTAATTGGCTCAAAGGTTGAAAATGAAACGCAGGGTTCTTGGCCTCTACAGCAATGAAAGCATACGGCAACTTTTTATGTAATCGGTACTCGACGAACCACATAACGGAATCAATTTAAATCGGTTATGTGAGATTGCGTTTAAGGGTTGGTAAGGTCAGCGGAAAAAATATAATTTGCTTGATAATTTTGACATGGTAAGTTTTATTAGGAATCTATTTCTGGGAGATAGAAGTAGACTTTAGCATAGATGAAAGTTTTTAAATTAATTAACGATTTAACTAACTGATATTTATTAAGAACGTGAAATATGAAAATATTACAGTAAAATATTTACCTACTATTTCGAAAAGAACAAAAGTCTATAGCAATAATTTGTCCCTACATTACATAGGTACATATACATTACACTGTTTCCTAATACATACATAATGTAATGATTAAGTAGGTACGAGTATATAATTTAATTACAGAATTACAGTAAATATCAAGATGCTTGTTAGTTACCCGCATCTTGCGAGTACACCCCACCTTGTTTAGGTAGGTATATATGCTTAATTAAAGGCTGGTATCATTTAGTTTTCAATGTACTGAGCTAATGAACGAAGGAGGCGGAACGGGCATCCTGTACTCCTTAATTAGTATCAGTAACTACAATTACTTGCCTCCCGTATATGATATGGTGGGAGCGGGATTCGCAAGAGAAGACAATTATAACAACAAAGTACCTATGCTTTATAAGACAATGTTTTGTTGAAAAGAGCTTTGATTTGCATTGAAAACTTTTTGATTACTGCTGAGGTGATAACAAGCACGTGGTACTCCTAAAATTATCCAAATTTTATATTTTGTTTGCGTTACCTAACTAATTTATTTCCCTTGGAATAAAATCTAAGGGTTAGTATCGACTGATTGGTAAAATCGTTGTTTTTTTTTAATGTGTGCCATTTGAGAACGGAAATACTTTTGCAAAGTTTCAGTGGAAAATTCTGAATTACTCTAAGAAATTCTCTAAGAAATAAGCTGAACCAAATCTACAACGCTAAAAGGGGTATTTCAAAAATAGTACGCAGAGGTGGACTGAATCCTGCTGAGGTAATGCACTCAGTGTGCTTTAAATATTTACATATCTACAAAGTATGGCACCGTTTACAATAGCCGACGTAGTACACCATGCCTAAGGGTCTAAGCATACAAAACATGAGATGTGACCGCTCTGCCCGCTACCACCATGAAAACAAAACGTTATTATCATTTAACGAAGAAATGTTTCAAATGTTTATGTAAATGAGCTGCTTTACATAAAATCATGTTAACGTATTCAGTCCTGCATCGGTTAATATTATATTAAGTATATAGGCTGTAATACCAGGTACAGCATGGACGCCATTTACCCAAGGATATATTTTATATCGGAGATAGCTATTAAAGTAATTACACACTGTACTTACACGGCACTAATAATATGACGCTCGCGAAACATTTACCGAGAATATCACCATTTTGAAAACCAAGATGGCGTCGTTGACATGACCCGTTTTTTCCGTGACCTTAGATGATAATTTCGAAATACCCCTGTGAGAATAAATTACCAACGATTCATGATCGACGTCACGAAATTCGTGTCGAAATCAAGGAACCAGTTCACGTATGTAGGTAATAGCCTATGTAAGTGCCTATAACTACCCTTTAATTTTATTCTCCGAAGATATAACCAATTCAGAATAAATAATCTATACATATTATGTTAAAATTATTGTTTAAAAACTACGGTACCGTATACAAAAATAAATGTTAAACTACCCCTGGACATATTCGAACCCGTTCTATATCACATTTCGATATATCGTTTCGATATTAGTCCATAGATCAGGCTTGAACGCAATAAAAATTGGACGTCCCAAGAGGATTAGGCCAAACCCTGACATATGTGACACGTGAAAGCCTCAGACTATTTCTTTTCTAAGGGGAGGCCGGCTTGTGTTATTTAAAAATCAATTTTAGTGAGCACTTAAAACACTGATACGCTTCAAAGACATTTATGTGACATTTTGAATGGGCGATCGACGCGATGCCCATTTATATGATGAATACATCAGCTGTTACTGAGAATAAATGACTCAATAAATCAATAATAGACTGTTATTAAATACGAGGTCATGTAGCGTATAATTTTCACAATACTCATCATCAACAATGTCTATATTATGATTTAACAAGGGGCCATGTAGAACGCCACTTGTAAGTACAAACCGAAACTACGTAAAGTCATTCACGCAAATAATTTTAACACAAAGCGGGCCTGAAACCAACGTTAACAAGATGCAGCTGTTGCGATCTCTCAAGCGGAGACCATTTTGAAAAACTCGTTAGAGTTTTCGAAAATAGAATATAAAATGTGTCACTCCTTCCCCGATAAATCAGTCGTGATGAATGTATCCAAGTTAGGAGCGGTGCGCGCCGCGTGACGGGGCAGTCCCTCATTGGGTGGCGTAGTCGCCATATTGCTCCGAGCTTGTACCTGTCAAACTTTGATATATTACGGGCTGGCTTTCTCTAGTGTGCGCCTTGTCTTATGACCACAGATTGAATTAAGAATACATTGCGATGAAGAATCGCATTAATATTTCTAGCGATTTCTCATGGGCGATTAGATTTTTTCTCATTGAAAGTAAAAAAATATTAGAAAAGAAGGAAAATTATCTATTTCATGGGTCATTTTATTAATGCATTGTTCCCAAGGTGTAAAATTATAACGAGCTTAGACTACCTACTAATATCAAGCTTTTGATTTATACTCTGACATATTGTGCCAAAACATTCATGTTTTTGTTGTAGCCTTAATAATTTATTACTGTAATAAACACGACAGACATTAATATAGGTAGACGTACCTATTGAGACTGTTTTCGTCTCAAAGACAGATTACTTAAAGATTTATTTGATTACAGGTAGGTAAATCCTATGGAGACTGCTTTAGTAGGTAGTTACTCCAAGAAATACGTGTCAAAAATAAACTCATAAAATGTTAAAAGCTTGTAAAGTTGCCTTCGCCAAGAAACCTAACGTTTCAATACTTAATTTAGTCATTCATTGCAATAAGAAAACTTAAAGCAAAAAAGTGTCGCGTTTGGCGGTTTGCCGCAAAACTTTATAGATGTAACAACTTTGCCGGTAGACCACAAGAAACGCACGAATACTTATCATTAGATTAGCAAAGAGTTATGGTCTATCTGCCGTTGCAAAATGAACCTAAATACAAGGGTTTAAGACTTATAGGGCGGTTGAAATAGTAAATATTAAAGTGTCTGATGAAGTGAACCGACGATTTGCCATTTAGCGTGCATAAAAGCGAATTAAACCGATAGCAATCTACTAGATATCACGTTATTATAGTGATATCCAGCTGTAGGGACAGAAAAAAATGTGAATGTGGACGACAGACTTTAATATAATTTCAAACGTACCTACTAAACTAGGTATGGTCGAGCTTATTTCAGCAGAGAAATCATTCAGTACCTACATTAGGTTCAGTTGTCGTTTTATTACTACTTAATGTTTATCATATTTTATTATTTTTTAATTATAAAATAATGAACTATAATGAGCTTATATAAAACCAAGTTTTAAATAAAGCTCACTTTACATTAGGTAGGATATTTATATCAACTAAATCAATCCTACCAAAGGAATAACAATCACAAAAATGTATAGCGCAAATTAAGATAGCCCTATATAAAATAAAGGACTATGATAGATTTGATTACGAGAAAAGAAAGATGGCTCACAAAAACTATATTTTAGGAAATTTAATTGAAAAATAGACCTCTACCTCCCCTGTTGCATACGTACCTAAACTGTACTTACATGTTCAGGCGTATTAATTATGTAGTAGGTACGTATAATACATTATATACTTGTTTTTAATACCATTTTTCATCCTTTTTGAATATTTATATGCGAACTGTACCACTTCAATAAGTAATAAACAAGAGTAGTGAAATAAAATCGTGAAGTCGCTTTGAGGTTTATTAAATTGATGGGCGGCATCGCAACCATTACATTAAAGAGTGTGGTATACAAATAGAGCTTTTGTTGACACAACCTGTCATCAGCAACTGCTTATTAAACTAGTTATTTCTGTAATATTTACCCGCGAATCTGTTAGTTCTTCGTTCTTTTCTGTAATTCAGTTGTTACTCTGCTATTACGAATTCAGGAAGGCTATCATTACTGTAATTATGTATTCTTTTTCAACACAAAATTGAAAACAATGTTTGCGTTTTATTATTATGTATCAATCTAGCAAGTAATGTAGTTTATTGTTCTTTTTTAGTTAGAGTAAAGTCTATAAACGCTTTCTTACCCGATATGATGATCAAGGGTATGATAGGAATAAGGTAGAAATAGGTATCAATAACAGTGAAAGGACAGCAATAGTTAATGTAATTTGACTCCTTACGTTAATATTGAAGTTTAGTTAAGATACCACTTAAGTGATAGACAGGCATATGGCCCACCTGATGGAACACCAGGAGCGTCACACTCATGCTGTGAACCTTCTAATGCCCTTCTTCTTACCCTGATGTTGCAATGTTGCAGTCGCTTAGACCCATATTGTAGCACTGAGTTTGGTACGATATAAAAATATTATCTCACACCTTAGGTATTATATGAATGATAATGCTAATTCATTTTATTTATATGAATCTCATTCATTACCCTCTCTCCCCAGGTAATTTGAAAGCCGCTATAAAATCAAGTTAATTCTCTTAATCCTAGCTCCCCGTCGAGTTCGCTCAATCACCCGCAACGTAAATACAACTTTAAAACAACAATACGATATAACGAATAACAAACAAACATAAATTTATTCAAAATATACGTATCTTATTCGAGTTCACATTTGAAATTCTCAAACTTTAAATCCGCGGGTTCGCCGAAATCCAGTTGCGAAAATTTCCTACGGCTGAAAGAGAACAAAGTCACCTGCAAAGGAGTTGGTATTCAGAAGCTTCGGTAACCCAAGTTGGGCGGTACCGTGTAACTTAAGTTAGACTTAAGTAAAGAAACCACAACGCCGGCTTGTCTGAAGACCGACTTAAATCTCAGACAATCTTAGGAGTTGGATACAATATATGAAAATTGTATACATTCTTGATGTAACTTTGCTTTCATGTAGGTATTTGTTTCAGAAGTAACTTCGGATATTTTATTGAAGGTAATTATTGTAAGACTTAATGATAACCTTAGTCTTATTCGTAATAGTTATCTGTTGTTTCAAAAGTGAATAAATAATATTGTACTCGTAATTTTTATAAAGTTTGAAGTCGACATTCTTAAAGATATCTATCACACAAGTTTTGATTGACTAATTTGAACAAAAATGTGGCAAAGCACGATTCCGAAGTGTTTAACGCGTAGTGCAACCACTTGCCAACTGGGAAACCATGTAGGTGCTTGTTTGTTAACATATTAGAACCAAAAAAAAATGTCGTATCTAATACCTTTCGTTTAAACATTAGTTATTCATTCTTAATTTCTAAATCACATCAATCAAGAAATTAGCTATAATTTTTCCTAAATATTTACCTAATGTAATTCTTACGTACTTGCTAAGTAAATAAAAGAAGTCGCAATACTGAAGTCTAGGTTTACATTAGTTCCACTTCAGTGTGTATTGTACTTAAATGCAAATTTTCCACTGAGCCAGGATACGTAGAGATTTTACCGCCATTTGAAATAAATATACAAGATTTGTGGTCTGCAGTTTTAAGTCGGGATGTTACTATTTCATTCGCGAACTCAGTCTTAACAAACAAAGAGTACCTACCTATGGTTAGACGTCTAGCTGCACTTGGTTTAGACTAATTTTAATCGCAAGGCATGAACGCATGAAATTAGTGATATTCTTAAATTATTCTTTTCGATGATACTCATACAGCGCAATATCATCAAAAATCAACTTTCAAAAATCGATTTTCTTTTCATTTGTAATTCTTTCTGAATATTCCCCTGATTATGACAAAATACAGTTGCTCTAGATTTTAGGTTTAGGCGTTATATTTATGAATTCGAGCACCTACATAAGTAGTTCTCGAATAATGCACAGACAAGAAGACGTTGAGTCGGCGCGTCACCGCGATACAACATCAATAAAATGTTCCCTCCCGAAACCTGTGTCAATAAAGATAAAGGAAAAACTAATATCAAAACAAGAATAGGTACGTGATAAGAAAACATTTATTCCCTATGTTTAATGCATGATTTGTCATAATTCCCCGGCCTCCCCCGCACTGGTCCGTTGTTTTGTAGCTCACGAGGAAATGGGCGTTTATGATTTATTACTTATCTTATTTATCTCGGACGAAGAGAAAAATTGTTTGAGGGGAACAATTCGAGAAGAGTCAGGTTTATTAACAAATATACTACCGAGATTGCGGTTGCGTAATTACAATTTATTTCTGTTGTGTGTATCCGTTCAGTTACAGTTTCACCACATGGGACTTGAATGTAAATTACATATTGTTCAGAGCAAATATATTTCCTCCAAACAACTTTTTTTTTCAAACTCTCGGTAACATGAGTTACAACTTGTTCCTACATTTGTTAACCCTAACTTTTTCTAGTAAAATTTTCACGACGCCAATGATCGCCAGCCCTTCTCAATGTTTGAATTTTACTATTGTTAAGTCTAGTAACGAAATAAAAATACAATAACATTTAACTCATGTAAAATACAGGTGTTATTGCAAGTTGCGCTTTAATTCATCCCTCCATAGCGGCAATAAAGCCGCGAATCAAAAGTTGCTCGTAAATAACAATATGGCGGGCGCTGCCTCGTGTTTGCTCTCGCCCACATAATCCGTTCATACGGCGGTAAATCCATCCAACAGTGTCGCGTACTATACTAAATCATCATAAGAGAATCCCGCTCCATACGTGTGTACTACACAAACTACACACATTGCTGATTCGGTTTGGCAACATCGCTTACACTCGAATTTACTGGACATAGCCATGAGCACGATTTATACCCATATATACCTCACAAAATGAAGGCAAACAACTATTTCGTTCTAAAAAAGATCCCACGGAAACTAATAACATTGTTATATTCGGATTCATTATCTAGTCGTCGAATATCGAGCCGAAAAAAGAAGTCGATTTATTCGATTGCTTTTTTTAGTTACGCGTGGACCGCCAGTTGCTGAAAAAGTTTGCATCGTAATGCAATCGTGTGGCATTAGTTTTGCCGTTTATCAGCGCGTTTTCACTGCAGTAAGGCTTTGAGGGATTAATCTAGAAACGCTCGCTGTGCGGAATAAAACTGCAACTTTATACCCGTGAAAAACTATTATTTATAATGGCTCTATGGGGCTATATCAACTTGTATTTATACTGAATTCAGATAACACTAAAATCCTAATACATAATGCATTATTAGGCTGCTACTTTGTTTGGCGTAAGTCCAAGCTTAGTGCACACGCTTGCTTTACCAAGAACTCTATCGTGTTTGAATATCACTATTACGCATATGTTTGATAAAGTTAATAAAACAGTATAAAAGGTAGCTTAACAACACGAATACATGCAATATATGTCTGTGAAACATCGCAATTTGAGTTGAGTACCGTGCGTGAAGCGCGCTCTGCAATTTGGCGTTTCCGCTCGATTTATGCGAATATCAGCACCCCGCGGAAAGCGGACAAACAAGCGGAATTTGTTGGAAAAACAACTTTTTTTAGTTGCTTTAGTAAATAGAGTAACGGCAGGTTGTAATAGTTGGCAAATATAATATAAATGAATTTATTAACAACTCTACTGCAATTGTTTCTGTTTACCTTTTTTAACACCTTTAATCGTTTACCATTAGACACGTGTGCTAATATTCCAATAAAGTATTATAAATTTAAATTTGATAATTTTGTCTATTACGAATATACGACAATGCATTCAAAGATAGTTGTCCTATATGCATCCTCCAATCTCCAAATCTATACACTTGCTTTATGTCCTACTTGGGTCGTTCTCCACACCCTATTTTACATAACACATAAAACACAATTTTTCTAACATTTTCAAACAAAGTAACCAGTTTCCCCTTCTGAAAACTGGTCCACACCTCCACATTTCGACCCACACGCACAAAGCGCCTTTTGTAGAAATCGTTCAATCACCACATAAAACAGACTGATTACAATACGTAGTTGACTAACATATGTGTTGTTCGGACAATACGAGATCGGTTGCGTTTGTTAAGAGCTGTCTGTCGCTACGTCACTAGTTTGTATTGGACGGCGGAGATGGAAGCGATAGTTGGAGGCTTCGGGCCCGCCAACGACGAAGCGAGCCTTGTCTTAGCTCTACGATTGCCTTCTAGGATTTGAGTTTATGTGAAACCTAGAATAGACTTTTGATTTAAAACGTTTATATTTTATTCTTTAAGAATTATATTATTACTACTTCGTGTAAAGTAGATTTTTATCTAATTCTTTACGAGTATTTTGTTGATTTCATAGTATGTTTAAATATTAATTTGTAAGTAATTTTATGCGCTCACGTGAGGATGTGAGGATCCTAATAGGTTTTACCTGTCAATTTCCATTGAAATCTGAGAAATTCGATGTGACTATATTGGTTATTAATTTATTATGGTCACCCTGTTTGTGGTAAGAAATAGTAATTATTTTGGTCTTAATTTAAAATTTAAAAAAATCTAAAATTCAAAAAATAAGATCACTTTTTTGGTTTGAAAATATAGCCTCCATTATCTCAATTTGATTTGGCAATATGCCCTAATTTAGACAATAATGCGGGTGTGGTTTTTCTAGAGCATGTTTACTGCAGCGTTATGTGGTTTATCTTGTGACTGGACAGCTAAAAGAAGCATCGCTGAGCCTCACAATAGGGGGCGTAGTCGCTACCGTTGGCCTCTGCATCTACTGAACGTGATGTAAGAATATTATATTCTATTTCCTAGCCTAGAGCTTGTGTGAGATTTATATTAACGCGTTGATATATGAGGTGAATATGGATCTCCTGTTGCAGCTTTATCTATTTATCACTCTCATTTTCTTGTTATTTGTTATCATATAAGTATATTTCATAGCTATGGTGTGATTTACACCGATCAATTATATACAACTTTCATCACATATTTTTTACTTCTGAAAATAAACAGTTTACGCAATAAAGGGTTATATTACGCAGGTGAATCCGTTGGCAGCAGCTATTACAAAATAAATTGAATGAACTGACTAGACTACGTAACTTCACTTTACAGAAAATTGCAGTTTACAGAACAATAGTATTTTTCAGGTTTTTTATTTGGGTTTTATCAATGTAACTTCAACTCTCCTTAAAGTACCTAAGTTAAAAATTAAAATTCAGGAAAGGGGTAGGTACCTGATTTCATCATTATCTCAGTCAGGGAGTCGAGTCAGATGGGCATTTATAGGCATTCCAAATCGCTTATAATAAGGTTCTCGAAACCTATTTCCTGCCACATTAGTAATAACTTTTCCGCACGTTCCTCTACAATATTTACCGTGCCACTACGCAGGTGCAACACGTGACTGATAATAATATTGGTTACTGGTGTTGAAAGCTTTCAAAGGTCAAAACGCTTACTGTCAGGTAAACTGTGTGTTACTTATGAGTGTAAAAAATGCAATGAACTAGGCAATAGTAAGCTACTGTTACAAAGGTAAAAAAACCTTCATTAGTGGGTTTTTTTTATGCTACTCATAGCATCTGTGTTTTATAATTGGTAAGTAAGTAGTATCGATTAAAATAGGAAAAAGAGAAACGACTCAGGCGGGACTTGAACCCATTCAAAAGTAAGTAATAGCCTTCGGTTGGTAAAGCTAGTTGATTTTGAAAAGAAAATCTAAAGAATTTAGGACACCCAATTTATTTATTTTAAATAGGTAGGTACGTCTTCGCGTGACCAAAGGGCTGGCCTGTATTTTGCCCAAAGGACTGGCATTGCCATCCAACGGGGTAATTTATAGAGTTTATCTGAACTCCCCGCGGATGGTCGGCTTGTAATCAATGTTAGGTATATGAAATATTAGTATCAACCGCGCCATACATCGACCCGGTTGTTATTAACCTTACTAACTTCAGTATTTATACGTAGGCAGGTAGGTACACTCGCAATAACCAATTTTGTTTTTCGGAAATTAAATAATTTTAACATAGGTTCTATATTTTATTGAGGAGTAGGTGTAATACGGTTAAATTAAATTTACGATTTTATATAAAAGTGCTGAAAAGTCTTACTCGTTAGTGCAGTGTTGTGTATTCTTTATAAAACAACTAAATTGATTAACATTCAAGTAATTTTTTGCACTAAGTACCTATCTCTCAAATAGGTCCACTTGTTGAAGATTTTCTTGTCTACAAAGTATTGTAGACACGGAAAATCGATAGAAATGACAGTAGACAACACAGTCAGGAGACTGTGTTATCTACTGTCATTCCTAACGATCCCAGGTGACCGTATCCATCACAAAAAGTACCAGAAGTTGGAAATAGTGTTTCTAATTTAAATTCTACTCTTTGACTTTTCTATATGCCATTATGGATTGTGATATTACCTACGTATAACATTTCATACTTGATAGTCACCTCACCTAAGTATAATGTTCCTCTGTAAATTTCACTTCACCTTTCTAAAGTCATGGATACGAATCTCCATAAGAGGTTCGTACTCACGGTTCAGTCACGGGTTAATAGAACATTTAAATGAATACATATGACGGTAATGTATAAATACTATATTTAGGTATTACACATAGGTATGGCCACACAAACAAAAATATTGACAAAGAACAGTCGATCACAAAAATATGTAGTCATTTCACGTCGAGACGTCTAAACAAACTTTGCAAGTAAGACAAATATCCTGTTTATGCAAGGGAGTTACTTTGCCAGTACGTCTCCCAGACGTTCTATCTATTCCGGTCTGGCTAGATCTGTACAATGCACAGTCAGCTTACATCTAAGGACAGTAACAATGCGCCCGCTACACGGCACCCATCTTTGTTTAAGATAATACATACACTTACGTACTATGTCCCCGAAATAATATGAGGTATATTCATAGACCCACATAGTCAATACATTTAGCTATATTTTTATATATCTAGATATAAATCGTATAAAAACAACATGCCAAAAACCGACCAATCTCATACTCTTACAGGGGAGAACGCTCTGACCAAGCATTCTCCCCTGTCACGTGGACACGTCTTGGATAGGTATAGTATATATAGGTACCTTTATCTATAGGTTAGCATTTACTTATTGCTTTAAAATCTCGTTAAAAAAAGCAATATTTTTGTTCCCAGTGAGTTGTGGGAGCCTCTATCGACATTACGATGAGAAGATAGGAAAATTGGAAGCAAATTGAAACAGTAACGTAAGGTCATATTGCTTTGAAAGAAACCGTTCACAGACCCCAAAAAATATAAAATCTTCTGAAGACATCAAAAGTTCAAACTTCAAATACAAATCCTAACCAACAATATTCTTCAAGACAATACATTCCAACAGGCTTCCAACTTCCTACATATGTAACTGCACAATGCATTCTCATAGCGTAACTCAACAGTAGGTCCAGAATTTAGGCGCTGATAATTTGTCACAGTGAATTAGCCACGGGCGGGGGTAAATGATAGCGTTAGCATGTTGCACCCTGCACCGCCAATATGCTCGTAAACGTCGCACCACGGCAATTTAATACCTAACTATGTATCCCGATGTCTATCTCCCTGGATATATGATGATTATTCTCTTGTGAAATATTCTTACTTGCCTAATTTTGATTGAACTAATAATTCGAAGTTTTAACTAATTTTATGTGAGTCTCACAGCATTCGATGAATTTATGCAGCTGAAAGAGAAGAGAAGACAACATAGAACAGTGAATTATAGCTTTACATAAAGGTAGAAACTTGTGATAGGAGTCCTCATTACAAGCTTCATCTTCATCAATTCAGATGAAGAAGAATGAGTTACGAAACAATTCTAGCTTCACGAGTTTATTGTATATTAGGATCAACATAAATCAACAGCTCAGTTAATGAACATGTCCACTAGACAGTGAAGAAAGTTATAATAACAAAACCGATGAAACCATAAAACTATTTAGTTGGCAATTTATCGAACCAAAACATGCCTCAAAAGAAACTTTGGGAACCTAGTCCTCGTAAAAGTAAAAAAATCCTGCCGATACATTAGAAGGAGAATATTATAAAAAGTAGACAATACGTTTTAAATTTACAGTTACCTTTGTACTTTAGATAAAGGGAGAAAGTTGCACAACGGTCAGCTTTCTAAAATTCGATATTGTTTGTCTATTGTTCAGTATAAGTTCTGTTCTTGTTTGAAATAAAATTTACTTTGAGATATGAGTAGTAGATATTATTGAATAAAATTCCAAAGGTTATTAAGTGAATTTCGATAGATACTAATATGGGCACTATTCTAAACTTAAGACGCAGCGATTTTGATTACAATTGGCAGAATATTATCCAGACAGATGGGCTCGAGTCGTGGATGCTGGGTTTGGCCAAAAAAATACTAACATGGTGACCATGAAAACTGGCCACAGTCATCGCTAAAAACGGAAGCAAGGTTGCAGCAGAACTTGTATCCATCCCTTTAATTGATCAAAAAGGTGCACATAATAAATATAAAACAGCTGAATTGGAAAGCTTCAGTTGATATCCATCCATTTATAAACCACGCACTTAAGACACCAAAATAAGAACCCATAAATAGTAAATAGGTACCATTAATAACAAATACCCCACATGGCATGCGACATGTAGTTACGTTTATACTTTTAAGTAGCTATAAGTGCAGGTTCGGTGTCGTGCCGGGGCGCGGTTACATTCGCTTGTTAGCGAACAATGCTAGTCTTATGTATTTACGTTTGTTCTATCTAGATATGTATTGAGACCAGTGCGGATGAAGAAAAAGGTCATCTTTCTAAGAAATTTACATTATGTAGGTGAAATGTGAAAGAGAACTTACGTAGGGCATTGTAATGAAGGGAAATATTTTACTTTTTCTAATAATGCTGAGGTAGGACACAGTCTACCTGAGTAGTTGCAGTAGCAGTATAAACTGTATAGAACAAGACAAGAATAGGAAAGAGTAAAGGAGGGTAAATAAGGTCTCCGGCACTGGTACTTAAAGTTGATAGTCATAAGTTAGTCAACAAAATGGTGCTGAAAGAAGTATAATTCTGCCACCATAAAAAGTAAAAAGTAACTATTTTGAGAGTTCGCCTTGGCAACAAACACGATAATTACCAGCTGATAGAGTAGCACCCTCTTCATTTTGGACACCCTATACCCCAACAGCGAAACACGTTATTTTTGGCTCCGATCTTATGTAGGGTAAAGTTGTGTTGTATTTTTATGGTTTAAAATATGTTTCTTTTAAAATGTAATCTACTTTAAGTTATACTACTGCAAAAAACAAGTACTTCTGAAGCAAAGGTATAGTAAACATTGTTTAAATTAACTAACTAGTGTTCCCAATGTGACAATATATTCGATCGAATAAACAGATCGTAAAAAAATTAAGGCCAATTACGAAACGGAACGAATAAATTTAAGTTGACGTCTGTTTTCAGCACCACAACAATACACTATATTTAAAGTAACCACATAGTGTGACTAATGCAGAAGTAAATACGTGTTAATAGACCATAAACAATAATATTCGACTAATGTAGACGTTTACGATGTCTTAGAACACGACAATAACACATCAACTGTAGCAAGCCTCATTGAGCTAAACACGGTTCGTGAATCAACGATTCAGATTAAGAAATCAATTGAATCGAATCGTGTCGAATAAAAAATCGTATAGATTCACAATTTTGAACGTCTCTCAGTTAAATGTGAATTTTATTCATTGATGATAATTTAATAGTTATAACAGTATTATGTTTTCTCATTGAGCGATTGAAGCTTATAAATTTGTAAGTACCTGGTGCCTGAGTGTAGTGTCGTACACAGAATTTCCACCTAATAAAAGGCCATGTTACGTGTAGGGAACGTTAGACACGCAATTATGAAGTACCCAGTGTAATGAGGTCCTCTCTTCCCCTTGTCGAATGAACAAAAATGACTAAAGCAGGGAGAATAGAGGAAGGGCAGGAGTTCACCTTTGATTGGGGGCATCGTACGGCGAAGTTTCACGTTGAGCGTTAATTAGTGCGTGCCTCACGTTCTCGAGCGTGTATGGATAGGTATATGTTTACGAGATTATGTATAGCTAAGATTAAAAATAACTGAGGTTGAATGTATTATATATTAGTTCAATTTTATTTATTTGCTATAGATACGAATTTTGTGAAAAGTTAAAATTTTAACGCCATAGATCAATTATGTTGATAGTTCTAGTCTAGGTGATCCGACTTAGTATCAAATTTAGTTTCAATTTAATTTAGCACAAATCATCAAATGTTACGCGTAAACACACTTAAGTAAATGCTATTATAAATGACTATCAAATATTCTAAATCGATATCAATTAAACTTTTGACACATGTATTAAAATATTACAACTTGATTCATGCGTTGCAAGAGTACCTAACTTTTATTAATGGATGTATATCATATTGGGTGAAGCGATTTCTTAACCTAACTATCAGTCCAATTTTACCTTAGCATGATCATAGCTTTTCCAACATAGAACAAGTAAACATTATATAATTTAACAAGCAATAGAAAGGACTCTAAAACATATTTAAGACACAGGGTCAGCTGGTTGACTTCAAGTCAACTAGCTTGGTGATATATGAGCTTATTATACTGGCTATCTCCATATTAGACTTAGCAAGTTTACAAAAGTGGCACGCCGATATTGAATCTTCATATGCATGAGATGCAGTCATTATTATGTCCACATGATCGTTACTCAGCAATCAGATGTCTAGATTAACGTGCGGAACAATTTATAGACAATTACGGTAACCAATACCTCCAGGATCAATTAACAAAGGCGCTATTGCAAATTAGTCTAACTACTGACAGCCCGCCTAGCTAGACCTACAGGTATTAGAACTATTAGATATTCATGACTGCGCTGAGCGCAACGACAATTTATAGCATCTATCCTCAATCAGCCAATAGTGATTTTCCTCAATATGGTGATCTATTTTAATTAATAACAAATTAATATTGGTTAGTTAATAGACCAAGTTTATTAACTAGTGAGAAAACACGCCTTAAATACAAGAGATTTGTAGTGATTGCACTGAATTGTACTTATCAACTGTTTTATTAGCAGTCAATTTATCAGTTCGTGTCTTTAGCAATGTTGGATTTTGATAAATAGATGTTACATTCAACTACGTTTAGCATGAATAATTTTACAATTAAAATACTCATAATAGAGCTAAATAACTACTTACAAATGTACTCAATAATACGCAATAGTAATGGAGATCGGAATTATAACTTTTGGTCTAAGTAAACAATGCAGTTTGATGGACTGCTTGCGAATAATTCATAGTTTTCTTTATAATCCGGAGAAATGAGTACGTCACGTAAATTAAGTACTTTTTCTTGTAGTTGCTATTTATTCTATGATGAAATAACTTAAGACCTCATTTTTGACTGAATTTTTCCCCATCCTATGACTGAAAAGTGCCGATAAATGAAACGTATTTAGCAAAACTTTGCTCTAATACCCTTCTTATTGAATATATTTTAAGATAGAAAACTAGTCAATCTATCTAAGCCCATCCCTGCACTCTCGAGGATCGTAAACCCATCAGTCAGAGTCACCACTGCAATCCCTAGTGGTTTTATACTCCAGTTTTATAGCTAACTTAGTCTTATTGAATGTTTCTATTGCAAATATTTTATTAGGTGCAAACACGTAAAGGTTTTGCGTAAACAAGAATACCTATAGCAAGCAGTAGGATGAAAATTTTCAAAATGGAAAATGGTGGAAAAAGTTGTTATCTCGATCTAGTTTTTCAAATTTAATTACCTCTACCATCTATGCAAAGGGAAGCCGGCAGGGATCGGGTTATAGGGACCCCTCGCCTCTGGTAACAACTTCCACCAAGAGCCATCAGTCAAGAGTATAAATAGTAAATGGTTTATCATTGCTTTTGGATAGTTGCGAGACTAAAATGGTCATTCTGAATGAGGAAAAGAGAACGTAAAAGTGGACGAGCGTCCATATTGAACAAGAACTCAAAGAACCCCCTCTTTGAGTTCTTGTGTTCCAGTTGGCCCTATCTACCTCTGTGGAGGTAGATGATGTTTTGCGGGCTGTATACCTACTAAACCGGTTGTACTAAATTGGAGGTAGTATAGGTAGCAGGTTACATTACAAAAAAACCAATAAAGGGAAATTGCGTGTAAGAGGAAGCTAGGAGATTTAAAGTGTGATAAGTGTTAAAAGTAACTAATTACATGAAAAAGTGTTGCTTCCGGTAGATTTTATTACCTTTTTATTTGATATGTAAAAAAATGTAAATCTGGCAATAAATTTATCATTAAAAATAAGAGGACTCTTCTAGACTAACAGCTGAAGTTGTCTTACTTCCTTTAAACTATAGATAGGTAAGAATCTTTAATCAGTTTAATTATGTTATTATTGAAAAAAACTAGTTAGTAGTCACGTAAAATAATTTAAAACCATTTAAATAATTAGAAACGCTTCTCTTTGTCATTGTACTAGCGACTATCACACCAGGACAATGATCATGGCATGCGAGCTCCCTGCCCAAGACTAATGGGAACCGGAGTTATCTATCCCATTGTTGAATTGTTGAACAGGTGTATGGTAGAGACTCTTAATGAAATAATTGACGATCAAAAAGTGATTATATTGGCTTTATATATACGCATAGGAGTATCTGGTAAAAATCATATGGACAACATAGATATGTCAGAACGTTTAATTACCATGATTGATTCCACCATGCTAACACAATATCTTGAAGAGAATTTCACGCAAAACATTAAAGTACAGCTGGAGAATTAATAAAGAGATAAATAAATTTAAGAGCACCGGGAATGTGGGTCTGCCGTTACGGGCCCGGTTCGCTTTATGTGCATATTGAAGATGGATGGCGTAGTGTGCGCTGCGGCGAGCACGGCGCGGGTCGACGCGGCCCGGCCGGTGGCGGGGGACGCCGCCCCTCGCAGTAATGGCCGCGACCACTCCAACCCCGTCAGACGACAAAAATGCCATAATAATGGCCCCTGAACACTTTTTGCTATACCGCTCCAAATACCCACTGGGCCCCTACTACGTGATGATGCGCGGGTCATCTCTCTTTTATTGAGAAATTCGTCAGGTTTATGTCCGTATGAAAAAAAAAAACTACATGTCCGTGGACCGGAATCCGGTTGTGTCATTTCAAACACTTGATAAGTATCGTTTGGGAACTTTTTACGTTCAGAATTTCAGCGGAGCTTCTCTGGTTAGTATTCGATGAATTTAAGGTTTTTATTCGCATGAAGATGGCACGGTCACCTTCAGAACTCTTTAATTGTGAACCAATAAGAAACTTACTTCTTTAAATTCGAAATGCTCCACTGACAATACCTTATTAATGGCTATTCGCATTAGAGATCCAAAAAAATGTTACGGCAAATTTCCAAGGTCTCGCGATCGCGATCAGTTTGAATATAGTAAATAGTTACCTAATATTTGTAACAGTAATTACATTTGAGTTTGAAATTAGTCGGGACTTAATTATTGCAATATGATAGTACAGCAAACGTCGTCGTTTTCCCAAAATATCAATACGATTGTTGATCACAATGGTGTCTTAGAGACCGGTGACATCTAAGTGAATTTTGGCAATTATAGTTAAGTATACATAACTATAGGTGTATGTTGCACACCAATATATTATGTGTAAGAACCTAAAAATATATCTGCGTGTCGGTGCTTACACGCCACGAATAAGTTGTTAATAAAAAATTGAATTTGATAATAAATAAAAAACATTCAATCGCCGACGCAGCAATCTTTATTGACGAAGTATGAAATTCATAGCAGGACTTTTTAATTGTAGCATTTACGCGTACCGAGATGTTTAAATTAATAAACGAAGCATCGGCTCACAGAAAAATTTAAGTTACATTGTAATTCTACCTGTCGTTAAACAGCTAATTAAAAACAACGATCTGCTAATAATCGGTGGTGTTATTATTAAGGCGGCGTTATTGACCGTCACAAAAGGTGGACCAATTAAGAGTTTCCCCGAATGTCCGGACGAAAAGTTCAGAATGATAGCACCGTCAATTATGGCTGGTCGCCTCGCAGCCCGTTGAGCCAATTACCAACCAGCCAACCGATTGATAAAAAACAGTTTCAAAAAATTCGCCCCAACAAATTTTGGTTATCTGTAGCGCAGGACCGCAGCCACAGCGTCAGACTACTTTCCAAAAGACCAATTTCGATCACGAAAACTTAACTGTCGATAATGTTTATAATTAAAAACCAGAGAGAATCATAACATGAGAGGTCTCTCGGAAACACTGACGTATTTGGCAACAAAAAATGCAATGCAAAGTGGTGGCAGAAATTCAGCTTTTCACGAATACGATTTTATTTACGAGCGGAGAACAGAGGAACCTCGAAAAAACTAGTTCGCGCTTCATGTATGAACCATGACGCGGTCGCAAGAACAATCACCAAGAATAATTCATATTCCGAGCGCGCTGCAAACATCCAGAGTCGATTTACGGGCCGTCTCTGCGCTTCTGTCGCGACCGGTATCTTAGTTACTTTCGAAAATAATTGGATTTCGATTGTGCGAGAAAAAGGCATTCGCGGGGTACCCGTCATTACTGGTTCCCTTTTACAGACTATATAAAGCGTAATTGGGAATGTGTAGCGAGCGCTATCGCGACATCGGGCGTGTCTAACGTTTCAGTATTCAGGCTTAAGGACCCCCTGCCTATTTAGTTCCCAGTAGCGGCTATTCCAAGGGCGGCAGTGTTTCGCGACACCTGTATGCATTACTACGTCGTATAAATTGTCCTCAATTCAGTCGTGAAGCGGTTGTGCCTTAGTTTATTGAACCCCACATCCAGATAAGGCAGGGCTTCTACGGAGAAGCGGCAAAAATATCCCATAATCTCGTAATTTTTCCCGGCTCGTTTGCATTTCCTGCTGGAGTTCGTGAGCAAGTCATGCGCTTCTCATAATTAATTCAATTCAAATCACATCGCCCACGAGTCTTCCAATTTATCTGGTGCACCTAATACGGAGCTCGATTGTACTGCTTAAGATTTCTCACAGTGTAACTGTTGCAAGATATGTTCCTTTTTACCTTTGCCCCATGTGCAAACAAAACAAACCCCACTGCATATCGTACAGGCTATACGTAACTAGATAGTGGCAGCGTATTAGCACACAATAAACTTATCTAAGAAGAATCTGCCATGTTTGTAGCCGCTCTCCTAAAATGTCTATTTTCCACACAGCAATGGAAATGTCGTCGGGTATGGATAAACGGGTAGGCAGGGAGGTAGACGAGACGGAGGGGGCGGGCGCGTGTTCTAATGAGGCGCGCCCAGTTTGCGCGGGCGCTGCACTCATGCACGCACGCAAACAATTTATGTGGTTAGGTACGAATTTAAATCAATATATACGCCCATTTCAATTATGCAATAGGTTCTAGGTGAGCCTACGTACCTATGACTTACGACTTCGAGACAAGATTCCATTTGCTTTTTTTGCCGCCAGCAAATCTAAGAATAATACTTTCAACGGCACGTCATTAATCAAGATTAGTGAAGATTTCCAAACAGCAGTGATACATGACCGCCAGAAATAGTTGCCCAATGACATCTCAGCCATTAATTCTTAAGTGATATTAGTACCTACCTAACCAGTTAGAATCAAAAGGGTACGTGAGTAATTTACCTATTCACATAAACGTTCAATAACTTTCTTTCTCGCGGGCAAACTCTAAAGAGATTCTTTAAGCTTAATAAATATTAGCAAATAGGCACTTCGTATGTACTACCGTAACGCACTGGCTTTTAAATAAATTGCTTCGCATAACAATAAAAACGCCTATAGGCCCTTCACACATTCTAATGTGCCCAATGCTCCTTCATTTGTCGGGGGCCAGCACGCAGAGGAAATATTTTCCCAAATCCATACAGCCTTAAGGATCTCATAAAGCAGTCGTTTTCCCCACGCGAAAGTATGGAAGTGAGATTTATATCGGGGACTTCGGTCTCGAGCCCGGGGCTTTGCTATGATGAATTGACACTTTTTCAGTGGTGCCTACAAATTTCAACTCCAACAATATACGCACCCGGAATGAACAATGAGAGGTAAGAGTTGCCGCCATTACGGCTTGAGAAACTTTTAATGTCTCCAATGAGGTAAGACCTTCATAAATATTTCCATTTGTAAGATTAGTGGCTTTTACTTTGAGTTGTATAACACGGTCGGTTATAAGTACTGTTAATTAGGTTTTAAAATGGTGCATCATTTATATATTTTATCATTTTAACCTATAAATATTGTAGATCATATTTTGAAAACAGCATCATGCTCAAGGTAAACTGAAAATTTTCCTTAAATTGAAAATTTTGCCTGATTATATAGTTAGAAGAGCCATGCTTACGTGTGCCTAGCAGAAAGCAAGAAGTCCAAACACATTATAAACATGAAACACCATGACTTTGCGGCACGGAATATTCCTTGCATTTTTGCATAACAAAGCTAACTTATGATTTGTTGATTGCGTTTTATCAAGTTTTATCACATCGAGTTAACGTCGTAACTGTTTGTTAAAAAAGTAATTATTTACACAAGAATTCAAAGTTCTTTATAGTTTTAGAATGCACGTTCATTAAACGTATAATAAAAGAAATAAGTAACATTCTAGCGTCGCGAAGTGAATGAAATATAAAAACTATCGCATGCAAAACACTTACAATACTGATGACTTCATTCGTCGTCCAACGAAGCTTTAGGCAATCGTCTAAATTATAATAATAAGCGGGCGTGAGCTCAGTCGATGGCTCGTCTTAATAAAGCCATTATAAATATCTGATTCCTCGGTGTACGTCCAGTCGTTCGACGCCAAATGCCAAAGGGTTACCGGTCGTATATTTCATGAGACAAGGATAATTTAAATGAGATGTTCGTATCGTCTTACTTATCGACAGCCATGCTTATTTTGACATTCAATTTTAAGTTACCTGTCTAAAATATCCTACAAAAATGTACAGAATATGGGGTCATTGATTTTAAGTTGCTTTAGTTTCAGGCATAAAACAGTCGTGATACGTTCGTAGAGCGAGCGTGCAGTCGTGTGCTAAGCCTATTATGGTTACGAGGGTCCTTTCATTAATGTATTTGCATTTTAGAAAAGATAGCCTAATTTTTTTGAGTATTTTTCGTTCCGTTTCAATTAAACCGGTTTTGTATGTGAAAACGGCGGTAGACACGCAATATTAAACGTGTTGACTTGAATTCTGTATAAAAAATGAGCCTACGATTACATTATTTTTGCTCCTACTGAATTAAGTAACACCGACAACATAGAGTACGCAACAATGAAACATTGATAAAAATAATGGGATAGGGAGGTGAAGAACAGGTGGTGACGGTTAATCAGTTAGCGATAGTTGCTTCGACCGTATGAATAAAATGTACCTATACAAATTTAATCAAAGAGAAATCTATTAGTAAAATGAGAAGTACGGAAGGGAGCGCACCTATACATATTCAACGAGGCACTGCATCACGAACGGGCCAATTTATGCGGCAACTCCTGAGAGTATCTTACTTTTACCTCGGCCATATGTAAAACTAGAGTACCTGCCTATTTCATTGTGCTACCAGATTGTCATCAACTGGACTGGAGTATATAAAGTAAATAGTATTTCCTTCTCTGTTGTATTAGGGTGTAAATAAAAAAAATATAATATTTCAACAAAGTTACACAAAAAATGGAAAATAAATTTCAAAGATACGGAATCTAAAATTTTATCTAAAATTTTAATATATTCGGTAGGTAAAGAGTACTACCTATTTACTTACCTGTATCAGCGCGTTATCAATTTTATAAAATAGCGCCAGCTTATAATTTACATTAAAGGTGATTACATACGCGAATGACTTTGACCATACAAATGCTCAAGGTCATTCGCTCATATTTGAACCGTAAAAATCAGTAAAACCAATTTTAATGGATAACTTTATAGGCGACGATTACTAACTAAGAAGATCACGTCATGCTAATACACTTACTTAACATATATGTGAAATTTTAGATTATTTGGATACATTTTGTAGAAAATATTTGGTTTCATAAGAAAGAGTAGAGTGATGTTCAGAGCCTCTTTTCAACTATTTCATCCTTTTTTATTTAATTTATGAAAAGAAGAAGTTATTCTGTATATCCTGTAGTGTGCAGGCATGTAACATAGAACTAGTTCTGTAGGTTTCATAGTTAATAAGAAAAACGGTTTCGAAAATATCGATTTTTCGATGCTGACCTGATTCGGGGCCTTAAGTAGATATTGTTTCATTTACCTACGTAAAATTAATGGAATAGTGAATTTATTTTATCTATAATAGGTATATGATTAAATTTTTAAGTCTTATCATTTTATGGATGTTTATACATACTACACAGTACACACTACATGGTCTACTACCGACCTTTTAATTCGAATCTCCTAAAAATAGGTAGGTATAAAGAAACAGCCAAGTCGCGTTTAAAACTTCCTTTTTATAAATGCACCTGTCTTAAATATAGTTATATTGGTATGTATGTGCTGTGCATGTATCACATCGTTCCTCATTTATAATGAACCTAATAGATTATTTATAAAAACCAACATGCCTACTTATAAGTCAGTACACTGGCATTTAAACAGCGTTGGAATTTGTTAAGTCTACGTTATATACCTAAGGTTACCATATAGGGTTACATACCTATTATATATTGACCCCAATTCTGTCTTGTCACAAGCTAACTAAAATAAGCTAAAAATCTCTAAATGTCAGTTTAGTCCTGTCAAAATGTAATTTCGTATTCTGAGAACACACAACTAACTTAAAATTAGCTTGACACAACTAAAATTAGAGAAAGTACTCAACTGTCATTTTTGGTTAAACGGTATTCTGTTGTACGTATATGCAGTAAAATAAGAAATGTCAAACTAAAATTAGACATCATCTAAAATAATGCCAATTGTCGTTCTATATGTGTTCTATATACGCTTAAAGCCTTTATAAAGCTCTATAAATCGTCGATTGAGTTGGATTTTATAAATAACTAGCGGACCCCGCGAACTTGCCAGGTACGTGGACCGAGAAAAACTGTATTTGCTTGGTTAAGACTGAGAAATATCACAGTTTGTTTACTATTTGATCAATAATATGCACTAATTATCATTTGTCGGCATTCTAAAGACTTATTAAGATAAGTTTTTACAGATTTTATGAAAATCTTTATCGTTCATTCTTAATTTTTTAATAGTTGTAACACTCGTTTTAGCGACGTCATATTCAAATTTAGTGCTGTCTTGTGCTTATCAAACACTAAATTTAGTTTGACTAATCAACAGAATACGGTTAGAAATGACAATCGCTTATCTAAAATAAGAAAATTTTAGAGAAATTTAAGTTTAGAGATGGTAACGTCAGAATTGGGGTCATTATTTATTCTATTTGTTGATTTTAATTATGTTGACAATTAGTAAACTTGTTATCAATAATCATATTAATATACAGGAAGGTGACTTGAATATACCTTATTGAAATTAAATATACTCGTACTACTTAGTAGGTATTATTTATTTATGTATACATTCTACAATTTATTTATGTTTATACTTACTGTTAATTTTTGTTTTATCGTGTACATTAAAGAGTTATTAATCTATCTATCGAGTTACTTAGGATTAGTTTCAATCCATCTAACAATTAAAACAGGCATTCTACGATGGCGGTATTTAGGATTTATTTACTTTCAAGATCTAGATTTTATAAGATTACAGTTATGTTACGCTAAGCTATATCAGCAGCAACCCAGTCACGACACGAAGTTCACATGGAGCTCATCTCCACACACTAACCAAGGGAAAGAGATTTTAACGTTATTTTGCTCATAGGTATGAACAATGAAAGAAACTTCGAATTTGAAAGTGAAACCATACTTTCATTTATGGGTTTAAAAGAAATTCATATATTCTATAAATAAAAGCATCAACTTCATTAATTAATAGAAATTTTAACCCAATGAATAATCACTTAAACTGTCCTATTCGGAAACGATAGAAATATTTCACTTCATGAACTGAATAGATGAAAGCAGTTTACAGGAAATGTATTTCAAAAACGATGACACCGCAAATAAATTTATTTCATAAGTTTAAAAGCGTGCTTTTTAAACGAGATAGAGTGGAAATATAGTTGCGTGTAGCGCCAGACAGGCGCTAAAGTACGGGGATCGATGTCCCAATTGGGAACCAACTTGGTCCGGATGACGATGGAAAAACTATTTCGTGCTTCGGAATTTGTGCTGTACATCTTGTTTTAAAAATAGTTACAAAATATCAATGGAACTTTTTGCATTAATCACCATCCAAATAAAACTGTGAAACTATTTAAAAATTCCACTGCGGAAACGATAATTTATTTTATAAACAAGTGTAAAGTTGTAGAAATTATTCGATGAGGTTCGTAGATTTTTATTTTATCGTGACAAGGAAGTAAAACTTTGAGACAACGATTTAATTCTTCAATAACGTTTATTCTAAACTCATCATTTACTAAAATAAAGCTATTCTGCTATTGGGTTGTACACAAGAGAAATAGTATCTCGATAAATGTTGGCAATATAATAGTGGCCTTAGACGTATTTGAATATCTTGGCGCGCATCGGTCGTCGGCCATTGTTGTCGCAACCCAGTATGGACTTAATTAAGGAGGGGTAGAATAGGTGGAAAGATCTACTGGAATTTAGAGGATGGTCAGCAGTGTTAAAGCTAACCAAATAAATACGAGTATTTATAATAGATGGTTATTGGAATTTCACATTTTATAAATAGAGAATTAAGTTTTGTAACTTACGTTTTAAAAATTTAACCAGTATCTACTAGGTACCTATCGATACTTGTATGGTTGACGAAACAGTCTTGTCAATATATATACACAAAAAAGATGTTTTTGATAAAGAATATATATATATATATATATATATATATATATTGATGTTTAGTATCATCTGTCGTGGCCTATGATCACTGTTAATAATGAAAGTACTAATAAGTATCACTGAGGTACTAAAATTGTACCAAAATTTCAACCAAAACCGTCGAGATTTTCAAAAACGACCCTATAGACTTTCACATTTCTAATATTAGTAGGATAGGATTTAGTAGGGTTTATTTATTTATTTATTTAATGGAACAAAAAACAGATATACATTCAATAGTATTTAAGAGTATGGTTTACATAAATTATTTCTTAATGTATAGATCACAACATTGTCCACGTGTTACTAGAAATATGATTATATTTAATTATTAATTTATTTCCTTATAATAAATATAAGGAAATAAATTATATCTATATATCTATAGGGTCGTTTTTGAAAATCTCGACGGTTTTGGTTGAAATTTTGGTACAATTTTAGTACCTCAGTGATACTTATTAGTACTTTCATTATTAACAGTGATCATAGGCCACGACAGATGATACTAAACATCAAAAATATAGATGATAAAATATATTAGTCATATAGTAGGCGCCAGCAGGTATAACTTACTATGCTGCTTGAATAATGCCAGTTGATCCTTAATAAATACGTACCGTTATTAAAATACATATTAAGTAATAATAAAGTCAGAATTATTGTTCTTATAGTCTAACTCTAGCATATAACAATCTTATCACAACTCAACATCATCAAACATAATTCAACCACAGTTCATAATTTTATCGGACATTTTAATTTGCTTATCTAATTTAAATTTGATAATCTTATTATTTTAATTTGAATATCTCATTATTTAAATTTTTATACATATAGTTTTGTCTCCCCATTCTGCTTAAAGACTAAACTAAAGAAAATACTATAGGTATAGTAGTCATCCGTCTATACACATTGATCCTTCGTTGGCGCTCAAAGCAATAATGTTAATGTTTGCCGTCTCGTACGTTTATTTGCTTTGAAATTCGGCTGTGGGGAAATCAAGATGGTAAACTTGTATACTCGTAGTGGCCACTGTGCACACCATAGGGAATAACAAACAATATTTCGAACATTAGTTACGGTTATGTGGTCTAAAAGTCTTACTTGAAGTCTCACTTCAAATTAAATGTAAAATAATATTTAAATTCAAAACAAACACCGCTAATTTGATAATAATAATACACTAAACGGTTGTATTATCGTTATTTAATTATATACCTATCTAAATTTAATTTATATGTCATTCACGATAATTTGAATTTGTATATTGTATAATTTGATTAATGTTATGATTATTTTGTATATAATATAGATAGTTTGATACTAATTACGTATTTAAGTAAAAAGAAAATAAAAAGTATTAAAATTTTGTTGCGAAGCAGGGACACTGACACCGCCTACATCAAGGTAGTTTCACATGAAGTTAGTTTATATAGATCTACATCTTTTATTTTTAGATTCATGTTTTTTAGTTTATTTATATATTTAGGTAGGTACAACTACATATCCATTTGTTTTTTTATTAATTTTCACTAAGTTAACACAAAATATCAAAACAAGTTAGACAGAACGTCAAGTAGGTATATCTACAATCAATCAAGTACGTAGTACGTATCTACATAATAACTACAATTATAATTTATTGTGTTAGCAAGTCAATGAAGGGCGCGTAATAAAACAGTTTGTTGTATCCAGTATAAAGCTACGTCAAGTTTTTCCATGACTATACTTCTAATATGGTAGGAACGCGGTTTGTTAGAAGCGGGTAGCGGATTACCATATCAGGCTCCTTTTTCTCGTAGCAAGTTCTACGAGATTTCTACGAAAGGCAATGTTTACAAAAATAACATTTAAAAGTAACCTAAACACTATTATTTAAACTTTCACCTTAAACTGACGAGAACACAAAACAGATTACGTGTAGATAATATCACCTACTAGCAAGATAGCTTTTTGATGTCATCAAAAAATAAATGGCAAAAAGGTTAGTTTTATAGAACAACTACTTCTCATACCTGCCTAATTGAGTCAAATCTTGCCTGTGTCAGTCAATTCTTGCTTGCGGATTCTTTAAATTAAAAGATATGTAGGACAATTGTAAGTAGGTAAAATTTCTTAGTACCTAACTGATTTTAGTCACTAAGAAATTTAACTTATAATAAAATTATAGGTAGGATACACTGACATAATCATTATTGAGGTATAACTTAACAGGACATCGGGTCATCCTCATAAGTTATGCCTCAATAATGATAAAAAAGATATAAGATACACCTACACACGCATATCATAGTCGCTGCCCATATGTAAAAAGCAGCCCCGCTAACGTAGAGCTTTTGTGCGATGTCCATATCCTATTGCATTTCTCGCTCTGCTTATGGAATTAATCCACACAAGGAGAGGCCGCGGAGTTTACTGCAGGGATATAAATTAAATGCTTACGTTTCGCTTGCTCCGCTTCGCTAGTTTAATTAAGCGTCTCCTCCTTTGTCTGCATGTGCGTACACATTCAACATGTTCCTCGTTGTTGTTGAGACCACTGGAGACGCATTGTCCCATTCTGTGGACCTATACTTAAGTCGCTTTGCATTTTAATTCCAGAAGACGACTTTGGTTGGCGGTTCTCTATAACTTTGGGGTTGTATTTGGTGCGACTTAGATCGAATTTCAGAGGTAAAAATAATTATTATTTTTACTTATGTTTTACACAATCCAACTCATTGGTAAAAAAGTCCGCTTTAAGTTTGCGAGGTATCAATTGACAAAAAATACTTCTGAAGGGACTTTTTTCAGAAGTCATTTTTTGTTTCAACAAAAATAATGGTTTAAAATGTTCTGATAGATAGGTACCAGAAGGATTTTTAATTTATCTAGAAAAGTAATGTCACAAATAATTCAAAGAAAATGGGAAATACACACTGACGTAGTCACATACAAAGGTAGGTAGGTACCTATCACAATATATTTTTTTAAGGTTAAGTAGGTACCTAAGTACATAAAAAATTCTATTTATAAAAGACCCTTAAGTGCTACATTGTTCACATAATTGCGTCACGTAAATTACCTAACACAAAATGTGTCAAAAAACCAACGTTAATTTGTACTGACACACTGTACACAACATGTCCACGAGATTAAATTTTCAAACATGGCGCCCAATTAATTTTTGGCGGAGAAAAAAATTTCATCATCTCTGTACAAACCTGTTGTTTAATCTGGGATTACACACCATGGAAAAATGTTTGATTAGATACCTGAACGTTAGAACTCCTATACTTTTCAATGTTGCACAGTTTTTGATCACATTTTAGAACTTAAACACAACACACACGCTCTACGACGAAGTTATACGGACACTACAAAAACTTTAAGCCGTTGATCGGGTTCGTTCTTTAGCAGGTACAAACGTTTTTTTCCTTAACAATGGCAACTTTCTCTCAAACAATAGCCCAAAAAACATAACTTTTTTTAGCATCCGATGCAACAAACCAACTTTCTCTTTGTACTTGTGCAATAAACCGTTATTGTAAAAATAAACAAAACAATATTGACTTGAAATAGATTTTTACAGTCAGTATTAGCCGCGAGTTCGGTCGAGCTATCCGATCCACGGCACAATCGTGATGATACTGAAAAACGGTATTCCTTTATCCAGAAATCTCTTAACGAGGTTAGTTTAGGCAAACTTTTGTGATGTGATTTTTTGTTCCGTTTTATTCGGGTCCATATGAGTACGTTATATTGTCGTTTAAAAGCTACAAGTCTCTAACCAAAGGGTTACATCACTCGCGCCAGTAGATGCGCAGGAGTGAGCGTGATGCAACGATTTCGTTAATGGCTGCTCGGTTAGAACGGAGAACACGTTTGGAGAATAATTTGAATACCGAAATGCAGATGGCTTCTTTTATCCGAGGGGCTTCGGATCCGCCGAACTACAAGTTAATTAAGGTTTGCCCATCAATTAAATATTGGTTTTGATTATTTTCATTTTGCCGATAAAGTTATGCTCTTGATTTATGTACTAATTGTGTTTCTTAATTAAGGGCTTCATAATGGGTTCATGAACTGGTTGAATACACCGGTTTTGCATTTCTGAAAAAGCATTGCTGATAAAGAAAACACATGGGAATAAGCCAACAATGTTATTTTATAAATGCTCTTGATTTATATATCAAATATGTTATTTAATTAAGAGGTTCAAAGTGAGTTCACAAACAGGTTGAACTAAGCTATTTTGCAATTATAAAATGCATCACAAATAAAGTAAAGGCATATTTACATGTCCTTGTTTGTACGTTTCTAATCTATAAGGTGATTACAGTGAAAAACATGACATGTAATGACTATAGGTACTGTTTTTTTTAAATAAATGTACAAATTATATACGTACAACGCTTAAAAATAAATTTGCACAAAAACTCACATATCCGTATCTGGGACGATGCATTTGTTCAGCGAACGGATTCACTAAGCGAAGCACCAAAATTTATTGGGTTAGTAGTTGCCGTAGGTCGATAAAACTACAAACCGGCAACAGAAGAGCGTAACTCAATAAATCGTCAAGAAAAAAATACGACCTACGACAGAAAGAAACAGAGTAAAGTTTTGCGTGATCCCTCTCGAAGGTTGTATGACTGAAAAGAGCAATGCGCAGTGCAATTTTGTGATATCTTTTTCACTCTTTCAATGGAGGAGCTGGTAGGCGACATACGGACGTTATAGTGTTGAATTAGCATATTTATTGCTAGTTACACGACGAAATAAATTTATCTTAGGCCATTGGGCCTGGGCCATATTTGCTTTTTCTGAGTCGCATATTCTCACTTCCGCTTCCCTGATGGGTGTGGCTGGATTGATGGAACTTTATTACTACGTAGTTACAACCATGAGCTTATTTACCCTAAGCATCGAAACGGTAGACAGAAAATATATTTTCTCTTCAGTTATACCTACTCATTTTAGGAATATACTATAATACTATACCCATAATGCCTAAACCTAGCTATAGAAATTTATTTAGGTACCAAGTGTACCAACCTACAAATACATAGATATAGAAACATAGAACCGAACAAAATCCATCAGGCTTCTTTAAGTAGGAACCTATAACACTTACATACTTTCATAGAGGTCTACGAACTGCTAAACTTAAGGAGGTATTTTGCTGAGAATTGAGATATAAAATAGATATTGATCTACAATATTTTCGTACAAGTTGTACCTACATACTTAGTTGTAAATGGGGCCTGAGAAAATAATTTGCTGCTATATTAAAAACTATTTTATATAATATTATTTTAAAAACTATTTTCATGTGAGATAATATCATTCATGACATAGCCAGTCTCACAGGTTATCATTAATCATCAGATAAATTTATGCTCTATGTAAATATGCCATGCGTTATATTATATTTATTTCAACTAATTGAGTTACACCTATCTGTTTTTGGCTTGCAATTTTATAAAGTTAATTAGGTGTTAACTCACCGTAAAATATAATGATCTAAATTTAATTCATAATTTTATTTGTCTATATAGATTGTAAATGATAAATTAAACTGGCCACTTAGATTATTAAAACATTTGCTGTCTTCCGGTAAGTGTGATCGTAATCATAAAATAAATACCTAAAGATTTTAGTAGATATTTTATATTTCTAATTTGCAAATTTAATTGTGATAAAAAGTTATGGTTGGTATTCTAATTGGTTCAATATTTAGTCAGACCTTATAACTGTAATCATCAACCATGGATACAGGCACCTATTATTATAATCTTATCTCTCCAAAATTTTATTTCCTGGCGCGTACCTACATATTTATTAAGTAGCAAATTACCATGAATTACTTCATCTAACAACCAATGTTTATTTTTTCTTCTTTACTGTAACAATATTAAAAAATTATAAGTACTTTAACTCATCCAGTCGAGCTGCGCAATTCATCATTATAAATAGGTAGCGCGAGCCCTACCTGCTCTCGGCACATAGCCGGCACATACGCACACTCCGTAAACGCCTCTGACAAAACCGGTCTGACACGCCGCCGGCATACAAATGTACTCTCGTTCCGACACATTCTCCGTCTTTCATCGGCGCCAAAACATCACATAAATCTAACTCGCTCGCTCAGCCGAACTAACTTCGCGCCAGTGCGCACGCCGACCAATCACAGCGCGCCAAACCATCGCCATATTGAATACACCGATCGTGCTGCCCTCTGTCCTAACAAATGCTAAATGTGGCTTGTGTTTTCTTCACTGTTTTTGAGTGTTTTTTCTTGATTTTAAGCGTTTTTTGTGGTTTAGTTTTCATGAAATCAGTGTATTATTGCGTGTTGAGTTTCCTTTTGTTGCAGTTTTCATAAATTTATGTCAATTTTGTGCGAAAACAGCAGTCCTGTCAAAGGACGCCACAGTGTTTACCTAAAGCTAAGTTCACTCCAAGCTATGGTTTATTTCCATTTATGTACGTATTCGTAAAGGTTTATATTTTAAAACAACAATAATATAGATACTTATTAGTCAGAAACAATAATACTTTTTAGAAATAGTATCATAACAGTTACCTGCCAGAAGTATGATCCAATTAGAATTCGGTAGGTCAACACAGGTTTCAGTTTCATATTCTGCTCGAAATTCGACAATGGAATAATATTTTGAATTTAGCAAAGCATTCATATTCCTTTGATTTAAAATAAATAATTAAAAGTTTTTATAATCTTTATTGCTATATTAAACTACAATATTATTATGAACTGGAAGTAATTTTATTCCAAACGGACCAAACAAGCAATGTTTATTAGGCCCATTATATTTTTGTTGCATGTAGGAATATGCCTATTTTTTTTTGTAAAAATGACTTCATTATAACTTCTATTTCAATATAGAATATAATATGTGCAATAGAATAAATATGGAGTCTCAGAATTTAGTTTCCTTTTTATAACCTCAAATCTGATTTATTCAAAATGATTTCGACAATTATTTTGTCCTTAATGTTAACATAGCATAACTAAATCTAACACTTAGGACCTAATGATGTATATTAAATTATTTCAATGTGGAAATTAATTCAATATTGCCCGGTTTTTATGCAATAAGGAGCCCGAAGGATGGACAACTGCGGTGATCCGACGGCGCATGCGCTAAGCTCTAACCGAATTTTATGGCATAAACAAGTAATAAAATTTGCTATAACAAAATTAATACTACATTGATTTCTACCTATTTATTGCATACTAATATGAAACTCATCACTTATTGCAAGCTATTCGGCTATCTACATAGATTATAGTACCTACATATAAGTACCTACTTAATTTGGGCAGGGAAATTGTGCTAATACCTAAAAGGTATGTACTAATTACTAGATATTTGTAGTTATTGGTTGGGTATTACATATTATTGATATTTTTAGGCATATTAAAATAAGTTTTAGTGATTGCCTATATAAGTATTTCTACTTTTTGGTTGGATTGGATTTAAAGTGTAAAGGGAATAAAGAAGAATACATATTATACCTAATTCATTTTAAATATAACCATTCCATTTAGGTAAGTAGCTATCTACTTTTTAAACAATATAAGTTCCTACTAAAATTAGTTAGGTTAGTTCGTTCAGTTATTTAAGGCCCAGTGGCCAGTAGATTTTAGATATTTTGAGTTTTGACAACTGGTACCTGTGTAAGCTGATTTTTAACTGTTATAATATCGACAGTTCATCTATTTTTAAGGACCCTCTCACAAACTATAAGAATTGTAGCAATCAGTATATTGTTAGGTATCTAACATGGATGGACGGATGGGTGGTTCCGCAATTAAGCCGAGCAATGCTAGGGAAATAACTTACTAGATAAACCCTTATGTGCCGTACTTAATACCCCCTCCGTATTCGCCAGTTCTTATACAGGTACTTAAGGTTTTTCCTGCTGAGTAGGCAAAAACAATAACTCACCATGTGCTTCTTTCTGTCCTTACACACTTCAATAGCTCTAGGTAGAGTCATAACACCTTTCATACTTATAAGTAAGTATCGGAAGACCTAAAGATAAATACTATTTAACTAATTTTTTTAGGCTTTTTATGGCGGGTTTCCTTCGTGAAATAAATTATTTAGGAGGGAGACCTAACATGACACAACTATGGCAGCAACAGTTTACAAATAGGTATCTGCTACGCAAGGCATTCAAAGGATCAATTTGGCAGATACACACCTTTATGACATCCCAAAAGGGTTGGTAGAGGTATAAGTACCTATCAATACATTACAATACATTATTCATTATTCATCTCATGTATTTTAAAGTGGCTAACAGGTCGACTAGGTGCTAACAGCTAAGGTCACAGATTGATTAGCTTAGCGATATTCACTTTCCGTCGGCTAAACCGAGGAGAAACGCGTGTGAATGAAAAATCTTCTGCCGTCTGTCTTTGCGACTAAGGGTTTTGCTAATTCAGACAGCCTGTGACCATAGTCAGAACATACCTAAGTTAATTTATTACCATGATCAGGTTCTCCCGTTAATAATATTACATTGCCTGTACTTAAAGGTATTTTGAAATTATCACATAGGTATGTAAAATTATCACACAACTGTAATATTTGCATGCCATGGATTGGTGATAATACATGTAGATACTTATTTGATTTCTTAAGCCCATTATAACTGTATTATGGGAATAAATGAATAAATAAATAAATAAATACTTGAACGTCCCAAGAATAATGGGATGATGTTAAATAAAATAGTGAGAGTTTCTATTCAGGCTAGGCATTGTATATAATAGGATATCGTATTATACACATTGCCGGTAACACATACACTTATAACTTACGCTATAAATAAAATGTTTATGAAACAAATTGAATGAATAGAGATAATTTATATAGTTAGATATCTATGACACGCAGTAAAACTTATAAAACCTATGGCAATCCTCATCGTCTGTAGACGCTTTCAGAAATGAAACACAGTCTTCTCGTACAATGAAGAGCGCGAATAATAAGAGGCTATAAAAATGAAATGTCTCTCACAATACATTAAATATAGAATACAGAAAATATTTACCTAGCTACTGTGCAACGCTTGCATTACAGAGATAAAATACGGTGCCAAGTCTTCCTCGGGCAAAAGAAGCGAAACGAAAGGAGAGATTTACTGTGGAAATTTTGGAAGTCAGCCGGGACTGTTATGTGGTGGCTTTCATTAATCACGCCATGGAAAAATATCATCCACTTCCAACTAACTCCTTTGCTGGACGTCACTTACATAGTTTGTTTCAAAACTTATTCTACATCACTTCCATAAGTTCTTTGAAACGTTTGATGTCCTTCGAAAAAGGAAGAATTCAGCGAGCAGTGATCCGAATTAGCTATACGCATGTACATTCTAATTTAAACGAATGAGCCGGTCCTAAGCCTACTTAAACAAATTTACAGCGATCGTTTCTTCTGAAGGTGACCCAAATTACCATGAAAAAAGTTTAACAGCCCTTTATTTCAGAACAAACAGAGGCTGTTGGTGGGAATCCCGTGTAATCCGGCCCACTTATCACGCGTGCAAAATGCAAATTCAAGCGGGGGCCCAGCGTACGCAGAATTAACGAAACCGGACCGGGATACGTACGTCACCGAAATTGTCAAAGTTTGCAAGTAACATTATCACGGGATAAACAAGGTAATATAAGAGACTCAGCCGAAATCTAAAACCGTTTATTAAACAATATTTATATTTTGCATTTATAAAATAAACAAAAAATTAAATATTGATTACGAAAGTATTTTTCGAACACAATCCGTTTTAAAATTCAAATGAAGAATGATCAGAGATGAATTATGAATTCGATGTGAAACAATAAACAATTCTGTCTAATTAAATGCCACGCAGGCGTTGTATAATTCAAAAAAATGAACAAAGGAGCTTCACGTGTTGAATAGTTGTAGTGCTTGTGCGCTTTTCAATACCTCTTCACATTATTGATTAGTTTCTAAGAAAAGCTTGGCACGCCTGAACTATAAATAGCTGGGGTAAGTGAATGTACCATAAATTTATTTTAAAAAAATCATGTGAATTAGATAGGTAGGTACATTGATAACGAATCATCTATTTCTAAACAAATGTAAAAAAATATAATAAATTTTATTAATTGATCCAAACGAGGATAACCTAATTGCATTAATTTTAATGACTTATTTAAATCACAACAGCCACATAAATCACTAGGTATGCGTTTTTCGCCCAGACAAGGGTTTTTTGATATACGTTTATGTAAATCAAGTAGGGTTATCAGAGACCCAATTATAACATTATTATGTTGAAACCTTTGATATTTTGGTAATAACATTAATATCCCAAGTGCGAGGCGAGGCTAATCTTCGCCCATTTTAACCGAGCTATGGTCTGCCGAATCCCAAAGCTTAACGCCCTGTTTGTTGGCTAATATGCTTTTAACACCTGCGTTTACCGAGTTATGTAATGTTTGTATGAGATAATGTAGCTTTTGTATGGAGTGGTGAGTGAATTGCGGCGCTGACGGCCAGTCGGTGGGCGTACAAACGGTTCTTGTTGATTGACTGATGTCTATTGACGCATTCAAATAACATTTCCTCGGCAATGCAATATATAAACATTGTATATGGGCTCTTATTGCTATTTGTTAAAAGGAAAATTCGAAAATATTAATCTAGTTCGCATCGATATTTTTTCCTTTTTATTATCTATACTTACTCACGTAAAAATTTATTTATCTATTCAGCTAATAGCGTTAGTTAAGGTTGTTTAATTTTGAAATAACAACATTTTGAGTAACTACGGTACTCACCTACGTTAACCTTATAGGTACATATTATATATAACCGTATTTGATCAATTTTATGTTGATAAGTACTAAGTAATCGCATTTGGAAAACAAAGGCCGAGAGTTTTATTTCCTGAAATATTTCTTACAGGTTTTAAGCAGGCACCCACCACCTCACATGTAAGAAAGTAGCATACCGAATCTGGCTAGAATTTTTTCGTTCATAAGTGCTACTTAGTGGTCTAAGCTATTTAACTTGAATGTATTTAGATATGTAGTTAGAAATGGCCATAGGTTTAGGCAACTGTTAAAGTTAGAAGTCTTATGAAGAATGGCATACGTTGTAAAGACTACCTTGTTTTATATTTTTTATTAACAATTATTTTGAAAAGATATTAGTCCAATTAAAATGAAATCGAATATCTTCATGTGTGGAATATTCATAAACTAATTTACCACTCATTAGGACGTGTCTTGCCACTTATAAACATAAAACAGGCCATAAAAAGAAATAAGCAGTTACCTAATTAGTTTTATATACAAGTAGCCCACACCCAATGCAGGCTGATTTTAAATTATTTAATGAATTCATTTTAACAATTTGATAATTAGAAATTTCTTACCATCATCCTCACGTTTAAGTAGGTATTATACCTAAATACGGCAATGTAACTGTACTTCGTTCATTCTTAACCATTAAATGAAATAAAGTTAATAATTTAATTTAAAATAAGATGTTTAAAATGCACAGAGAGTTAACTCCCTGTGCATTTTAAACATTGAAATTTGTTTTGATTAAGTAGGTATTATTATTAGAGACAAGGGGCCTAAAAATTATCTACTAGATATACCTAACTATCTATATAAATGTAATAGGTACCTATAATTAACATAAAAATACAGGTAAAGATTGTAATGTGAAACCTAGATACCTAATGAGTCAAAGTCAAAAATTAGGAACTTACAAAAGGGAGTTAGTGAGATTCATAGACCATACTATAACCTTGCTAAATATAGGAAGCGAATAAACATTATAATATACAAGCAGCTAGACCCGGTAACGCAGAGTTTAAACTGATCAATCCTCGTTGGTTTACACTACACGAAGACTTGAGCAGGTCACCTGAAAAGGCGCATATTTTTTGAAGATTTTTGAGGATTGGGTAATCTAAATCCAGTCTTTAGACTTCGTAGGTACCTAAGTGATAATGTGTTCAAGCCGTAAAAATAATGTGGCTTAACATAACGTCAAACTTAAATACAAAAGGACACGAGAAAATAATTCTGTTTGTTAAACGTTGCATAAGTAATTATTAATAAAATAATTGCATATATATAAACTCTGCTTTTAATATATTACCCACCACTAATTTCTGTATACATATGCAGATGTCGTTGTCTAAACTAAACAAGTCGTGATAAGATCTTACGTAATGTTGTGGCTAATAAATCATAAATAACGTAACATCAAATCAATCACAAGATATTACAGATTTAATTTATATCGAATGCTTTATTCGAATCGGATACTTTAATAGTTTTTGATCGACTTTAGTGGATCAAAGTCGAATGTAATAGATAAAGTATATCGTAACTCCGCCGAGCAAAAGTCAGGGTCATTATCAGGTTTAATAATGAATATTTTGTTTCTTAATTTGAGACAGTATTAATAACGATTATGCCTTCAGTGATAACTGTTACCATAGCCATGTTAAGAGTATTTCAATTTTAGTTGGAGCTTATAAATGCTTCTTATCTCCAGTAGCTGTCTGTTGCCCGAATAAAGTTGTTTGTAAACTTATCTGTACCACAGTTTAAACAAATCGTGGCAAGATTAATTGAAAACTATTAGTTCTCGATTGTACACTTAATTAATACTCGTAACTACTGTTAAAAAGTACAGCTATCAACAAAAGCTTATAAGTTGACGGTTACAGATCTATCGTACTCAATCAATGTCTGCTAGAAATACTACATTTTCCAGACTTCACTTTTATGCAGCAACAGTTAACTATGATCTTTATTTTACTTTAATAAAGTCTATATTTGAATGTGTTCGTTTTTTTTTCGATATAGTTAACTGATTTAAGTAGGTAATCCTTACAATGATGTTTGTGTTCTACTTGATAGTTGGGGCGCCGTTTTTATATTCATTGAAATAAGAAAATAACTAATTTATTGTGTTACGTTTTGAAATTGTCACGATGTAGGTATTTTCCACGTCGATATAATGACCACTAGGCCTGGTATTAAAGGCCTGTGCATAATAATTTCAATCGATATAATTACAGCCATAACTCAAAATTTGTTTTAGTTGGTCGGGGACGAAGTCATTATCAGATAATAACAAATCGTTTACGCTAAGGGCCTACGCACACAAAACGAAATGAGCGAGATATGAACGCTACTTATGCAAAAGCACGCCACAACACAAATCTATTTAAGCTCGCACGATGTATACGTATTTACAATATTTCTATTACGATAAATTGTTCAGCTAAATTTTGTGGCTTTAGCCCAGGTGAAGGCATATCTGCATATTTATGAAACCGCGGAAGCCTCCTTAAGGGGAGCGTCTTGTTTTAAAAATGGCGGTAAAATGTTCGTTTTTTTTTACCCCCGCAAGTTTTTAACAAGATCCACCTTATTTATGCTGTACTAGGGCGGGTATCTGATGAGATTTATTGTGGGGAAGCGTGACGGATCGAACAAGTTCGCCAGCGAATACGTTTTGGCTGAATTTAAATTGGCTCCTTTACGTATTTGTATCCTTTTCGATAAGAACTCGCCTAACTCGTTATGTCTACATGGAAATGCGATGAAACTTTACAGAAAAAGGAAAGTCACCACAGAAAAACCTCCTTGAACGTGCCTAAGGCTTATGAATTATTAAATAGACTTGATATATAAGTAAATGCATAAGGGATTTAGCTTTGTTTGCTGTGTCGTGTATTCATTAATGTAGCTAGTTGCAATTCAGTATAGGAAAAGTTTATCATTATGCTCCCTTTTTATAATACACACACATATATATATAATACATACATATAACCTAATGTTTAAAAATATACTTATCTTTAACTAAGTAAGTATAGAGACTCATTTTCTATTTTATTTGAATCAAGTAAGTCCATGGAATTATTAAGTACTATGTACGTAGTACTTAATAATTCCATGAGTAAGTCACGATATGAGGTAAATAACTAACTTATTTTCCAAAAGCAAAAAAAAACCTTGAGAGTTAGGTGGTTTTTTAAACAATGGAAATCACGATAAAAGTAAAGGATTGAAAATGTTTTCTTGCAAAAGCAAATTGTTTGATGTTTTGGTTTTAGTTGGAAATAGTTCAAATAGTTTGAATGAAATACGTACCTAGTATAAAAATAATAGATAAATATTTAGAATTATTCACAGGCTTGTGACAATTATGACTAATAAATTTACAATTTTGAGAGAGTTATCTCATACCTGACGTACTATAATCACCTTTGAATACCATACAACTTTTACAGTGTAAGTAAATCATCGGTATCAAACATTGTATCCAAAAAACAATAATTCTTAAAACCCAACCCATACATAAATCTTACATACATTACATACATAACTTAATTAAGAAGAACCTTATCAAAGCTCAAGATCTTCTATCTTAACCGTATCACTGGTATTCCATGGCAATTACACACTACATTTTTGGTCTTCAATTAACAACCATAAACTTATTATGAATTTAATAAGATATTCATTTACACAAAATTATATAAATAGGAAAATTATATAGGTGCATATTAATGTTTTTAATTTAGTTGTTAATTTGTAAATTCCACTTTTTTGTTGTAAGTAATGAGGTCACGTGTAATTATGCTATACCTGAGTCGTTCATAATGTGTATCCAAAAATCATTTCAAATAAAGTTTCTGAGCTTAATTCTAATCTAATACCTAAATGCCTTGGTGGTGTAGCAAGTGTTACTATAATGCATGAGGCCATGGAGTTTTCTGTCCGTTTTTCAGAAGTAGCTTGGGGTCAGTAGAAAAAGTTCAGTTGATGGTAATAAATTTACACCCTATTAGGTACATGGTAACTGAAAGCTGCTTGATATCATAAAATTAATTTCTGGGTTATACGGCCCAGGAATCGAATCCAGAATCTTACGATCGTACGTATTAATATGATCGACGTTATTATATCTCACGTAGCAAATATAGCTCATTTATTACCGCACACGAATATATCGGCCAATAAACTTTACACCCATAAACAATGAACTTTCTAAAATTAATTCAATACAAACATTATATCACAACAATTAATTTAATAATTAAACGTCAATGATTACGCCACTCAAACGATCAGTCACAAATTCTATACACGCATTATGATCTAAAAACCAGTCTACCCTGATACTTGGAACAGCTTTCTGTTTCCCAGAACTCTGGTGTATTTTAAAGCATGACATAATGATAAGGGAGTTCTGCATGCACTGGTGGCAATATCTCAGTGCAAATCAGTCAAAGGTGACCTAGGGTCAATTGATAAGAAAGTCCGTTGACAACGCGTTATTATATTATGAGATGCTCTAATTGCTCTGTATCCGAGTGGAACCGATTGTGCACGGTTCCTGAATGAACTTCTTGTTTTAGGATTACAAATTAGTGTATAGTTAAATTCGATTCTTTTTATATATCTACCTTTTGAACGCACGCTACTACTTATCTACCTTTTGGCGCGGTTCCATCATGATTATGAGGGCCTGCAAGTCAGTAGGTACATCTGATGATTGAAGTAAGAGGCTCTGGAGCAATCTTTCCTCTCAGCATCCTGAGAGGAAAGATTGCTCCAGAGCCTCTTACTGTCGGAAGGTCAGGCAGCAGTTGTTTCTTCTTGAGGCATCTCTCATTTAGTATCGGTATAGGTACCGGTAAATATATGGAAAATTGGAAAGTAGGTTCTTCTTAACTCATTAAACAATTAGATTTTATAAAGATTTCCTATATAATTAAATAGTAAGATATTTTTATAGCACTTCTTTTTAACAATGACTTCATTTCAATTATGTATGACAACAAAAAATTTGAACAATTGCATTGTGAACAAAGAAAATATTCATTAAAACAGCGGCGGCGGTAACTGCGAACTGAAAACTAAACTTTGAGCGTGATAACCGCTTTTCTTTTATGAATAGGAGAGACAAGTGAGGTTAAAGTGCAATAATACAGGTTACAGATTACTTTTATTTCATATTTGTCTGTAAATTCCTAATAGGGTAGTCAATAGAATAAATCACAGGACTGACGAGATACATTTCTTTTACCTATCACCTCTCTCTGAATTCTGCATTATTTACTTAGTCTATTATATAAATATACCTACCTACCTAGGTAACTACCTAAATATACCTCTAAATAGGTACCTAGAATAACTACTTTAATACTTTAAATTAATTATAGAGTTTGAAGATACATACTTGATTTATTTAGCAATTAAAATTTACTTATCAAACTATATGTCAAAAGAGATTGAATACGAAAACCTCACAGGAAAAATGCAAAGGGATAAGAGATAACACATCCGAAAACTTACCAACTAATGAGGTCCACATAAATAGGTTTGTGCTGTGGGTTCATGTATTATTTATTACGGACCAAATGCATTTATTGGTCTCTTGCCGCACGTATCGCGGGTATTTACGGAGCTTAAGTTAAGCTGTATGGTTAAGAAAACTAATGACGCTAGCTAGATATCTGAGTACTTTCATTTGAAATAACTAAGTATGTTTGCTAAAAGAAACATACTTTTTGAATTAGATAATTAAACAAAGTTATAAGAATTTGAAACCCTACAGTGGTAGTTTTAAAATCTACTTTCGGCGTCAAAAATGCCTTATTTTGGTTTATATAATTCTGTTGAGTAAGTACCTAAATAGGTATGAATTAAAGACTATCGGTTTAGTCGTTTAGTAGTTAGGGAGCAGGTTAGAAAATATAATCTTGGCTTCGCTAGCGTCTCATTGGGTAAAATATTATGTATGACACGCGTGTGACGATCTGCCAGCTGGTAACATGAAATACATCTATCAACATGTCAAATATACCTATGGGTCAGTAGCCGTCGCCCGTCGCTGTGGAAAATCGCCAGCATCCGATAGATATCAACGCCTCACCGCATAATGAATTTTGGAATGTAGGTTGCGAATGTCAACATGACAGTTAGGTACAGTTCTTAATGACAGAAACTGATGATTCTAATTTTTTTTAAAGGTGCTAATAATAAGTAGGTGAGTAAGAACATCCAAGCCTACATAGAACCGGCCTCGGTGATACGGTCTAATCAAGCAAATTCTTTGAAACATTTATCCTAGAATGTGCTGGATTTTTTAAATCGCTGTTTATCTCGGAATTACACGTTTCACGACAATTAGCAACCTAGGTACTCGCGAACGTACCTAGTTATAACACGAGCAAAAAATATATGTGTTATGTAAATAATTACTAACGTACCAATTAGCATAATAACATGACAGCCTTAAGTGACGGAAGCTTCTACGAGCATTTGCACACACACTCACAGAATATCTACTAACTAGGTATAATATCTCTTACTTTTCTGTACATCCATCTGAAATCCCAATAAATGTATTATTCAGAGTATTAGTACTCGCTACGTCGACAAAAACAATTGGCATACAAAATGCAACACATGTCACATGTTGTCGATATGCAAAGTGATTATGTATGAATTATGTAAAGTGCTCAGCTGACAGAAATAGTTGCCATACAATGAGAACTGTATCTGCCAGATTTTGCCGCCTTTTTGTGTGTTTACAACATCCGATTAACACTGAAATGCTATCGCAGTTTCATCAAACTGAATGTCGTTAATGTGGTAATAAACAATATCCTATGAGATCATGATTTATAGATAAAACATATCAACACATAACCTTTTTAATACTACTATTAAAGAGATTATAACCTCTTTAATAATGTCATTAAAGAGGTTATAATTATACCTACATGTTCGTAATAAAAAAAAACTAATTCATTTGTAAATGGAAGTTCGAATTTAAAAGTAGGTAACACACAAAATTAGAATTTTAATAAAACAGAACAATGTTCGTGTATTCATACGTCACATCAATGCTTGTTTTCATGGACTGTATGTTCGCAATTTACGTCTCTCACGGGAGACGAAGAGTAATGTCGGTGTAGGGAGAAAATGTAAAAAAAAATCGCTACGAGTCGGTCGACAAGTTCAGCCAATTATAACTGACAAGCGGCGCAGGCGCGCCCGCTTGCTCAATTTCAAGCCTTCAAGCCACATACTTTAGTATTTCATACCATATATGTTTTGTACGTTACTCTAACATTTTCACGAAATAAGAATAAACCTAAGTAAAAATTTTCTATTATATTAAGTATCTTTTATTTTAATAGCAGTATAAGTCAATGTATTAGTTATTTAATCATACTTCCGACTATTTTTCACACCTACAAAAAATATTATTTATTATATCTATTCTATTTGAAGTTTGTGTTTTTCTGTAATCAAAATATCTTACCAATAGTTTCCGAACAGTTAAGTATTTACGAAACTAAAATTTGAAGTTCCATTTTTAAATTCTATTATCTGCCTTCTACCTTCATTACAGGTACGTTCGAAAAGTTAAAAAGTGACTCGGAATGAATCATGGCGTGCGATCCCTAAGAAATATTACACCCAAGCTGGCACCATAAAGCAAACTGCGTGGCAGAGGCGATACAACGATAGCGACACTGCGAGACCCGACAGACACCACAGAACTCGCCTTTCTGAACTTACAGGGTGTTCTTAATACTAACATTTAAAAACACCCACACTGATAAACAAAACGCTGTAAATACCATCAGCTCTACAAATAAAGAAAATCTTAATCATTGTCTAATTAAAAAAAACAGTGACGTGTTAAATATTTTAATAGATAAAAATAACTGCGTTGGCAACTATGCAAGTTGTGGTGAACACTACTATTTTCACGTAATCAATTCAAAAAGTTTCATTTTACAAGTAAGAACGTCTAAATTAGAGATGCTGCCAAGTTTTTTTCTATATTTATATGAAAAATAACTACGTAATTATCGAGTTAATTAATTACAGTGCTATACGTATATATTAATTACAGTGCTATAGTATATATACTTCTTTACGAAGTGCATCTTCGTCTTTAACAGTTCACAGTAAATTATAACTGGCTCTTAATTAGTGTAACAAGTCTGTAATTAAAAAGTGCGACAAAACTATTAAAAAAAGATCCACCTGTGTGTGACTCCCACATATTTTACTCACCAACACAGGGACGTAATGAAGCAATTATATATCGATATTTTTATGCATAAAATACTTGGCGGATATCTGGTCGGGCCGCGTTGGAACGCTCAGAAATAAAACAAAGCAAGAGGTTATTGTTGGCGCGGGTAGGTGTGTGCCCGTCTCGGTTATCGAGCTTTTAACCCGACGCGCGACACGTCGCGACATCTACACAATTTATCGCCTCACTAGCCCACTACTCATTCGTATTTCCCTGACAGAATAAATTTCGAATAAACAACCGAAATGATTGAACACAAAGCACGGCGATTTTTGTCTGGTGGCCGTTGTTTAGAGCGGTCCAGTGACTTATGGGAACGCCCGTGGAACTGCATTGCTGAGTGTTGAACGAACAGCAAAATTCGCCTTCCCTAGATAAATTACCTTTTGAAGGAGCTTCATAGTTTATGATATTTGAATCTTTGCAAGTTCTTATGTATGGTACCTTTTTTCTATCACTTCAGTGAACACATCCCGAAGTGCGTCGAAGAAACGCAAAACGGTAGCGCGTGGAGTACTTAGTCATTTTCACTTCAGTTATCTTGCAACGCGCGATGAATGATGGCTACGTAATATTTTACCTCAATTTTTCTTTTATTTCCGCACCTCCATTATATTTTTGTATTCACTAGATAGTTCGAGTACCATAAAGTTAATTTATGATGTGTGTATTAAAACTATTTAAACGAGTATGTTAGATAAAATACCTAATATGGTTAAAGTGTACACAGATTTTTAGGGGATACAAAATATATTAGACAAAATATAACCCTACAAATTTTTTAATGATTAATTTTTTGTTGTAGATACGTTACTTCAAAAAATACTCTAGAGGTATTTTAAAGGTGAATAAAATTATACTCGTAATCTGTATTTTAGTTATCAAAATATTAATTTACCTCACTATAGATAAAATAGTTCAAATAAATAAAGAGTGCATCGGTGTGCGTGCTGGCCGAGTTTGTTCAACTCTTGCTACAGCCGAGTTAACTCGTTGCCACCGATTTATGTGGCAAACTTTCAGCTCACGGCTCCTTCGCGACACTCGCTTCCTTTGCGCGATTGTTTCTTTGCAAAAGAATTTTCTTTCTTTTTAATTATGCTTCACAAGCTACCTGGACGATGGCTTGGCGTAGAGTAGATTAGGTAGGATACCTTTACACTTTTTAAAAGTTATGTATGATACACGCTAGGTATATTAGGTTTTACCGACATGGTCTGGTTACCATATCAACGTCAATAATTTTGCCTTTTTTATGTTGAGTGGACAATATATTACTATACATAGATAACTCTCTGTTAAAGAAAGGGTGAGGGAAGGAGTAGGTATGGGCATAGATTACTTAATAGTTAGATATAGCTGCCAATTGTACCTACTACGGTCCTATAACTAATGGGCCCCTAACTTAATTCAACAACCATTCATTCTATGGCACCTATTCCAAAAACTATAATTGTGTTAACAAAATCGCTGAATTTAGATATTTTCACTACAGGCAGTCAACACGGTGATATCCTAAGTGATACAGTCCAAACTGAATTAATGTTATAGTTTATTTAGACGCATAAATAATACTTTTTCACAACGGCATCTAACAAAAATACTGAAAAGTTTTTAATATAATCACATAAACTTGTAAAAAATTAAACTCTGAAAGCTTACTTAGATATTTCTTTCAGAAACATATCAGTCTTAGTTGATGAAGTTATTTTAAAACAGTACAACAAATATTGGGTGTTATTGTTATGTTATAAATCAACAATTTTATTACTCAATTAAGCATATTTGTAAGTAAGTAAGCAGACATGGATTAGTTTATTGTAACGTTTATAGAAACGTTATAATAACTCTTTACGTTATTATACTCTTAGTAGTAGGTATTAGATACATTGGGCTGCTAGATGCCAGACTGGAAAACTGAGACATACCTATAATGACTAGCGTTCTTACACACGGAGAATAAATCTTTGAATACTTTTTATCCATATGTTTACACTAATTCAATATAAATACCTAAATAATAATTACTAATACCGGTTATGAAAGAAGCATAACCAAAAAGCAAAAAACGAAAATATTGCGTAGCTATCTGTTTAGCGATCTAAACCCAGGATGTCTACTAAATACCGTAGTCCCGATTTGGACAAAATAAAGCATACATAACAAACTCTTAAATAAAAAAGGAAATATCTGTCACCGTATATCCCGTAGCACAAGTTTAATTCTTTGTTTATTTACGATCGGTACGAGAGGGTTAACTTACACGAACTAGTGTCCAAGACTCGTGTCAGCGAGCTGACAATTAGCCAGGTGACATCTGACGACTCGGGGCGCGGTCGTGAGACACGACACTACCTATCTTTACGTACGAACAACTACTCACTTAATGGAAAGCTTTATCCTTTGTATACATACTAGTACTAGTACACAAACACACAATTAATTATGTAAGTACGCACCTAGCTGTCTACTAAATTCACAAAAGTACAGGTGCGTTTCTAATCTTTTCGCAAGACATTACTTTTATTCGACATATACGGCCATTTTGATACAGGAACAACTACTTTGAGCACCCATAAAGCCATAAAAACTACGAGAAAAACACCAAAAGTTCCAAATGATATCAAAATTGGTAGGTATACCACACTTCCATTCATTCTGTTCACTGATAAGATGGGCCGAATAGTGGCTGGACATTTATCTTAAAGATTAATGAGCCAATTTTCTTAGTTGGCTATAAAAAGAATCGCTAGGCCGACCTCGAAAGCCATCACGACCACTTACGGGTTAACTTTGGGCATCGTGAACTATGCATTCCTAAGCAAAAACATGTATAACTGACTCATAGATGTTTCGCAATACAGATTATGAATTGAAGGCTGTGAAATGTAGTGAGGTCGAAGTTGATTTAGTGTACCTAATGTAAATCATATTGGATTTCAATAGTCGAAGCAAAATGGACCGTAGATCCGTACATCCGTGATGTACATAATATAATGAATCTACTTTGTTTCAAATAATTAATAAACTTATCCTGTTATGTCCGTGATGAGTTATAACATCCCTCATAAATATGTAAATTAACGTTCTATTTTTCCGCCCATAAAAATTAAAATTTCGCAAACATTTATGAAACACTTGCCCTAAGGGACAATGCTGTCGATAAATAAAAATGGAAATTTTGAGTTCAAAGTAACAATTATAAGGACAAAATTCTTCCCCCGTCCCTCGGGCGAGATGTAAGGAAACAAATTGGATTAAAGTGTCAAAGGTGAAATAAAAAACGCGTATATACTTTATCTTCCGCGATGTCTGTGCATCGTCAGCGGTCTCGGGTGTACTGGTACTATATTGGATAAGCTAATATCGTATTTTACGTAATAAAAATATGGTCCACAATTGGATGAAAAAAACATCTGTAAACATCACATAGGCGGCCGTAATCGTATTTGCATTTAAAACGGTAAGTAAACATAGTATTCAGTGAATGGACGAGTCCGTGTTTATGACTCGTTTTATGACCTGTTAAGCGTAAGGATCTCTCGTAAAATAAATTGTTTGATGGTCGCTCTACACATTTTATCTAGTGAGTACCTATGTACCCTAGCTTGTTTTTTATTACTTGGAATCTTTAATATTTTGACTGTTTTATACATTTTTTCGTAACGTGAGTCACATATAATAATATTATTATTATTGATGAACTGTGTAGCGTGGTGGTAGAGATTAAAACTGCTAAAACAGAGGTCGTGGGCTAGATTCCTACTCAGTGCAAATGTTTTTATGTATGAATATGTATATTTGCTTTTATCTGTGTAAACCTCATAAATAAGTATCTAAATATGTTTATCCATATTCTAGCACCCATAGTTATGCTAACTGGGGCTGGAGAGCGTTGTATGGAACTACACCAGGTCTCATTTTGGGTTATTATGAATAGATGGGGTTCAACTCTCAAACTCACTATTGTTTAAGTTCAACTTTTAGGTCAGTAGGTACCCTACAGCTAAACTAAACTGCTGAATTTTTTAAATGGTTTACATGTTTTAAATTAAAATCTAACACAATTAAGAAAGCGCTTTATAAATGCAGCTACAAAGTACGTAGTGTATTCATTTACAAGCAGTACATTGTTGTGTAACCCTGTATCGCACACTGGGCGCTTTGTTTTCGCCCACATAAATCGGCCGCGCACACCGCGTTCTAACTTATTTTTGTTCGTACCTACACACGATAGATGGATCCAATTCCAAATTATGTCTATCTTGGGAATTAACGGTGGGACGGGGATTCCAGTTTATCCAAAAAAGTGCGGGAACTCACAGGGGTGTGAAGTGGGGGATGGAAAGGGGAACGGATGGAAGTTATTTTGGAATTATGATTCCGGATGCGTTCTCCGAGCGCCGCGTGTTTCACGCCTCGTTTCGTAGTAATATCACCGGGTTGCAACCGTTTAGGTGCATTCGGATGCTATATTTACGGAACACTTGCATATGAGTCAATGGTGTGAAAATTACACCGGTTATAAGCCAATTCAGATCTACTAGTACAAAAGAAAGTATTTTAAATAAGACTTTAAATAAAAGAGTTACTCTGGTAGCGCAGCGGCAGAGGGTTAGATTCCTAGGTTTTTGTTAATAAAATTTCAGTAGCAGAAGGGAGTTTTGACGGTGGTATAAACTTGTCTCATAAGTATACCTAGGTATTACATAGAATCACTTAGGTAATATATCTATTCAAGCTTGAAAAAATAAATTGGATATCTACTTAATTATTTACTTATTACCTAGTCTTGTTAAGGTTGAATTAATGATCTACTCCTACTCAATTCCACACGCTCTCATGTCATAAAAAGATATTAAAATCTCCAGTTTAACCCTCTAAAGCTCACGCCTATTTTTATAATGTATAAACCTCACATTCCGGACCTAATCCAATTCGCGTTTGGACCAAAATTAAACCGTCTGGCCAAAAATGCGGGACGTGTGTTTTAATGGGGTGTCACCAGGGTTCTTAAGTATTCCACCGGCCCACCCTATAATACCCAGTCTCCTTAGTCTGGCACGTCCTCCCCATGATATATTAGTCCCAGTTCGTCGTACATAATTTTGTAGAGGGTGGTTGGTACCACCTCTTCTCCCCCTGCGAGTGAACCGACCGATCCTCACAATACGAAGGTTTTGTTTATTGGCGTATAATAAGTGTAAAAAGTTAATGATGACAGTCACCTTTAGAGGCAGATAGATGTTTTGAATTGGTTCATTCGCACGTCCTTTTATTTAACTTAGGGTCCAAGTAACCTGTTAGTGCATTGTACGGTTGAACATTGTGCTTCAATGCCAAAGTTGAGCACATCCAAAATAGTTTTAGAAAATTTTATGTTTTTTTTATTGAATGTATATTACGTGATAATCATTAAAATAATGACGGTATGATGTGAATAAATATTACATTCAACGTAAACCTAGTCTAATTACACCGAAGCACGTATAATTATGATAAGTGTTGAATAATAAAATGTGTTAAAATATAAGTTTATTTACCTTAATATCTAATTTATTCCATTAAAAAATAGAAGAGAAATACCAAAAATTAAAGTATAGATGTGCAAGGACAGGAGCAAAGAGTAAATAGTCGTAAAAAAATTTACATCAGGTAACTAGCTCCATCTGTATGTAATACTGAATGATATCATTTCTACAACCCACGGGGACCAAAAATAACCTACATATCTCCTACGCACCAACTCTAGACGAATGCAAAATTTTAGTCAATTTCATAACATAACATAACATAACATAAACTCACGCCTTTATCCCCGAAGGGGTAGGCAGAGGTGCTAGCACCCACATTTCGCTGTTTATGTTTAGGTCCCAATGTAATAGGTGGCGAGCCTATTGCCATTAACCGGGCACTTATAAACCTGCGATAAATACACACATAACTTCGAAAAGCATCGAAAAGTCATTGGTGTGTGCCATGGTAAAACCTGGGATTGAACCTGAGACCTCGTCTCAGCAGTCCATTACCCATACCACTAGGCTACCGCGGTTTCATTCTATTCTATAGAGTAGTCAATTTCATTCAGTTTTTATTGAGATGTAAGTTAGGAAGTTAGGTATGTTATTGTTCTTTGAATAAAAAATCATTAACTTAACTACATACCTAGATGTCATGAAGGAGGTACCTAAGTATAATAATACAGGCACAAACACTGGTAGAATCTAATGTGCGACGGCAGAATCTAATGTGCGACGATCCATATTGGTGTGGTAAAACTTAATTACGGATACACAGGAGAGTCGTCAATCTACTGCAGTCACGTGTTCTTCAATATTGAGTTAGGTGCACAGTGTTCCGAATTCCAATAAAGCATTCCAGAGAAGTAGGGGAAATATTTGAAAGTATGTGAGCGATCGTTACTTATTGTGATGGGCGTGACTGTGAATTGAAGTAATCTATCATTTTCTATTTAAAAATAACAAATTCAAAGCTCGTATTGTTTCGTATCAATAAACGTGTTCCTAATACAATTTCTCTACTACACCGAAAATAGAACCGCAGTACAAAAAACTTTCGAAACAATTATGAAGTTTCAGTAATTTTGTTGTGTTAGTAACTTCGGTTAGGGAACTTTGTGCACAATGGGCGCCACATATTAGACGAAGTATAATATAAGTCCATTAGTTAAATTAAGTAAGATTTCTCACCCTATCTTGTAGAGTTATTTATCATGCGTGTACCTAAATTAGGGATTCACTGCAATACATTGTGGTTAAAGCATTTAATTTTGTACTGTACATAAATTTTCATTTAGCTAATGTGTGCGTAGTGATCAATTACGATATATTGAAATCAGGAGGGCTTCTAGGAGAAGTAACTATTAAATTTCAGGTTTTGGGCTCACATGAAGTACGAGCGAAGGAATCATTTAGGTACTATGTAGTTTTCGGATTTCGTTCGGACTTTTTCAGAAATTCAGAGGGAGGGGAAACGTTTGAGAGATTTAGATTAGATCAAGACTGAATTCTGAACATTTTTGTAACGAGAATTGGCCGTCTCTGAGGTCATTTGATGTCTAGAAGTAGTCTTGAAAAGGAAATTTACTCTTAGGTTACAAAATAATATAACTATAACACTTAAATAGATAAGACACACTTCCAATATTGAGTCATTTGAAAACAATATAGCATACCTAAATAGGTAGGTACTGCAAATCTCGCCCACGCGCCTTTTCCACAAGCCCTAGTTAGTTTATGGCGCCCCTACACACCAAATAATAACGATATTAGTTTCTGATGGTACAATGAACTGTTATTATTACAAAGCTTAGTATCTACCTACCTGTTTAAAATATACATGGTAGATTTATTTATTCTACACTGCCTACCTAATCTGTTTAAAGTGTGTAAAGTGTGTAAAAGAGGAATTTTGCGGTTTCAAATTTGAATGAAAATGAAAAAAAAAGCTATTGGAAACTATTGATATTGATAAAGACAAACTACATATATTATAAAATATGTGAAAGTTTATGAAAATACTAGCTTTTGCCCGCGGCTCCGCCCGCGTGGATGTCGGTTATCGCGACCAAACATAGCCTATGTCCTTTCTCAAGGTCTAACCTACCTCTATACCAAATTTCATCAAATTCGGTTCAGCGGTTTAGTCGTAAAAGTGAGACAGACAGACAGACAGACAGAGTTACTTTCGCATTTATAATATTAGTAGGGATTTGGATGCTTGTTATTCAATTACGGCTCAACCGATAGGGCTGTCCTACAGTATTTAGGTATTAGTAGTAGGTATCTATTCCTGCTTATCATTATACGAAAAATATAGATTACGAATATAATATACCTATATATTCATAAAGAATACACCGTAAAAGATATAAAGATGAAGGTATCATCCTTCATATTGAAGGGTTGGTTTTTCCGGGTAGGTACTATTTAAATGCTGGTTTTAAACAGTTCATGGTTCTGAGGCAGGTAATGCCTGTCAGTTTTTGTCACAAGGTAAACTTGAGCCATATCAGGGTGTACTTAAACACAATCTCTCTGACCAGATGGAATCTTATTATTTATTAAGCCATAAATAATATTTACTGCAATTTTGAGTGCCACTACATGTCATTAAAATATATGAAGACCGGTATTACTTATACCTACATGCTTATTCAGCTTACGAATTTTATGGTTTTTTGGTTCGTCAAGTTAAATAATTATCTACAATATTTTGTTAATAACGTCAGGTCATCATATAAAATATTTCACATCTCACGTCACGTTTTTAGTAAGTTTCAGTTTACACGTTTTAAAAACGTATCTGCGCGTACTGACCCACTAGGTACTATGAAATTTAGCGGTTCTGTTAGATAAACCCTCTATCACCATTATTCACTTAATAGGTTATTAAATGAATAATCTATCGCCTAGTTATAATATACTTTACCTAGGTTTTGATTGAAATGATACTTTCTAACTTACTGTACTTTTACTTTGCAGTGTCATCACAATGCGTACATGAAGATGCTCCCATTAAAACCGGTTACAACCACAATCTGAAGTCCAAGCCCAAATAATAGATGAAATTACCCTAGTCTTGCAATGAAAACTGGATCTAAACTTCATGAAATGAAAGTTGAAAATGGAGCAACAAGCTTCTAACAAAGAATTAACGTTAGATTTCATGATGAAATGTGACAGTTCATTATGTGGAAGATAACTAACGCACTGCAGTAAGTACTTGTGGACGCACCTACACTTTAGGCTGTGTCGAGTGGGGAACGTGTTTTCCAGCTTGGGGCATGCGTGCATAAACCATTCAGGTATCCGATTAAATTATTTAACGTCTTTATTCCCCCGTGGAGCACGCAGGTTGCATGCCGGCACGCGGATGTTAAGATACATGGACTTACCGTGTAGGCTACCTAATCTATATCAAGTCTACGCAGATACTCATGACGCAGTACGGGATTACAAATAACAGATTAAGAGGTATTAGATTAAAGATATTCGGGAACATAGGTCAAATGACATTTCATTCAGAGACATATGAACTCGTACTGGAAATAATGTCACGCTCTTGGGACTTCATTGCCATAGACCAAAAATGGCACACAGCCAGCTACTGTGTTGTGATTTAATATCGTCTAAATTACCTATGATATGTAGGTATATTTATATGTTGTATAAAAGCTTGTCAAGTAAACAAACACTCCCGTGTAGTTTCACTCTACTTTGAGCCTGTTCGGTAGACGTTATTTCATTTGAATATGTATATCAAAACTAAAAAATATATGTATTTAGATATTAATAAAAGAAAAACGCGCACATAAAAAGCGTATTATTGTCTCTTTAGGACATTAAAACAATTGCATTTAAATATGAGCGACACCTGTATAAAAAGACTGTAAACACATTCATAAATTAAATAATTAATTAATATAATATACATATGTAGGTACATTCTATTAAGTTACTTATAATCAGAGAATATAATATATTACACCTCTAAATCCTTTTATATTATAGAATATAGTTTTATAAGAACCTTTATAAGAGGTCCTTGGAGAGGGACTTCCGTAAACGCTTGAACGACCTTGTTGATTGGGGTCTAGCACTCGGAACAAAACCGGAATATTAGAATAGGAAGGCCATATCGGACGATTCAAATTATAGTGAAGAACCGATTGGAAGTTAAAATATGAACTTTGAGTCATCATTTAACAAATCGATTGTTATATTTCTGTTTCTTTTATTCAAAAATCTTTAAAATTTATAGAGAATAATGGGATAAATTAGTACTAGGTAAAGCCTTTAGAATAAATCTAATTTTAAGGTGAAAAACGTAAATATTGCCTGTGTTTATTTAGGGATGCACATTGCACATACCTAATATAGCTATAGAATTTTCCAATTGGGGAAGCCTCGAATGTTGGAAGTCACTTGCTTAGTGGCGTTTCACATGAGCTCTTTAGTAAGAGTTACGTATACCCACCCGGACCTTCTGGAAAGACATGAGTGTTACCTACCTCCAGTGTCAGTGTGAGTGCGAGTGTGTCGTTACGAATAACTACTTATAACCCGATAGATATGGACTGATTTTATCGTTCGTTAAGTAAAAACAGGCAGGCATGTGAAGTAAAGAAGAAGGCCCTTGATAAAAGTGGAAAGCGATTTAACGTTATCCAGTAGGGAGGTATATCACAGAGTTATTTGACTGACTCACATACCTATTTATATTTCACTTATGAGGAACTACAAGTGTCTATTCAATATGTGTAGCTAGTTCCACCAAATGCAATCGCTCAACAATATAAACAGTTGTTAGGCTCAGTTAACAAAAATATTTGCAATGTGTGATTCATGCTAGATAATAGTCAGTACTTCCTTTGAAAGAAAATATGAGGTATAGGTACGTACGTAATTAATCATAATAGAACATACAAAATGTTTCCATACCAATAAAGCATTGCCTAATATTTAAGACGGCTTTAACTGTAGTATATTATTTAATATTAAAGATCTTAAGGTAAACGGGCGGAGTGCCTGCAGTTCCGCGATAAGGCAACCCCTCCCCACTCAACCCACGCCTTTTTGGGGGGCGGTAGACTTAAGAGGAGGCCATACTTCAAATTGCGTTTAACTTAGATAGCTAGTTTGATACATCGCCCCCATTATTGCATATCAAAGGGCCCTGATAAAATTGTGCCGATGATAACGTCAAAGCTTTTTTATTGGGGTATCTATTGTAGTACATACGTGAGATAATTTGTGTGGAGAAGCTGTTGTCAATCTCTTTTTAGGATCATACCTGAAACAAATAAAATAGTTGAGTTAGATAGTTGTGAAAATTTCAGATATTTTTAGTAACAAAATGAGCATTCATTCTGGTACTGAAAATATCTGTAATTTTTTTCTTGCGAATTTTAAGTAAGTACTTTTAGTAGAAAAGTTCAACATTCAGGATTCTAAAAAAACATTAAATATCTTCATTCTGATACCTACATGGTAGGTTTCAGGAATGTTTTAAGTGAAGTAGGAGCTATAGGTACATTCACAGTAGGTACTGTATACATTGTAAAATAATTCATAATATACTAGCTGTCCCGGCGAACTTCGTACCGCCATATTTTTTTCCCGCTCCCGCTGCACCAATTTTCTCACCGTTTAAACCTTCCCTGGACACCCACGAATATTTCAAGACTAAAATTAGCCAAATCGGTTCAGCCGTTCTTGAGTTATAAAATAACAACGAAAAGTGGCATTGATTTTTATATTATAGATTAAAAAGACAAAACTGTACAACTTACTATACAATCTCGCAAAATTTTCTTTGGCGCAAATGCAACCCAATGGTGAAAAAAAGTCATGACTTAAGGTGCTGTCCCAGTAAGATTATCTATTTATTGATTTAGTCACCGTCATAATACATGTAATATACGTTAAGTCAACAAAGATGGTGATAATTCAAGAAATTCGACGATTTCATGATACGGGCGACTATTTTATGACGTGATCAATTCTAAGATCTGGCCACGACATGTGTTTTCAGAGGGCGACTCCGACTGACTTGCCTACTTCTATTACTTGTCTTATATTGGATTTGTCCTTCATTTGGTATACTTATTCGTTATACCTACGTACACATAAACTACCTCAATACATTGATATAATATAATATATTGTTACTCTCAACATTTGATATTCAACTAGGTGAATACTTATTTCTTATAATAAATATCTCGATTAAAAGAGATTTAGTATGAAAATTAGATCTAATTTTAAACAAATTTACCTACCAATAATATTCCGAGTATACCTTTTTTAATGAAAAAAACAAATACATTTTAAATCCCATTTCTGTTTAAAAACGGATGTTTTATTATCTCACCTTGTACTAAATAAGCGCGTGCAAATATTGTAAAACCAATGACTAATAAAAGACCAATAAATTCAAAAAAATATTGCATTTCACGCAAAAAATAAAACAATAAATAATGTGCCGTGAACTCATAAATGAAGTATCAAATGAAACACACATACATAAACAACGGGCAGAACGAATTGCAAGCTCAGCTCACAGCTCTACATCACGGGCGTAGAGACGCAAACATAGCGAGAATCGATATAACGCTGATTCCATAGTCGATATCTCAGTACCGTACGATACCGATAGATACGTATCAGTAGAAGCAATATATACTATTGTCACAGTTCAATTTAACAGCGCTTTAAGATTCACTCGAGGATGCTGCAACGTCCGTGGAACTAAATATTCGAAATAGTCTTTACAAGTCATACCAGAACAGTAACAACTGGCATGGTAGAATATGTATATTTATTATGATAGAGTAAAAGAGAAATAAAAAAACCTTTTTAAATGGGAAATTCTAATTCAATTTCCTAATTAATGCTATTTGCTTATTCATCCATGATCATCAATTTATTAAATTTACATATTTTGACCCCGAATGTCCCCCATGAAGACCCCTGTCTAACGAAAACCTAAGAACTACCTCTTCAGATACAAATATTGTAGTTGAGTTCAAGAGACATTTGATGGAATCGAATATTATTAATGTGAAGGCATTCTTTCTGGCACTACCTTTTGAAGGCTAGACCGCTAAAACAATTCCTTGAAAATTTTGTGTAGAGATAGCTTATGATCTGAAGAAAGCCAAAAAGAATGATCGCTGAACATAAATAAATAAGAAATCAGCTTTTGTTTTTCTAATCGGTCAAAAACAAAAAAATACAGAAGTATTTTACTGTTGACTAAGAACTAAGAACGCAATCATTTTATTTTCATCTGATATTATCTTTATAGCATTTTACTGAAATATATCTAAGGCTCTAGCTAGAGAGTAGCGTACTCGTGTTACCATTTTTCGATTGAGCATTAGAGAGTTCTGGGGTACACAGTGAATTTATTTTTAATTTTATTCCAAAACCAATATATGCTACGACGACACTTAGAAGGATTTCTACTGTACAAAGATTTGCTTGTTTTCACAAGAAGTGTGGCAGCTACACTGAAGATTTTCCAAAGGTGATATAGAAAATGCTCTACTCGGTAGGTGCTGTCTTTACCTAATGGTAGATTGACTTATTATTGTAGGTACATCATATTTTTTACCTTTCAGTAGATAGGTCATTAGATATGTCATAACATTATTAACAATCAATAGAATATCTTTCGTTTATTAAGTCTTGTAAATTATATTGATTTCAAAATATGGTGCTTTAGCACGCAATGGTTAAAAAAATATAATTTATGAATGTAACCACTGTGTACTCTAGCATCCCGTAGTGTTGAGGTGTACAATGTTTTCAGAACACGCAGCCCGTACACAGATCCGATGCATAGATTATTGCTATCTAATAATTCTCTCACGATTCAAAACTCACAATAGCCCAAAGCGAAACTGTATCGCTACAGATATATTAAACATCGAAGCCCAAATGAACGCACGGTAATTTATCGGGGCTACCCCGTGTGTATTAGCTGTATCCGACTAATGCCGGCTTTCGATATTCGGTGCTCGGTCGCGATTCGATATTTACGATCGAACGAGTCGCATTAGACTGTCCGCTCGTAGGTAAATTAGCACAGATGCTCGCCACTGTTACAGTGATTCATTTCAAATTGGCTTTTCAGCGGGTAAAAAAGCGGACCGAACCAGTCACTGCGGTAGACGTTGCCTAGGGACTGCAGCTAAATAGCTTTTAAAAGAGTTTGCATTTTCCTTTTGAGCGGAGAATAGACGAAAACATCTGTCGGGACTTCAACCCTCCATGGCGAAATAAATGTTCCGTTCTTTTGTGGAAGTTAATTATGACTTCAGGGATATCTTGTTTAAGAAAAAGAAACGCAACGCATTACGTTTGTGTAATCAAAGTTCTACATTGGTTTTATCGTAAAAATACAAAAATAACATACCTATCCTACGAATATTTTTATAGCAGCTAACTGACAGTATCTGTGAAACTGCAGAAGTTATCTGTACAGTAATAAGTCGCTTTCAGTCACGGAATTGGGCCAAGTACCTACCCACTCTACTACCCTCCTTATGTTCCCAGTCCCGCGAACATACGAATGTCCTACTACCAAAATAAGTAACAGAAGCCTGTATCACATTCGGCCTGTGAGATTGCCTGAGGCCTTGTCATTTTTCTCTTACGTTGCAGTAGGTATTCAATCCTTCCCTGGTTTGCGAACGTTCATGGTCCACGATAGCCTTAGTACCATAAAAGCATAAAATAGATCATCAAATCGCAGTAAATAAAAGTGATCCATAATTAACCGTGGTGTAATGTAAAGGCGTTGGTCAAGATCGGTAGTAGCGGCAACGCCTCGCGATCCCTATCGGTCCGGAAAGGGCCGCCTTAACGCGTGCTAGAGTACCCGATAAAGTGCCGTAGTCAGCGAAATTGTATGAGTTATATTGTGCGAAGTGTTGTTTTAAATAGCATTTGCAATTTTACACGCTAAACGATGCTAATAAAAGGTGCTTTTAGTGTTCTGTTTTATGTCTGCAATCAGTGTTCTGCACTACGAGCAGATGTGAATACAATATTTTATGTCACGTATCACGTAGGTTATATTCTTTTATTTTGAATCATTTTACTTTTTTCGATAGTTGGTTATATTTTTGATGTTTTTCTTATTTGTATCAAGCGTTTATGTGACCTTTTGAGGCACTTTCAGAGGAGAGGATAACATTTTGCATTCTCAAACTACTAAAACCTTCTCAATTATTAGGTCTTATATAAATACCATAGTTATTAGTCCTATAATAACAGTAGAAAATAGTCACCGCAGATGTCAATAAGTGACAATTTATAACCCAATCTGTAATGCACATTTTGTTGAAACGCTACACTTCACATATCATTCAAATCGCCCACCAAGCCGTACTTTACTTTTAATGAACTGCAAATGATAGTCAGTGAAATACGCCAATGTAACATTTCCCAATAATGAACCAGCGATATTACCTTTAATATAAATAATCCGTGCCAAAGGGTGGGTTCGATGCGATGCTACAGCAAATCAACCCCCACTACAACCCCACCGTGGGCTGTCGACGATAAATAAAATTCACGTTTTAACAATAAAATGCATTTTCCGCAAATGCTCCCGGTGAATTATTGGTCGGGCTTTACGAGCTTAAAATTATATGGGCACGTGAAATTTTCGATCTCGATAATGCATGGCCCGGTACCGCCAACACTATTTTCGGACACAATTAATTTATTTTTTAATTACCCACTGGGCACTTACATAGATTTATTACCTTAAGAATAAGGTTGAGTTTTTAAGGACACTCTACTGATTATATTTAGGGTTAGATGCATTAGATAATACACACAGATGTCCGCTTGAGGGTTGCATTTTTTATGCATTTTTCCATTTACGGACAAACCAGTGCCCCTAACGTATCCGACACCCTAAAATAACACGTCACGTACCAACCATAAAAATATTTATAAAACATTTCCCGATGGAAAAAATACAATGTTTTATTCCCAACAAAAATACATCACACGACCGCTTGATGGAGAACCAATAGCGAGTGTCCCTGCGGCACAGATGGCGACGCGGACGCGGAGATAGCACAAAAATATGAATTGTAGCTTTCGATATTTGTCACTTGAATTACAACTCCCGACGGACACCCGGAATGGTGGGACTACGACTCGCACCTCGTTTGCTGAATGATCTATTTCTCTTCCACTGGATTTCGGTCAATGACTCTCACATAAAGCTCGTTCCAATCATTCCAGAAATTGTGTTATCCATGTGCAAACCTAACTAAATAACGCGTTATATTTTCGGATATGACATATTTACTAGTCTAATGAAACTATATTTAAAACAAATGACTCACTATACCTAATCTAAACACGTATTTTAGATTCAGCGCCAGCTTTTTCAATATCGTAATATACTAAGCTGTGTTATAGATTGTGTAATAAGGGCAATAAAGCAAGATTTCAGTGACCGTGGTCTTCGACGGTCAGCCTTAATACGACAAATCTTGAGTTATTGTCCCTAACAAAATCTTCCACCGCTATAACAAGCTGCCACCGTGCGGGAGTAATAAGTAAACAAAACTCGTAATAACGGCCAGTCACGCCAAGGAAACCAATTTGGGAGGTATTTGTAAATGTCAAATATGTTTGTGCGCACCTATTTATTGCGAGCATCCCTCACGTACGAGTAAATAACGGAGACACTGCGATAAAGTGAAAAGAGATACCCGAAAAGTGCGGCGAGCTACGCCTTAAGTCCTATACCGTGGTCATCTGGAATAAGCTTTATGTTGTTAGCTGTAAAGCTGAAATTTGAATGGGATATTAATGTTCTGCGCTACTTCGTGTTAAGGTTGCTGCGTATACAAGTGGAAAACTCAGTGCGCCACGTGCGAATGATTCATGTTCGTCCCTTAATTAAAGAAGATTTTAATTGTATCGGATGTCTGTGAAAGCGAAAATAATGCACTCCTAAATTGGGGTTGGAATTTGGAAATTTATTTTTGTTAGCCGATCGAGATACAGCTTTGCGTGTTTTACATGATACACATTTTTTTAACCGTGAAATGGCTCTCAGTTGCAATACACATGAATACAATGTTTTTCTGTAGGTATAGTCAAAGTCAAAGTCAAAGTCTTTATTTCTCAAAATAGTGCAACACTGTTACAGCTTTTTGACGTCAAAAACTCCTTAAAACTAAGTTTACCATCGCTTCCTAAGCGCTAATGGAGAAGAAACGGCGCAACAAACTCCACTGCGGCATTTATATTTTAAGTAATGTTAAGGTAAATTAACGTTAGAACTAGAATATGACAACTTTAATAAATACTTATTGCTTTCTTGCTTGATGTTTTGATACTAATTTTTCAAATCAACTTTTTGTTGTTTCTTACGCAATTAACAATTTCGTCTGGCAAAACTCGAAACACCCTTAAATTCAGTAAATTCATTTTGCGTATATAAAGACAAGCTGCCGGCTTAAAATATCTTTCTTAATTACAAAAGCCTTTGTTGAACGTATCTGATCTATGTAAGCAGTCGGGGCGAATGTTTTAAATAGCAACCCAACAAATAGGTTCCGGTTGAGCGAAATAAGCAAAACTCCTTAATGAAAGAATATCTGAAGGGTTGCCAGACGGTTGAAGAATTAAATAAAGCACTTAGGTATCTTCTACATAATTTTATACGTAAATTGAAATATACCTACAGTAGAAATAATTACCATAAGGATTATAATTGTAAGACTATTCCTATATAGAAAATTCACACTTATTTTTTCGAAGAATTGTAAATCTATCTGGTAAAAATAGAGATAACTAAGGTAAAAATATAATTATATGCATTTATCTTTGAAAGATCAGATTAAACAATAATATATATCAGTTATAGTCGGTTCAGTAGGTACGTAACCGGACAAACTCATAAATAAACTTTCTTAAACAATCTACAGATGACAACCGGAAAATGGCGCTCTGAGAATATTTCCAACTCAATATTATCACTATTAGACGGTACACTCAAATGTCTGTAGAATAAAACGATGACGGAAGCAGTGTAACGACCCTGTAAGCTTGGCGCGTACTTCATTTGGTGAACAATGGACCCGGGTCCCATCGCCCCAGCGCTGGATAAATTGAGTCGGGCTTTAACTCGCGCCTGCCCGCGGAAAATTGGGGAAAATCGATTTAAATATCTTAAATGTGATAGCTTATCTTGATAGTAGGAGTTAACCCGTGCTCACTTCAGCTATCGACATTTTTGTAAGGTGTAATGGAGCTTTTAAATTTGGTTATATTGTTCAAAAAATTTGGGACCTGTAGAGTTGAACTTACGGTCACTAACCTTATCCGATTATAGGATGTTGTTATTTTTTTGCCATGAAATTTTGGATGTGGCAATTTTCGGCCTTTCCGGGGGCGACTGCCGTCCGACCCCCCAACCCCGAAAGGAAAGCCAGCGCCAGAGCCTCGTCCATTCGTCAGCAGGTGCACCGGCTTGCAGGTGAGGTTGGCTTGGGTCCAAGATCTTGGTGAAACCAAAGTTATTTTAGATAGATCTCTAAATAAATAATGTAAGGCATAAAATGTAAATTCGTTATGTAAACAAATATTAAATAGTGCCAATATTTAAAAAATAGTAAAGTTTTAGTTTTTTTATTCAATATGTGTATGTATGCACAAGGCTTATAATAAAACATTGTGTAGCAAAATTTAAGAAAAGATCGATATCCCTACCTATCTACTTGATTTATTAAGTGTAAAATCTTTGAGATACGCGTTTTAAGTAAGCTCAAATAATCAGGGTTGCCAATTAAGAAATGTAGCCGTTTGAAAGGCGAAATCTAGATAACCAACCGGCTGGACCAACAGTACAAGCTGATGTATCTTGCCTTGCACGCGAACTGAAGTGTTTTCTTAGTAGCTAAATGAGGGCTCAAATGTATAGAAAACTTGTTAGTAATTGGAAATATTAAATTCAAATAGAGAATTTAGAGATAAACGAAGTATCCAATGAGATACTTCTAAAATCTTAATAAAATAATCGCAATAAATTATGACATAGATAATATACCTACTTATAATAGATTTGGATATTTTACGTACCTAAACGTGCATCTTGTAACTACTAAAGAACCTAAAGCCACTCACTTGCGGGGTGAATTTATTTTCTCACAATTTAAGAACTCCAAATCAAAAATAAATCGCTATGCCCATTTTGTGAGCCCTCAGACCTCAAAGCAGAGTAAGCCTCCGCTTAACTCAATCTAATAGAATCACCTCGGATTGCTTTCCGATATTTACTGTTTGATTTTTCCCCTCGTGTCGAGATTTGGGACGTTTACCCAAAAGAGGCGTGTACAATCGTAATAGCCGCTAGGGTCGGTGGATACATAACCTTTATAATTAACAACACGCCCTACACTCTATAAGGTGATACTTGATTATTTTACGAGTTCCGTTTTCCTCTTCCCATTTTTCTTTGTATTTTCCTCTATCCCGTGGATTAATTACTTTTATAGCCAGTCTTAATATTTTATTTATACTTTAAGTAATGAAACTGTCAAGTCATTGAAATATTGCCCTGCCTTCGATACTGTTTAAGTAGGTAAAATCTAAACAACGAAAGTATAAAGCCAGTTTGAAAAAAATACAAATCGAATTATTCAATTGCGCAGCAAGTTTATTGGATTGATCATGCGCAAATATTTATTGATGGGGACGTAATAAGATAGGGTCAGAATTTATTGAAAACCAACAGTAGCGTATACATAGGTACCAACCTAACATACATAAATTGAGATTGGCGGCAATCAGACAAATTGGGCTCCGACCAACCCTCCGCTTACCAAATTAATCTGATGCGTAGGTTTTCTTAGACAAAACCACTTAGATGGAGAAATATGGAAGACAGGAAGAGGGAATAGAAATACGCGCCCATGCGAATTGTATTATTTATCGTAGTTTCGCGAGCAAAAAAAGCCTAACAAATTCATACGAATAAAATTAATGAAATATGAACAGAATACATTGACATTTTCCTTGACCGTTCGCCAATAACAAGACATTTTTCTGAATACAAAACGTCAAATTCGGTCGAGTAAACTTTTTGTTGTTTGAAGTACGTGTACATCGCCCTTAAACATGTGCGTACCTACATGAATAAATATTCAACAAATCCACCTTTAAATAAACAGTATGGGGGATATGTTTTTGCCTCATTCTGAGCAAACGATGCTTGAGATATTTATTACAGGATGAATTGAGTTTTACACATTGCAACGAATTTTTGTCGTCCTACTACGCTTTTATAAACCAAAGATTTGTACGTATTTTCTAGAGATGCGTCAGTATTTTGCTATATTATACTTTTTGTTTCTTTGTTCTCTAACATAAATACTGGGAACTTTTCATATGGCAAAAGAAAACATCTGAAATTTAATGCAACAGTGTAGAATAAAGCAGTAACTAAAACTTTACCTATATAGTAGCACATTTGTTAACTAGTTGTGTGTCATTGGATTGAGCAAAACCGTTTCGTTTCCACATTCCCTTTCTTTAACATTCATAACATTTGCTAGAGACGTTTAAATCCCACTTCTGCGGAAAAACTGATTATCTAATTAGAAGAAAGCCTTTGCAAGAGTCTCCTAACTGGGGGCTAATCACAAATTAATGAGAGCTTGTACCAGGGTGTCGCGGCGCGATGATAATTCCAGCCGCCCTGCTGCGTTAAGAACCTCATCAATTATGGCGAAGCCGCCCCACTGAGAAGCCTTCAGGAGGTTGCACCCCTAGTCTACGCAACATGTTTTCTAGATTCAACCATTAACTAAATATACGGAAGGGTTGAAAAATCAGGCGCTTTTTAAACACATATTTCACTTCCTATGGAACTGCAGGATGGTACCTACCTATAGTCAGTGACAGGAGTAGTTTATCATTGTTCTCTGTGTAGAATAATGTTACGCTAAAAGTCATACATAGTAAAATAATTTTCAATGCACGAATGGGCAAATCAACCAGGGTATTACTACCCTGGTTGATTGGCCTTACGTACAGTAGGTGCTCTACATTTTGTGACAGTACCAGACTTACCAGAGATTCTATATGGGTACCACGAAAGCAAGGTAGGTACCTTGTTTTCGATTAGATATACTATTATCCTCGTTTCTCTTCCCGATTACATTTGTAGGGGTGAATGCGTGGGTGATACTTCTACGGTTCGAAATACTCATGAGCTAAGATAACCACCTACCATTGGGCCGTATGTTGGATTGCCCCATATTCTGTCCTCCGTGGATTGCCCAGATATAAAAAAAATTCTTTCCAAACACACAACATAAAAATGTTGAATTACTTAATTTATTAGAATAATGTTATCGAAACCAACCCTTGCAATAACTAATGGCCCTTAGACAGTTGTTGTGGCGACAACAAACGCTTCCGTTCCGAAACCACACTTGATTTGTTGTTCCGTTCGCGAGTTACTACCACCAATGTTTGAAACACTCTAAGCCACCATATGCTGAGGGTTCACACCCAAAGTTGGTAAATTTAGAATTATTTATTTTATCCACACTTTACATTGACATAAAAATACGCTTAGATAAATTCCCGTGTGTGGAGTCCCACTACTTTATGACACGAAACGTTGTATTAATGTAATTAATCGCGCCACATATCAACACTGGTATCGCGCGAAACAACAGGTTTTATTTAGCAGTCTACAATTTGAATGGGCTCACCCTAAACTGGGCTCTTGTTGTTATGCCATGAATATAAATCGTGATAAATTCCTCGCGAGACGTGAGGGGGCGCGGGGCGGGCCGGCACAGCCTCAAGGGCTTTTTTCTTAAAAATAACTTTTGTCAGAGTAATTCGGAGGAGTCGCTGGATTTATGGAAAGGTGGTGTCACCCCGGTAATTAGTTTTTAACTAGTTGTGATAAGGGTCCTCCGTGCTTTATGCGCCCTCTGTAATAAGTTTAAACTAATGTTCGGATTTCAGGGATGAATTAAACTCGCAACATCTGCGTGGCCAAAAAACAAATACAAAACAGACCACAAACATTGTTGCCTAAACATTCGTCAAGACAAAAGCGTCGCAAGCGATTGTTCTAACATGTCACAATATTTTTATTGTTTGCATATTTCGCGCGTTTGTGACCGTCATACCATAGGAATATGGTATGATTTATGTCCCAGAACAAGAAAAAAAAAGAAAGTTCTTCGTCGAAACTTCTTTTATTCTCGGAGAAAGTTGCGTAAAAAACTGGAGGCGCTTAGAAAAAAGCAATTTTCTAGCTCAGGTGTGTGAGATGTTCTTTATCTAACTTTGCATCCGAACCGCTTTGTTTATGGCAGCATATTTTTTCAAACTTTTGAACATTTTATTACGTTGTACCGTGAACTCGTACTTTGTACCTTTTAAAAGGCCGCCAACGGTAGAACAATTGTTGTTTTGTAAACTATTGTTTTTTTTTAAAACTGTAACGGCTACCTGTTATACGAACACAGGTTAATGTCACCGTTACGGACGTTCGGTAATACAAAAACGAGTTTGTACAATCTGTATTACAAAAGTTTGAATAATAAGCCAGAGAAAGCCACATCGCCTTTTTAATGGACACGGAAAATATAATTTGAAATACTCTTTATAGCTCCCATAATGTAGCCAAGTGGGCCAAAAAATGGTTGTCACCGTCTGGCGTAGTACATTAGCATGAAGGGTGTGAGGCAAGGAGGCTTTATCAGGAGGGCCTTTCCTGAGGGAGGACCAAATAATGCGATATTGCTCGTTTGTGCGAGGCCCTATTTATCTATTAAAAAACGCGAGATTTACGATCGAGTATAGGAAACTTTGGGAAGTTTTTATGTTGCTCCGCCGTTCTCGGAGCTAATATAAGAGATTGATGCGTGTTATTTTAACTTTGTTTGGGTGTATATTAGCTGGTATATTTTGATGTTCTGTGAAAATTTTATTATATTATTTTTCCTCATAAAATCTCTTACATTTGCATACATTACATGTTTGTTTAAGGAGCCTGCTGTGTGCTTTATTTTATTCATTACAACTAGGGTTAAAATATAAAGATATAAGTTCAATACAAGTACCTTTCCCTAAGAGAAATACATTTACCGTACCATACAAATATATTTACCTAAGTGTTAAAATATGGACTAGTTTACTACTGAAAGGTTCAACCATTATATAATTTTTACTTAACTGAAAAATATTGATTTTTTTGTCAGTTTCCAATAACAACTAACGCGACACAATCATTGTGTTCTAAAATATAAATAGTGAACATAATAATGTCTATGACCTGAATTTTATTCAAAACAGTGGGTCTCGATTTAAACGTAATCACGTTAACGGTCAGCCAGGGGACTTTAAACCAAGTCCCTAGTGTGCAATGAACTGAAACAAGAAGCATCCATACGCTTTGAGCCTTGATAGATCGCTCTATCTCCACTCGTAAACCACATTCGCGCACATCTAAGTCACGATCCACTACCGAATGAATATTAATTAAAATATTCAATAATGCGAGTACTAACGAGGTATTTACGCATATCTCGAGATACAGATTTGAGTGGCATGTTATTTTAGGGCGGGTGCACACGCTAAGTCGTGACTCTCGTGACTGACCTCAAATCTGACAACGCGGGGCTTGAGCAATGCGTCTTTATGGTTAGTAAATGGAACGGTTTTTAATAGGCCGATCGTTTGTATGCGATAACGTTTCAAAATATTGATGGCTCCAGGATTCACTGAAAAAATATGATATCGTTTTATAGCTTTCTTGAAAATTTATGTTTGTTGCAAGTTTTGTTACTGCTCATTTGTTTGTTATTGGAAATTCAATTTCATTTTGAAGTAAAAGAGAAATTGAAAACGATGTAAATGCGAGGATTGAATGAATCTGAAAATTAATAAGAAAATAACAATGTAAGTAGTTTTTCGATAATGTTGTTCTGTTGACTTGAAACTTTTTTATGGCGAAACTTCTTATAATACTATTTATTACTATTCAATATCTCAAGTTCAACTCTTTGGTCTGTTCTTTGAATTATTATGTTGTATATTCACCAAATATAACATATTGAGGTATGTTGCATGAACATACCTCTACAAGTTAAAAATACTTTCAAGTCAATCTTAATTTATTAATGTCTCGTCTTTAATGGTTTTACAATTTCACCTGTTAGTACTCAACCAATCTCATTCCATCTTCGAATATATCCGAATACCGTTACGATGTGTTATAAACATAACTATAAAACCGTTAAAATTACAACACCGTACAATTTTTTTACGTTCCAGCGACAAATCACTAAAATTTGTTTACAAGTTCTAAAAAAGTTAAATTTGAATTCAAATATTTTCGTGTATCGAAAAACATATTCGAATATCAAGTAGGTTCATATACATGATGTATGTTTATTATCAAGTGGGAATATTGGCTGGAAACAGTGCTAAATTCGCGCGGACACCAGATAGTGTGCTATTATCTACCATTATTTGTCACCAGTGAACAATGCGCGCGCCCTCGTAATGTACCTATCTGTTATCTTATGGCGATTTGTCAACAATTATAATAATAGTGCAAAAACCTAATTATGTTGGTAAATGTACGGGTCAAGTGTTGATGGGGTCACAGTTGGTTCAATGTGATATTAGATGACTTTATCAGATAATGATACGGCTAATGAATGTGTAACTCATTTGGTATGGTGATATGCGTGTATAAATACAAGTCTTATCATAAATCTGATATAAAAATATTCGAATTTTAGGCGATATTTTAGCTTTCTTTATTGCAATTTTATTTTATTTTTAAGTTAAACGGTTAAAATGCTTATTCAGAGGTGTTTTAGTTCAAACATTTCGTCAATATACTTACCCACTCTACATTAGTCTCCTGTAGGGAATTATGAAATGATCTTGTTTGATTGGTAGGTATGACTGTTTGTTATTTGGTTAATTTTCCTTTCCTTAAAGCCCTTCTATACTATTTTCCATTAAAATCTGGTGATATTGGTATTTTACTATAATTTGGATAATGCTTTTCTTATATCGTGATTAGCGATGACTTACTGCAACTTCACCAATCAATAAATTGATGAAGACGATAAGGTGCAGTTCAGCAGTGGACTGCAATAGCGCGTGCAGTTCACTATTGGACTTAGGTCTCTTCTAACGTGCACCATAGCACTCTATCCTTCACTTTCCAAACCTACCTATCATTCCAACATTTCCAACAATAAAAACTAACACACATGTCCTCTACATACAGCGATAGTGTAACCAAAAACGGTTTACCGTACACTGTATTCATACAGCCTGACAGATGTTACACTTAGCAAGAGCTACTGTACTCCGACGGGTAACCTAATAAATAATAGCTGGCTGAGTTAAGACCACCTAGCGAGGAAACAGAGCTTGTTTACGACACAACCCTGCCCGTATTGTGGCCACCTACGCTATATATTTTGCTTAGCAAATTGCCTCGCTCACGGTGTCTAATAACCCTTTAATGAAGGAAGAACCGTGATGTTTAATGTTCATACTTTATTAGGGATTTTTGCTGCGTAATTAATGCTATGAAACTTTGTTGCACTGCTTGTTTAACTCGACTAAAAGGGACTAATATTTTATAGAAATCATTCCTTTTATTGTAATCTTATAGGAAGAAAATAATTATTAGTCTCTTCATGACCATTGCTGCTGAATAGCAACTGAAATAAAACAAAATAAATTGCGATAAAAACTGCTACTTTTTTTTCCTTTCCACCGTTTTCTTTCAACTACATACCTACCTACTTGCTAAATAATAATTCAAAACTTAGGAGTACATACTAGGATTAATACAATGGAACGTTTTGTTATGTTAATGAAAGAACAGGGCATTATTTGTCAAAAAGTATAGACACAAAAACTATTATTATTAATTCTCAATAGTATTTTTATACCCTTATGATTGTTGTCTAAAATCCTACAGTTATTAAATATATCTGCAAGTACTACAGGTGGTCAACATTTTCATTTTTATTTCGAGAGCGCTGGTCTGTGTGCCGGTTATATTTTTCGAATTTTCCACGTCCACATTGGTGTGTAAATTTAAAACTAACTAGGAATATCATTCTGTTTCAATTGATTTCCGCTGTCCCAGTGTACGACGTACGTGTTGCAATAAAATTATAAGTCTACTGATGAAAAAATGTCTAACGAGTATTATGCGATATTCGCTATATGCCTAATGACATTATGACAAGTCAAATTATGCAGCCATAAATTTTATGCCACCCAAAATGGAAGTGTAAGAAAGTCACGTCTTGTGGTCGACTAGTAAGTGACGCCACATAAAAATCTACGACTGTCGTAATTCGTTTGGAATTTCTGAATATAGGAAGTGATTGTGTATCTACTACGTGACTGAAATTTATGACGTTAGAAATTAATTTGGTATGTATACAGTATGTTTCCATAAATATATTATCATTTACTTATTCATAAAACTGTTTGTATGAACTTCCTGCTTTGTACTTACTATAACGGATCGTCTTAGGTTGGTAGGTAGGTAAATTATTGAAGTATGTAGGTACCTAAGTATTTACCTGAAACAAAACAAAAGAAAACATTAGTTTACTTAGGTACATATCAATTTTACACACCATTTTTTTCTCTGATAAACAGTATATCCTTAATACCTATTATTTTCTAACAATAGAATAATTATCCCCACTGTTAGGTACCTATTAGACCTATCTCTAAACAATCAGACGACCTATGTTCCCAATTAGGCACACCGAGATAATGTAGGTAAGTAAATAGTAAATAGCATAATAAACACGATATAAAAAGACAAAAGTAAAATCTGAAACAGTGTGAAGAAACATGAGTAGGTACGTACAGTCAGTGACAAAAATCTTAGAACCAAGTTTCGGTTTACAGATCACTTAGTTTAAAATATGCAAAACCACACTAGAATAATAAACTTAACATGAAATAGGTCTCTGGACCTATACCTATAAGGACCTGTACACTTGGTTCTACAAGGATTTATTTTTAATTGAAATAAATTACATAAGTCATTGATTTATCTATATTTGAATTTCTTAGTGTTCAGCAACTTCTGTAACTGACTCTAAATACTTCACAGATTGGTGAGTGGCATGGCATACCTATCTACTTCATCATGTTGTTCATAATACCTACTTAGTCAGCTTGTAATCAAGGTTGTCACTTAATCGACTAGCACACCAACCAAATGCTTACTAAAATCGTGTTTATTATTATGTACCTACCCATTATTTACATTTAATAAAGTGTCAACAATTAAAGCACGAACAGATTGCGTCGTAAAACGTTGATTACTAGACATGAACAAAACGATTCATTTCAAACCTAATAGAAAACGCCCCTTTAATAATATAATAGTAGATAATTATCGCATTTAAATAATGTAACGCAAATTAATTCAAGCAAGAGCACGCGACTCGGCCACTTCATTCACAAAACTCGAGAACTGTCCATAATACCTCATTTGAATACAATCTGGATAGAGAACTATCACTCATACTAGAACTTTTGTTGTTGTATAGTTCAGTGAGTCGCAACGGCCATACAAGCACTCAATTACATAATTGCATTAGGACACTTAATTCTCGACGTTAGACACTTAATGTTTATGACAGTTTGAATGAATGTGTGCTACGTCATTAGCGGAGTCGCTATGGACTTACGAAAGGAGGTCAAGGAGAGCTATATTCGGATACCCTCCCTATAAAAAATTAGCACTTAACGTCGACAGATTAAAAAAAGAATACTTTAAAATATAATGCAAATTTATTTAAAACGGTATTTAACAAGTAATAATAACATACACATTTATTGTAGTAGGTATGTTAGCGTCACGCACACATAAAGTTCGAACTTTGGCACACTACAATAAATCAAGGGGCGTTATACGCCATGTTTCACGAGTCCAGTCCTTCTCTCTCGCACTAGGGTCATTTGTTATATCGCTATCCTGTTCTGGCACTAACCTGAAGCTTTAAGGGGTCGAGGGGAGGGGGCAGATGTCTAGTCGTGACGTATTACTCGGCTGGCGGTCGTACGGGTCAGTCGTAAGTCAGTGCGTAAAGTTTAATTGCTTAATTTTCTGCTTTATAATCATTTAAATTGAAAATTATACAATTTAACGATTTTATTACTGTAGAGTAGACATGTACTTATTAAAATAGTACAACTTCTATAATCTTCTAAATTTATTGTTTTGTTTATTATTCCAAAGTTGAGTAGAAATAATCAATAAATTAAAATTGTTAAGTTACTTTTGTCGTTGACTGTACCTGCTACTAATAAAAGCTGAAATATTTAATGAAGTACGGTAGGTACAGAAACATCGATATCGACCTCAGCTCTAATTAGTTACAAACCTCGCACTACGCTAATGTATGCTGGGTAGGTCCCAATGCAAATAGCAAGTTCGATTCTAGAATAGACAATGCGAGCACTAGTTTATGGGACCACCCACACATTTACAGTGCATGCATTTGTTATTGTACGATTTCAATTTTGAATGAAAAATATGACAATATAAATTATTTTATTGTCATTAATACAAGATTATCATCAAAGGATTATAGTTTTTATTACCTACTTTCTACATTGTGTATTTTTATGAGGTATTTGGTAGCTCTTGCATGTGACTTCACCCGCCTATACTCAAATTACAAAACTCAAAAAATAACTGCAGCTACCGTCATAATTATAATGACCTAAAACATTAACTAATTGTTAAGTTTTTAAACAGGTCAGGTCATTTAGCAGGTCATTTAGCAGGTCAAGCGCCATTTTGATTGCATCCAAAGTTGCAATCCACTCTCCATTACTCATTGCTAATATTTGGTTTATTTTGGTCATTACACGAACGATTGTCATCTGATCCCCCAACGTTGAGAGGAAAGCCAGGCGCCAGAACCTTGTATGTCATTCAACAAGTGTTCTACCGGCTTACAAGGCGAGGTTTACTTGTGCCCTGGTGACTTATACATACCCAGTATTTACATACATACTGAAGATCGGGTATACAAATTCACAATAACAATTTGTCACAGGTGATAAGAACTTGCTCAAAAATGCATCTCCACTACTTTCAACCTAGTTTAGGATATCTAAGTTAATGCAAACCTTTCAGGTTGATTCCTTATAAAATATCTACAGGAGCGCTTCTTCACGGTACACCCACTCTAAAATTAAAATGTAGTGGCTGGCTGGTCGGCAGATTTATGGCGTTCATATTAGACATTTTACACTACAGTGAGATCTTCAATAGATTTATGCTGTCCAGAGAGACGTGATCTGACTGTAAATAGGCTAAAAACAAATCCAAATATACCTATCTCTACACTTTTGCTATTGGAAATCTATTGGCAGTTGAAGTTTACTGTTGAATCTGTGTTTGCGACGCGTTCCAAAATTTGATTTGAGACTGATGTGCGTACCTAGTCAAAATTCGGAGTTTGCCTATTTGTCTCTTTTGTTTTTTGCTAACTAAGGAAAGAAGTGGATTTTGCTGTATTTTAAGTCCTCCAATTTTACTGGTTCCTGAAACTTCCCGATTATCATTACTCGCTATTATGGGCTCCAATCAGCCATCTTTATTGCCACCCTCTGAGAATCATGAGAATGCCAGAGCTTTTAACTAGCTCTAATTTTCTTTTTCCCATTCTCCTATTTTCCCTCTCCTCTATAGAAAGTAATGCGCAGTGACATCTCCAGTACCGCAAATATTCATTAAGTACAGTTATTGCTTACTATTCAGACACCTACGTACTAACTCGTTTTCCTACAAAAAAAATTCGTTATCAGAATCATAACTCCTAATGAGATGGGAAGATCCCAATTTTATCGCCCGTATCGCAGGATTACACTCACTGCCGGTGTGTACATCGCCTTTATTGCTATGTTCTTATTTGTACCGACTAATTCGTTGGCCGTTAAAAGTATCGTGCCCTTGTAGGACATCTCATTGGTCGGCAATAAATATGGCTTTATCTCTCGATATCGACCGCGGGCCGCACTGCGCCTCACGCGACCTACCCCCCGCTCTAATGAATTACACAATGAACTCTCATCTAAATACAGAAAAAAGCTTTTAAAGGCACATATCAAAAATGCCCACAAAAGCCTACTAAGACAGGACTCACAGATTTATAGCACTCCCTTTGTTAAATCACGTAATCTCCACGTGGAGCCGCGATATAAATGGAGGTAAATGAAAATAAATGTAGTTCCTCATTCTGCTGCTTGCCTATTTACATTGTGTCCGAACATAAATCTGGCTCTGTTTAAGAGTAATCTGTTTCAAAAATTACCTGTTAAATCACATCAGGACAGATAACACATTGTTTGGGGTATGTGGTGTAGAAAAAAATGTTTGTCGGCCGATGTGGCTCAGATTTGTTGCCTTCAGGGTGGCATTTACATCATCGACCCGCTCATATATTATGTGGCTCACGGCTCTGAATACATTAACCAGGTACCAAATATTGATCCCGAAAAATGTTTAAACAAACCCTAATAATTAAATATATTTATATAGTCCGCGTATTATGTGCTTATGACAAATATTCAACCATCTTAAATTATAATGATATCGCTAGTGCGTGGGTGCGTATGGAATTTAAATTAATGATTATTTATTGGCCATGTTTCGAACATCGAAACGTGGCGTCCGCGCGGGTCGAATCGGTCGACATAGGGCCATTTTCGACAGTTTCCGGGTATCTATTTCGTAATGTGTTTAGCTAATTTAAATGGTTATTCAACTTTACATCTAGCTACGTTAAAAATAAAATGTTTAGTAAAATAGGGAAATTTATTAATGAGTTTGATAAAAGCAATATCGGAAAACATTAAACGCTTGAATAAGTGTTCAATACTGACTCGCACGATACTCAATGAACGATTAAGTCCCAAAGACGCGAACTTTACTGTGTGTTAAATAAATAAAACAATAAATACTAAACCGAAACGATAAAGTGAAATAATAATAATAATAATTAGTGATGCGAGTTCTGCGGTCTCGAGTCTCGTCGATATAGCTTACACAAAAGAAATAAGGTCAACAAAAAGAACTGGCCAAAACGACATATCGCCCATTGATTGGGACGAAAAATGCTGATGTGTGGAACTTGTGACGGCCAAACGATCGTATCTTTGCTATGTTTGCAGTCTGTTTTCAATTTCTTATAAATAGCACTATATTTTTCTATTAAACATAATTATGTGATATACATATTACAATTACAGTGAAGAACGCCTCAGTTTTCGAGAATTCATACTTGGAAGTGATAATTTAGATGTACTAATACGTGTATTAGGTACTATACTAATGTACTTATGTTTATCAAACTGCGACATTTAAACATTATAAAAACATAATGAAGACTAGATACTTAGTTCAAAACTCATAAGGTTATTCTTTCTATATAGGTATTATTAAGAATCAAATTAACCCACTGAAAATTAAACTAAAAACTCTACTACAACAATTGGAAAAGCCAGTTTCACGCCAATTCTAGTCACAATCTTATTAGATTCCGATGTCTAGAACCGTATTTTCCCATCGTAAATACTAGGTCATACATATTAAAGCGATATTGTGTGTATCGTAAAGCATACAATAGTTGGGCCATTTATTCAGTTTATCGATACGTGACACGGCAATTAGCACATCACTAGACAAAGCGCTCTCGGGTGCGAGCCTACAAATCATATAGATACAATCTTCTACAAATTTGAATCGGATCTTATTTATGATATTTTATGATTTGCCTTTTTCACGGCTACGTTTTGGGGAAAACTCGAATATAAATCACTGATAAATGGTTATTGGGTTTCGTAGCTAATTCAAACTTTGTTACCGCCTCTCATCCAAACAAAATTATCTATATCAGTAAGTAGGAACCTAGATACGCTTGGTTTACCGTTTATTCTTATCAGAAAAAATAGAAATAGGTGTAAAGAAATTCCAAATCTCAAAAAATTCCCACGGTACCGTTTTCATTATCCGCAACAACATAATAATCATAACAAAAGCATGTACAAACACCGTACTTGGTTAAACAGCAATCGCATAAACAAACCCCAACAATAAAGCCAAATAAACGCTCGAGCACGCCATCCAATCGCACCTTGAATCGCACATAAAAGCCCATGAACACCGGTAGAATTGAATACAACGCTGCTCAACAGGAGCATCCAAATATTGCATTCCCAACCGTACTCGGTCGGGTAATATCGAGCACGAGAGTAGACTTCGTTAGTGCCCATAAAATCGTTTACGAGCTGCCGAAGAACCCTCTTCAATAAACGTGCCATAAAAGTTCGGTTATTCGACGCTAGATGGCGACACTAGTGGCCGCTTGAAACAGTTGCAACGATTTTACTGCCATCTATGGAGCTTTTTAAACGTTTTAGGACTGTGCGAGCGAGTCGGTATATGCTGTCTCTCTTTCGAGGAATCGGGTTGAAGTTCGGCCGCTACGAAACGGCAAAGCGTGAAACAAATTTTTAATCTTAGGTTTTTTATTAATGTAGAGTTTGTGCAGCGCGTAGCTGTTTCTTATCAAAATAAAATGATAATACATAATTATTAAATTCACACTTTTAAGATTGCTGGCACCTAATATTATAAAAATTTGGTTTTAGTGAAATGCATCAAGGTGTGTTAAGTAAGTTCTACTGTGTATTTTTATACATAATAGGTAGTTTGTGCAAAAATGACATAGACAAGAAGTAATAAAACAGGTGTCAGACGTACTTAATAGTTAAGTTATTCAAACACGTAATTAATTATAGTCATAAAAGCCACCGCAGACATTTAAGTGATGTCACTAGTAAGCAACGGAGTAGACCTCCAAGTTTTGAATTTCGAACGCATATTGTATGATGAACGGTTTCACGCGCATTACGCCCGCCGGCCTACAGTCTGCTTTTAGGGCTGCTACGCTTTTTAATATCGCTGCATTTTTTGCGATAGTTTGCAAAAAACATAATGCTTTTTAAGTTATGATTTTGAAATACAATTTTTTTTTACCGTTTTATGATTTCTCAACTTACAGTACGACTGAAAATTTAATTGTGAATACACACTCGTTTAAAGTCATAGTTCTTTGTATATTAGCATGATAATGTGTTATTATCTGATCAATTAAGTACATTAGTATCAACCCTATTGTTCACGTCGGTGGTCTCATTAGATGACGCCCTTATTGTTTTTTCTATAAATAAATTATAAGTCATGTGCATCGAGGCTCGCTCGAGACTCGAGCCGACTGCTAAACGTCTCTAAACTATCAGCTAGATGCCTAGAACAAGGGTTAAATCGAGTTGAACCATCCGTAAGTATATAATCTGCGCCTACACACCCCGATTACTTTGATAAGTATGACGATATTGGTATGCAAAGTGAAATATAATTTCAATTATTTTCCACAACTAGCAGATTATTTAGAATATTCTGAAATTTTCATGGTGTTATAAATTGCACAATAATATCTGAGTAGGAACATAATGCCTTCGGCACCTTTGTAACTGCTTTCACCATAATCTTATTATAGTTCTATTTTTTTTATAAACTCACGCTTTATCTCGAAGGTTAAGGTAGAGTTGTGTTTAAGTTTTAAGCTTTTAATCTTAGGTAGGCAGTTACCTACCTAGAAGTCGGCTACACTCTATTTGTCTACCGGTGCAAGTTTCTTGCTGCTAGCAAACAATTCTAACATAAAAGTTTGTCCAACCTGAGAACCGAACACAGAGTTTCGATTTATACTCAAACATATGCTTGCATACACAATATAAGTAGATAAGTATTCTTGACTCTTTAAATCATCATTATTTATTCATAACAAGTAGCAAAATATAACATTTAAAATCACATTCTATCATCATCTACAACTTCATAAATCAAAATTTTGCAAAATCATTTTAAAATTATTATCATACCTACTCAAAAGTCAATAAGTACAAAAATCTTGAAACCGTTAATTTATAGACAAAGGATAAAATTAATTCCAAAATATTCACAAAATAAATCTCAATAGAATTTATCTCATCTTAAATAACATCATTTTAGAAGGAGAACTGCGTCGAAGTAGCGTCAGCAGTCACGCGATAAAAATACAATTAAATTAATTATATACATTTGTGTATTTTAATTTTGAAGTAGGCGGGTCTTCGAATTTATTGGCTTACTAAAATTAATGTATTCATTATTTGTATTAGTTTGTTTTGGTTTAGACTAATTATATGTTCGGTGAATTGATATCTACAGCAGTAACTGTACTTCATACTATGTGGTAGACTGATACCTACCCAGTTAAATATTCAATAAAATGAAAATTAATATTAAGATTGCTTATAAATGTATATTTATTGTAGACTATATCCATTATTATCTAATTGTCATTCTGTTCTTTCCAGTATTATCTATATTTAAATATACTTAGGTACCTACATTATTTTCATTATAAGATTAATTTCAAAATGGCTATTAATAATAAGAGAGATTACCAAAATGTTGAGAATTGATCCTTGTTATATTTCAGTTAACTTACTAAAAACATACAAAAAAGTTTAATAAAAAATTACCAAAAAGCTCCTACAAAGAAATCGATTACAAATATCGCTGTCAGTAGTATATAGTAATTCCAAATTCGTAGTACCTACCTAGTAAAGTATCCGGTATCACTATAGAAGTGATTCATAATGTTATATAATTTTACAATTCGAACAACTCAATTCATCAATTTTAATATTAGGCAACAACATTGATAGATATGTGTACCAGTAGGTATGTAACTATCGTAAATTTTATTTCTATAATTCTTTGTCAGACGGTACCTACTATCAAAACGGGTTTGCTGGCATGTTTTATGTTATACCTACTAAGAGTGAACGCCGGTTCATCTGTCGATTTGTCCAAATATTTCGAATGTTGTTATTTAAACTATGCATGTTGCCTTTTATAGAAGTTAACTGGAAAATTGGATTCTAAATATGCTGTAGAAATACCTAAGTAGACCTTTGGTACAAGACTGAAGAGGTTACGTAAATTCTACTATAGGAAAAAGCTTTGATTATTTTAAGATTTGGTGATAAAAATCATTAACAAAAATGTTCATTAAGTTGGTACATAAAAGTATAAATTGTGAAATTTGGAAGCAGGTAAAGCTATGAATTTAAACTAGGCTTATAAATCTTGAATGTCGACTGAAGAATTTACGAACTGGCAAGATGTTATATCTCAAAGACGCTCCCCCCGGGCTTTGTTCGACAAATTATTAATTTTACAATTATAATGAAGCTCCCAGGAGGTAAAATTTTGTTTAACATCTACTTACTCACTTAAGTAAAGTAACAATATTGTTATTTAACTAAATAGAGCTCTAAGAGCTTAGATACTTACTTAGTTTGTACACTTATAAATCTATTCAGAGAAATGTGTTGTTTGTAACCGAGTCAAGCACAATGCGAAATTTAAAAAAATAACATTCAGGGAAATTCTACATTTTGGGATTAGAACTTTACGCGCAATTTTCTTTTACCTTGGTCCCAAACAATAAGTATAATAACTCTCTTTTTGCTTTTCCGCAATCGGGTATAGCAAGATAAAGAAATATTGAAAGTGAAATATGCAATGTGCGCATAAATTCTGCCTGATTGGTGGCATTCTATATAGAGGGAACGAAGGATAATTTGGCTGTAAAAGTCTCGGTAATCTATGTAGATAGTCCCCCAGTAGCACATTGTCTCAATGGCCTTGATGAGTTCATAGTCAAGCTATGAAGATTTTTTCAAAATCATTTGGCTACTGAAACATACTGCCTACCTCATATTCCATTTTTATCTTATTAGTATTCCATATCCTATCATCTCCATACCATCCAAACCAATAACCACATCACATATAATATTATCAATAGCAGGTAGATAGATATCGATTTATTTTCATGCCTTTCAGTTATTACTTACCCCTTCAGCCTATCACGTAGTTGACGATTGAACATTTGTCACAATATTATTTGCTTATAATTTTCCATCCATAGTGGGTCAACTAATCTACAAGATAATAGTTCTCCCCTTTCCTTCCCTTTTTAATTTTTCCTCTATTTGTGAAATAATTACACAATGCAATACATAAAGCCTTTTGAAAAGACCCTGTCAATAAAAGCTACATTCAGTCTTTTCTATTACCCAGTGCATAATTATAATGCATCTTGGGGGTTGTAGTTTTCTGCATAGAAATCTTTTGCTAAATCAATGTTATTCTCTTACATGACCTTTAAAATAAATTGCGAATAAATTATGGCCATTTGATCGCTCACCGTACCATATGAGGCGGTTATAAATAACTTAATGAGTTCAATTATCCGCCATCTTTAAAATGCAGTTTGGTGTTTGATCTCAATCGAGGGAGTGCTCAAGAGTAATTTACTTAAACGTAATAAAATGTGTAGTGTAGTAAATTACTAATAAAATCGCTTTAAATTTTTATCGAGTCAATTAAGTTGATTTATTCTAGTGGTTCTATTTTACTATTAAGAGATTTTAAAGTCGGTTCAAGTCGATATTTAATATTGACCCCCTCGGATCTTTTCGAAGACTGCTTTACTTCTTAATTTTTCATTGTTTTAGAATTGATCTGAACCTCGTCTTTTTGTTATACCAGATATGATAGCCTTTTTAATAATAACGCTTTAATGGGTCAATACCACCAAGAATGTTATCTATAAAATAGCTATATTCGTTAGGAATGGCCAGTTTGTATCTAAAAATAACTAATTGACGGAAGCTATCACGCGCGTAACTGTGGTAATCGACACCGCGAACTAATGAAACTTCTTCGTCTCATTCTATCACGCATGTAGTTATCAATTCATCCATGACCGTAATCAATGAAGTAACAGAACAGGGAAAATCATACATAATATATGCTTACGCTCTGTTCTCATACACTTCATGAGTTTTCTCTACAGAAAAACGATTGAAGGATTATCTCTATATCTTTCTTACAAACTTCGATATCAGTGCAGCTGTCTGAATCTTAACAATAAACTCAGAGTCTCTCATACTTACTCTTTTTGTATGACTGTATAAATTAATTACTGCAACCTACGCCATGGTATAAGCTATACTTTCCTACTATTTATCTTGTAGACTAGTTTAGCCAAGGAAGTTATTTAATGTTAAGATCTTTTTGTAAAATACCTGTTTCACAGAGTAATACTTATATAAAAAAAAAAAAATGAAAAAAAAAAAAGTACCACCCGCTCATTACGTATCGATTTTTCATGCCATATGGTTTGTAAGTGTCGCACTAACCGTTTTCTTTCTTTTTGTCCTTATTTTGGTAGTCCAAGCACATGCCCTTACTATCTTACTATGAGGTGGAGCTACAAGCATTGCCTACCTTAAGTTTAAAAAAGGAACAACTTTTCATACATGTAATTAACAACTAAGTATCAAGACACTGGTTATTTAAAACACATCTCAAAATGAATCCGTTTAAAATAAGAAACTATTAAAAAAAAATTATAAAAGGTTCTCATAAAAATTACCAGATAACCAAACTGCAGAGGATTTTATCTGGATATCTACACGCGAGCAGACGTACAGACAGACAAACATTGAATTCTTTGCACAATTATCGTGATTGTGATCTTGTAGTGATATGGAACTTGCACGTTACGTATTATGATTTACAAGAGCCTCGTCATTTCATTCAGTTATTTTCTTGTTTCGACCGTTTAGGGTTAAGTAGTTAGGAACGAACTTTGTAACTCTGCATTCACGTCGATACAACGATTTTACTTTGATTATGCCATACACCTCATGTCTTTTCTGTATAATTCATGCCTTAGTGGACGATTGCGCATTAACTTCAACTCGTGGTACAGTTTTCAGGTCATCATCATATTAGCAGTGATCCTAGTTTCATGCGAGGCCTTCACCTCGGAGCCCGGGGTCCGCTTTCTTCTATCATCTAATTGTATTTGACTTCCTTTAGTCAGATATTACACGAACACTATCGTCTGACCTAAGGAAAGCTTGTGCAAAAGCCTCATTTGTTGAGCAGCAGATGTATTCAGCAGTTGGTGTTGACTTGGGTCCCGAACATAGGTATTATTATGACTTCATACTCTTCTAGTAAATTACCCATTAACTTACAGGTGAATCTAAATGTTTAAAAATCACTATACCTAGGTCACAGAACAGATAATAGTAGGTACTAGCGTAAGGTATAGGTACCCAGTATTTACCCAACAATTTCAAATCAAATCTGTCGTACAATTTCCTTTAATAAAACATTTGCTTGCATATTAAATAGAAGTTAAGTGTGAGGTAGCATATTAACTCTATCGCCACATATGGGCTTTGATTAAGTCTCTACCTCACCTTGTAATATAATACCAGGTTCAACACTAATAATTTTCTACAACGCACTTAATAGATGTGTAATTACACACAGTAGTGCTTTTCAAATTGGATTTTGATTAATTTGCATAAAGTTTTCGCTCTGACATAAGATATCAGATGCCAAAGGTGTGTAGAGTTGTTGTAGAGGTTGTTGCGATTACATGGGTTGTACCCATACATCAAACAGTTAATATTTGAACCCATATGTCTCTGAGAAATGTCAATGTAAGTTTATTAGTGAATAGGTAGTAAGGTATTACTATTCTACTCTACCCGTTACATGAAAGGCATTTTTCACACATTTTCTATCACATTATGATACCGAATTAACCGTATTATGAGTTTTTATAAAAGAAAATTGTATTTTAAAAAATATACTGTTATAATGACGTAAAAATACTTCGACAGTAAGCGTTATTGTTTGAACTTTCAATAGGATTTTCATATAAAACGCCTTGAGTGTGCATCGAGGCGGTGGTCCGATGCCCTGTGCGATGTCTGCCTCGCAGGGCGTCCGCCTGTTAGCAACTCATAATACATTATCATTTCATTGAAAATTAATTGTGTGAAAATACCACGCCAACTATCATTACGTATATCAGTTACGTGTAGAATAATACCTCTGCTCGAAAGTAAAGAACTAGAGAGTTACTGTGGATTCATAACAGTCTCACATTTTATTTTGAACAGTATTCGATACAAATTACAAGTAACAATGTAATGGACGACACGGTACATTTATCTTCTTTCCGATAATAACAACCTCCAATTTTATTCTTCCATACGCTATACAGTCAAGTATCATAAGGGAGATGAGAATCCGATATCCGATTATTCTAAAGATTTCGCGGTTCAAAAACGCCTTAACGTATCAAATCCCTAAATACCAAACTAAACCAATTCGCAAACACCTTAAAGTCTATACTTCAATAAATAACTTTCTGATTTATGAGAATTTATCATACACTTGAGGCTTAATTTTGAAATGATCTGCTTACGGTGCTAAAGAGTATCAAGTACGGTTTCAATGACAACGGAAATGAGACCTTGTGTATCATAAAATACATTAAGAAGTAGTTTGAACGATGTTGTAAAGAAGACATTTTTCTATACGAAGCTGGAAGTGTGTCTGCGTATTGTTTTGATAAGCTGCAGAACGGGTTTGTGAGATTTATGGCTGGTATGATTTAATGCGAATAAACTACTCGCCTTGCGCTCGCTCTATTGATGAGTGCTCTATTTTTAGTGCAGTCACCTATATTCTAAGTGATGTTCCTAAAATATTAAAGATAATAAACACACATTTGGCGGGAGTTTCTGTTCAAACCTTGTACAGTGAATTTCCAATATAAAGGCAAAGTAATTCGCCTTAAGCTAATTTGAATAAAATTAGGTTTCATGCGCACTTATTTCATGGCCGCTTATAGGATTAAAAAGCATGATCGCTGTTACTGAAGCTGACTCGGTAATTATCGTAAGTCCTCAATTAAATTATAATAGCGGGTCTATGTCGGGCATAAGTTATTTGTAGATTGGCAGCCCTGTCGCTCGAAGCCCAATGGGAACGCTGTAATGCGGCGCCTGCGCATGATCGCCTGCTGAGCTTTTACAGTTCAAACAGCGGAAGAAGTAATGTAGGAAGAAATAATTTGCTTATTTTTGTTTATCGAGCCTATCTTAACCAGTTTGACGTCATATAAAAGTCACATTGAACACCTTAACAGAGACAATAGAGTATGAATTAGTTTGAATAATGTACGAAATTGAATTTGAAAATCGAATACGTCAAAATGTTTGGCAATGATTCAAAACTGAAACCGATTACCAAAACTGGGAAAACAATTTGTGGTTACCTTAGTTTCGGATAAAATCTATTATCGTATGCATTGACGTATCAAAAACTACGAAATGGAAGCAAATTGTTCGATCTACATTGTGAGACCATAAATCATGTGCAGTTAGTGGATATTTGCGTGTCGCAACTGTTAAATTTATTACGAAGACAAGGTCGGACTTAGAACTATATATAGCTTTAGCCTGAGGTAGGTACGTGGCTACAACAATCCAAGGTCTTTAGTTTGGCTTTAAAGCTACTAAACCTTGTTGAATATAATTTGGATAATTTTATTTTTAATGACGTCATTCCCCGCTGATATCAACTTTATGGTGGCTTAAAAAGCCCATAGAAAATGAATACAAAATGAGTTTATTTTTAAATTCCCCTTCCGTAAACTAAACAGTAATACTTACTGGTAGGAACAGTTTATCAATTTTAAGACGTCTTTAGCTGATAAAAATGGTAGAACCATGTTTTTTCATGTGTCCAGTGACTCGAACGAGCATTAACTAGGTAAAACTCTTTCTATCTTTTATTTAAAAAAATACTAGATACCTACTAGGTACTATCCAAAATTCCTAGTATTCTCGTTAACCCCTCCACCTAAAATAGGTTGCTTGTATTAGTGGTGGGTTCACGTCGATATAGTAGTGGTACCAACACGCAAATGACCCTGCTAGTGTTGCAAATCTTCACGGGCCACGGTCTTACCACCATCTCATTATAAAAATACTGTTTCATTGTTACCTAAAGCACTAGAACTTGACGTAGATCTATATCTCAGAAATGTCAAAGAAACTAGTTAACAAATTATAATACTTGCATCTCTTGACATAATCACCTAAGAAAAGTCACATTAATCACATAGGTAGGTAAACGGTATAGTCATAGTCCATTCATTTTACTTAATCATTCGTCAGGAATTTCGCAATAAACTACTTATACAGGGTGTTCGAAATAGAGGATATCATTCACTTAAACGCAACCGCTACTTTACCTTATTTAAAAAAATGCTGAGATTTAACTCCATCTCATGGTCATGAAACTATAGATACATATATCCATTATTTACATATCTATTTATAATAACAGGTTGCCTCTAAAGCTTGCAGTTAGAAGCCCGGAACCACATCCCTTACTACTCTTTTCAATAATTTGATTCATATAGATTTCATGAGAGCAACTGTCATTCATGATAGTCTTCAGTCCCAGAGCAAAGCCTGCGCCAGAGCTTTGTCCATTGGTTAGTAGGTGTACTTTACCTATTATACAGGCCTACATAATAGATAATTTTACAGTAAGTATAGGCAAAGTGACATCCCTGGCGTTGCATGCAGTCGTAGTGTAGCCCACGGTGACAGCTTAACATCTATCGGTAACAAGCAGAATGCATGTTTGTTTGTAAGGATGCAAAGTGTAAAGCCTACTCCTAGAAATGATAATACAAAATACTAAAGAAACATCATTAGCCAAAAATAGCCCATGGACTAAGACTATATAAATGTATTAATTACATTCTGACATCGTTCTCAAGTATGACGTTTTTTTTTCAATCAGCCTGTATAGCTAAAATCTATGTTCAAAGAGACAGGTTCTATATTCAACCTACAATTATACGAGCAATGTAAATCAACCAAGGGAAATGCCACTGCAATTACTGATCGATCAGTACTTTCAGTTGGTACAAATAGGATATTTAAAACCCATTCACTTTGAAGACAATGTTTGTAATTTTTAGTTTTTCAATATTACCTTTTTACTTCTGTATATCTGTATACAGTATGCTGGTTACTCCTCCCCAGCTCCGACGTGAATGTGCTCTACGATATCTATACGTACGATTTTGCTTCGATTTAGCCTTACCTACGCCTTACAGTGTTGCCAACTTAGCCACTTTGTAGCTAGATCTAGCTATTTTTGGAGGGTAGACAGCTACAATTTAATAAAACTTGTGGCTAAACTTTTTGGCCACTTTTTTCTAGCTATTTTTCACACAACAAATTAGAGGACAACGCACAAACTAATTTATTATTTATTGGTACCCAATTCATATCGAGTACTGAATTGTTATAAATTAACTATCTTTTTGTTAGTTTTCTATTATTTTAATTTTATTTCATAAATCTCAGTAACGATAATAAGGATTTCCACTGTAAATAAGGAATAATTTCCATAACATCTTCATGTAACTTTTGAAATTTAGTATTTTCCCACAGAAATGTCATTTTTCTTCACAATATATAAAAAATAAAAATAGACTATTCAATCAATATAAATTCATTATTATTATTTAAAAAATCGCATTTTTAGACTTGGGCATTTTCGTTTGAAAATGAGGTCTCCTTTTTGTTTAAGCATCAAATATAAATATACTAGCTGACTCGGCGAACTCCATACCGCCATATTTTCCGCCCGCATGGTATTCAGATCCCGTTCCCGCTGTGCTTTCTATTCAAATTTCCATGTTCAATTCTGATCCCGTTCCCGCTGCACCTTCTATTTAATTTTCTTATTCAAACCTTCGCCACACAATAACGAACACAAAACAAGAAGAAGTCAAGTCAAGAATTATCCAATTTGAGAGATTGAATAAAAGTGAAAAAAGAAACTTTTTGTGACAGAACAAAAAACCAAAATATAAGTTTTTTCCAATTTTTCTGAAAAACGCTAAGGTAATATGAAAAACGTTCCATACAAAAGTTGTAGACCTTGTTATTATCTACAACTTTTGTATTTAACTTTTTTCGATAGGAGGTTTAGTTTCGCTGCAAAACGAGTATAATCATCGATTTAGAAAGGAAAAAGAGATCACTTTTCACGCTTAATGCACGCCATTTCACCCCCGTGCTTCATAATGATTTTAATTTATTTTTACTATTGTTTTACCATACATATTTCCTTTCGTTTAGAATCGGTCTCATGCTGATCTGAACAGTGGCGGATTTGATTTTATTTTTTATAAACCGCCTTAGCTACTTCTAGCTACTTTTTAGGATAAGAAAAAGTAGCAATCTAGCTACTTTTAGAATTTTTTTAGCCACAATGTAAGGCAAGCAGTTGGCAACAGTGACGCCTTATGCCTTTTCTGCATAATTCACGATTCGCGCCAGACATGTGTTCATTTCATTGATTTTACACTTAAGTATGTAGGTATATGTAGGGACGAAGCAATACTTCATTGAAAAGACTATTATTTTTACAAAGTGTCCTTCAGCATTATCCCGCCAGACATCCTCTTTAAGCCACTATATATAAACTGTAATGTTTTGATATGATAATAATTCAAAATAATAACCCTTTAAGTGCCTTTGATATTGGCCGTTTTGGGCAGCGCGTTCGTTGTATAGTCCCGATACACGCCATGAGAGTGATAACTCAATCTATTTGATACATTACTGTCTAAATAATACCTAATGGAAATTCATTTGCCAGATATAGCCTCTACAATTCTTAGATAGAAATGTAGTAAATAAGTAATGAGGTAAAGGAAATCACCAAATTTACCAAAATGTTTTTTTTTATCGTCAATGTGTTTTTAGGTCTAATACTGGTAGTATGCTAAGGCAAAGGTTAAAATGAAGACCACTTATGTATTATGCCCTCAGCAATTAATGCAAAAATGTTGGTCCTCAGTTAGTTACGCCTCGATAGATGCTCACACCCCTCTTAAAGAATTTTGAACTGTAAGAAGACAGACAGACACAACATGTGTATTGGTGCTTCGTAATCAATATTAAATTTAAAGAAATAATAGAACTATTTATTACCTGGGATCTAACGGGTTGCACCAATGGGATTTTTTTCTTGTGGACCAACTGTTTATTTGGAACTCATCCCAGGTTAATGAGCCGATAGAAAACAAAAACATAATCCATCACATTGTTTACAAAAAAAAAAAATCATGCTGTTCTAAATTCTAATTTACCTTTTTTTAACATGTTCTCACACAAAAAATTCCTAATTGACAAAGGTACGAGTAATACCGGTGACGCATGGCATGTTGGACGGTACTGCTATTACACACGCAACCCCAATATAGAGATATACACGACCCTTCCTATCCACACACGCGTAAAATTGAATGATATATTCATTGCTTATGAACTTCAGGCAGAATGACTTAGTTTTCTTTGCTGAAAAGATACGGTGGTAAATCTTGTTATAGGAATAAAATTAATAAAGCTAAAGATAAAATCTTTTGTTAAACAACTTCAAAATGAAGCAGGATCTCGTTTGTCTGTATCAATTTTTGATACCAAGGCTGGATGTCATCAAGGAAAATTCATCTTCTTATTCATCAAACTTTTCTCAATTAAGTAAATTCATTAGGCAAGACAAATATGATGCCGATTAGTTACAATAACTTAATAATTCCCAATTTCCATCGTCGGTGAAAAACGTATATACTTATAATAATACCTACTAGCTGCCCCGGCGAACGTCGCACCGCCATATTTTCGGCCCGCGTGGTATTCAAATCCCGTTCCCGCTGCACCCTTATCACTTAGGGGGATGAAAAATAGATGTTGGCCGATTCTCATAGATACCGGATAAGCACAAAAAATTTCATCAAAATCGGTCGAGCCGTTTCGGAGGAGTTCGATTACGCACCCCGTGACAGAAGAATTTTATATATATATTAGAAAAATAAAACTTTTTAATTACCAAATAAAAAATAAGGGTTGATCGTAGAGGGGTGAAAATTTAGGGTTGCATGTATTTTTGTATGATGTATCATAAAAAAATAAAAACAAAAAATTTTGTCTGAAAAATAAAAAAAAAAATTAAGGGGTGGACCACCCTTAACATTTAGGGGGATGAAAAATAGATGTTGGCCGATTCTCATAGATACCGGATAAGCACAAAAAATTTCATCAAAATCGGTCAAGCCGTTTCGGAGGAGTTCGATTACGCACATTTTGTAACACGAGAATTTTATAATATTAGATGTAGTAGGTACGTACTCATATTAGAAAAACATATTCTCATATTTTCATATTATCCTTTAAGAGGTAGACGGGATCTAATGTAATACATACCCAAACATAGCTGTATAGTTAAATAACTTAATGTCAACTTAATTTAAAATGTTGGTGACATAATGTATTGTAGTTTCACGATACTTTCAAAATTCAAATAGGTATTAGCTACGTAGTTATTAAGATATCGGTATATTTTTTGTATATTATTTGTTCTGATTTTTCGGATGTCATTAGCACCGTCAGCAAAAAAGAAGCCAATTCATAGCATTTTATTTTTTTGCTTCATCAACTACATAGGTATCTACATACATATTTCTAGATAATCCATGCTGAGTTACATGATTTTTATTTAATTTCAAAAAGGTAAATACAAAAATGTAATTACGTAGGTATTGCGATTGTAAACAGGTTATGTGTTAGTGTAAATAAAAAAACAAAACAGCCATACATTTTATTGCAGTTGTTAACACAATTGATAAGTACTGATAAAATCTTATAGCTAATGTAAAAGTACAAACATCTATCAACTGTTAAAATTAGCTTACTTAACTAAGTACTTTTGAAAAATAGTGATAGTTTACCTTTGTACATATTACAGTTTCAAACAAATACACAATAGTTGAAGAAATAGAAAATGTTAACTTAATATAAAAACAAGAAATCAAAACTTAAATTACTTAATCTCAAATTAAAGCATCAATCACATCAGTAAATAATAACCAATAAATAATGTGTTACATGAAATAGTGTTAAATGATCACTAGAATTGATAATTATCTAAATTATATACCTACCTTCCTATCAAAAGATAACCATTGTTCTGTATTGTTTGTTGGTCACGATCGCGTGTAGTACCTATTTGAGGAGCACGAAAAACGTATCGTGAAAACGGAGTGTTGCGATTGGCTACCTGCCTACTGTAAACCTGTATGTGTATCAAGCCTGCCAATCGCAGTGTTCCGTTCTCTCGATGCGTTTACGTTACGATTACGATAGTTTTTCGTGCTGGGGGTACCGATTACGTTTATTTAAATTAAATTAGGTTTATTTAAATTAAATTAGGTAGGTATGTTACCACCAATTTGTACAGTCAGCATCAGACAGATCTTACCGATACGTTTATTTAAATTAAATTAGGTAGGTATGTTACCACCAATTTGTACAGTCAGCATCAGTCAGATCTCGAGTAGTAAGGTACTCAAAATTATCTTTATACATAACTACTAATGATGTTAATAACAGACTGTTTTACTAATTTAAATTGCATTATCGTCCGAGATGAAAGGTGTTCAACAAATAGAACAATCAGTCAATAGGAAGGATAAGATAATTCTGAGTACTTTGCTTATCAAGATCGATTTGATGCTGACTGTACCTACTTGAACACCCGACCAGTGACAAATGAATCTATACTGTTCATAATACATATTAGCAAAGTGCGAAAGTTGAAATAAAAAATACTACATTAATATTCTTAGTCAAGTACAGGATATAGAAAATTAGAAGGTCAGAATGTTAATAAAATATAGAATTCCTGAAAACTATCAGTTCTACTTAAATGAGAAAGATTGCTCATAAGCCACTAAAATAATTCCATTAATGGGGAAAAAAACTCTTACGCCAAAGACTAATATTGAAAAACGAAGTGTTTGATATTTTGTTTGTTATTCCTTGAAACGTAGACTTTTAATTTTAAAACAAGTAAAATGTTCATGAATTCTTCAGCCACCGAAGACGTTTTTTTATAAAAATTACATGTCTTATAACTTGTAGTAACAAACGAAAAATTTCACAACGGTTATATTTTTTTAAGAAACAATAAACGGCAATGCTCTCGGCTCTACCGCGTCGTCGTCGGTTTGTGGGAAACTCAGCAACTGTCGTGAAACATGTTTCATATTATCTTTCCCCGTCTAGACGCCTTAAATATTATGTTTCATAGAAAATCTAGAACTAAATCACTCATAAAATTGTACAGCGATACTATTATTTGCTATATTACATTATATAATCAAGCTATCCTAGAAGAGTTAGGCAGTAATAACTTTATATTTCATCAATCTCTGTATTCAGTTCCACGTAACAGGGGGTGGACCTATTGTTGTTTAATATGCACCAATTCTAGAATAACACCGTTGAATATGTCCACTATTTTAGTTCATGGATATATCTGCGATCGTTAACTACTCCAGGGTACGTATACAGATTATAGTTAGCTGCTAATGCAGGAATATTCAATGAAGTATCAATCATACAAAGTCACCTATAGGGCTGTAACAAACGCCAGTTTTAACATAGTGGCCAAATAACCCGGCCCCTGACACAATGAGCAGTAGAAGAGCTGTAAACACAACGGAGTCGGCTAGCCATAATTTACGAGAACGCAGGGCTGCCACCCAAATGAAAATACTACGACTCTTTTCTCAAAAACAATACGCGCCAAAATAACTGTATTTATTTTGTATACTTACCCAATTATATATAATAGGCTCGTGTAAATATGTAAACTTTAGCTTAATGGTTTACTGTCCACATTTTTTTTATATTAAAAAATAAATGGTATAACAAAGCGCATTTTCGTTTTAATGCGATGAGATAAAAACTTGTTTAACCAAAACTGTTTAACCACAATGTCCACGATAATATACTTACTTGAACGTAAAGAACGAACTAACATAGTTACAAGAACGATGACGACCAACTATTCTAGGAACCCAAGTCAATTTATTACCAGAATATAATTTATTACTAACAAAAAAAGGCTTAAATAAGTGCAAAGAACTTGTTCTTACCTACACTAGTTAATTAAGACTTGTTATTAACTTTTAAACGTATTTACTTGCCACTAATTATGAAATTAAGATCTCAATCTGAAAGTATAGTAAAATACTTTTATTTTTCAAGTAAAAATAATATTAAGAATTTTTTGCACGTGAATTTTCCTTTTAACGTTTTTTTTACCTAACGAAACAGAAAATAAAAAAATAATATTTCAATACATTCATTATTATAAACGGCTTTTAAAGCAAATTAATCGCTTTATAATCACATGATCTATTAGACTCCACTAAGAAAAGCCGCGTGTTTATAAACAATCGATATCTATCTAGGTGTTTCGTAATAAAAATATTATCGCTGAATACAGCGCAATAATTCGTCACTTCCCGTGGTCTGGTCTAACCACGTGGGTAATTTTTATTGGGGCCTTGAACTTGTACAGAATTTGGTCGGTCGATAATACAGACGCGGTCGGCTTTGCTCGAGATGACTCGTTCTAGTTACATTTATGAAGAGTGATATCATTCTTTATAGTCTCTCTATGAAACCGTTGAGAAATTTAGACAATGTTAATAAACTTCAGTGGATTGTTTAGAGTTAGTAGTGTTGGAACAACAATGCGTCTTTACTTGTATTTGCAAAATACGCGATAACGCTTTGTAAAATTTACAATCGAATCGATTACGGTTGAACAGAAGTACTTAGTGTAAATGTTGTTAATTAATGCATACTCAATATAGTAAAATAGTATGGCAAATTTAGATATATATTCGACGAACCATAATAAACAGTGGGAATTATGAGTCATACCTACATAAATAGTACCTAATTTTGCTCAGTGGACTCATACCTCTTTTGCTTTTCAACATATTTTCGGGATGAATTATGTATTTATAGTGCGAACGATCAGATTAGATACAATAGGACTTATATGAGTTACCTCTTTTAAAACAAATAGTTATGTTATCTCCTAAAAATATAAAGAATAAACTCGTATGAGTAGGTACTTACTTTTCAAAATAAATTCGGTTATAAAATTGTACCAACTATAAATTAGTTTTAAGTAAGTGCCTAACAAGATTTTAAAGTTAGTTTATTACGAAAACGTAAGTAAGTGTAAAAACATTTAATTTATAAAATAAATATTTTACAACGTTTACATGACTTACTGCTCGTAAACATCTTAAGTAGACATGATATGAGAAACGATAGGTACCCATGGCACATTGTACCCAGTTACTGACAATAATAATCTAAATATCGCGATACGAGAGGCTTCCGTGCGAATACACATATTCCCAAATATATAAAGCCGCATATATTATTATATAGAGTCAAATATGTTCGTTACTCGTCACGCCTGACATCTTCCAAGGACTGTGGAACTACATGCGTGACCCTGTACCGCTCACGTTACAGTAAAAACTTATTACCATCTTATTTAGGAATTTAATAGCTTACAAGCAGAAAGGTATAGATTTTTTCACCTTCAAAAAACAACTGCCGTGTCAGACGTATAACTCAATGTTTTTGCTAGACACATTGCTTGCTGTGGTTTGAAGAGTAATATCAAAATTTATTACGAATTGGTACTTTACGATTTTATCTATTATGTTGCGGAAATATCTGGATTTTCCTTAAGATTTAACTCTAAATTTGTAGCAGGTTTGTAGCAACTTGCTACAAGCAAGCAAGCTCTACTAACTGGCTCAAAGGCACTTTTAGCCAGTTGGTAGATGTATTTATGTATAGAACAAAACGTGCTTGTTACGATCGATGTTCTTTTTGGTAAACATGAAACACGTCATAATAGCCAGCTGCTGTTCGCGGCCCCGCGAGCAAGGTATACCTACTGATCCCGTTATATAGATGAATAATATTGAAAAAAACAAGTACAAGTAGATATTATAGCAAATTGTTAAAAGTCGATGTTGTTAAGGCGAAACCTACTCTTGCATAACAATGGCAAATTACTGATCTTTGACATCGGCAGGAACAATGGGAGACGCAACCGATTTATGACGTGGCGGGACTGTCGCAGATTCAATAACGCGGCAAGCTGCGCGCACGCACGGCCCACCATCACGTGACGTACAAGTAATTTACTGGTAATTTATTATAATTTACATACGGGTTAAATACAGGTTGGTGGTTTTAAATTACTTAATTGTAGTTTAAGGTTAGGTTAGGTTAAGTTAAGGTTTCCAAGATCAGGACCAAGATCTATTACAAGTAGGTACTTAATTATTATTAATAGATAAATTTCATTTCGTTATGATTTGACTATATAATTGTGTTAATTGAAACAAATACGAATAAATGCTATTCTGAACAATAGGTAGTTAGATTTCATACTTTTTTGTTTGCTTATTAAATTTTTTGTTTATTGAGGTATTTTTTATGAATGCTTGTGGCTAGTAGAGTAGGAATGAAAGATGCAGTGTGCGAATTCAGTGACAGATAGACTTTCATTATAAATAGCAGAAAAACATCCGAATTTGGAACCTCCTCATTGTTTAGAAGTCGGTTAAAAAGCATGTGATGTGCTGTCAATCCATATCTCACGTGCGCATTATCATTCCCGGGGATGTTCCCAAGCTGCCAAGATTTTTTGGATTTCCTATGAATTTCATTTGCAGGATATTCGAGGTTACGGCTTGGCCCGTTACATACATGGTGTATTTTTTATTTCGGTATAGGTAGTTACACCACTATTAGATCCGGTTAGAATTTCCAAAGGACCGAACAAAGTCAAATAATATTAAAATACTTTTTTGCTTTTTGACTACGAGTTTCTTATAAAATAAATACATTTTCATGTATCTCATTAGATGTATCTAAATAAATTTAAATTATTCATGTAACTGTTTTATTTATATGTAATGGCTATTTTTTCTGTTTTACATCGCGAAAACCAAATAACCCTGACAAATTACATACACATAAACAAAGAACATACGTACAATAGTTCCAGTGTTATGAGATTCTTGACATTCAATTTCAACAATGTAATAAAGCCCCAACTTCGCAATGTCAAGATTTTAGATAATTAGTGGTTTAATTAATTTTGATATCTTCTATAAAACAGGATGTCTTACAATATTTGTCATATAGAAAAATTTTGAAGGCATGTAAAAAATTAAGTAATAGCAAGAGTACATTGAGGTTTAATGTTTTCCGGTTTCATCGTGAGAGTAGCTAGCCATTATAAAGTTACGATGTCGCCGCCATATTACCGTTTGTTCTTTATTACTGTACACACAAAGATTTAAACACCCTGTAATTAATCTGATTTATGATACATTAAAGAACTAAGTGCTTAATTATATTTTTTTTTTGGTTTTCGCTTACAAAAGTGCTTGTTTGTAATTAAATAATTAAAGTACCTTTTATTTCCGCGGCTTGCTTTGATTTTTTATACGCCAAGAGATTCTGATAGACACATTTGAATGTATCTAAATAAATTAAAATTACTTATCTACTGTTTTCTTTATAATAGTTTTCATTATCTTAATAAGTAAGTACCTATATGATATTTTGCATAGTATTATTTTTATTACTCATGTGGTGGTAAACGATTACAAAAATAACAGGGGTCAATGCAGGAAGTCCGACGGAAATGTGACAAAGTAGCAGGGATGGCGAGAGATTTACACACTCTGTATCACCCATCATAGTGGTTTACAAGTGTTCTATTTTGATAATATATTATGTTCTATTGGACAAGTTGGCAAATCGTGGGAAATACTTATTCGAGAGGGTTTTTTATTTAATAAATGCTGATACAACTAAGCAAGGCTGACAAAAGCATACAATCACTTTGACATATGATTTTATTATAAAATGTGACAAAATTTACACTTTATATATTTTAAATTTGAGTAATTTTTAAAGTAATTTAAATTACTTGTTACGTTATGAATTTTGTAAAAATACATGAAAATAAAAGATAAAATATGATATATTTTATTAATTAACGAAAAAATAATTTTAATATAATTAATGCAAAAGTGTCTAGTAATAACACCTAGATCTTACGCCTCAGTTAGTTTTAAAACATAAAAATAATAAAATTATTGTTTAAATTATTTACAAGTAGGTAAGTACGTACACAGAATTGCATAAATATTTTTTGTTTGTTAACGGATGTATGTCTGTTACTCAAACACACCAGAGCTATTAAATGGATCTGGATGTGTGGCACAAAGATAGAATATATTTTATCCCGAGCTTATATGGGTCGCGGTAATATGATCAACATTTGATACGAGCAGAACCTCGGGCAACAGCTAGTTAACCTAAGGTAAATAAATATAATAATAAGGACACATTTTTCTACTTCACTTAATTCACAACTGTCTCCACTAATAAAGTAAAGACTGCAAGAAATGTTGCTTCGTTTAATGTAACGGTTCCAAGTATGGCTTTATTGTTAAAGCGACCCATTCATTAGCAACAATCACCTGTAACCATAAAAGTTATGCAACGTTTTTTGGGTCGTAAACAGGCTTCATAAACAACTCATTTACAATAGATCTATACCTGAACCGTTCTTTTAAGAATATAGAGAATTTTTATCGTTTTACTGCTTTATGCAACACAAAAATGTAAAAACGTGATTTAGTAAAAAAACATTCGTTTGCATGCATTTGCTTGCTTCTAAAAGGGCTCAATAACTTAACTTAATTTTCCTCTACACTTAATTACTTGACATTATCCTATTGTTTACCGAACGATAAATTTTACCACCCCAAATTTTCTCACCTAGTGGAAAGAAAATTGCTTAGGCTTTAATTCTAACAGCTTTAGTGACGTAATCAAACAGCTGATGCTATAAAGTGCGTTGTAAACAGAACCGCAATAAAAAGGAATCGGGTCTCGGCGACACACCAACGTATACTGTGGGCTTAAGCTAAACGCACACTTGTAACTTAAAACGTCGTAGGTATGTCATTGCTTGCTTATTTTTTAAATATTATGCAATAAAGAACAATTTTTATTTAGCATTTACTAATATAAATATTTTGAAACTCTAATTAATAAGCACATAGTTATAACTTATTGCGCTGTTTATAGGACATATGGGTAATGGGTATCTTATGCGAGCCTTCATTATAGATTCAATTACTTTTTGCAGATAATGCGATAACGAACCCAATTGTAATAATAAGTAGATACTTTCATAGTACGTTATTACAGTTTGAACACCAGTCCATGTATCTTCGTAGGAAAATAAAGCCTAACCATCATTATAATGTCATTATTAACATCGGTAACAAGTACTTTCCGTTTTTTTTATTTTCAAATTACTAATTAATAAACTTTATAAAACAAATTCAAAGGCATTCGGTCAGAAAAATATTATAGAAGAAATTAAAAATAGTTAGTATGTACATTTTAATACAAGTGTACCTACTGCATTTTGTTGCCTCGTGGCCGCTGGAGTTATCCCATAAAATGCTCTTGGTTACTGCGAGCCGCTCACAATGTGACGTTTTATACAGAGTCGGGCAGGTGTGAACATTATCTTAATTCAAGTGCTACCGAAGCGATCGGAGTTCCGAACTTAACTCCCCAAATTGAATGAAAGATTTTTAAATTGATGCTCTCCGTATATTTCTGCATTTTTATGTTAATTCGCTCTTTTTATTTGGTAATTGAACGCAAATTTATTTCCTAAGCTAGAGTGTGTTAAAACTTGGATAACTATTACAGTAGACAACGTATATTGTTATTTTAAGAAATTGTTTTCTTCATTCTAACGTTTTATTTTAATAAGTTGATAATAATTACTGTAAGATTTACCAGCTCAAAGAATTACTTACCTATCAGAAAACGTAGTAACACTTTGCGGAACCTGGGAATCGAACCCAGGACCAATATCACTCGCAATCTCGGGACCGATGAGGCAGATAGGCTATCAATAACGCCAAATATCTACCTAATATCATAACTTAAAACAAATTCTTATTGAATTTATAGAATTTCTTTAAGACTGTGAAATAGACACAAGTCCCCTAATGGATCGAGTATTTTGTGTTCGAATATATTGTTAATTTATTCAAATGAGTGCAATCAATTCTTCTTAATTTAAATGGTAATGTTTGTTTAGTTCAAATACCCAATCTTATTTTGTTTCTATAAATCATTTATATTCTACGTAGTAGGCATTTATATAATATCATAAAAAGCCTTTAAAAGTAGAATATAATAATATATCTAATAGAGACATAAATTTATTACTTACTCATTGAGTATTGAACACTAGGAAATTAAATAATTTATGTTAAAAGGTCTCAAAAAAAAGTTAACACTGCAGTGTACGTACAGCGTACAATGCCCCTTAATATTTTTAACTAGTTGTTTAAAAGACCTATACCTAAAAATTATAAATCTAATAATGATATACATGAAATATGCAGTAATAAAAATCTTTGTTTTAAACTGACTGATCTATTGCACATGACTTGCTGATTGCTAATATTACAAAATAATATAACAATTTTTTAAATTTCAGATATGCTAATAGGTAATTAAAAAATTGCTTAAAATAGTTTTCTACTACTCAAATTTTTTTATATAAATATTACACTTTTGTTCGCAGGCGGCTTCACCCGAATTATGGCACATAAAATAGTTATATCTTTGACTTCCGTCATTGTAGTGAATATATTATTTTTTATGTCTAGTGATAAGCTTTTTAGGCAAGCTCGTTAAAATCGGTTTATTACTTTTTGTATAATGCTCGAATAAATAAACAAACATTCACAGATATAGAATTCTTTGCAAGTACTCATTAGCTATTAACTTTGCACGCGGCGTCACCTGTGTTCCCCTGGCGTCTAATTATCATATCTCTAACCTGTATCGTAGAAATACAAAATATATTTTCTTTAATTCAATTATAAGTATGCTCATGAACTCAATATTTATTGATAGTGGACTATCAAATAAAATAAATCGTGACAGTTGAATAAGTAAACAAATAGATAAACAATTAAGTACAGGTTTAAAACAGTTAGGGTAGATAAGTAAGTGGAATAAAACATGCTGTATTTACGAGTAGGTAGGTTGGTACTTTAGTAGGTCAGCAATAGCGAGTGTCGGTTCTCTGGGTTGTGAGGTCCCAGGTTCCATGTCCAGTTTGGGTTATATTATTAGTAATTTTTAGTACATAAATAGAAGAATCTGGAAGTACTTAACATATCTGATTCATAGCATTAGTCTCGCTACTTATCAGATGGGATCATAACAATAATAGTGATCTGACAAAATATGTGTGTAAAATAATCCTCCTTCAAATTAAAAAAAAAATCTTAATAAAGGTAATTCCTAACTTATTACACTTACATAATTATGATTCTTAAAATCAATCCATACTCAACAAAAATCTTAAAAATATAGCGCTACAGTTCAATAAAAAAAATTAGGTACACTTCCCAAAGTTGAAGCCTAACGTCTAACCATCTAAAGCCTAATACTACGACTAGTTAAATTACCTAACATTTCAGACGTCGAGGGTTAGTTTCAGGGGTCACGAGGCCACCGGAAGGGCGGCGGTCGGCGCCCCCAATGCCCTGGATAGCCGACAGAGAAAGGTGGTAAAATTGTGGATATTTAGACTGAACTTTAGACTTTTAAAGAGATATAAATTATTGTAACGGGTGGATAGTTTAAATCTTGATTGACAGATGGTTTTAAAAATATATAGAGTTAAAAACAGTGTATAGTTTTGATCTACACTTTTTGTAAAAATTGTATATTATTTTTCTGGTTGATAGAGTCATGCTTTTCGCAGCAAGTACAGGTTGACTAGAACAGAGAAGTAAGTACAGTCACCGACAAGTTGCTGAATAAAATGAAAAAATACAGTATTTACATTGAAATATTAGCAGTACAACGATCAACGCCAAACCGCTCTACAAAACCCAAGAAAACTGATTTTAGCTGAACTATCTTTTTCCCGACAAGACATGCCAAATCAAATAACAGGTACTGTACCTGCATGTCAGACATAGTTTTAATAATAAGTTATCCAATTAATATAGCAGCTACATCAGGTTCATTTAGGTATACCTTGTTACATTACACCTTAGAAACAATTTCGCCCCTTATAGCGTTAGTTCACTCAAGTTATGTACTTTAGTCACGATTTAAGTGCTAGAAAATATGTCTACCTCATTAGATACGGTGTATTCGCACTTCTAAGGTATCAAACAAGCATAACACTCACTTTTAATAAAGCATGGTTAAGTTAAGTATTGGTTAATAATCTAATCTGATACTGCTAGCGTTATTGACTAAATATGGGCTAGTATAACATTAGTCAATAACACTGCTAAGCTACTACTATAACTAATATCTAATCTGTGGTAAGACATTGAATAATTACAACGAACATAGTATAATTCATGACTCATGACTATTTTGGACAACACGTCTTAAGATACATCATACATTAAATTATTCATAGAACAATTATCTACGTTCGTTTTAATAGAAAATTAATTTGTACATACGTTATTACAAGAGCGTACACAGCTAACACCACAGTTTTGCATTTATGCAAGTGCAGGTTTTTGTTGGAGCCACTTATTCAAAGCGCTAAGACCGTTGTTTGACTTTAGTTGTTTGTGACTACATATTTTCGCGGCGGCTCCGTGCGCTCGCATTCATAACGCCGGTGTTTGACCCTTTAAAACTACTTACTGACACATTTTAGTCACCTTTAAAGATTCGCACATTAAATTATGCCGCACGTCACTTTTTCTTGTAAACAATAAAGTTATTGTAGTCATTTTAAACACATTAAATACCGGTCGTTTAGCAAACAGTCCGCGATTTCATTTTCCGTTGTAAACATGATGGCGAGCCGTAAAATGTTTATGTATCTCGAGTGCAGAAGGAAATTCTCATCTAAATTCTGCGCGAGCGCCGATGATTCCACCATTCGTGCGTTGACAGTAAAATACAGCTTGCGCCTGATGCGTGTGAAAAAGTAAAAGCAAATTGTAAGATAGATATCAAAATACAAACACTGGTGTTATATTTATCTGTGAGCAGAATCGACTGCGGCCTTCATTTCCTTGGTTGTAGAGCCGCGAATGGATAGATGTTTCACGAGGCTCCGTCCCAACATGGGCGTACGATGACAGTCGCCAATTGTCAATGCGTAAATTGACGATACGTGTGTCGCATCGGATCGCATGCTCGATACACTTTGATATAACTCCCGCCGACAAATTGAGCTGTGGTAGGTCACGGTGCTTTAACGATTCCGATTGCATATCGCTTACTTTGTATCTATTCAGAAGCACTAAATGTAACCACCGGTTTTCGAACGTCTGTCGCACACGAAAAACAGAGTTGCACTAAAACTATAGTCAAAAGGATACCGCCGACTGATACGAAAGGTGGATGTCTTAATTTCCTGGGCCCTTGCGTTAGTAAATTATAATTTACGATTGTGTTCTGGACGGTGACCACAGTAAAAAAGAGGTCTACTATAATAGAAACGTCGTTTTTTTTAACCCGCATGTAGGTACAACGTATAACCGAAGTTGAGCTTTTGGTCGTTTATCGGATCTAACCATTTTGTTTGAGGAAGAACTGTAGCAAACATTGGTATCTCTTTCTTTTATTTATATTTTATGGGAATTAATAATTTTATTACACTCCCAAGGTATCATTACTTACCTTTTTTTAAACAATGCTATTTGAAAGTGTGTGAATTGAAGTTTCTACTATTTAATGATGAAAAATAAAATGGTTTTAACTATGAATATTAAATTACTAGCGTTTCTGTTAGATTTTACAGTTGCATTACCCATTTCCATAAGAAACTACTACGAGTAGTTAAATTTTTCTAACAAAGACTACAACACTTCTAATGACGAAATTGTCCACAAGACTTAGAAGATAATTCAAAAGATGAGTTAACAGACCGAGACGGATATATTTCACCGCGAGTTCTTAAATTGGAAGGGTTTATTAGTTAAGTATGTGGTGGGCCCATACATCATGGGCAACGGCGCCGGCGCAAGCCTCCCGTTCGATTCCCGCCGAGAATACTTCAATTTCGTAACACAAACGATTTTAGTACTATTCTTTTTGATGTTAACAACGTTTCTTTTTATTATTAATATTTTGATATTTAAACTGTCGTAAAACGTTTGGTATAGTGTTAAAAATGTTAAAAATCTAAAGGTTACCGACTTTCACCGAAGTTAGATGATAAAACAGTAACCGCAGTCACTTCTATAAAGTTTTATAGTTGGATAATTATTGAGATTCCTACTGAAATGGTGTGATAAAGTTTATTGGTCGTTAGAATGAGATCCGAAACAAATCCATGAGTGGTGGGACGAATCGCCTAGATTTGTTACGGACTGTAATATAACCTGTGATTGACCAACGATAATTAAAAAGTAGCGAGAGTGCAATACATTTGAAGTAAGCACACCATTTCACGTTATGCTTAAGGTAACATTCGTGGTTTTTTTCTATACAGCATGTAACCAAACGTGCATAATGAGAATGTACATAGTTGCACTTATAAATATTCAACCTGTATGCGGTTTTTCTGTGTTGTAAGAATTAACACTCTATGTTAATTAGTGTTTTTTAATAGTAATATGATGGTAGATAAGCTGAGCGGTACGTTTGATGGCAAGCGGTTACCGGCAGCGTACTTTAGGTGGACTTGATTTATTCACACTTTACGCCAGTGACACATACCACCCACTAAAGTTAGTTTCACCGTAACGATACAAGCATACCTAATGCAACTACCATCTCGGAACATAAGCATATTCGATGTAAATAAATGAATTTGACTTATTGATTAACCCCATCAATCATCCCCCGAATGTATAATTTATTATCGTCTTTTTCACATGAATTACAAATATTTGCATTGGTCTGGTTGTTTCTATGTAGGTATAATAGGTATGTATGTATTTACAAAAAAAAAGGATCTAAGTATGTATATCCGCATTCTAGGTTCCATAACACAATCTAATTAAGCTTACCATGGGTCTAGATAGCGTTGTGTAGAATGTTGTAGAATATTTATTTATTTATTTAATTACATATCATTTTGTCCATACCTATTTTTGTAGTGCTCTTAAGCCGTCGCGGAACTGGAATCTTGTTACGCCCGTAATTGAGATAACATATCTACCTAATTTTAATAAGATCATTGGCATAGGTAGATTAGATACGAGGAATATGGTGCCTGGTCGTTCATTAAGCATGATTGTAAGATCAAATTATCAATATCAACGTTCAATGTCGCACCTGTCTGTACTGTAAGTACCTACCCCCCAAAAGTTATCAGAGTCTTGATAGTTCTTCACGGTGGATCAATCTCAAATGTTACACATTCCTGATCTTAGTTTAGATTTTAACGATAAAATATAGGTAAACGCGTTCAATTCAATTCATTAATTTAATTCAATTGCTTCGTCATAAACATAAAAATTCAACTAGCTGTCCTTGTGAAATAATGATTGTCATTCACAGAAAACTATACCAGGAATAAAAAAGTAAACTTATGTCACTACAAACTATAATCTATCTCTGTATCAAATTAAATCTAAATCGGTTCATCCATTTTTGAGTGTAAGAGAAACAGACATGTTTGTCTTTCTCACAAACTTTCATGAATAGGTATTAGTTGTATTTTCACTAGTAAAAATCATTATTTCAGTTTAAATTTTTAAGATTACGATAATATAAGATATCTAATCGGATATGATAGGTAGGTGCTACAATTGATTGATAATTGATACAGCAATCGAGAAAAGCTCCAGGCGATTGAAATTGCAGTCAATTTAGTTCAATGTCTGCTACTACTGAAGTCGTTTACCCTCTTGATTAGATAGATTTATTTCTTATTCTTATAAATCATTTTTATAGACAATTAATGTCAATCAATGTGCTTAATGTAAACAATAGTAAGATAACACTGAATTTTATGTGAGACTTATAATGGAGGCAATACGATTAACCGACTTAGTTTAAAAAGAAGATGCATTGTTCAGTAAAACGTTAGTTTCGGCACGAAGCCCTGTATGTCAGGGAAATAAGTTCAAAATATCTCACACACTCTTTGTCACTCGAAACTAAACTTTAACCACCAAAGTTAAGGTTCATCCTATACCATAAGTCTGAAGGCAAAAGGGGACCCTGGCTTATGAAAAATGTACTTTTAGCTGGAAGTAATAAAAATTAAATTTGTGTGTTTAGTGATTTTAGTATCGAAATAAAGGCCAGTGCATTTATTTATACCGGGTATATGTTACCGTGCACTGTTTATGCGAAATTAAATATGGTTTAATAGTTTACTAAGAACGGGTTGGCGAGGCAAAAACTGAACGCTGTAATTTCATTTTATCGGACGCACCTAGCTTGTACCCACAAGCTCTTTAGATTGGTATTAAAATTTATTTTTGATACATTTTCCGTCCAGAATTATATTCTGTTCTGTGTTTAAATTTATTTCGTCTTTGCCAGAGTCACAAGAAATACACTCATCAGATTTACCGAGAAGACGCCGTAGGTCGTAGGTAGTACAAATCTCAGAAATGTAGGGTATTGACCATCACACCTCACCTAAATACAACAAAACCTAAATTTCTGTAGTCTTTAGTATTCAAATACCGCATGGTAGGGCACCTCCAGTGCTGTATATCGTGCAACGATTAATTGCCCGCCAGACATCAACTCCTTTAGCCCCGCGATCCATTCGAAGCAAAGCGATAAATACTATTCATGAATACAAAACCAGTTACGGCAGTTTTTTATCTGTAAACGTAAAGAAGTTATGAAAAAATATAATTGGTGCGTTTAATCTGATTTCAATTGTTTGTTAGCGGTAATTAAATAATAAATATCGCTAAAAATAACTAATACCTAAATGCAATAAATGAAGTGTTTCTTTCATTGTGGTCACGATTATAGTTTTTCATCTCAAGTCGTTTGTATTGTGATTTGCAACATGATTTTTTTATTTGCCTTAGAATGCAATTTGCAATTATTTTACTTATTATTACTTTAACTATTTATATCTTGGGGAGTATGTTACTTCACGATTAATTTAAATAACGATAAGTTCGATGTCGAATTTAGAATTCGAATAGTAGAACTCTTTCATATTTCGGTACTTGTAAAATACTCGAGTTTGTAGTTATTTGGTTTGATTTAACAAGTTTCACACATTGCAACGAGAGTGCATTTTGTAGTTTATTTTTATCCATCTACCTACTAAATTAATATTTTATTCAAACTTCAGTCGAAACCATATTAAGTAAGCTAGTTCCCTTGCTTACTCTGTATGGCTATTTACTTACTTTTTTGGTTATAATTAAAAAAAAAATTGGCTGAATGAGCGAGGCCGAAAAGTTCTGAAAACATCACCTGTTCATAACTTTGCTGGGTTATGTTACAATGTGTTTAACATACTACTTTTTATCTTATTCTAAAATACAGGGGGTTTTATTATATATTTTTACTAGCCTTCCGCCCGCGGATCCGCCCGCGTGCATCTCGGTTAACGCGACCTTGGCTCATATCTTCGGTTCTACTCCACCGATTGCGATCAAACAAACGTAAGATTTTAAGTCTGAGCAAGCCCTTTCTAAAAAAAAAAACCGCAATAAAAATCCGTCTAGTAGTTTTTGCGTCCATCGCGGACAAACAGACAAACAGACAGAAAATTCAAAAAAATATATTTTCGTGTTCAGTATCGTTAACATAACATAACCCAAGTATTTTTTTTTTAAATATCTCCAATGTACAGACACGACCACTTTACAATTATATAATAGTATAGATATCCTTTCAAATAGTCCGAACCCTCAAATAGAACTCGATTCAATGTTGAAATGATGATGAGTCTACATTATAAGTAACATAATTTCTCAAGTTGCCCTAAGTACTGTCGTTGCTTCTATCAATGTTATACGAGTATTATATGTATTTAGCCTCAGTGGCTATATAAGTGCTTCTTTATTTGCATTTTATTGTACCTACCTACGTATTCATTCATTTAAACTTTATGCATTTTTATGTTCACAAGATAATGTTTTTATTAGGTATGCCATAAAATAATGTTTTTGTTAATATTCATGCAATATAATATGCACATGTCATATGTAATTATAACCTACTATGATTTATTATTTATTTAGGAATATTCAATGTAATTTTAATTATATCTTAAGTAATTTTAACAATTTTTTTATCGTTTTAAGTTGCATTCTAAATTTAACGAGTTTTATTAGTTAGTTTTTTAATGCAAGTGTGTGCAGTAAGGTAATGTTTAAAGTTCATATATTTATTTTATTATTCGAATATAATTACAATTAAATGGTAGAGAATTTAATCCTATTTATATAGTACCTACTAAAAAAAATAAACAAACTAAACTAAGTTCATTGCATGGATTTATGGAAATTTAGAGCTGTTCGATTGTTTTAAGAAATAAGAACACTCTAACGTTCATGTAGTTTTACTAAGTTATTTATTTATCTGGTTAACTTCGTAGGTAGTTAATTACCTGATTATTATTTTGAGAGACAGAAAGTTACCTGTGACTATTTAGAAACTTAAGTATTTGTTGACAAATAGAACCTGTTGTTAAACTCGTTTCTTTGTGAAGATAAAAATCTCTTAGGTCTCATTACTTTCAGTTAGAAACTCGTAATTTAGGGTTCACAGGATACAGAATTTATAATATAGGTACTTTTATTTAGCTGTGTAGCGCGTATGTTACACTGGTCCACCGGTATAAGGTAACGTTCCCAGCGAGCGATCGACCGCCCGATCAACATGTAATAATACATTTTTACATACTACGAGCAAAGAAAATAAATTATACACGTGCGTTCAAAACTCATGTTGGCATATATGACATATCGACTTAAAACAAAGAATTTGATACAAGTGCCGGTTTCAGTGCAATAAACGTATAACACGCTATTAATTTTATATTGCTCCTTTAAAAAAAGTCTAATTACATATTTTAATAGAGATAATTAACGTATTATAAATTCGACACATTGTTCTCAATGCTACCTACTGTAATAATTTACCAACGCCAGTCTAACGGCTAGACGGCTTAAGTCATAAAAGTGAATCATTAAATGTAAATATAAATATAGATAAAACAACACAGACAGAGGTGTTCAGAACATAGAGAACATACTGCCGATGCCGGGTCAGTTGTGAAGATTGCGGTTCAGAAAAGCATCTATGGTACAGGGTTAACCCGTGATTTTCGATGTAATGCATAATAAGTATAACCTATGTCGGGTTCGGGTCATGAGCGTAAGAAAACCGAGAATATTATGTAACTGCGTCTAAACTCTAACCGCTCTTCGGCCGGCAATGCCATGAACGAGTTTGATCGCAGTTATCTCATACCACCTATTCGGCAATGGAAACACTCCATGATACTTATTTTGATTGCCTCCGCTTATAGGCTCGTGGTTTTTAACCACACCAATTACGGGAGATACAGAAAGAAATAATCATGATCAACATTCGGTAATATTTCCTGTAACTAAGGAATAGCTAGCAATCAAAATGGTTGCCAAATTATCCATTTACGGTAATTTAAAATCAGATATCTTCACTTATTACAAGCTAAATATAAATAAAAAATATAACAGAGGTTACATACAAGTACACAGGTTTTAAATAGGTACATAATTAAATTAGGTATTCTTAGACTGTTTCATCTATAGAAGTGGTGTTTTCTGAGTAAGTAATTACTAAACTTAATCTTGCAGATTGACTTCGAGGGTTTCCTGACAATGGACTTGCTATATTCCCGATGAGGAGCACACAAAGTTCACACCACGATGCAGTTGGTAGGTATTCATATTTATCACTTCACAGCTGCGCACCTATGATCGATTTTATCCAAGATGGCGGCGTGCGCGCGAACACGCGGGAAGCAAGCGCATGCACACACCTCCTCCGCCATAACGGACCCGTCAATCTTCCCGCACATTTGAAATTAGACATTTGGTACACTCTATTCTTTTTTCGAATGTTATACAAACGCAAAATACGTGCTAACTCGCGGATGGTTTGCGTTGCACTAAATTAAAAAAATAAACGTATTCAAAACTTGAAACCCATAAAACATATCTCCCCCATTATTAGTTTATGGCTTGCGACTGTTACTGGGCTATTATGCTGTTATTTTTCTGTGTATTGGTGTTTGTTTTGACTGTGTGCGGTGGACTGGCTCACCAATTTAGGGTACCATTACAAAACGCTCCTATTGACTACAGCTCGCTCTCCATTTTTAAGTGACTCTATTATCACTTTTATTGTACAACTTATTGTATTACGTTCGTTCCGTTTGACTAACATTTTGGGAATTTTGAGATATTTGGTACCTGTTCACGTTAGTAATACAAAAAAAATTAAAAGTTATTATATTCCACTTAGCTGTCAGACAAGCACACGGCCCACCTGATAGAAAGTGGTTACCGTAGTCTATGGACGTATGCAACACCGAAGTCAAATTGCCTGAGTCATTGGTCCCGTGATATGTAAGTATACATATAAGTGAATGTTTATATTTTAGGCGATCGTGAGGTCGGGGAAACTATTAGGTATGTATTAATATTTCAATTTTTTTTTTCAGCAAGTGCACGTAGTCCTGCAAAATTACCGAGTTACGGCAATGGATTTGCTCTCTATTACCTAAAACTGAAAAAAAAAAGTGGCTATTAACAATCTCTGACCATCCTTTCGGGGATATACATAATTGAAGAAGCAAATAAGCACATGGAGAAGTAGGAGATAGAGGTACTAACAAACTATGCCAAATGCCCTATATTTTAGAACTAGGTACAATGTACTCCATAGTCCATATTCTGCCTAACCCGAATGAACTGATAAAAAAGTTCTATGGATCACAAGTCTTATCAGAGGAAAACATAATAATTAATGTATAATTATTTCAACTTCGGTATAATTTAAATACTAAGAATTGAATGAAACTAATAAGAAATCACAAAAAAATATCAATAACAAAAATAAAATAAAATTTAATTTCTGAATTTACGAATTTGTTCAATATAGTTATCACAATTTATTTATTAACATAAAGTTGCGCGAACGAAGTAGAGCCACTTTCCGAGCGTACCACTGCAGCCAGCAGTCGACTGAGCGCGTATGAAATTCATCTCTACTAACTTTAGCAACCTGTATTTTATGTTCATTAAAATAACTTACCTATTTTTAGCATTATGTATTACATAATTTAACTTATTTAAATTCTTTTTTAAACTAATTAAAATGTATACAATATTTTTATGTCTCGTTGTCATGTGACTTAGTCCATATAAAAAAAACATACTAATGTGGTGTACCATTTAATTAAATTCTTATAATTATATTTAAACCAGGTTTACACTACCAAAGATGAAAACAAGTAGGAAGGTAGGTACCTAGGTAATATCACTTAATATATAGGTAGCTGTTATTGTGAATCAAGGTTCAAAGCCCGGGTCAGGTCAGTTATAATTTTTTATAAATATTTTTTTTCTAGAACTTAAACAATCTGAAAATTAATCAAGTAGTGTCAAGTATATTGACTGCCTCTATTTGACTACCATGCAGGGGGCGCGGATTCGATTCCCGCTCAGTGCAAATATTTACATACAAGAATATGCAATTTACATTGATATGGGTGGTTCTATGCAGGTATAATAATTATATGTTTATATGTATAAAAAAAGAAAAAAGTATCTAAGTTATGTTTATCAGTAATTTAGATTCCTTATCACAAGCTGGTTAAGCTATACCTAGGCACTTGGTATGGATTGTGTAAAAATTTTTAGAATATTTATTATATTTATTTATCGTAGAACACTGAGATTCAAAATTGTTATTAGTAAAAAAATAAGCAATTGAGGCACGGAACTGTCACAATCCCCGAGATAGTTCGCATATCTTGGGCACTACTTGGGATTCGAACCCACATACTCTGACGCAGCAGTCAAACACTTTACCACTCTAAACAGGTCTAATTTACACACATACCCAGCCATACGAAGTGAACGTTTAGCAGGATATTCAGTGAGTACATCAAACTTATGATTACAATACCTCATTTTCCTTTAATAAAGGTGCATTTAAAATCATTCGATGCCCTCGGCAATGTTCAGTTGCCAATTTGGGAACTTGTTTAGAAATTATAGGTTCAGCTTGTACGAGGCTTAGGTTGGGGTTTGAGTACTGAAAAATAATAAGGAATGCAAATAAACCAGTTGTAACGAGGATTATAAAGGGTATGCTAAGGTGGTTTGGGCACATAGAGCGAATGACACACCAGCCCCTTACACAAGTGGCAATTCGTTGCTCGGCGTATCATGGAATAGAATGACGAATGTATAGGATTTGACGTTTTTGACATTCGTTGACGCCTGTCATATACGTCAAATCCCAAACATTTGTCATTCTATTCTACAATTCGCCGGCAGGTTTGTAAGGCACAAGAGAATGGGCAGACCAGCCGGGGTCAACGTCGTGGTAGTACATACACTAACCAAATTAATAAAATTTTGAAAAAGGGCAGTACTTGAAACCGGCCGGCTTGCGTGAAAGGATTATTGACAGAAGAGAAAGCTAGTGAAATATCTTAGGATAGAGTCAAATGGCGGGCTGTTGTCTCTGTTTACCCCGAAGAGAAGCGTGAGCATAATGTTAAGTATTATCTATGCAAATAAACCAGCCGACACGAATTGAACTTAAGGTTCTGTGTAAGTTAATTTTGTGTTTGAAATCATAAATGGACACAAGACCCCGGCTTTTTTTTCCAACTAATGTCTCTGTATCTGTCTGTGAAAATACATAATTATATGAGTGTTAACTCTGTCTATTTCGTTATAGGTTTACAGGCGTGATAGTATGATATAATGTTAGAATGAGATCACTGTCAGTTAAGCTTAAGATTCAATAGCTTTAAAGACGTTGGTTATTAATGAAGTTTGACTACACAAGCAGATTGAAATTACTGCTTTATTTTTAAGGAATAGTTCCAGTATGTTAAGGAGCATGAGGACCCCACTGGGGCTTAAAATAATGAGATGAGTGGCAATATTTTAGTTCCCATTGTCATTAGTGGCGATTTAAAAAGAGTGGCGTTTCTATTGCCATATTCTTTTCTCATAGGCTCTACATAATTGCCTTATGAATCTGGCAATAAAAATAATTTTAAGCCGAAAAATTAAGCCGATAAAAGCGTAACTTTGTGATATAAATAAATAAAAACACATTGAGATTTGTATGTAAATATGCTGACGCTTTTATATTCCTTTAGGGGTAGACAGGTCTGTATTACGCCTGTATCAGATAGATGGTTATATTTTTTCCTAGCTATATCTTAATTAATAGCCACCAAATCCTAATGCTGTCGACTGGGCACGTTTCCAAACTAGTGTTGCTACACTTTCTACGTAAGAATAATAATGTGTTAATATTTAAATTCACTAGAAGCTAAGACGGAAATATAATCATTGTCTTCCCAAATGAAGTAGACAGAGGTAGATTTTTGGTTTGTCGTCAACCTGGCACTTTTCTCATACTTCTTGCTGCTAATGAGTTATGCAATCTGGGAATCGAACCCGGAACAAAAATCGAGGCAGTTATTAGATTATATTACCGGGTCGGATGGTGCATAATTTAATTTTTTGAAAATTGTCTGCTAAACAGTTTTGTAGACATCAATGCCAATACATCTCTAAGTAGCCTTAATTTATAGCTGATAGTAAATTTATTTACATACTCTAGGTACATAATAAAAATTCACTTTACAATAATAAATATTAAAACTAAACCCGCTCTATCTATAGTTTTAACTTATTTTTTGAGATTGATGAAGTATTTTCTAATTTAAGGAAATTAGAAAATACTTAGGTAGGTACTTAAATTAACCAAACTCTAAAAAACATTTAAACTAAACCTTCTCTATCTATAGTCTTAACTTCTTTTTTCTGATGTCTTAGGTTTTTCTAGTTGCCTTCCAATTTTTTTTCTATTTTCAAATTTTTCAGAAATCATAGAGGCACGTGCGACATTTTTTCGTGAAAGTGAGCGCGGGTCAACAGATCGTGTTCACATCGCCGGACAGCGGACAGCGTGGACAAGTCCGAACTTTTCATACAGCCCACGTCCAACAAGCGTCCTTGTATTGTTTCGCGGGTCGTGTTGCGTGAACACCGAGTGAAATATGGCCGACAGTTCGACTACTTATTTTTGTTTTATTTTTTTAGGCCGTGTTACTTAATTTTATCAAGTCGCATGAGTTATGAGAGGCGGGACCACACGCGTTGCGTTAATTATGCGTTAGTAATGTGCAGGTGAGTCGCTTACACGCTGCCGCCATCATTGATTCCAATTGCTACGGTTCCAATTTCAAAAAATCCAACTAGAATTTGATTGTTTGATAAATCCCATTAGAAAATTTGTATTCCAATTGGAACGATCCCATTTCAAATCAGTCCGTTAACAGATTCTAATAAGTGTTGAAAAAAATATATTTGTTAAGTTATATGTATAGGAATAGGTATTTAAAGCGAGTAAAGAGTCACGATTCGTGTTGGTTTTTTTATTAGAGCACTAAAGTGTGGCCAATTAGTCATTCCAAATTACCATTTCATTTCATCTTAAGAGTTGGATACATAATCGAGTGGTCATTTGTCGAATGGTCAGTGGCACTCCTCAAGTTAATAATAATGCGCCCAAACTAGATCGGGCCATTGACCCGGGCGGGCGGCGCGGGCGCGGCGAGCACTCCCGCCATAATTTGGAGCGCTAAAATGCTACTGAAGACGCTCAACTCATCGGATGGATTGTATCATAATTTTACCGATATCGATAATATAATAATAACATTCAAACTTCATCAGTATAAACTAAAATATTGTGTAAAAAATAGACTCATTAGTAATTAAAGTATGATGGATTCAAAGCACTGGCGTCGATATCATAATAATCGTTTGAGTTAATTTATTACCCATATTATAGTCAAGTTAAATTATTTTACATTAAATAGATAAAGAATTATTTATAGGATATTAAACTATTTAAAACTTATTATTATTTTATAAGAAACTAGCTTTTGCCCGCGGTTCCGTCCGCGTGGATGTAGGTTACCGCGACCAAACCTATCTTATGTCCTTTCCCAAAGTCTAATCTATTTCTGTGCCAAATTTCATCGAAATTGGTTCGGTGGTTTGAGCGTGAAATCGTAACAGACAGACAGACAGACAGAGTTACTTTCGCATTTATAATATTAGTATGGAAGTATGGATTTATATTCTCTTGTTACCTATCTTATTAGTAGTACCCTATTATTTTATTGCTTTATCAGAGTTAATAAAGAGAAGGTACATGAAATTATTAGTAGTACCCTATTATTTTATTTTTTTATCAGAGTTAAGTAGGTTTATAAAATCGAATTAATGATGGGAAAAGTAAATGTGGTATGGAAATAAAAGATTCTTAACAAAATCAGTAAAAATAAAATTTTACATCGTTTCATGATTTTATTTATAGACATTTTCACACGACTTGAGTGTATTAAATAAAATGGTGGTATTTAATGAAGATAGCTTTAATATTTTATAAAACATGATTTCATTCAACAAAAATGAGTTTCTAAAATGTACGATTTTTGTATATTTCATATACCATAAATGACACATAAAACACATAATTAATCGAGAATATAATTGAAATGTGAAACTATAAACATAATATATAATACTTGATACAAAATCACCCATAAAACAGAGCTCAGACGAATCTAACTTGACGTTTATTTATTTTTTATTATCACAAATTAGTAATTAAATGAAGATTCCAAGAGTTGATGGCAATAATAAAATTATGAATAACACTCAAATCTGTCTCGACTAATAAGGTGCTAACGAGGGTCGTTCGTTTTATGTGCGTTTTATTGACACTTGAGTCAAGTTGTCGGCGCGAGTCTACCTGCTACCGCTCGTCTTATTGGTTTCCTACGAGTATTGAATGGGGATTTCCGATTTCGGATGCCACAATACGATCGAATAGCGACATTTTAGAGCTTTACTAGAGGGTATCGATGAATGTAGAGATGTTTTAAATTTTTATTACATATTGTTGGGCAATTAAATTTGTGTTACAGTGGTATTCAACTTCTTATAATTCTTGTAAAACAAATGACTAGATAAAGTCAATGAATTATTCAGTGTGCTTTAGAAAATACTCTTGTCCACTAACCTGCTATGGCCATCCAAGGGTAGAAGGTGTGATTGGTGGGCTGGTGCTGTACGGGCTGTGCTGCTGCTGCAGCGGCTCCTGGCAGGGCGCATTGGTTCCCCCACGGTAGGGCTCTTCCTGGACTTGAGGACTCGCTGTACCGTGCCTCAGGGGTGCATGCTGCCGGCCTTACAAGGGCTCCTAGTCCAGCGCCCCAGCCCTCTTTGCCTCCATAGCCATTCTGTTGTTCTCCGCCTGGCTTGGAACAATCTGCTTTACCATACTGTTGTTCTCCAGCGTACAGTTTGCATGCAGCCGCCACAGATGCATCGTATGGAGAGTCCTGCGGACGGGGCTGGTGCAGCGCATGGGGTTGTGCGTACGTCAACCCCAGTGGGAACCCGCGGTACTGGTCGCCGCCGCCACCACCCTGGTGCACTCCATGCGCCCCGTAGAAACCACCCTGCTCGAAATAGGAGTTCATTCTGATCAGTCACCGACACTAAACGTCACTCAGTTAGGAAACACTTATGTCATCGCGGCCCCACGCGCCGTGATAACGCGACCTCGGCCAATGTCACTCCAAATACGGACAATGTAATTTAATTTTATTAATTTTATTGCCTCTTAAACGTCACTCGAGCGTCATAATGGGCTTCGTTGGCGATAAAGGCCAGTTGACGTGTGTTTACTTTTTACGATTATTTTACGACTTGGGAGCGCGTGCCGCGGGTTTTACGACTTTTTAAGCGGTTCGATGTGCGGCGCCGGCTCGTCTCGCAGCTGTTGTGATTTTTTTCTTAAATTTTTCAGTTCGCGTGAGGAGGCAGTGTTTAGCCGGTGCGGCTGTATCGCGAGCGAAGTTTTGAGTCGCGTGTGGCGGGAGCGCGCGACTATGTGCCGTGTGCGACCGGCGCGGCTCAGCTCACGCAATCTACTGAGAGCGGGCCACGCGCGCCGCCCCGCGCGCTGCCTGCATCGCAACACAGCCGATTGTTCCGTCCCCTTTTCGCTAATGACTATAAATATTATCAGTTACGCTCTCTTTTCCCTTTCTTATCACTCCTCCTGAAACACGTGGTGCATACCTATTGCTATTAAACCATAGAATATCTGTGCATTTTTATTGACCTCCCTCTAAGTAGGTATGATAGAGCCTTCAGTAGTTCTGTATGACAAAAATCTATATCATCAATGATAAGGAGTTGAAAAATAAAATGTAAAATGTCTTTCTTTTATAATCTACAACAACAAACACTTAAGTTGTCAGCCCCCGCAATACAATACATAAAAAAGGAGCATCGACAAAACCCCAATAATGACTATAACTGAAAAGTTAAGCCGCAAAAGTCGTAAACTCATAAACGTACAATTAGTGAAACGGGCGAGTAAAGAAAAGATTTTACAACCACTCCTCGACCGTGCCACAATGAGCGCGCAGTATCGTAACAAGGTGCTGAATAGAGTGAGAAGTCGTAAAGATGATTATTATTTCTTCTACTACCTGTTTTTACGAGTGATGTTGCTGTTACGCTCACGCGCGCGTTACAGCGTTAGGGAGGAGCAAGATAGCGCTCGAGCAGCGAAACGCTTATCGCGCCGACGGAGTTGCACAACGCGTTTATGTCTCTTTCTAGCAGCGTGTGGCGCGTGCAGTGGCACGACGCACTATCGAAGGGTAAACAATAGCGCATTATCGCAAGAGCACTCAGTTGGCGCGTCCAAATGAAGCCATCAAACGAATGAATGGCTCTGGTGGTGCGGCCTACTCGGAGACACGCTCACATTTTTATTGCATTCACCTCTTTAAACAAATATTTGTTGATAAAAGGGACGGGGAGCGACTAAGTAGCGATTTTTTGTACGAGAGTTTAATTGGGCCATTTATGGTTTAAAATAGTCTCTGGCTACGTAGATATTTTTACGATTTTCTAGACTAGTCTTACAATTTTTTGTGGTTAATTGCAGTAGATAATAAAGATATAAATTTATCTATAAATAACTAAATAACCTACCTATTTCTAAAGAATCTGCTGTATTAAAATATGGATCAAATTTCATCAAACATAAAGATTTAATTAAAATAGAGCAATAACAATAAAATCTAATGGGGAACCTAGTGAAGCAGCACTTAATAAAAATATTGAAAGTCAATAATTTATGTAAACGATATGTAGGTATGTAACTATGATACCTACCTACTAAAATATTCGGTCTATTAACTACTTTACAAGGTTGACTCTACATAATATACCTCTAACATTTTCCCATTATCTAGGCCCCTGTTACCATTATCATCTTAACGTTTTTTGTACCACTTAGGTGGCAGACAAGCAAACCGCCCTCCTGATGGTAAGTGGTTACCGTGGCCTATGGGCGAGTGCAGCACCAGGGGAGTCACACTCGTGCTGCCGACCCTGTAAGAACAGAGAGATTCTGTGCCGTCAACGCAAAAGATAAGTAGGACAAAGCCTTTGGTTTTCCCACAGACAGCACAAAAACCACAGCGAAAAGATCATTCCACAGCTTGAGGGCGGAATGAAGTACCTTTCATACCTCACTGTGCACACCGAAGGGTGTAAATTTTCAGAAGGGGAGCCGGTGGAACAAAAGCCTTCTCTCGATCTAGTTTGTCATACACCATGCAACCCGTTGGAAAGCCGGCAGGAGTCAGATAATATAATAGGGACCCCTTGCCACTGGTGCACAGTTGCACAGGCAGTGAATTCACTCTCATAGGTTGCGTACTAGAATTCATTCTCATAGGCTTACGACAGGTTAGGTACATCAGAGACTATAACTTCTTAACCCGGGGTCCACATGCTCTTTCACCTCTTTCGATATTGCTTATTTTGGCTTGTAGGGAAGCGTAGGCCTGTGCCAGGTTGGCTTGGGCACAAATGAGCTAGGTACTGCCTTACAGTAAGTAAAAGGGATGAGGTGCTCGTAGGCACAGGTGAGCAATACTAACTTAATCAGCTTAAGGATGGGTGACCTTTCTAAACACAGTAAGACCCTACGATCACTTTATACTGTAAGTTGCGACTACAATATGAGGTTCTTCAATGGTTCTCAGGGTCGACATCACAGGTGTGGCACGCCTGGTGTGGCTCACGAACTGTTACTAACTACAAAGATTTTATTGGAACATACCTACACCCGAGACTGTTAATGATCTGCGGTTTAGTACTTATTTCAGTGATTATAGCAGGCCAGTTCACTACTTACAAAAAAGTTTTTGATGTTCGACGGCTTCTGGTTGTGTTGGCGGGCAATCTTTGCCAATTATTCTGCGATTGAAGACTGGGTGATGTGATACGTGTGAATGACATGGGGTAAACCACAGACCGACGTGAAAATTATGTAGCTAACAAAAAGGAAGCTTAACGGTACGTAAGTTAGGGTATGTTATTATACTCGAAGAATTTTTTATAGGTACACGTAGTTCCTATAAACAATCTTGAATTCCAGAAATGCAGTAAGTTCTGTACCTACTAGAACGAGTATCTAAAGCTGTATTTGCAGGAACTTACCTACCAGATTTGACTGGGCAGTGAGAGAAACACGAGGAATGAAGTTAGAGTGGGAGTGGAATGGAAATGGAGTGTTGATGTAGGTACTTCGGAAAGGGACTCCTAAAACCTACACCACTACCACCTATCTATCTGGGATCTGCTTGGTTTTCTCTCACTGCCACACGATGGACCTGGTGCAGTGTTTCCATGAAAAGTTTTAAATTTCCTCTCATCTAGATCCAAAATAAGCCTTAGATACTAGTATTATGCGGTGCTCAAATAACAAAGATACCAGAGTCTCGTAGAACCGTAGCTCGTAGAAATCGTAGAAACCGAATAGGTTAACACATTGTAAGGTGGCGCACATTAGGGGAGGCCTATGTCCAGTAGTGGGCTGCAGTAGGCTAATTGATTGATTAATTGATTGATTGTAAGGTCAGTCTTAGCATGGGTGCTGATTGTCAGATCCCTTCATGCTTCGAAGAGCACGTCAGTCCTGGTTACCGTACTAACATCTGAGTCATTTCTTACGCGTAGAAAGATTAAGAAATTCCAACAATCTGGTAAAACTGCATAACTATCATATCACCAGTATTCGGTGTCACTTCACGCAAAATATTCAAGTTCGGCCGTTTCGTAGCTAGACTGAAAGCCAATCCCAACTGAGTTGGGAAAGGTTCTCGCGTATTTAAGTGAAATGCATTAGTTTAAGTACGTCACTGCACTAATGGCAACATACGACACTGCAATCTTTAGGGCTTTACCTAAAGGATAATAAGCCATGGTAACCGCTATTCGCTACATTAAGTTAATTGTGTGCTTGTTTGCTACCTGAATCGGGCTATCTGGGTAGGAGAAAAGTAGGTACTATTTGGTAGTATATGATGAAAACACTTCAAATAGGTACCTGCAAATTTTAACGAAGTTCCCTCTTAAATAAAAGACCCACACAAATAGAATTTGCTTATTTATCGTCTTGAGTTTTGTCTAGTAGGTAGGTACCTATGTTGACATAGATACGATTATCATACACCTATGTATGACTATTAATCAGGAATCATGTACTCGGGGTCGTCGTTTCATAGAGTCGTAGACCCTGTGTAGATAATATGTAGAGACGTCCTGAGCGGAATTGAATACTGAATACCCAGTCACAAAGGGTCGAATCACCCTAATATACTTAGTGAGCTAGCTTTTACTCTAGGCTAGAAGTAAAAAAATACGAGAAATTATTTTGGGCTCTACTTTTTGAAACTCTAACTACTAACCCCTGTTTGCATTTGTTGTTTTCAGTTTTATTTATTAGATGTTATTTATAAAAAATAAGTGGGGGATTCTCTACCAGTCAATCAAAGCAATGGTGGTGCACTATTGAAGATAACATTATAACAATAATAAGATAGCAGAGATTCGATTCTCAGCACTCTATGGATTCACCGTGCGTCGCCGGGTCCATAGCGTGATACAGAGAGGGACACCGTGACAGCGACTGGGACTTGCGACCCAGATGTAGGTTTAGGGTGGCCACCTTGTGATGCATCAGCGCTCACCTCCACCGTCAGTAGTGTCCCCCCCCCTCTACTTATCCAAACTTGGTAAGATCCTATCAATGCCGCTTTGGATATTCGATTTAGTAAAGATCTTACTGAAGCTCTTGGGGCAATCCGAGGTCCTTAAGTAAGTTGTACAGGGATTTAGCTGGAATTCCCCTTGCTCCTACTTCTACGGCGTAGAGTTTAAGCACGTAGCAATTTTTGGTTAACTCGTTAGTCAAGGCAAAGTATTTTTTTGTCTTTATAACGTGGTCTTTAAGACGAACGATAAGGAATCTCAATTATCGTAAGCTGTTTTTATCCAAAATACCCTCCTAGTGAACTAGGTAGTACGTATATGAATAAGTAACTGTGAGCACAAGAAACTGCTTGCAACACAAATATTATAATATAGAATAAATTTCTCTCTCACTCTCATTGCAATTTCCCAGTTTCGTCAAAGGAAGGAAAGCCTCGTTTTTAGCAGGTGTTCCGACTAACAGGTGAGGTTGGCTTGTACCCTATAATGTTAGTAGGGCTCTGTACCTTGTTACTTACGGTATATCACAAATTATATTATTCCTACCTCAATTTTTAATTAGGGGAAAAGATGCCCTTTATTCTTATGGTTTAGGCTTATGGTTTTGGAGGGTGCAAGGGACCTCCTTTCCTATGCATGTTCTATTTTTCTTTCACATCTTTATAATATTCTTATTTTTACTCTGTGAGTGATGTTCATTTACGAGTAAAGAGTGAGCCAACGTCGCAACAAAATTAATATTTTGGAATTAGTTTGGTTGGTAATTAGACGATCAAAAAAACATGTAGGTACAATGAACGATTATGCATATTGTATTCGTAAATCTTAATTTTATTACATACAATAGATTTCGTATTCTTATTAGGTATTCAATTTCGTGAACTCGGCTACAATCGCCCTCTGAACTGGCTGAAATAACAAGAATTTTCAAACGATTTTTCCATTGAAATAAACTAATACATAGGAATAATGAATTGATGTATGTAGATGTAGTTATTACTGTAATCTTTTGAGGACAAATTTAACATTTTTCAATTTATGTTTACTATTTTATGTAAATTTTTATAGTCAAGGTGGTGGGTAAGTTGGAATGTGTTACCCCGCGTTTACATACTGCCGCTCGCATTGCTCATCGTGTTGCCAGAAATATTCGCGCGATTAATGCCCTAGCATTCACACACTCCCATCATCGCGTTGGTCCGCATTACAGTATTCGCCCTGCAACGGAGACGGACGTAAACGTATGGAGGACAACGCTGTAGCAGTGTACGCAATAAGCTTTTACAGCATAGCGAATTAATTAAATAGATTATTAATAAAAACTATCACTTTCAACTACTATACACTTTCCGTAGATCGATATAAATATTTTTAAAAGTAAATATTCGAGGAGCAATAACGAAAGTCGTGTTTTATTTAGCTTAGCGACATCTAGCGGTCTCGTATAGTTCATCGCGCTAGTATTTGCGCAACATACGCGGCAGTACTCGCGGCATGACGAATATACCATTCACACCACGTCTCTGCCCACTTCTCTCGCCACTTCCCTCGCTCTGCCGCGAGTATGTAAACGTAGCATTACGTATTAGCCATGGCGACTGTATCTCTATAGAAAATATCTATAGATGGCTGCACAACTTCCACTTGCATACTAGTGGTAAGTTTCTAGTGGTATGTTTCTAGTGGTAAGTATGGTTGCCAAAGTTCCTTGGGAACGTGGTTTGGATCACTAACAACTAACGGTCACCACAAGTATTAGGAGCATTTATTGGCACTGTGAACGGTAGACGGCCCACGGTTAGTTTACATGGGTTAATAGAATTAAAGCTCTTATTGAACTGACACTAGAAAGGAAAAACTGATAAACTTATACCCGTATTCACAAACAATACTTCGCTATGCGTTCCACCAAAACTGTGCAAAGAACGATAAATTCTCAGTGCGTTCGTTTTGGCAAGCCTTTTTAGTCATTGATAATACTTAAGTAATACTTCGTTGAGGGAACGCACTGCGTTAGGTACTGCTCCGTGATGTTTGTGAATTAATTTTACCAGCCCTATGCGCTCGAGCACACTATGAGACCTCACAGTGTTGTTTGTGAATACGGGTGTTAGGACAGTACATATTAGTGGCGAGGGATCCCTATAACCCGATTTTAAAGAGAAGCTGCGGTAGGTAAAGAATTATCAAATACAAAATTACTATGTTCGCTCTATAAGAGAGAAGATTTGTTCACTGGCTTCTTTTTCCAAAATTTTCACCCTTCTTTTTTTATATTACTTAGGTGGCAGACAAGCACACGGCGCACCTGATGGGAAGTGGTTACCGTGGTCTATGGATGTATGCAACACCCTTCACCACTGATAGATGTATCTAGTTACGAAGATAGAGAAAGGCATGCTTAGATGGTACGGACACGAAGATGGAAGGAAGACGATTGAGGAAATAGGTTTATGACACGAGGGTTAGCAAGCAATCCAGTACCTGAGAGTTGACTCAGAAGGTGCAAAACGCTAACTTTATAAAAGTTAAACAATAACATTCAAATACATCCAAAAATATGATAACTTTACGGTGACGCCTCTCTCTCGTAAGGAAGATGCTACCTACGGTTAATTCGGTGAGCGGCCCTGTAGCAACTATTTGGTAACTATTAAGTAACTATTTAGTAATCTGTGCCTGTAGAGGGTTGATCGGGGACTTTATACGTGCCCGTCTGACTCGTATTCTCCTTGCACCACATTTTATCCTGTTTTTGCCCCTACACAAATATAAGAGCCTACCGTTCGCTTTTCTCCTTACATACCTCACACACGAATTCACAACAAGCTTCGTCTACTATAAAATAAAATTTATTCACCTAAATAGATGTACTAACTTTCATCCTACTACATAAATATCTAGTCAGACACCTAAACTTATCCACAAGGTCGACACAATTACAATGTTTTATTACACACACACCTAATAAAATTATAAGTAATGTTTTATTTCAATATTACATAACTTAATTTTATTTGCATAACCTAATTTCAAGTATTAATTAAGTTATTTTATTTATAATTTTTATATACAATATAACTTAACTTTAACTTTAGGTATTATTATTAACTTATATAATTACCATTTTTTATTTTCTTCAGAAGTAGGTACAGACAACACTACAATGTTTTTAATTATGCCATTGAATATATTCTACAACTAATTATAATCTAGGTAATGTATGAAAAAAAAAACAAAATTAAGTAACATCGCGGCTATAAAATTCATAAATTAAATATAATAAATGTAATTTAGTCCAGGTTAAGCACTAATATTCTAAGTAGGTACAGATAAGCACTAGTCTAGGTGCATGTAAAACACCCTCAATTAACCTGCTAGCCGGTCCATGTACTGATTAACAGACGAGGGTTTAGTAGAGGATTGAGGATCTGATGGGTTCAGGGGCAGGCAGATATCGCTCTCACAACAGCCACATGGAGAAGAAGTAGGTACGAGAGCAGGCTTCAAGGCTTGAACTTTGAATGCAAACGCTACATATCGGGACCGATGACATAACGTACTCTCTAAGCCATTTCAACCATTTTAAGACTGACTTGTAGCCTCAGCATGGTGACATAGACATATCTCTTCGTTACTCTTCGAACAACGAAATCTCTGAAAAAAGGAGTCAAGAAGTAATGGTGCAGACAAATCTCTTTCAATGAGGTCAAAAAGAAACGAAGATAAAATACCTTATGCATGGTAACCATGCTGAGACTGTTGGTTAGTATTGTTCAGGCTTGCAATGTGTATATTTGGACACCACTTAACCACAAACACCTCTTGATTGAATGAGATTTTTAAAGCATTTATCATGTTAACTATTCAAATCGAACTGATGATAGTTTCAAAAAACATAAAGTCACATAGGCAGAGACATGTAATATTTAAGGGAACCCCGGACCCCTAGGTGACAAACACAGCCAGCTCGAATGAGATGGCCCTGGCCCGAAGTACGAGAGATATGGCTCGGTCAATCTCACTTCCGGCAACCTACAACCCACAGACGGCGGGCTTTTTAGTCAGTTCAAGTCCGAAAAGGCCTCAGATGCGACCGGGACTGACGTAAGTATGATGTAAATTATATTGATAACGAAATCTCATGTCCTTTCACATCGTAGACTTTCATAAATTTATGTTCGGCGCCGGAGTTCAAGGTCCTCTCCCTCCTGACAGACCTGTGTCAAAGTCTCATTCATCAATAAGCAGGTGTACTACCAAAACAGTACGAGTACCTATAAAAACTAAACCAATAAGTCTTAAAAAGTCGAATTAAACTTTTCCAATAAGAAATTCGCCATTTATATTCTCAACGTATTCGAGTTGGACTATTCATCAAGTATAAAAACATTTCATGCTTGCCCTTAGTTCTACATGCAAGAAAAACAACACGAGGCAACAATGTAGATAGACTTAACTACAGGTTTGCTGCTAGGAGGGGTTCCTGCTAGCAAAAAGGTGATAATGTAAGTACAGTTGACTTACGAACCATTATATAAAACTTTAAATCAATTATGTGGTTGCTGTAGGCTGTGGTGGTTCACTGAGATGGACTGCATTTAGTAATATTTCAGATCGTTGTTTGAAAATGTACCTAGTTACATTGAAATAAGGGTGGCTTTTTATTGCATATTTTTTAGTTTATGATGTGTTTTATTATATCACTTAGGTCGCAGACAACCACACGGCCCACCTGATGTAAAGTGGTTACAGTGACCTATGGACGAGTGCAACATCAGGGGAGTCACTCGTAGGAGCCGTGCCTGTAGGAACTGAGATTCTGTGCCGTCAGCGCATAAGACAAGCAGGACAAGCCTTTGGTTTTACTACTGACAGCCCAAAACCACTCTAGTGAGCTCTGGCTACCCTACTCACCGTCGGGAACACAACACAAGATTATTATAGCCGCAGTATTCTATAGGACGGAGGTACTTCTTCAGTCGGACTGCTCGATTGGGACGGAAATACTGTCATTTCCTATTTCCCTAAAAATATATGGTTGTCAAGGGTAAGAGTAAATACGTTTCTTATCTAGGTATAGATGAGAAGATATTAAAACTGATAATAATATAAAGACGCATATTGGGTGAGGCCTATGTCCACTGTGTCCAGCAGTGGACTGCAATAGGCTAATTGATTGATTGATTGACAATGTAAAGCTTACTTTGGAGCCTGAGATTCCCCATTCTGCTCCGCCTTACCATAATTTGATTAATACGTTTGACTTCTACAGGAGCGATTATCTGACCACCCAACCCCGAGAGAAAGGCCTAACTTAGGGCCTTAACCGCCACAGCTTGGATATGAGGTTAAATTCAGCCCTGATGATATAGGTGGAACCTCATATATCTACTTTCCCTTTATAGACCTATGTATATACCTATTTAGGTAAATTATGCACTAACTCTAACAATTTCCAAAAAATACCTACTTGTGTATCATAGTTTTTTATATTTTTTGTCGCTGTATTTTTTTATTTTATTTTCCACGACTCTACCTTTTTTCTTAGTCCACTTTCTCTGCACACGTTTAAAATGTATAAAATATCATGAATGAATAGTTTTGGTATAGGATGCTGAATTCACGGATGTACTTCAAATATGCACTGGATTAACAAAGCAGTACCTAATGAGATCTATGTAGATATAGAATGCAGATCTCTACCTAAGTCTTCAAAAGAATGAAGACGAAAAACTATTCTTAGGTTTTTGTTGTTCGAAACCAATGCTAACATTTGAAAAAAAAAATCATTACATCTATTTTATCTTAAAAAATATGATAAAATTTGTAGTGTAGGTACCTAAGGGCCCCTAGACGCCTACTTCATCATAATTCCATTTCTACCAAAATTGGTGTAAAAACGCCGTCTAAAATCAACAAACAACTATTCGGGGAAGCCGCTTCAGTAGTTGGCGTTATCACAACAAACAAAAAACATAAGCGGGTATCTCATTCACATTCAACGACAGATGTGATGATATTCGCATCGCGGGCGGCGCCTGCGCAGGGCACGCGCGGCCTGCGCGCATCGTAAACACGATTTTTACTACCACTCGAACGCTCGTAAACGTCACGTGAATTGCGCCGTTTGTAGAACTCCCAGTAAACACCGTTGAGATTATTTCGTATACGCCTCTGGGGCTAAACCTCGATATAAATTCGAAACTTTATTGAAGCATCCCACCGACGCACGTGGAGTGTTATTATGCCGTTCTTTAGACGTTTATTGAACCATTATTGACTTGTTTAAAGTATCACCCGTTTAATAGAGATAAAGGAGTCGTTGATAGTTTATGTCTTCATCGTATGAGGATGCTCACAGCGTCTCCATGTCTGGTTTGACTCGATTGCGGACGTTTTATGACTGTAATTTTCCTTTTATTGACTCTTAGTTATTGATGATCATAGGACTGATAACAATCGATGCTGCATAATGGATTTATAATTTACGCTCTTGGCCTTTGATTGTTATTATATAGGTAGGTATATTTATCTATACCTACCAAATATTTATTAGGTAGATAGGTAGGTAGGTATGTATTATAAATTCCAGTAGCGAAGTTCTAACGACTTTAATTGTTGTTTTAAATAGCATACTATTAGTTTCATGCGTATATCATACTCAAAACAATATGTCAATTTAAATAAAAAACATATTAAAATAAATATTGACCTTCAAATCCTAATTAAATGAGCAGTTAATTTATAGTAGAGTTCATTTGCTTATACCGCCATCTATCACAAATGTTCAGAAACTCATAAAAAGGATGGTCCCACAGGTACATGTTATTTGCAATATTGAGAGGTATCGTAAAATACCGAATACTAGTAAAATAATTATTACATAATGCAGCCAATTTGAAAATGTATTAAAATAATATAAAAAGTCTGACCATAATAATAACACTGCCATCTGTTGTCGATTGTTTACCAACTTATTACAGGATGTTGTGTTCAAAATGTGAATTACTCAGACTCGAAAGGTCAGTGAACAACATTAAAATAATTAATTATCAAAACAGACAATAAAAGTGAAATTAAACTGAACGTGATAACAACAATGTAACACTAGATATAAAATGCAAAACACACTATAAATAGCACCTACTTGAGGAACCTCTCATTAAAATCTTATCAAACTAAACGAGACAAGTAAAACAAACACTCACTCAAGTGGTGCTATTTATAGTAGGTATAATGATTTAGTTTTATGATCGCCTATAATGTTACGTAATGTCTCATCTGTGTATGAAAAAGCGACATAACTGCCAATAGAAAACCGATAACATGGACATAAAAGTAAATTTTATTGCTTTATTCATCATTCAGTTATATAAATTCATCAAGGCACTTGTTAATCATAAAATAAATCTTATTACACAGTAAAATGATGTTTAAATTGACGACAAGCGTTTTATTTTCGTCATAACAATAAAATTTATTTTTACGAGCGCGCGGTAGTGCGGTCTGTGTTTAGCGCCATCTAGTAGTTAATGGCGGAACTACGTCGTAAGAAATGTTGACGTCACTCTCCGGACAAGGATTTTACGATGTGCCACATTCATAGCGCTACATGAATGAAAATGTTAAGTAGATGGCTGGTTCTAGATAAACCATGTTAATCTTACTATGGGAATAGTATCTAAGATATAGTACCAATTAATTTGTCTTAGTTACCTAAAATTTAAATCCTAGCAAATTATCTGGAAAAGTCTAACTAGTATGTAGGTACCTAGGTAGGTACACTCACTAGGTACCGACCTAAATACCGACATGGTAGGTAGGCCAGGTGCCTACCTACTTATTGCCTAATTAATACCAACCTGATATGTAGGAACGTCGTACCTATCTGCATACAAATATACTTAGTAATTATTTGATTGTTTAAGTTTAGATTTTATCTTTGAAATTTTTTTGCATACCTATTAAAATGATAAATTAGCACTTTGAACATCATTAACACACATTAACAAAATTAATTAATATACGCTGACTTAACTTAGGTATAAAATTATAAAATAAATCTTGATTAGTATATCCACTTAGATTAAGTTTTAAGAAGAATGATTTACAAAATAAAACTTTTAATTGGAATTTAAGTATTTTAATACCTAAATATATTTAAGTATTTTTGTTGGTAGATTAGACCTATATACTTAGTAGAATTCCTAATGGGGAAGATGGTATTACTAAGGTATTTACAGTGGAGAAGAGTGAAAATTTTCTAAAGGGAAGTCGATGGAAAAATAACATTTACGTACCCATTAGCAAACCGGTATGAATCGGATTATAGGGACCCTGGCCACTGGCTAAGGTATGGTATGGTATGGTATGGTGTCCGGAATACTTGCCACACAGTAGTTCTACCTTCTTCTGATCGGACTCTACCTGATTTAAATTCAGGTAGAGTCTGAACAGAATGCCTCCGACACAGTTGTTTGTTACCTACCTATACCTAACCTTAATTTTGCATTTCTTAATCTAGATTTTAATGAGAATAACATTCTAGGTCATTCTACGTAATGCTATCTAGACCTAGACCCAAAGTAAGCATAGCTTAACTAGGTAGAACGATATTCAGTCTTGAATCTCGATTTTTTAATTCACAGATTTGACAGATTGTCAATGACAATAATACCTATATAATTATGTTCTCAGTGCCCACCTAGGTGCCTAGTTTTTTTCGGATTCATTATAAAATGGTTTCTAGAATGTGGATAAAAATATGTATACCATTCCTTTGGTACAATTAAAAATACGTAGGTTTACACATTTATTAATACATATACTAATATACATAAGATAGGTAATCTTTCCATTGTTTAAGTTTAAATAAGTAGATAGGTACCTATCCCAAATATTTTATGACGGCATAAATTTCAATTAAAGTGGCCCTCAACCTTTTTGAAAATTAACAAATGTACAAACAATGTTTACATTGAAATACTACATATCTAATTAAATAATTGTAAGTTAACTGCATCATTTTTATTGATATTACAACAACAATCATCATCATCATCATCATCATCATCCTTACTTTAGTCCCCGTCGCATCCGAGGCGTTCACTTCAGTGCCTACATGGGGGTACTGAAATGGGATGGCTTGGATTTTTTGGCTATATTAGGAGTGACTGCTGTCTTACCTTCTAGTCTGACTTGTGGCATATTATCTGTTCTGTGCTTGTGTTGTGATCTCGTCACCTGACCTAACGACTACGAGTATTGATTATTGATAGCCGAGACTGATGAAAAAATAAACATAAAGTAAATATTTTGCACTCTTCAGAGGACAAACTTAATAGATAGATAGATAGGTAGGTAATAGTGGCTAAGGGTAAACATTTTCGAAAGCTGGTGTAAAAATAATCTCACCTTATCTTCAGATAGGACAGTATTTTAGGGAAGTACAGAATTTCAGTATGAATTAAACATCTCTACCAAGACTCCCCTTGGCAGAGCAACCCGGCAAAAATTGGGTTTTAGGGAGGTGGCCAGTATTGCAAGGTAACAGCCACTGCTAGGTAAGGACCTACCTACCTAGATTAAGCTAATTTGGGTGACTCTACATTCTTACCTACCCAATTAAAAGATTTGTTTTTGAAATTGTCCTAATATAGGAAACTTATTCGTAAACGAAACTCTGCACTAAGATCCTACTAATATTACCTATAGGTAATCTTATCTTATCTTACTTTAATTAATATTATAAATAAATGTGAAAGTTTGTGAAGCTGTTTGTAATTTAATCACGCTCTAACATCTAAACGGATCTGGCTGAAATTTGGTACAGTTAGTTATAGATCATAGTCTAGAATAAGTAACACATAGCTTATTTTTTATCCCGGGAATAGGTCCCCATAGGTTGCGGGAACGGGAACAAAATTCGGCGTAACAGCTAGTAAAAGATATACAATATTGTATGATAGTCGCATCCTAAGCTTTCACCTCGGAGTCTCGGGTCCGCTTTACGCTTTACCAGTCTAACTGCAGATTTGGCTGAACTTCGATATGTTCCGTGAAGTGACTGCCATGTGACCTCCACAACTCAATGGCGATATCGAAGCATTACGGCTAGAATAGTTGTTGGACTTTTTAGGGCTCCAACTACCCGTAACGACTGCCTTAATAGATGCTAATAGGTATGGCAACCGGGACCGACGGCATAACCTGTTCTCCGAGGCACAACCAGAATACTGCAAATACCCATACCCATATTCATGCATACAAATATTTGCACGCGGGGATTAACCCCACTGAACGTATTTTGATACGGTTTTTCTTGTTTGAAAGGCCTTGGTCAGGTTTAAAATTGTTCTTTTGAACGCAATCGGTAATCGGTTTAGAAGGACCGGAAATAAAATAGGTATATGAACGGACCCGCGGGCGGAAGGCTAGAAGATGGGTTAAAAAAGGTTAATAAAAATAAAATTGTGATACAAAATGAAAATTTCGTTCACATCAATATCAAAGAAAATCATCGTTATCTTTCCGTTGTTTCAGGTTGTATTCAAGATTCCAGCTCGGTCGGAGCCCGGGGTTCATTTTCCTGTTGTTTGGTTTAGGTATAGTACATACTATGGCCTTTATGGGAGCGACTACCATCTGACTCCGCCTCTGAGTAGGTAGCTGTACCGGCTTCCAGGTAGGGTTGGCTTGGACCTCAAAGTGCTTAGTTGGGCCCCAAAATGTCTCATCAAGGTAGATAGGTAGTATAATGTCTTCTTCTTCTTGATGACTTTTGCAGCCTAGTAGATATACTTAAATACCTGCCTAATAGGTACATACGGGCTACCTAGATAAGTACCTATGTACCTACAAGTACCTATCTAGTACCTACCTATCTATTAATTTTAATCTATGACCAAACCAACTGAACTATATGAATGACAGTCGGGTAAAAAAGCATAGGTAATCTAGTGCTCTGAGTTATTTGCTGGTAAGTAGCTACTCAGTAGAACCAACTTACCGAACCAGCGAAAGAATTTATTTACTTTAACAGCTTTTCTTTACAGCGAAGGTTTATTTACTTTATTTGATATTTTTACAATATTTCTTGACATAGGTAGGTACCTAATTGAAAAATTTTGACGTTCATATTATGTGCTCTTTATGTGCCTAAACTGAATAAACAAAATTGATATTAGAACACAAAAGCAGATATAACGAACCAAACACATGACAATGAAATTACAACAAAATCGGCCTACATCCCTAAAACACTAGTCAGGACACTCGACACCACCCGTCACGAGAGATACTGATATCCGCTGCACACATACAGATGTCCCCACGCACTTTCCCGGTCACATTAAAACTAAACTAACTTTGCATAATTGTCTCATTCGCGCACGTAGTACTGTTACTGCGAGTTCGATATTCTCTCTCACTCGCTCACGGTCGTCAAAATGGCCTCCAAACGAGATATTTTGAAGGAACGCCGCTTACTTTTGTAGCTCTAATGGGCGGAGCGTGCACGCACAGGGCCGCATTCAGTTAATATTCATTTGTTTGGCAAGATAACCAAATAAAGATAACATACGAATTAGAATATTTGGGTGCAGTTACTTTTTAACCGACTTCAAAAAAAGGAGGAGGTTCTCAATTCGTCTGTATGTTTTTATGTTTGTTACCGGCAAAGTGAACCGATTTTGATGATTCTTTTTTTATTTGAAAACTGATGCTTCCCGTGTGGTCCTATATCCAGCAGGTCAAGATCTGATGGTGGAATCCTGGGAAAATCGAGGAAAACCCTCAAAATACAGGCAAAAATATACGGTTTCTGGTGCCTTTATATATTAAAATCTAAACAATAATTGTAATTAAGTTTTAGAAGAATACACAATTATTATGAACTTTTTTTAATTTTGTGCATTTTAATTTTTATTGGAATAGTTTTTTGTTTGGTTTTGAAGTCGGTTTTTTTTTGTTAAAATTTTTGTATTTGAGTCAAAACAATTATCTGAGTATGTTAAAGCTTTTGGCAACGTTTCTGATCTTTTACGTTTTTAACCCCCGACAAAAAAGAGGGGTGTTAAAGGTAAGTTTGTGTGTGTGTGTGTGTGTGTGTGTGTGTGTGTGTGTGTGTGTGTGTCAGTCTGTCTGTGGCATCGTAGCTCCCAAACGGCTGAACCGATTCCCATTGTGTTTCTTTTGTTTGCAAGATAGTTTAGTCAAGACTGTTCTTAGCTATGTTTCATAAAAATCGGTTCAGCCATTTGAGGAGTGGAAGTGGCAATGCAAAATCTAATATTTTCAAATATACCCGTGTTGGGTATCTAAAGAAAGGTCATAATTTATACATCACAATACAGCAGGTTTTATGGAAATCAGTAAAAAGCATGATATAAAAAAAATAAAAAATAAAAAACCCCCGACCCAAATAGAACCATTTATCTCTTCAGCACGTCTTCGGATGTAGGTCTCTTCGAGGGACCGCTAAGCACCTTGGGGTGCACAACGACGGTCAGATGGCGGTTCCCCGACGAGGCAAATGAGTAAGGGTAGGTCATAATGACAATGTAATAGTTAATATTTTTTTACTGTTATTTTTTATAGGTTCTTTTTGGGTCCCCCCGACCCCTTTTTAAGTTTTTTTTTTATCAAAGTCACCATCACACGGTCATTAATGTATTATGTAGTTAATTCGTGTAGCTAAGGTGAGTATATTTTATACTTGTATATTTTATCTATTTACAATTTTGGACGCAATCAAGTTTATTGGCAAATATACGTACATCATAGGAATCTTATGGATGGCATGAATCGTCTCAAAATTTAAGCTCAATCGATGCAGTAGGTATACTTTTATAGTTTTAAAGCGTACACAAATCAACTTACCGGTTGCCCGTGGCTCAACCCACGTGAGATTCTGTTCCCGTTCCCGCAACCACGGAAACAATTCCAGGGACAAAAGTAGCCTAGTTCTTATTCCAGATTATAATATATCCTTATAGCAAATAATACTCAGAGAGTAATTTAGTCACAGAGCTTATAATATCTAAACGGGGCACGATGTAATCAATTGAACGGCCTAAATATAAAATTTATTTTCAACACACTTGCTTATAAACAGGCTTTTATTTCACCGCAATTAAGCACGGAATGACCCTATTATAAAACTGTGACTCTTTCATTGCTATTATTCACAAAAGTGAGTTATAGACTTCTTTTTTTTTTAAAGTTTTGGTACAAAAAAGATCGTGTCCAATATTACAAACGAATTAATATACCTATTGCTTGCTCATTTCATGCAACTTCGTATTTTAAAAGACAATTTCAACTTGTAGTACGTGTTTAATAAACAAAACTTTCACTAAAATGTATTTTTTTTTCTCTGTGAGTATTTACAGAAAAAAAATCATAATTCAAATGAGTAAGTAGATGACAAGGCAGCATGGTGATAGCACCTTAGCCTGTTCCGAAAGGAACAATAAAAAAAAAATTTGATGCGCGCGCATATTTATGACAAGTATGACAACAAATAGATTTTTACAATTGTGTTTTGATTGTGTTATGTAGTATTTTTAGTATTATTTTATTCGCAAGTGTGTTGAAAATAATCGTATGCCACTCGCGTGTATTGTACCATAATGTACTATTATTTATTTAAATAATAAATAAATAAAAAAAAACATCCTCATAAACTTTCACATATTAAAGAATATTTTTTTTGGCAGGGCATGTTAAAACTACTATAATAACTCTCTTAGCAAAAATAGCTGCAACCAGAAATATACCTTACGCTCGCGTTCCAAGAGTTGAAGATTGCCGGACTGCGTCATCGAGCCAACGCATTATTAGGCTTGATTATACCTATACTCAACTAGTAAATAAAAAACGAAGATATTTAATATTTTTTAGTTTATTTTTTTAATTAAAACTCTTTCTTTTTTCATTTTGTATAAATCATTTACAACGGCACTTATAAAACGTTAAAAAAATAACTAATCAACTAAATTGACTGACTAATATTGATATGTATTATGTTATAATTTATTTGGTTATATCTATGGTACAATAATTATGCTATTTTCATATTTTTATTTTCAATCACCGTGTGAATTGCTTGCTGCGTCCCTACTGTGTTTCCGGAAATATGCTAGCCATTATTGGGTAAAAATGTATAAAGTTAGGATAGAAGGCCAATTACGAGTTACAATAAAAAAGACCTACTCATTTCATTATTAGTTGCCCTTTTTCTGTTATTTTGCATGATATTAATTGTAATAATTTGTGACCATGAACAGATGCTATATTTTTATAATAATTACAGGTTTTCTGTACCTTTGAAAAAAAAAACAGGTGCCTACTTAACTATAATGACATCTCACAGATGGAATGAATCAACAATAACTCTCCTTTGGCTTTGCATGCCGTAGTCGGGTAAAATATTCCCCACGCATGTCCACTAGAGTCCGCCCCTGGATATGGGAATTTGGATATGGCGACGGATGCGCTGTGCGACGAACAACCAATGTGATTTTATTATTTAAAAATGTGCTATATCGTGGTTTAATCAATAAGTTTATTGTGCCTAGTGGTTAAGAATAGTGTTCTAAGTACCGTGTATAGTAATTAAGTGGGTTATTGTAAGGTAAACCAATTAAATAGTTTAAATATCGAACTGTGTTTGTATCGTCCGCCATTACAATCGTTGGTGACGCGTCGCCGTTTGTAGAGATCGATAGCTATATATCTGTCTCTTTCACTCTTACGGTAATAAAATGTAAGTGCGAACGGTTTAAATTTTGTGAGAGTCGTAAAATAATTTAAAATTAATATTTAATTGGTTGTAAAGACTACCTAATTTGATATAATGTAGGAATTCAGTAATTAGTGTAATTACCTACTTTTTAATTATATTTATGGTTTTTATTAAATTTATACATTTTAATTAGGTATACCTGACTTATTGCCTCTTACCTACTATGTAAGTACCTACTTATTATTATTATTCAATATTTAGGTTGGTACATACCTTAATATTTATTTTCAACACATAAGTGGGTAGGTATTATAAAGATAGGTACCTAAGTGCCCAGTCAAAAGCCAAAAGTCAAAGTCAAGTCAAAAGCTTTTGACTTGGTAGCATTTTTGATACCTACAGATAACTAGGTAGGTAGCTAATATTGTAAGGCGTAAGTACCTAGGTAGGTAAATTAATGCTAATTATTTTTATCTTAAAAATTTCAAGTAGGTAGGTAAGTAAGTATTTAGGATTAGGGTTCCGCGCTTGTTCGCAGCCACAGCTAGTTTTAAATAGACTAAAACATGAAACGAAGATCTACCCTAGTTCTGCCAACTCTTGTCGAAATACTTAACGTGATTATATTAAACAAAATGAAAAGAACCTTTTACAATCCACTTATAGGTGCGTACAAACAGAAATTATTCCTTCCGAATACAAACACTTTCATGCAACCAAATTAAAAATTGATAGGGCAATTTAAATTCGTAATCACGTAGGCCATTTTCCACCGGCGAGCTAATTTTACCGACCAATATAAATAGATCTTTGACTCTCAACAAATTTGTACCAATTTGTTAGACTCGAATGTGTCTACAACATTCTTAAAACAGCTTAAACGTTGGATCTACTTGATATATTTGTCCGTTGCTATTTTAGCGGGACACGTGTCAGATAAATAGGTTGGGATTAAAAAGTTGGCTTCGTGTTGAGGAATTATTTTTATCGATTTTAAATCGGGTGTTTGTATTTTTCATTAGATGTTGCCCGTGACTCTACGTGAAATACTAATGCCTTTCGCACAACCTGCATCACTTTATTCCTGGAATAAAATTAGTTTTGCTGTTCCAGATTACAGGTAGATAACTACCTAGCCTATTTATCTCGTCAAATTTCATCTAGATCTGTACCTACAGCCGTTCTACCTAACGTGACTACCAGCCAAAAATGCGAAAATTCGTCTCACCTTGATAAATAAGTACAGATAGCAAACAAAGTAATAGATTAACAAAGCGTCATTTATTTGCGATCCTATAAGAAACCCTCTATGGATTTGAAAAATGGGTATTATGTACTGCTGAAAGAAAAACTGTTCATTCCGACTTGGATAGATTATTCTAACCTAATCTACCTATCCATGTCGGTATAAGCAGCTTTTCTTTCAGCAGCTTTTACACACAATCATATGCTTGCAACAAAAATATGACAAATAAATAATCCAGTATAAACACTTTAACCCATCCTGCTGACAGTACTTTTGAGAGTGAAATGAATTTTCGCACATGAAATATCATTTTAAATGAACTGAGGCGAGTTTACTACTATTTTTGAATTTACAATAACCCCATAAAACATTAAAGTTGCTTTTATACCTACATACCTACAATATAGGTAATACCTAAGTAGTTAAAAGTACCTTAATAGGTAGGTAAGTAGGTACCTAAATCAGGCATTTTTTATATTAGGTGGGCAGCTTATTTTTTATATGAACTTATAATTTATTTATTTTAGGTTAGGTAGGTAACTATATCTACTAACCCATAAAAAATAAAACGGTAGTTCCCAACGTGTTTTCTAACACTTGGTAACCGCTAATAAGTGCCTATTTAGATTTATAAGCAATTTAAAAAAAAAACAATAGGTAGGTAAGTAGCTGCCTACTCTTCGAAACAAGTTTCTTACTCTTATAAGAAACTAATGACTTTGAAATCGATCGCGCGCTTGCGCACGTTTCTGTCAAACTTTTTGTCCTTGTGAGTTACTGGGTAGACACGTTTATTTATTTTTTTCTTATCTTGGAACTAATTTATGACCTTAATGGCACAGCAAAGGTCCCTGCTTCAATTCCTTAGCCGACATAAAATACCTAACCCTAGAAAAATGTATCGATTATGGCAACAGCCTCGCCATCAATTCAGTAAATGAGTTGGCTCCCCGTGAAGGGGTACGCAGAAGTAAATTTAACAGCCATAGTCCAGCTGTTTAATTTACCTCTGAACCCCTTCACGGATCTACAAGCGTGTATAAATAAAATGCTTACCTATACTCGTCAATTAATTCATCCAGATTATCATACAAACGAAAATATCCGTCACTTAGGTACCTACCTATACAAGATACCTACCTACTGAATAACTCCATAACCCGAAATCAATCATCATCCTATCTAATGTTCAAAAAAGCTCATCTTTGGATGTCGTCGCCACCATTCGTCTGTCCGTAACTGAACACCCCGGACATGGAGTGTAAATAAAAATATAAATGTTTCGACGGATATTGGGTTGAGCACGTGCGCTGGCGCCGCTGCGTTTTAACATTCAACTCCCGCGCAACACTGTTTGTTTTCACGCTGAATCGTTTACCAGTTATTGCGTGATCGTTTTATTGACTTCCATCCAATAGGTAGGTATGATGGATTGTTTTTCCGATAGATTTACATTACTAGAGTTGACCTCCAGTTTTTCTTTAACCACACAATTTATTCATGTGCGGAGGCACTTAGGTGCCGTTTTTTTTTTAAAAACCTTATCGTCTTGGTACCTATAGGTCAGGCTAGGTAAGTTTCCTACTTATTAACTAAATAAGTTGGTTTATGTGTGTTTCAAAAACTCGAAAAATTCTGCATAGGTAGATTGAGCTCAAGTTTTTTCAACCCACTTTAGAGATGGTTCTTCACTTTGATTATTTTTTGTGTCGATAGATGGCACTGCAATCGGGTTACAGGCTTTTTTAAGTAAGATTTAACCAGCTCTCTTTAGGTTCTACCTTATTAAGTACGAACACAAGAAAAATAGCACCCAAATAAGTGCTCTACATAATATTTTTAACGTTTTTTTTGTTATGTTCTTAGTTCTCCAGTTACTTAGGATCCATAAAATAGATTACTCAAGGCTATTCCAGATGTCACGAAAGGAAACTCAATGAACCTTGAATGCAAAATGCAATTCAATTAATCAATTGTTTCAATTGTTCAAGTAAATGAGAGTTAGTCATGTCTGAACACAGTTGAGTCGAGGTAAGCCAGTAGTTATAAATCTTGATGGCTGAATGCAGGACGTAGATCATGATATTACTGACAGCCTAATCTTTGATTGAATTGCATTTGTGGTGAAGTTTGTTTGTGGGGTAGGCAGAGCTATGTTAACACCCTTTGCAGACATCGCCTAAGGAAGTAGTAAAGGAATAAATATGTATTAGAATTGTTTAAATTGAACAAGACTTCATGGTGTTCATATTTTCCTGTATATCACCTCATCTAAGAAAAACCTTAAGATCATTTCTTAACAGCGTTGGTAGTTTGATCCTCGAATTTAGTTCAGGCACACGCGCATCAGGTTTATCATTTCATAATCCCTCTTAATTTCCTATAAAGTACAACTTAACACTGGTGTTCATATTTAAGGAAAAATAGAAGCAGGTTCTCCTTTTGTTGCAAGAACTCCACAAACATTATAGTTATAAAGACTGGATATAGTTAGATACACACCTTGGTTTACGAGAAGCTTGTGAATAAAACAAACTATTGATACAGATACGTTAGAGATAGAACCTACAACACTCAAAACTGAGGTAGCTATTTGAAGTACCTAATATTCTAACATTTTAACTTTATGCGCTACAAGAGCACAGAACAGATAGAGTGTACTAGATTATTTGTTGAAATTAAAAGAATCACTCTTTGGTCATGTGGTTTAGCCTATGTTTCTCCATAATTATGAGGTTCTGAATTCTGTTTCCGGGTCGAATAAAATATCTTAAAAATTCCGTTAGAAAATTCTTAGCTGCAGAAAAGTGTGTAGAAAAAACTCTTCTCCTAATACCTAGGTAAGTACTATCAACGTGGTGTCTACGATACATATAGATAGTAAGCATAATAATGAGTTGTACTCCCCTCATTACTACACAAGAGTGAGTGTATAAAAACTTTAAGTAAAGAACACAAAACGTGTAAGAAAACACCTCAAATAAACCGCAGACTCTTTCACACGAACATTATTTGTTGAGCGAGAAACTTGTACATCCCACTTCTATTTGAATATGTTCTACATACGCCGGGTACCATCAGTGAACACCAATGGACTGAAAATAAAATAGGTGTCTACCCAGCCGCGCGCCGGTACAATGGGCCGTGGTTCACAGATAATTCTCTATAGGGCTACGACAACCTTTTGTTTACAATCTTAGTATGCCATAGGTAACTCGCCTCTGTATATTGTACCGTACACGACGAAAATTAATATCGTCTTGCTATTCTAATTGCCGTGACTTATTCCCATCGTGGCTATTTATGTGGAATGAATAAGTGTTTGTTAGAAATGATTCTATCGGACTATTGTTTATGGAGACTTGCTTCCTCAGCATTCAATTGTTTGTGTTAGCTTGCTTTTGTTTTCCGATAAACTCCTTTTATTTTATGGATGGGCTCGAGATTATATCGAGACACTCCTGTATTATTTAACTATGTGTAATAAAAGAAAATTTGGTAATATATAAAGGTTCCCCTACCAAGCAACGTAATTAATGACCTAGCTTTAGCAGTAATTCAAAAGTTTTTGAAATATATTCAGCCCGTCGTACGGGGAAAGTTATCAATTTATATCTTATCTGTGTAGTTTATCTTACTGCCGAAACTACTATTGAAAACAAGCGGATAAATTCAGGATTTAGATTAAAATAAGACGAGTAGGCAGTTCGATTGGACTTATTAAATACTTAATTGATAGAAGAAACCTTAAATTGCATAGAAGAAGTGTACTTAATTACCAACTTTATCAAAGTATTTCATAAACCTAGGTAAAACTATCATGATCATTAACATTATTAAGTGTACTTGTTGTACTTGAGGATTAGGCAAATCGATTGGACTTATTGAATACTTAATTGATAGAAGAAACCTTAAATTGCATAGAATAAGTACTTAATTACCAACTTTATCAAAGTATTTCATACACCTAGGTATAACTATCATGATCATTAACATTACTTAGTGTACTTGTTATGTCTTTATGAGTTATCGTGATGTTTATAATATAATAGAATACGAAAAAAATCTCCGAGCTACTAGGCTATGTTGCCAGCGAAACGCCGTGGTCTTCCACATGAAAAAAAATAATCCTATCATTACCTAGGCTAGACGTTAGGTACAATATATTCTAAATTGTAACCGTCGAAAAAGTTGAGAGTGAATATCAGAATGCTTAGAGAATGTAAAGACATGTCGAGAACAAAAAAGACGCCGGCAGCTGGCGCCGGTCGGTGCGTCGGCTGAAAATACCCGCGCGCACACCCCGTCTTAGAGAAGGCTTACATGACGCGAATTCACAGATTTTTTTTTAATTTAGTTAATCGGACTCAAAAATCGTACCAGCTTGTACGATTTTTGAGTACCTTCTTGAGGCAAGCTGACAACTTATCTCACAACTCTCCTGTTATACCCACACGAAGCTGCAGACCTGGCTATATTTATTAATGTATTGAATTCAGTCGATAGCAATCTCGCCCCTATTATGGGGGGTTAAAATATTTCTGGTAAACTACTAATGTGCATGTAACTCAGTCTTCTTTCTTTTGGTATAGGTATAAGATGTGGTTATGAGGCAATAACCACGTTTCTTAGTCTCTTAATTACGCACGCTTCAGTAGACTTTTAAGCTAATTAAAAAATCCACATAAATAGGTGGCCATGGTTTTTGGGTAATGTTTCCCATTGTTTCTCTTATTGCCTATGTACCTAGGTAGTTAAGTTGCTTTCTTTCTGTGTGACAGTTTTCTTCTCTTGCTATTTTTTACCCACGAGTCCCACGACGGAATGGAGACGATTATTCGTTTGGGGTTTTGTAAATTAAGAATAAAAACTGGTATCTAGTAATATTTTGATTCAAGCGTTGTAGTGTCGGGGGACATCGGATCGTCAGGTAATGGGTACTTATAACATGTAGGAGTGCTTTACTGCTTAAATCAAAATATTACTAGAAACCTACTTATATCAAAGTAAAAGGGCTCACACTATTTATGTTTTACCTTTTTGGAGGTGTTTTTATGTGGGGCTTTTTTGTTTTTAGTTAATTTCTTACATTATTTACATAATCCTTTTTAACTCCTCTGTAATCGTCGTGGATGTTTTCAAAATTTTTACTTTTGTTTTGGCAAAGGCCTCCTTCACGCATTTACCCTTTTTTAGTTAATCCGCTCCTGCTACCTGTCAGTCAGCATCAGTTCACCGTCTCTCTGATTTGCCATCCTCTCTCTTGCTTTATGTATGACTCCTTTCAAGGCGTAGTTTTAATTTCTTTTGTAATTGTAAGGTGAGCTATGACCGGCCCATCTTCACTTTAATACAATATGGATACGACATATAGGCAATAATTGAAACCATATACTTGGTACCCCCTAAGCTTCAAGCAGGAAAAGTTTGAACAAAATTGGTCCAGTATTAAGGGCAGAAACTAGAGTTTTAATTTTATAGAATTTGAACAACTTTGAGCACTCTGTAGAATCACATGTTGCCGCTTAGCTGTTCAAGTAAGTTACCTACTATGCCTATTGTTGTGTGTGTGTGTGAAGTTGTTGTGTGTGTTTGTGTGAAGGTGTGTGCGTATTTATTAATGACTTATGACACAGTCAATGACTTTAAAGCAATATGGATGAAACTATTTAATGACTTATACAAGTGGTTGCATTTTCTACATTTATTTTAATAATTATTTTGTTAGAAAATTTCGGATTTTATAAATCAGGGAATTTAAGTTTAAATTTAATTTGGTTCTATTCCTACGGACCAGGATGCTTCGCGGTTTCAGTATTTGCACATATGTCGTATCCATATCGTATAAATGCCTGTGTGCATTAGTGATTATAGTTCTTGGTCTGATTGTTTCACTTCTCAGGTATTCATTTCGTGCTTTTGTATTGTGTTTAACTATTTAGTAAAGATCCAGATTTTCCCCTATGTACCTAGGTAAGTATAGCAAGCAATAGTACCATGCTAATGTATCAATCAACCAAGTACCTATGTTGTAACTACTGTTCTACTTTAAGCACCCTTATCTACAGTAAGTACCTAGTATAGATACATTATGGAGTAGGTAGACAGGGTTCATATTTATAGCTAAATAGTACCTAGGTATTTTGCTGGGCATTCCGTGACCACCAACCTGTTTGAAACAATATTTAGATAGGTACCTTCACATATAGGTACGTATACCTAAGGTAAAATACTTTTTTATAAGTTAAAAAAATAACCAAGGATTAGAGGTTCAATCTTCTTTCTAAGTAGGTATACCTACCTACCTACCCGCCATTATTCAATAATAAGCAAACGATCCAATAAATAAACGAAATGTTAGATAAAATTATAATAATCACGAATCACAAACTCATTTCTTTAAAAATCTACGCACACTGAAGTAAATTAACAAAATATATTTTTTAAATCCCATTCCGTTCAACCTCCTCACAATACACAATACGCGCGATCCCAATCACTCGCGACAAAAAAGTCGGCCATTTTGACTACGTGTGAGCCGACCGCTTACGGCCCCTCCCGCTACCGTGGAGGGGGGCGCTACACAAAGACCTCGCCTAACTAGGTACCCGCGGCAAGTGATTATAAACCTTACTCCGTTGAAATAAGAGTCATCTAAAGTGTCAGGTTATAGAGGTAGTGTAGTATACTGGCTGTTTATGTAGCCGAAACTGCCGCTTCATACACCGACGACGGCGTCACTTTCATTATTATTGGGCGATTCACGACGTTTACTCGGCACTCGCCGAGAATCTCTGTTCCGTTGTTCAATTAAAATCTAGGTGATTGTTATTTTGATTGTTTCCGCTTTTGATGTACTTACTCAATTTTTTTTAAAGTAGGTATTTATTTTTGTTCGGTAGAATACCTAAAGGAAAATTTACTCCTCTGTACTTTTTTTTGGCATTTACCTACTGATTAAAATCACCGTGATAGGTAGGTATAATTACAATCTTTGTTAAGATTATAAATTTTTCGACAACACCAATGAAAATGTTCGTTCATTGAAGATAGAAATATCTATAAATGAATGTGTGCAGTAGCTACCTAACTATAAGTACTTACTTGTATTTTATAGACTTCATTTACGTTTGTGAATATTTTACACATGTTGTCCTAGCGGTCGTATTATGAGCAAAACTTGCACAGTGTTCCGTTTCGCAAACCCCATTTCGGTTTTTGGCGAAAGCCAAACATTTGGTCCATTTACACTCTTAATAGCCCATCCTTATTAAATTTATACTGGATACTGTTAAAATTTCAGTTGTTTAATTACACGGAATTTAGACCCAGGGAAACCGTAATGGGCGCACTGTGCGGACGCAGTGGAATTAGGTGGTTAGACAAACAGGGTATATCATTCTGTGTTTAGGAAGAGTTATTTTGTCAATGGCATCTTCATAAATGTTTGCTTAGCTATTTATTTATTTTAAACTTCATGCAAAAATAGGTGGTGCAGAAAATAACACACAACATAATATCAAATTCTTTGAAAGATTTGCCAGAAGGGAAAGATTTTCCTACATTTCATCAATCGGTAGATATATCTTACGGTCACCGTTTACCATTTTTAACACTTTTCTTAAGATTTAAAGTTTACAGGTTGTAAAATATAAGTTTATCTACTAACAAGCATTTTGGTGGTAAGTGCCCATGTCTGATGATAAAACAAATCATGATATCTCCAACCCTGTCCTCCAAATGGTTCATAACCCTTGTTGAGACATTCAACGTTTTATGTTACGAGTGCGTCGTAAAATAAAAGTGCATCAAACAGCCCTCCCGTTTGCATTGTCCGCGATTATAAACCGTCCAAGTTCAGAACTGTTTAGTTCCATTCACCGTAACAGTCGTCCACGCCTCTCAAACGCGGCCGCTTTACCAGGGTTCCTTTACGATTATTTAGTCGTAAAAATCAAAGTTATAGGCTATTTACACCCGTAACTGTATGTTAATCTTTGTTTTACGAGTGTGCGGCGGCTTATTATTTAATCGTTAATCACTTAACACTCGTGGTTGTTGTACGGCCGGTTTTATACTCCTGTAATCTTCGTTCTTGACGAGATTACTCCACATTGTAGAGTATTTATTCGTTGTCAGCTATTTATAAACCGCTAGAGGAATATTTATCGTGAGCTCGGTGGCTAGAGCTGTGATTCACACATTTTATTTCGTGTTGTTAATAGCGTGTGGGTACCTTGCTACGTATGCGAACAGTTATTTAGGTTATAACAATAATTTGTTTAGCACATGTGTTTCCTGACACTTTCTATATTACGTTATTGAAAGCTGAATTGTTACATAGGCTATTAAATCGACGTATATAGTTTTAGTAAATGTTTTTATGTTATGCAATTAATATTTATGGGAAGAGTTAGGCAAAACTGAAATGAGAAATTCCTCAGAAAACAAAGTTTACGTATTGGATGTTTTCTTTATTTTATATTAGGTTTTAGAGTTAAATTGACTGGGAATAAGTTGGAGACAAAATAATTTAAATACATATCTCGTCACATGGTTTTTCCCTTTAGGTGGTAGATAAGTACGCCTATAATCTCATAATTTAGTTTTTTAATAATCTATCTAATAGCCATGATTGTGATAACCATTGATTGCCGTCTCATACCGACGATTCAAGTTTGATTTCCGCTCACATGTCTCTGATTTTTTCAATGTATTAAAAAATTATTATACCTAATTCAAAGTGCCTAGGTATCTGACATTCCTGGAAATTCATGAAAAAATACTTGAGAGGCTAAATAACTTGTTCTAATATAAGTGAAGTTTATTAATTCACGTTAGGCTAGTGAAGTAGATAATTATTATCCATGTCTAACAGGGGACCATTTGCAGACAGAGCCGTTTTTTATCCTTATAAATAGCCATGTTCTGAAAATATTAAAGATTTTTCAAAGTGACAAGACAAAGAAAGATGGTTGTTTCGTTCTTATCTGTAAGTACTTACATACTTTTAAAATAAAACAGCTCCGTGTTGTAAAGTGAGAAACAGATTTATGACTTATGGACTGAGCGTAATTCTAGGTAATTTCAAAGTGGCAAGGGCGGTGGATTGTTCCCATAATTTGCACAGAGGAATCTCATTGGAACAGAGACATTAACCAGGCATGTCAAGACCTCAGACAATATTCTACACATCGTCCAAAGTGTTATAAATCTACTTATGTTGTCCTCTCAGAAAGTCTTAACACATATTTCGATACAGTCTAAAATCATCTCTGTTATTGAAGCACGTGAGTTGAGTTCTCGTTAATTATATTCGAAACATATTTGAATGTATCGAACGATTGTTTAAAATGTCACTGAATTAACTGCGCAGACGCATCTGATTGCATTGCAATTTGCGTTGTTGTTTCTCGAAGGGGCGAGAGTGAGTTATTGATAGTACGTTTTAAAGGTTTTGATTAGGTACCTGTTTTAAATGTTTTGCCTTTTTAAATAAACATAAAAATATCGATACGTGGGACTCTTGTTAGCATCAGGTTTGCTATATTTAGTTTATTTATTTTATCGGTATCGTTTCAATTTTGATATTATTTGTATGTTCCTAGGTATTTTGTATTATGGCTAGCGGTTATTATGTGTACCCCAGAGAGGACAACCAGAGTCTCAGCCGTTTATCGCAGGTGTACCAATTTGCAGGTAAGGTTGACCCAAGCTTCTAAGGACTTGATGGGACCCTGTACATCCATGCCGATATATTTCCTCGTCTAATCCATCTAAAGATTTCTATTTTCGTTTACACCACTGGTGTATAATTAAGTTACAAGTCTTGTAGGCCTATGAATTAATTAACATGAAGTTAATAATTTGTTAACCGTGCAATTGACTTGCATGAACATTACTATGGTGATGTAATTCATTTTATAGTAATAATCTATTGCTTTGCTTACTAATTTAAAGTGGCATGAAGATGGTGTTCTATTCCTATAACAAATGGAAAAGGTAAAAAATACTGTGGCTATTGCTAATGTTCTTAAAGATACAAGTAAAATTGGTATAAAAAGCTTACCTATAAAGAAAAAAGTGAAAAATATTTTAATATTAGCTACCAACCTTAACGTAAAACGGCAAGAATAAATATATTGACAACTTACAAAACAATAATGTATTTCAAAACGTTATGTTTATATTCTTCTAGAACTCATATCACAAGCTAGATCTAGATCTAGTGATCTAGAAGTGACTGAAAGATCTGTACTACAGAGATGCATTCAATTTGAGCATTAAAGGAGAAAAGCTCTAGTTTCCTTGTCGCTATCCTAGAGCCAGGTTTATCGCACCTTGTAGTCTGATACATCCTTTTACAGCGCCCATAACTTGCCTGCACAAGTATTCCTAACGATGTTAGCACCAGGCCTACAACTATCGCTACCTATAGGTACTACGTAGGTAGTGTTAGAGTAGGATAAAGGCATGTTAGGACTTCTGATTTATGGCTCCTGATTGCGCTGTGTTGTTTAGATTTGAAAAGAGAATTATTTCTTGACGTTCATTTGTTTTGCTTTTATGTTTTTGTTCAATGTTTTTGTAAGGGACAGCCTCCGTGGCGTAGCGGTAGTGAACGCGGCCGCTACGCAGGAGGCGCGGGTTCGATCCCCGCTCAGTGCAAATATTTGTGCGCATGAATATGAATATTTGCATTGGTCTGGGTGTTTCTATGTATAATATGTATGTATTTACAAAAAAAAATGTATCTAAGTATGTTTATCCGCATTCTAGAACCCATAACACAAGCTAGTTAAACTATGCTTACTTTGGGTCTAGATAGCGTTGTGTAGAATGTCCTACAATATTTATTTATTATTTATTATTATTATTACTTATTTTACTTTCTGCTCACAGTCCCGTAGTGCTCACATATTCAGAATTAGACCCTATGATATACTCGGTACCTAACAGGTTCTTGGCCTCGGGCCAAGAACCTGTTAGGTACCTACTATGCCAAAAATTGCATCAATTCATTAAGATGGACAAACGGACATACTAATATTTATTGATTTAAAAGTTTACGCAAACATAAACCGATTATTCTATCTAAATTAAAAACTTTAACAGCGGAGCCCTCTCCCTCCTCTACTAAGGGTAGCGAAATTTAGGCAAATACAAATATGTAAGTAGGTATAGTAACAAACAAACAGAATCCATGGATCATAGAAATATAACATTTTGTCTGTATTTTGTTTGACAAGTCACATATTTTATCTCTCATATCCATTCGTATAAGGATAATATAAAACCTCAGCATATTTACTGTATGTGCCACTTTCAAGGATGTTCATACAGCGCTTCCAGAATTTATTGTAAGGAAAAAATATTATCCAATTTCTTCATCGCGAAAAAGGAAAAAGGACTCGCAAAAATTCGGCACCAAACCATCTAAATTGCCACTTGGGCTATATTTCTACTGTCCAGGGAGGTATTCAAACTGTAAAGACTCACACTCACTTAAATGAAATTTATCAATATTTTAGTCATGATGGCAGTTGCATCCGAGACTTGTGTCCGGGATCCGCTTTCCTCCTGCTATTTTTTGTTTGGCTTATTCTCGCTATTATGGGAGAGACTGCCATTTGATCTCATAACCCTTAGAGGAGCTACAGCCTTTCCCATTGATCGGTATGTGTAGCTGTCAGCTAGCAGAAGAGGTTGGCTTTGGCCACGAAGATGTTACTTGTATCCTATACATCTAGGTATATGAACCTAAACACCTTATTTACACGACATCTCGTAGTGATAAAATAAAGATCAGAAAAATTATATTTACAAAAATATTCCGAATGACGAATCAAAACAGTGTTCCACGGTTATTTAAGTAACAAAATAAATCGCTTACATTTCGGTCACGTCCGAAGCGAGTCGTGACAGTGTGTACATCACGTTGAGATAAAAGCCCTTCGTATCGCTGCCTGTGCCCACTCACGATGAGTTTAAAAAAATACTCTTTAGCACTTAGTGATGGGAGTACTGTCTTTTGAGTTTTGAACTTAATTTCAGTGATTTTATTTGTAAAATGTAAGCTTCTTTTTTATACCCGCATCTGTAGTGAAGAACAGCCAAGAGTCATCTGATTCAAAGTTATCTTCATAGTCTTAGTTGGTAGGTACCTATGCTTGCTAGAAGATTAACTATCACGATTTTTTTGTTGTAACTACATTTCCTTTAACTCATATACTTAGATATACTTGTACTGCTACAAAAATTTACCATTATAAATACAGCTAGAAAACATATCTGTGCATTAATATTATAAATCTGAATTTAGTAATAATAAACTGCAAAATAATTTATAGGTACCTATTTTAATTTATCTACACATCGCACATACGAGACTAATTTAAATATTCGATTACTTCATTAATCAGGCACTTAGCCACGTACGCATGTTTACACAATTATAGTATGAACAACCGCACCTAATAACTCAAGTCACGTCTTGCATCGATCATCATAGTGTTGTTGTACCTATCTTCTATGTAGAAGTGTGCACTGTGCAGTGCAAACAAGGGCTAGACGCAAAAAGGGGTCTTGCAAACAAGAATAACTCGGCAATAAGTTATTCAAGTGTGAGTTATGTAGTATTAAGTTTATGTGGGCGGGGTGCGGGGACTGCTATCTTACAGACGAACACGAAGCTCGGAGTTATAGAGGCCCGAGTAAAGACCTCTACTAAGGGTAGCGAAACTTATCTGCGTTGTAATTCAACTGGGATGTATTAATGGAGTTTTTGAGATTAGGTGAGGAGAAAATATTCGAAAAGATATTCGGTTTGGTATTGAGGAAGGATTGTGAATTATATAATTTTGTGATATTGGATTTCTAGGTTTCTTCGACAATATCGAATGTATTTTATTATAGGTTTTTTTTTTGGGCATATCAATATGATGGCTTTTTATTTGGTGCAGATGGACTTGCTGCGCTTTTGTAGAGTAGGAGTTCTCTTTATTTTTATTCAGACTTACAGTTTGATACCTGTTTATAGTACAAAATTAAAACCGGTTGTGTTTATAAAATATTAAAATTATAATTTCGGTTTAACTACTTATACATACTGAAAAGATATCAGGCTGTAGATAAGAGGTAGACAGAATGCTTTACAAAATCAAAATAAGCCAAACTTACTTGGAATTCACTCTGCGCCCGACAACATTCTAAGCTAAAAGCAATGTCTAAAGAACCACCGTTATAGATGTCAATAATGATTTTAATGATTGATCAACAGCAGCACAGGTTCCTTTCCTAACAATAAATTGCGATGAGATAAGTTGTTACCAAGTAAATTCATAATATAGTTCTGACTATCGTGAGACCGAGTCTCAAAGTTTTAATTGGAATGCTACAGACACTTCTATGAATGAAATTTTTTAATCGACGTCTTTGATAATATCTAATAAATGGGTGAATGCTTTTAAAGAAAATTTGAAGAAAACTAAATCATTTTGAGTTCTTGGTGATTAAATTATAATATAATTTAAATTATCTATATTAATCAAATTGTATAATTAATTCGTTTACTGTAGGCCTATAACAAAATCCACTTATTAATGCCAGATTTAAGATAAAAGATGAAAGAATGCACAAATTCAAAATTATCTTCTCACAGAATTATGATACTAACCAGAAGGGCTGGTCAACTTCAATTCAAGAAAGTGACGTTAAAATAAAACAGAGAATCCAGCGTAATTACATTTACTGAATATAAATCATTCTGAAATATCAGAGTTATCGATTATAGAGTTAAGTTTATGAACTTGTAAACAGATGGACTGACAGCCAAAAAAGGCACCTTGCTCTTCGACTAACAATTTACTGTGACCGAAGGCCTTTCTGGGCTAGGATACCTACATCGAATACTTATATAACGCGAGGAAATCAGTTCTATAGCATTCAATAAGAGAAAAACAGGTCCAGTAATTCATTGCAATAGACTTACTTTCTTTTCATTCTACGTTACTAACGTTAGGTACCAACGATATCCAGGACCGTACTTGAAACCGCAACAGTCTCTTTGTAAGTAAAATATTCTGCTGACTCATCATCATCATCATCATCATCATCATCATTTCAGCCATAGGAAGTCCACTGCTGGACATAGGCCTCCCCTATAGATCTCCAATAAGACCGGTTGGAAGCGGCTCGCATCCAGCGCGTTCCCGCGGCCTTGATAAGGTCGTCTGTCCACCTTGTGGGTGGATGTCCTACGCTGCGCTTGCCGATACGTGGCCTCCACTCGAGAACTTTTCGACCCCATCGGTCATCAGTCCTCCGAGCAATGTGCCCTGCCCACTGCCATTTCAAGTTACTGATCCTCTGGGCTATGTCGGTAATCTTGGTTCTTCTACGGATCTCCTCGTTTCTGATTCGATCTCGCAGAGAGACTCCGAGCATAGCCCTCTCCATAGCTCGTTGGGCTACTTTGAGCTTACTCATAAGGCCCATAGTGAGAGACCACGTTTCAGTGCCATAAGTCATCACTGGTAACACACACTGGTCGAAAACTTTCGACTTGAGACACTGAGGTATGTCGGACGAGAAGATATTACGCAATTTTCCGAACGCTGCCCAGCCGAGTTGGATTCGGCGAATGACCTCTTTCTTGAAGTCGGACCTACCTAACTGGACTACTTGTCCTAGGTAGACGTACGAGTCAACAACTTCAAGAACCGAGCTCTCAACAGATATTGGGGTGGGTACAACATGGGCATTACACATAACCTTCGTCTTGTCCATGTTCATTTTAAGACCCACCTGTTGAGAAACTCGGTTGAGGCCATCGAGCATTGTGTTGAGATCTTCCATCGATTCTGCCATGACTACAATATCGTCGGCAAACCGGAGGTGAGTGATGTATTCGCCATTAATATTGATGCCGAATCCTTTCCATTTCAGGAGCTTGAAGGCGTTCTCCAAAGTGGCCGTAAACAGTTTCGGAGATATCACGTCTCCCTGTCTTACTCCTCTTTTCAAAGGGATTGCCTTCGAACTCTGTTCCTGTACTCGGACCGACATGGTGGCGTTATTATTCTGCTAACTGAACTCACTGAATATGTCCTGTATACTGTTGCAGTTCTCGCTGAGCTCAACTCAAATTCGGTGGTGTACTTCCCCTAGAAAAGCCCAAAACATTAACGTATTCCTATTTAAATTTATAGGAAAAGCTATGATATAATTATGTTGATCTTTAATTCATGAACTTACATACCTACATATATACCTACTTAAATTTAGCAAGAGGCAATAAGTGATCTCTATTTTTGTTCAAGAGGCCACAATTAAATTCTGTTCAGATGTAATTGAGAACACTTACGCCCCGGGCATGCTTCAATTATGTTATTTTGTTCTCTTTGTAGTGCTTCTTAAAAAAAATATGCTAATGTAGGTATGGATACGGACATGCCTTTATTCCAGCGCATTGTAATTATGCTAATTTATATTGGAGTATCCATCCATGCAATGCTCTGAGATATGAAGAAAAATAATTGTGTTATTGAATATGGAATGCGAGTTTGATTGGTTAGAGGCTATAGATACTACTGTAAGACATTCGGATATCTATATATCGGTACAACAACAAAAAATCTGATTATCAATATCAGGCCAAATGTTCGGCCTCAACGTGGTCAAACAAATTTTATGATTAATATCAATATGGGCACTGATTCGCAAGATACATTTTAGATGTTGGACAATAAAGAAGTAAATAAATTATTATTTGAAGGATTTTGATTATGAAGTTCAACGATAACTGTATAAGGAGACCCACGTCTCACAAGTTAGAAGGGGTCATAGAGTAAAGATAACAACACTGCATTTATTCAATACAGAATTCTGTTCGCCTTCGGATATGATTAGTTTTTTTTGTGACTTGGACCTTTACGATACTTAAATTTTGGCTGTTGATACCTTTTGGGATATAAGTGTCTACTAAAGAATAAGTTATAAAAAATATTCCTTTAGAGTGGTAAAATAAGATAAAATTGTAAATCTATTGGTGTACAATAAAGAATTATCTATCTATCTATCTATATATACACCTAAAAAGTTTACCACTTCCCACTTCCCATCAGGTGGGCCGTGTGCTTGTCTGCCACCTAAGTGGTATAATAAAAAAGTTGTAGGGCAGTCCGTCACTTCAAAGTAAGAAGCATAACGTTTCATATGGTTAGAAATAAATGAACAAGCATAGGTATGTATCGCTTGATTAAAATTATAAATTTATACTATTTCAACGCTTCATTTCAGAATATAAACAATTCTAAATCAAATTAGGCCTATATCCAAACCACGCCCTACTTAATTTAATTAAAATTAAAACTTCAATTTGAATAACGGATATATCGAACTTGATAAGTGGTCACGATTACATAGTGGTTGATAAATTAAAATAGGTCAAGTACGAGTAGGATTCACACATGAAGGGTGCCGTACAAGACAATAACAGTAGGAATTCATACAATGCAAAAAATCGTATCTGTAAGATTGTAACTGATATTCATACAATGCAAAAGATCGTATCTGCAAGATTGAGACTTGTTTAATTTTTTAGTTTACTATTTTATTGATTGCTTATTATTATAATGGCTATTGTAATAATTATAATTCCTGCCACAATTTTCAGATTATTGCGGGTTATGGAGACAGCTTGCTGAGAGACGATAGACAGCGGAATTTTAGTAATAGGGTGCCGTCGATTACTTTTCGGGTAGGTACGGAACCCTAAAAAGAGGAACTTGCACACATAAATAAATCGTTGTACCTTCAAATGTTAAAGTTTCCGATAAATTCAATACACAGTTAAAACGAAATGGTAATTTCATATTTCATCACTTAAATTGCCTTATTATGGTATAATTAATTCTATTCTCGACTGTCAATTGGTTGAAAAGAAAACTTATGTAGTGGGTTATACATAGCTAAATTGATACAGACATAAATATTGCAAGAGAATTTGGATACAGTATACAGGTTTATAAATAATTCCTATTTGTATAATAAATAACTAAATTCCACACAAAATGTAATGAATAAATCTTACTACGGCAGGTGTTTGTAGGTTGTTAGGCAATGATATAATAAATAAATTTTAAAAATAGTAATGTACCTACTAATGTTAGTGTGTTAACTCAGGAGTTTTTATTTAAGAATAACCTTACTTCATGTTCTTTCTGTGTACCTAAATATAACACACATACGCACTCACACACATACACGCACACTGCACGTGTGTGCACTCACACGCACATACATACAGACACACACAGCGTACTATTCAATACCTCACTTAGAACATTAAAGTTAGCTTAAGTTGTATGCACAGTGAATGCATTCAGTTATTACTTGTAAAGGAACATCAGGAGATGAATATTACCAGTTACAGCTTACTACTTAGGTACATGTGAAAAATGATGTGGAAAATAATTCCAATTTTGATATGAATTTCTGCTAAATAAAATAAATTCGTTGGTTTATTAAGTACTCAAGTTAAAGAGTTCAGCAGGACTGTAATGAATCGAGTTAAAATAGGTAATATTCATCTTTAAGCACAGGTATTTAACTCAGTAGACTTACCTCAAGATATGACTATGTGCTTTTCTGAACACTGAAGAACACAACATTATTTGAGCCACTTAACCGTTTTATGAACAACAAACTTTAAATAAACCCGTTAAACGTATTATAGGAATATATTCGTAGATACCTAAAGTCGAGCGTACATGAGAAGGATTTTTTCCAGACTAAAAACCCAACAACAAGTTCTCCCTAACACAATAGCCTCAAACGTATATTTAACTCCGATAAAACAAAACAAAAACTTCACTAACAAAACGGTTTAGTCTTTTGTGGAGATCGCATTCGAGGAACACCGCCGTTAGTAAAAAATAAAAAATGCTTTTTTAAAAAAACATAACCCTTACAGCAACAAAGAACCATTTTTTGAACACGAAATGGGTTAACTGTGACGCAACTTTTGCAGACGGTGTAATAGAAAATTATATTTCGAAAAAAAAAAGTTTCAAAGCACCTTTCTAATATATTGCGAATACTATCGTAGATTCCCGCAATGTTTGGCGTTGTCCGTACCGATTTTATTACACCGTAAACCACTAAAAAGTACCTTGTTAGGGTAACACTGACAATGTACAAAGATGTTCCGGGCCATTAGGCTTGTTACGAAACAAAGGCACCAGGATAATTACACCTTTGGAGATTTTTAGAAGAAAGTCTTTCCCATTTTGTTGTTTGCGCAAAAATTATTAATTGTTATGAATGTTTTGTCACAAACAATTTCGCAGGTGATAAACAACAATGAAAGACATTATTGTTACGGACAAAGAAAGTTTGATTTTTATATTTCATATTTTAGTACGTTTCTTGCTTTGCTTGTAAAAGGTAAACCGTTCTGTTTTAAGTGAAATAAAGTAATTTAAAAGTGCCAAAATATATTTCGTTCAGTTTTTCGGAACGTTGTCCCAGCTTGGTAAGTTTTAAAATTAATTCTGTGAGCATGCTAATAGGTAGGTATTCCAAAATCGTACATGTTATCATTTAGGCAAATTTATTATGCCTAGTATGGCTGCTATCGAACTGGCAGTAAATAAATCAGAGCCAGTATATAGATAGTAGGTACATTTGCATATCTGGAAGCACGCACTAGTCGGAGCTACAAAGCTGCCTAATGGAGCGACAATCGGCGCCACATTTCATAATTATCGCCTATTTTGACTGGACAATATCGGAAGCTCACAGGCTTGCTTGGTTATGGACGTTGAATTAGATACTATAACTGTTAAAATGGCTTTCGTTGGGCAATTTATCTGGTGATAGGTATATGTTGCAAGAGTGAAATCTGAAATTCGGAATTCATTGTTGCAAAGACAGTTTCCCCTTGTAACGTGCATTGCGGATTGGACTTTATAAATTGTGTTATAGTAGCTTTAGTTCTATCAGTCAGTTTATTATGAACTCTTTTTTCATTTATACAGGCATCGGAAATATTTGGACCCTGTTTTAACAATAAACATTATCACATACCTCTACATAGCGTTACATTTTTATCTTTAGCGGTAACGAAAGAAGTATGTATAAGAAATTATTTTAATATGAATGGTTACATTTATCTTAAGTAAGAGCCATATCTTTGTTCTGTTCTGTATTTGTTAGCTACTGTTTCTATGATATCTTTACCTATTGGTATTTTTCTATAAACAGATCGTTGAAAAAGCAGGGGTTGATCGCATTGCAATCTGATATGCTATAATAATTATGTATTCGAACTACTTAGGTATTTTTTTAACCAAATAATTGGGCTACCTGCTCTGTTCAACAGATTGGTAGTGTAAGCACGACTCAACAGAGTCTGTTGAGTCGTGCTTACACTACCAATCTAAAATGAAAAATGTTCTACACTTAGCATTGTTACTACCCTCACTAATGGCACTAATGGTATGGTAGGTACCTATTAGGTATGGTCATTAGTGCGCAGTACCAAATACTGTAACATCCACGAGAAGCTCACAAACCATCATTACCGCGGGTTTGTTCGACGTATCAGGATGACAATGCCGCTGCCAAATGCGAGCCGGACTTATGATAGGACACTTTTAATGCACCATTTAGTATTATTAATAGTACCTAATAGTACCAGCTAATTTAATATAGAGCTAATCCTTTGGCTTCCGTGTTCATGATTTTCTAGTTAGCTGTTGGATATTATGTTTTATGTGACAAGGCATTTAAGTTAAAAGGCGCTTGTTACGAAGTTAGTGCTCCTTAGTATGTATTAAGGAAGAAAATTGTTCAGGTAACACTCCTCTGACTTTTGCATACAGTTAGGCAACTTTTGTACCACCACCACCACACCACATATTGTAAAATATCAGAGTAATTTTAAGGCCAATAATGTTATGTAGGTAATAATTTTGTGTCTCATATTATAAGAGTGGTGTTATCGTTATGTAAATGTCAGGTTACATTGAATTGCAACATGCTGTAAAGGGCAATAAACATTTGTTTTGAAAGAATTGTGTTCTCAAAAAATTCTATATTGTGTACTTGAAACAATGAGGAAACAACTCAAATTAATCCTATAATAATGATTTAAAAATTAGAAACCTATTGGATAGAATAACAATTTGAACTAACTTATCGGAAACCAAAACACTGCACTTTTGTCATTCTTAAGAATCCGAGACTGAAAGAAGACCCAAGACTGGGTCCGTTTCAGCGGATCATAAAAAGTATTTGGAGAGGCCGTCAACCTATGAGCTATTATTATTGTAGCATTTTGTATCACTGATGACTCATTTCCCAGACTTCTTCTTTATCAGGCAAAATGAAGTGATACTGACTAGCTCAAAACTTCAGTCCACCTTTTCACTTTCTTCTTTCTATCCACCCATTCTTTAAACCTAAATATCTCACATCGTATCTTTTATTTGGCACTTAAAGTGTTTTAATGTAAAAAAAAGCAATATTAACAAGTACCCAGCACTTAAATTAGAATCAAATTACCAGGGACTCAGCATGATAGTGGTACATACATAATATAAGACGGGTATTCAAATATACGTAGGATCGGCGTTTCGGGTCGGCTCATTACACTTAATTGGAGGGTCATTCGCGGACGTCCATTAGACCCTGATGGGTGGTTTCAGGCCAAAATAGCTGCACTAATGTAAGGACAAAAAGTTAGACACCGGTCAGGAAGTACTTAGGGAATAAAAAATTAATACGCTCTAGCTTTTAAGGGCTAATAACAATTAGGTAAGTACTGGCGGTTGTGTAAGTGCTAATTGATATTGTTTTTTGTACAGTGGTACATTTTACCAATTGAATTAAAAAATAATATAATTAAGAAATGTTGTAGGTAGGTATACTTCATAGGTCAAAATATCATAAGTAAGTAAGGGTACCTACCCTTTGGGGACTCTGTGGTCCCCTCACCGGAAGAGGGCCAGATCGAGAGATATGGTCCTGGGTTGGCCGGGGTGCGAGGGATATGGCTACGACAATCTCACCTCCGGCAACTGACGGCCCACAGACGGCGTGCGTTTTAGTCGGTTCGAGTCCGACATAACCTCCTCCTCCGGCTACGGTGGGGGAGGTATCCGTGGGGATTTTGCGCACGATAAAAAAAAAAAAAAAAAAAGGGTACCTACCCTTACTAGATACCACTGGGTAGGTACGGTAGGGTAAGGTAAGATAGAGTTTTTTTTTTAATTTACTCACGTTAGTAGGTAGAGATGTTTTTAGTGCCACATAATTAGAGGTACCCTGCCTACGTAGTCACTGTAATGGTATTCACGATGCTTTTTACTCAATAATGATCATACTTAGAAATAGGATGCCTACAAACGGTGATGAGCCAAGGTCGATAACAGGGTCAAACGGAAGGGGAGAAACACCATAAGGTTTTGGTCAGTTCGAGTTCAATCTAAAAGGGGTCTGTAAAAACTATAGTTAAATCTTAGATTACCATTACATTAATGTGACTGCACAATAAAGTACCCTCTATTTACCTTGTAGAACGAAATGTAGTATTTATTGAACTACCTACCAAGCACTAACAATAGTTCATAAATATTTCAACTTATGCACCTATATTTAAAAGGAAAACAATTTCTCGCTTACTTTGCTTTCAAGCGACAAGGGAAATGTGCACAGGCATAATAGATAAGCCTTAACAGGAAGTCGCTTTAACCGCCTTTGTTTCCGAGAAAATATACATTTTTCATCAAAGCCTCACGGCGATGCGATGGAAAATTGCCTGTACTACATACGATACAGCGATCATAATTGCTTGAATTACAATATTAATGTTGAACAACGCACGTGTAGCGAAAATTGATCCCTTTCAGAGCAATTTATAATAGTTTATAAGAACCTACTGGTTGGATAGGATTTTGTAGTGCTTTCACTTGAGAGGAAGCTAATAATGAAATCGCCGAAGCGATTTGGTCTTGGGACCAAAGCGTAAAATAGTGAAAATGAAGTTTTTTTCTAATTTTTTCCAGTATCACCAAAGTGAAGTCTAAAAATTAAACCATTACAACACAAAGTCAGATTATAATATGAAAGTGAAAATATATACCTACCTAAACAAGGAAGAAATACTGCCCAAAATAAAACCTTACTTTCTATTCTAATTCTCAAAGTCAAATATTCTAAATTAAATTTTCATGATTAAATATTTATTAAAATTCATTAGCTCATTCAGCGATTCTTGCTCAGGGGTTACAAGGTTTTCGTGTTAAGCTATTATAGAAATAAACAAGTACATGTCTTACACTTCAGTATATAGTCTATGAACACTAATAATACCAGAGAGGAAGTAGAAAACAGAGAGGAGAAACCAAAAGTAAAAAGTGAGGGATACCTACGGAGCAGGTTACTTTTTGCTTCACGTATTAATACTTTTATAGATTTAGAATCGGGTCTAAAAACTATTAGACCAATGACTCGCCATTAGTGAGTAAGTCATAACTAGGCAGTCTTAAATCGATATTAACTCTTAAGAAATTGTTAACAAAACAGGTGGATGATAAGCACTCAACCCTTTCTACCTTCGTATCTCACAGCACTCCTGAGAAGTTACGGTTATTCCCACCCGAGACCACACAATGAACAATTAAATTATGTCCTTTATATACTTGTTAAGGGCCTCTTGGGGCAGTTCCAGGGATGATAATTAAGGGCTACACGATACTAGGAGATAAGGTAAGGAGGTAAATTGTCTGTAATCTGACTTAGGCAGGTACAGGTGCAGCCAGCCGCACAAACTAATTGCGTGGCAGGATTAGGCTTTCATAAGGTGTAAAGCGCACGCGACGATAACGCGCAATAAATATGGTCGTTTGCGTGCGCACAAAGTACCTCTCAAACGTTATGTTATTGTAACTAAAACCAATCGGGAGTTTATTTACAAACGGACCTGCCCAAGCGCGAAACGAAATTAAAACCTGTCACGGTATCACAATTGGCAATAACCAATCTCTTATCCGTACACATCTCTATAGAGCTTTTAACATAAACGAAGCGCGGCCGCGGGCGGCGAACTAATCTCCATAACTTTAATCCTTTAACCCTCGCAGTACCAGGAATCCAATCAAACAGTACAAGTACCCCCCGCGCAGCCTCCCCTCCAGCGCGCACACGCTCGCCCTCCCCCGCCCCGGCGCCTCCCCGGTCGCGTCTCGCCTACGCAGCCTGTCCCGAGTAATTATCAAAGCTTTAATGACGTCATAAATCGAGTGTATAATCTAATCTGGAAAAGCCCCGGGCTCCAGCGCGCGGCTTAATGGTGTGAAAGCTACCTTATCTCCCGCCATGTGTGAATAGAGCTTTATACGCGGCCGCCTGAAAGCTCGCGCCGGGAAACTTTGGAAAAATATGTCGTAGAACATTCGAGATAAGAATGTGGGACGTGGAACGCTTTCAAGTTTAATAGAAAATCGAACATTATCGTAAAGGAGATGTCTTTGCTAACAAATTCTTTGAAAGTGTATCTTGTACAGTATATAGTAGTTAAGAACACCGGTAAAAGGATTATAATATGAAGAATAAACGACCTTTTTGCATCGCAACACAATTAACTTTATAGCTTACACTGCGTGTTGAAAACGTGTGGCGATTATTTTTTGAACAATGTGAGGTTAGATGGAGAAATATTAGCATATTATGGTAGCTGCATGCAATTATTATAACGGTGAGAGGGTTTATTCTACAACAATGAAATAAAAAATAAAATACACAATATTTAGAAAACTGATTACGAGCATGTCACGTTTTATGAATAATTTTAAATTAACTTTCTTCGCGGTGAAATTTTTATAACTTTTTCAGCAGTTCTTTCTTGTGAAATGTTTTGAAAGTCCCGCATTAAACGTGTAACGATTCACTTCAACACTTCTTAACGACATGCTGAGTGCTGGTTGCATCGCGATTTCGTAGCAAAGGTCAATCTCTCTGTGTCCAATCGTTGATTACAGATAATAGTCGGGGCTAGACTGTGAGTGCCGCTGGTGTTCCGATGCTATTATTGAATTACACGCCGAATTCAATCTAACGCCTTTGTAAGGTTGAATTATTAAACTGCGTACACTTTTATAGCCTTCAATTTGATACAGAGCCACAGAATATCCACATGTGTTCATATCAATTTAACTCACTGGTGCATTCTAAATTCAAATAACCGCTGTTTTCTACGATAGCTGCCTTGTACGTAATGGGAATCTCTCGAACGATTTGTTTAATATCGTTTACGCGACGATTCGATTTTAACTAGCCATCGATTTTGATCAATCGATTTGTTGTTTCTCACGTTTTTGTTTCGTTAACCTTTCGTGTAATTGATTTATTATCTGTAATAGTTTTTATGCATATCAGTTCTCTTTTTAAATCAATTTGTGTGGCAGATTATGTTGAATTTCTAGAATTAGATATGTTTATGAAAAAATCACACGGTAGTTTTAGTTTCAGTTTTATCGGTTGTAGAAAAAATGTCTCGTCAAGAATTAAGTACACAAAAATTATATAGCTGCAAAGTAAAGATAAAAGTTAATGAGACCTGTTGAAATAATTTTATTTGTTTGCCGGCTTTTCTACTATCAACCGCATACGCCTTAATAATCTATGTTCATAAGCACACCATACAGCCATTATCCTAAAATTCGTCTCTCGCAGCGATCCCCCGCATCGCTGCTTAATGAACGAATAAATAAATTGAGCCCTTCTTGTAAACAGCTAACGTGATACTCTTAAGGGCCCCACTGTAAGGAGTAAGTGGATTTCTGTGTTGTACCGAATCTGTATATACTTAGGTACTGTATATGTAGATATAGAGGTCTACTACGAAAATGTGAGTGCAAAATCACTAGATACATACCAATACACTTCAGAGTCGTATTCGAGATATTTTCTCTGAGTAGCGACGCGAAAATGCAATGCGTTTCGGAGCTCGCGATAAATAAATTGTAGTGCGTGTTTCAAGAATAGGGCCTTTGTATTTCTGTTATTTGGAGTATAAATCTATTCATGTTTGGACTTAGAGTGCGTGTTATCTGAAGGGAGAGTCATTAATAAGTCACATAACGGAAATAACTACGGGGACAATAATCACGATCATGAATAAAAATGTTATTGGCAATATTTCAGATTGATTGCCATAGATAACAATTTTTCAAGCATTTCTTTCAAGAGTGACATACAGGTGAGGTTCTAGGTATACTTGCACGGGCTGGTTTCACTCGATGTCAATAATTGGGCCTTTTTGCGTGGGAGGATCTTGGTGTGACTAGCCCTTCAAATAACCCTTAGGCACAAGCCCTTCAAAAAAGAATGCACTGAACGGCAATCGACTTGAATCGAACTGAACTGAACTGAAATCGAAATGGACCTGCGATTGCAGCAGAGTTACTTCTGTGGCGTAGCAGAAAAGCGGGTGCCATCCTAATTTCCCTAGGAAGCCTGGAACTAGCAGACCCTGTGTTACATGATGACTACTTCTTGGAACGACCTAAGTGCACCGATGTAGGTGCATTGCAATGATTTCACAAGTCCTAGACATTCCATAAGTCCCAGATATTTCTTAAGGATGTGGCAGGCCGTTTCGTCCGTGTCCAAGAAGGCTCTGCATAAGGGACTGTCTGTTACATCTACAGTAATTAACTATATGTCCTGTTATCAGTCGCCATGCATAGTTTGGTCATGTTTAGCTGTAAGTAATTTGCTTATCTATCATACAGCATTCTTTTAAAAGCGACCAGCCAGTTATAACCTTCGTTTATCATTAAAATATCTTCTTCAGAATTTGTTTTCTTAGGTTAAAATTGAATATGATAGGGTGAAGAAGGAGAATGTTAAAACTGGATATGATAGAATAAAGAAGAAAAGAAGTAAAATTGAATATGATAGGATGAAGAAGAAAAAGGGTAAAATTGGGTATGCAGTCATAAATTTCATAAATATAACGGAACAACATGTGTTTTAGTCAGTTCGGTTCCAGTATCACCGTTGGTTCCAATTAGGGCATTTCTACTTATCTTTTATTTCTATCTATAGACATTTTTATTTTATGTCTATTTAAAATATTACGATTGTATCTATATAGCATAATATTATGTCTGAAAGGTGTTTTTTGTGGCAACGGTACATCTTTCTTAATTTTGTTTTAATATAAATTATTCGAATATAATTACATATTTGAAACGAATTATGACTAATTTAAAAGCATAATATTATAGGTACACGTGTCATTGACCCGTTATTGTTAAAAAATAAACAAGTACTCATAATATTCAAATATATTTTCGTTAAATATGCGGAATATTCACATGGGTCAGCTAGTATTATGTAATTATGCAACTTATACCTACCTAATATATATAATATTTTTCTTTGATAAATTATAGTACATACCTAATCATGCAAAATGATAACAGCGGATTCCTGACTTATTAGTATGTACTCGTATTTATAATATTAAAGTGAAATAGGTAGATTATTTACCTATGGAATTTAGAATTATTTTACACGAGTTTATTACCCACGAAAATGAAATTGTAAATGTAAAAGTCAACCAAAATCGTAAAATAAAGACAAGTAGTAGACAAACAAGTATCTAAGTGCCCATTTTAAAATCATCAGGGCTGTTAAAATCCACTAAAATTATTAAAAAATGCATCTGCTTGCCCGGGCGATTAAAATGCAAGGTGTCGACACAAATAGGTAATATCGAATCAATGCAATAAAGATAATATATACTTTAAATTCTACTTTTGTCAACCAGGTGCCCAAGCTGGACAGTATTATCAGTGTAAGATTCACCGGGATATTTACCATATTTTTCATTTGTTCACATACCTACATCCATGATCAAAGAGCTTGTAATGGTGCCGCCATATCGGGTACTCGAAACATGTAATAAACATGGTAAATATCCCGATGAGTGTAACACTATTAATGTCAATGACCATAATGTCATTTTCAAATCTTATACAGCTAACTGTGTAAGAAAGTTAGGTGGTAGAAAAACACTAAGTATCTAAATATGTAGGTACTTAGTGTTTTTCTACCACCTAAATTTGTAACAAAATTACATCATAATATTTCATTTACAAAAACCTTGTTGAGTCAGTAATGTAATGAATGACTTAGTGACCAAGATTCACATAATTGATACCTATCTATAAATAGGCAATTTATTCGAGTCTCACTTCATGAATACCTAGATACACAGATTAGTACTTACAATGCTAATATATTAATTAGAATAGTGTTAACTAGACTAGAAAAAATAATAATATATTTAATACTAGCTTTTGCCCGCGGCTCCGCTCGCGTGGATGTCAGTTATCGCGACCAAACATAGCCTATGTCCTTTCTCAAGGTCTAATCTACCCCTATACCAAATTTCATCAAAATCGGTTCAGCGGTTTAGTCGTAAAAGCGAGACAGACAGACAGACAGACAGGCAGACAGACAGAGTTACTTTCGCATTTATAATATTAGTAGGGATTTTAATAAAATGTTATAGAACACCTAACACAACGCTATTTAGATCTAAACTAAGCATGCATAAATATGGTTGTCTGTACGGGCTGGGTGGTTTTATATTTTTAAATAATATTATAATATGTTAAAAAAATGTTTCTAAGTAGGAATGTTTATCTGGACCCATATTCATTACACATTAATTAAGTTATACTTAGCATAGATCTAGATAAGTATCGTCATGTAGTATGTAGTAGAACTTTATTATTTTTATTCATCAAATATCTAAGTGTTCAAATCGATTAAGAAAGGGAAAAAGAATCGACCTCGGACGGGACTGAAACCCGCGAGGTAAGGGAAAGATCGCGGGTTCGAGTCCTGTCCGAGGTCGATTCTTTTTCCCTTTCTTAATCGATTTGAACGGTTAGCATAATAAATGCCTCAAAATTTCATTCAAATATCTAAGTATTAGCACTGAGCGGATATCAAACTTGTAGACACTACTAGTGCCACTACACAGGACATTGTATCAATCCTACATTGTTTAATAAAACACAATTAGTTAACTCAACATAATTTTTTAAAATCTTCTTCTCGTGTTTTATTAAATCCTCAAAAATTATAGTCATCTTACAGAACGGGGGATGTTCACATTACGATAAATAACATGAATCACTCAGTCGTGTAGGTATTATTTAATGTACACCAACACCAATATCAAGAGATAACTGAATGTGAACACCTTAAAACTGAGTGCTACTCAAGGCTGTTTATATTCGGCTACCATTAATTGTCCAGTGAGTAGCTCACCACTGGTTCTGTACACAGTCTTGACATTGACTCTTGTGCCGAATAAAAAGTAGATATTATTGTGCCCTCACTAATGTTTCATGGCCGTTTAGATTACATAATGTTGATAAGTAAGTACGTATAACTAAAATTATATTGGGTTCGAATTGGATGTCATTTTGACGTAGTTAAACTAATCTTTAACTATCCTCCTTTGGACGAAACGTCTAATATGGTAATCTATATTAGACGTTATGTGTAGTATAATATATGTTTATATTATTAAGGTAGATTATCCAATCTTATTACTATTATAAATATAAAAGTTAAGACAGATGCATGAATATTTATATCTCAATCACTCCAAAACCGCTGAACGGATCTTGATGCAATTTGAAACAGAGATAGGTATTATAGTCAGAAAAAGCAGATAAGCACGCAGGCAGAGTAAGGGATCCTATCAACATCTTCAGGGTCTATTGACGGAGTAAGTAGTCTCTGATTCAGATTTTACTTTCAGGTTTGGGGGCTCAGGTGGTCACTGCCGTAAAAAAACAACCATACTAAATTATGAAAAGGAGAGAGGTCCCCAGGCTCCAGAGCTTTGGTACAACTGAAATCGAGTGATCCGAAAAGAGAGGTATCATGACCAATGTGAATTGAAACTCACTGAAAAATAAAACATTTAACCTGTTAATACCGTTTAGGGCTATAATGTGAGCATGCCTTTCTAAAAAGTCTTTAAATCTCACAAGAACAAGTTATTTCATGACCATGCAACGTGATAATGAAGTAGTACGGTGCACTATTCAAATGGAAGAGACTTAGATTACGTAAAGCAAGTAAAGCAACAGAAGAAATATATAAACAAGGCTTAGTAACTGAGATAACGTGACCCAGAGTATTTAGTCATCTATTTAAAGAACGAACGCCATTAATTTCGGTGGGACATTATTTACTGAGCTAAGTAGGCACGGAACGGGTTCCTTGTAACACGATAAATCCGGTCGAAAGCCCCGAATAAATCTCATTGGTACGCGATAAGAATCAATGTCTCACGCGACGTAGGTATTTATTTATTTATTCGATATTTATTCGATAGTATATAATATGGAACCCGGAAGACCGGGTGTCGACGAACTCGATATTTCGATGATTTCTCTTTTCAAAAATAAATCGACTTACCGCAAGTTCTTTTTCGAATATGAGAAGGATATGCCGATTCGAGTTTCTCGAATTTCGAATGTTGAATCGATTTGGTTCGTGGTCGTGAGTGTGAAAACGAAGGTATGAACGCGTATTTATTGGACGTGAAAATTATTGCTTCAGTTTTACATACGCGTAAATTCTGATTTATCCGGAGTTATCTTAACGGCGTAAGAGAATTTATTGCAAGACCACATATAAAGGCCCAAAATGTCCCTACTCATATGGTTCGATTCATAATGTAGTAGCCATATAATTATGTTCAAGTGCGAACTTAAATCACTATTTTAATCAGATTCTGAAATATGGGTAGGTATAAGTATTTATTTAGATACATTTTCTTTTGTAAATACATACCTACTATATTATATGCAAAGCAATATCCAAAACAAGGCAATATTCATGCATACAAATACTTACGCTGAGTGGAAATCGAAGCCGTGACCTCCGACGTAGCAGTAGAACCACAGATATCCGATGATATCCGTGAGTAGAACGCTCTACCAATACACAGTACAGGTCATATCATACCGTTTACAGAAGATGCCAATGGGGGAAAGAAAAAAGATCTCTTGTTCGAGCTCTTCCTTTCTACCCCGTAGCCTCTTTTCCTGCCTACTTAGTAGCAGTGAATATATTTCTCAAGACTAATCGAATAGACATATTCGTGCTACGAAAAACATGACTCTACCGCCTAAACGTTTCTTCTATTATTATGCAATGTATTTATGTTGTTTCTGTTTAAGCTTCAAGTTTTACGACCTCACACAACCATCTAAACATTCCTGTTTACCCATCCAAATATATTACTTAAGTTATATGCCTCCACCGGCACGTAAAAATGATTTATGTTTAAAATAATTGAGTAAATCAAAATATATTCGAGTGAGATCTCATAATCTAGACTAATATGAGCTATAAACTGAGTTTATGTGTTTGTGCCTTTGTTCCGGGATCTAATCTGAGGAAGCTGTTTCTTTAACTGACTTTTGTTTGTTGTTATATTTTATGCGAGAAGTTAGTTAAATGGCGATGACATTATGTAGAAAAAAATAGCGGAAATACTGCGGTGACCATTTCAGAAAACATTTATTAAGACACTACCTAATAAAATCTGTAATTAATTGATTTATACGTAGGTGGACACTTTCATTTATTTCTAGAGCTAGTAGGGAATGCTCGTGGATATTATCAGTATTGATAGTCTCGGGAATAGCAAATCTTTTACTTAAATGGGTTTTTGTTAAATAAAATAAAGGTTCCATCAAAAGTGGCATGGGAATTCTTGTCACTATATGAGTATCTATTGAACTAAAAATACTATGATTGGGAATGTTATAGAAACTGTGTAGCCACTAGCAGTGCCTCACAATTTCACCTGCGTAAAATTTACATTTGGGCCGCAGTGTGAGAAATGCTTATAAATATTTAAAAAGGGTGTCTATAGGTACAAAATAGGTATAATGAGTGATCAGAATATTCACACCTGTTTCTTATCTGAATTGTAAATTGTATGTGGTGTCAGAAGAAAGACAAAAGTGACGGTTAAAATGCTTAAATAATTACACCAGTAATAGTAGGACCTACTATTTTAATGTAAGACCAATATTATATTGTAAGTGGGTACATATATTTGAAAAAATAAATATGTATGTATGTAAATAATTGTGCATGGCTGTAGTATATTGCGTTAAATAATCTACTAACAAAGGAAAATTATTTCATAAGTTCTCTTAAAACATATAGATAAGTAAGCCTAGTGGTAGGGGTAATGGACTGCTGAGACGAGTTCTCGGGTTCGATCCCAGGTTTTACCATGGCACACACCAATGACTTTTCGATGCTTTTCGAAGTTATGTGTGTATTTATCGCAGGTTTATAAGTGCCCGGTTAATGGCAATAGGCTCGCCACCTATTACATTGGGACCTAAACATAAACGGCGAAATGTGGGTGCTAGCACCTCTGCCTACCCCTTAGGGGATATAGGCGTGAGTTTATGTTATGTTATGCAAGTAAGTACATTTATACACAGTGATTGTAGGCAAGTAGTAAACTCCATTAGATCTATTAGCCATCGACGATGGAGGGTTAACACAATGAAAATATAGGCCAATCGTATCACCACAGTTACGTAAGCGCACACTGCTCGTGTTCTCACATTTAAGAGGTTTATTTTCGCTCTAAATGTTTGATTTATACCAAACCTACACGAACCATGAAACAATTCCGTCATTTCTTAATGTAAAAATGTATAAAATATGTCTAATAAATTACCTGCGCTTTCAAAATGTTTTGTACCACTTATAAATAAATGAATTCGATTAATTTGAAACGTGCTTTGAGTAAATTTTGTTCAGCTAAAAGAGTTAAGGGTATATTTTTCATTTACTGACTAATTCTAATAAATTACCATTGCAGTTCGCTATTTGCAGCATGCAATAGAGAAAAGCTGGCTTTTGCTTTATATTTATAAAATTTATGTCTATAGAATCAACCTTTGTGAATAATATTAATGAATTTACTAATTCTTAGTAATTATTGTGATTGTGAATAGAAAATTTAGTTAACTTTTATTTAAGGTTTTATTTAGTTATTTAAACGGGGCGTGAAAAAAGCATTCGTTGAGGTCGTGAAACTAAGGACAAGGCAGCTCTTAACTTAATGGCCTCGACAACTGTCGACGTAGAGAATTCATCCATTCTTAAATCAAGTGATGATTTTAGAATGGATGAATTTCAAAATGGTGGTTTTTACTTTTTGAATTTCGCCTTAGCTTTATCCAGCCCATCGGGTACAGTAAAATTGATGAACAACAAGACACACGTGAAAAACATACCTTCCTTAGCAGTCGGATAAAAATTAAAAAGATGTCAGTTTACTTCATTTAAAAAGGTGAACTAAATTAATCCTCAAACTGCACTTGACTGTTAAACTCGTACTCCATCACTTCAACTGTAAATTGAATTATGTGCCTACTTCAACTTTGGGAGACTGAAGGTGATTTTTATCAAAAATAATTTGTTATTAACCTTGTCCGAGACCTTCTACAAGTCAGTGCACTGTTATAATATAACAAACAGAAATGACCCCTGGTCGTGCTGTATAATTATTTTAAGATTAACATCTGCCTTGTACCTAAGTAGGTAAGTTGACAGCTTTTTATAAATATGTACTTGAACATCGATGATACGTATCTATAACGACTAGAGTAGTGAAAAATATTATCAAAATACTATCAAAATAGATATACTCTAGTTAAACAAACAGTAACAATTAATTATAGTAAGATTTATATATGGAATATAAAACTAGTTTAAAGAACTCCTAACTTTAGTCACGCGGCTCTTATCTCCAGATGAGGATTTTTCAAGTTCTAATGGAAGATCTGATTGTTACGTAACGTAGTGCGGAGTGTACACGATATGTTTCATAACCGAAATACAGGGCAACGACCCCTGTCCGGGGAGTGTGTCGGTTGGTCGAGGCCACTGCGAACGTTAATCATAGCGATATACTTCATATTACAATCTGGAACGCGCTGACATTAGAATATGTTATTGAAGATTTTTGTCCAGTCAACTGATAGGACCTACTATTCAATCTTAACTTAACAATATTCAGTGTAGGTAGACATTAATCTGGTCTGAAAATAACAGAAAATTAATGAATAGTTACTTGTTGTTTGTTTCAGACCTGGGTTCATGAAACTAAATCTTTATTAGGTAGGTACAATTTACGTTTACCTAATATTCATCGAAAGTATTTTATTTTTTTGTTCAGAAACACCCTGCAGTATATGAAACTTACATTTATTACGTCAGCCGAGCTCAGTGAACGAATATTTCTTCAATTTCAATAAGTGAGAACATTTGCGTTAACAAACAGTTTTGAGTCACTGAAGCATGGGCAGAAAACTATGCTTAGGTAGGCACCGTGCCACGCACGCAAGCCAGCACAGTACTAACATTTGCCAAGCAAAATCTAGTATTATTGTAATATATCCTAGAGATTATAATCCTGTAATTAATGAAATGTTGACGCTAGCCGCATGCTCGGACACACATACATCGTGCGTCACAATTTAAACGGAGACATTCTGCATCGAAATTTACACACCAATATATTTTTTTAATGTCACTGGCATCGGATACTTGGCCTTTTGCCATTGTTACGGTGCGTGAGGTGAGATGCACGCGGGGCGGGGGATGGGCGTTACGAATGGAAATCAATACTAACTGCACACTACTCCACTGCTGCATTGCTCCAGTATAAATCAACCCCTCTGCCGGCACCCCGTTGCTTGCCAAACATTGCGTTATTCTATTATCAGTTATACTACTCAAGCAAAAGAGTACAGTTTTGAATGATAATAGAATAAGAACGGACGCGAAACTATTGAAAATAATATATCCATAAGTCTTTTCTTTGACATTTTATAAGGATATTTATTAGAGTTTTGGTTTACAATATTTAGGCGCGGTTATTTTTGACATAGAAGGAATTCTTTTGATGATAATTAATTATGATCTACAAATGATTTTATAACTCTATTTTGTCATTTAAAGTACATATTTAGGTACAATTTTAAAATTAAAGTAGGATGTAGAACATAAAATAAAATTAAAAAACAACGTGGTAGGCCTACCAAGCCTACCTAGGTAATGTACCTACTTACTTCAAGAGGTTACTTTTAATCTGACATTTAATTCACGTAAATCTCGAATCTACTTATCTGATTTCCTTGGTTTCTGTTTAAGCTAAGGGCAATGTAATCTAGTCACGTTTTAACTACCTATGTTGCGCAGGCGCAGGCGTAGTGAGGTAGAAGTTTAGGACTCACCATTTTATTTTAAAAAAATACATAAAATTACTGGTAAATGTCAGCATTGTATTTGATATTAATTAATAAACAGCTGCTGATGCAATGTTTTTCCAGCTGCACTTTGTACTTATCTCCTTACAAGCATTTATTTATCACACTTTCAGCTTGCTTTTCGTACATCGTAAATATCAATATTATGGTTTTAAAAATGCTGCGGTTGACCTGTAAGAGGTCACTGACATGTATTTTAAATCAGAAATGTATTCAAATTTGTCATTTATCTCGCTTGCGAAGAGACATTCCGAGAAATCAAAAGATTTATTATCTTTTCATTTGACCTCTGCTATAACGTCAGTACATATAACATCGGATTTCTTTCCGTGCGAAGATGCCAGTTTTTTAGTAAACAAATACAATAATATATTTTCTGAAGTACCTAAGCACCTAACCGGGTGTAGGATTACCCGGCCTAGTACACACAGGGCGGACAGATAAGGAACAAGCTCCGCTCACGGCTTGCACTAACTCTCCTCTCCTTTATTTATTACGCGCTACGTGCCCGAAGCGAGCGATCCTTCGACCAACTCTTTGTCATAGCCAAGAAACTAATTGTCAAACAATTATGGTCTTTATGCTCCAGTAATTAAGAACAAGAAAGGACATGTATTAGTAAAAATAAAGTTGTTAAGTAGTTCTAATTGATAACGCGCACTGTATCTGGTATTGTCATGATTTAAAAGCGTCTTTGGAATCCGATTCGCGATTTATGTGTAGTCTGTGTAGTACGTTCTGTACTAAGCTTTATTTACTGCATTGAATGTGACGAGGATGCTTATCGAAATGTAGGTATAGTCTTTTCAACTATATTTTATGTCAGATCAAGAATTCTTACTAGAGAAATTGCAAGAAATATCGAAGTCATAGGTATATGATCACTCAGATAAAAAAAATACCTCATAAGATTTACTACCCACATAATTGGTTAGATTACGCTATAATATGCTAATGAAAGTGCTTTTAGCGAAACCTAGACAATTCATTACACCTAATTAGGTAAGTATACTTTACTTTAAAAAACCTGTTATTTTTAATTCATAAATTATTTATTTCACCGTCAAAAAATGTTCCAAAAAGTTTTAACCACATTTTACCAGACAATTATTGTATTTAAAAAAATCACTAAAACACACACCTACATACAGAAATAATATTATTATATTAGACATAGGAATCAGTATTCATTCAAGTTAAAATTCTATACGCTAGAAATTACAGACACCCTATCTTTCTCCACTCTACTAAGGGTGTCCATGCTTGCACAGTAAATATAAAGACAGGCAGCAGCTGAGATATAATTTATCGCCGCTCGCGAACAGCGGCCATATTTAAAATTCATACCATGCAAATTAGTCAACTGCGACGCTAAAGCAATTACCAAAGCTTTAGTCCGTAAATCGAAAAATGGTTTATGTGTTAGCAACAAGTTAAGAAATAAATAAAACTGGACTTGCCCGTTTTGGTGGTATTTGATAGCTCGTTCTCTTTCCTGCAATATGGTGATTTATATTGAGAAAAAGAGAAGGAAGATCAGATGAATTACCCGTTCGAAAACCAGTTTATCATCGGTGCCTAAAGGTGTCCTTTTTTTGCGAACGTGGTAGGCGTCGATGGCTGCGCTTATTGTGTTCTTCGAAATTTGAGGACCCGGAATTTATGCAGCTTTGTTTTTATTTGCGAAAAAGAATCTGCTTGATACTGATATGGTATTATTAATGATTAGTTTTTAAGCTTATTGTTTGGTTTTATAGATCTTATTTATTTGCGCTTGTTACATTAATGTTAAGTTAATTTAACTATTAGGTATTAGAACTAAAAAATGTTACTTATCTACTTATTAGGCGGAGTTTTACCTACTTTACACAATTTGCCCGTAATTTATGCAAAGCAAGTGATAAAAGCCTGTTTGATAATTTGTTACAACTTGTAACTGTCACACTACCTTCTTCGCACGCTTTTGAACATCTTATGTTCTAGGCATTTAGTCAAGTAGGTACCTACATAGGAATCTTTAGAACTAATGGGTTATATCTGCAAAGCTCTAAAATTAGGAAGCAACAGGATTTTGACCTTTAACACCATAGCGATAAGGAATACTGAACGAGTTATCAACTTTTTAGAAGTTATGTGTATCTGCGTTGACCTCATCTCTATTAGATGACTCATAACTGACTTTGAAAATAGAACAGGCTTCCAGACTTCAATCTTTGAAGTGATGTGAACCTTAACGTTCACTTAAAAGTTTGAAATTTCATATGTGGTGTCATTTCTTGCCCAGTTAGTAAATTTTTGTAAGAAGGGCAATAAATTATTACCTAGTAACTATGTTCTTATTTAAATAATTACGTTATCGTTAACACTTAGTCGTGTACAGTGATAAGTGGTAAGGTACCTTACACCTTTACTTGAATGTTTTGCAAATGTTTATTCATGATTTACGATGAATACTTATCCATTTGAATTATATGTTCTTTCACACGCACATTGACTTATGTTTGTGTAATGAGGTAAATAATATGTATGGGTTTCGATTGTGGGTTCAACTTCTTTTACATTCTTCGACGACTTTATAACTGGCGATTATAGTACATTATGGTACAAGTGAGCAACGTTGGTGATTACCGCCGAGGCGCCATTGAGACCCGAGCCGCCAGGCGAGGGTCTTAAGTCAGCCGAGGACGGTAATTATCATGCTCACACGTGCCATACGACGTTTTACAACACACTTGCGAATAAAATAATACTACAAATACTAAATAAACAATACTACAAATTAATTCGTTTTCCTATGCGCGCGCATTTAACAATGGCGGTCGACCATATTTAAAAAAAAATGAGGTTTGAACTTAACTTTTTTTTACTCTGTTTTTTCTGTACTTAGAGAAAAAAAAAGTTAAATTTGAGCGAAAATTTTGTTTATTACACAAGTATTACAAGTTGAAATTATTTATTTAAATACGAAAATGCATCAAATGACCATACAATAGGCGTATTAATTTATTCGTACTATTAAACACGTTATTTTTTGTATCAAAACTTTTTTTAAACATAGACAATTATAGACACTTCCTATAAAATTTAAAAAAGAATCTATAACTCATTTTTGTGAATAATAGTAATGAAAAAGTCACAGTTTTATAATAGGTGTCATTCCGTGCTTAATTGCGGTAAAATAATATCACTGTTATGAGCAGGTGTGTTGTAAATTGTTTTTCATGTCTTTTATTTACATAAATATTTACGTTATGTATTTTTACTGAATTATTTTCATTTTGACAGTCTTTTCAAAAATTGAGAAACCACTATCTTTAATTCTTCATTAGGACTTTGGTGATACTTCATTTATAAATGTATACCCAACTTAACCTAAAAGACATAATTAATACAAAACTGGTACTAAATAGATTTTTCTGGAAGATTTTGTTATGTTTTTTTTCATTTTTGCTAATTTAAGTTTCATTTATTGTGGGAGAGAAGATAATTATGGCAAGGAATAGTTGCGAAAATGATAATTGACAGAATACTATGGATGAAAATCACTGATTTCGCAGCCCTCTATAGTTCGGACTAGAGCAGGTAGATTATGATGACAATGATGAGAACGAATCTAGAACCTTATTATTTGTTGTAGTCGTTTCAAAATAGTGAGTTATTTCCGATCTGGATTCCGAGGAGACGAATTCTTTTTTCTTATAGAATGTTTAGAAGTCGTAGTACCAACTATTCTCAAAGCTACGAAGATTAAACAGCTGGCTGGTGAAGTTTTAAAATAATGGAGTTTGCGTGGCGTGGTGCAGCGCGATGTTGGGTGACTGCTATAAAGTAGGCGCGCGTGCAATTTATACTCGTACTCGTTCAAAAGTTGGCCCAACGAGCTCGGACAAATTGGAGCTTTTTAATAAACTCCTACGCTGAAGTGAAAATTTTAAGCTTTTCAGTTTCTTTAGCGAGTTATATTTTCTCCATTGATGTATTATGCCTATCGGTTAGGAGTTTAGGAGAGACTTTTCAATAAGCCCTGTACGCATAATAGCCATAGGGGTAGGCAGAGCTATATAATTAAAACACATAATCTCGAAACCGGAATTGCTAGACCTAATATTGCTGTTGAGAATTATCTAAGAGAAAAAAACCGGAGTAATGCATCACGAAATCCGCTTCGATGTAGCTACCCACAGATATATTTACCATCTTCGAGTCCTACTATCATCATCATTTATTTCTATCAGGGATTCAATACATATCTCTAATAGTAATGTGAGTGGCCATAAGAGTATAATTAAAGGGGTACTTAAACTATCATGGCCCTTCAGGATTTAGCTGTATTCCAGCTATATCTTGCTTTCGGTGAAAAAAGAGATGAGAATACATCTTAGTCCTGTCAAAAATTTGTTTTCATACCGAATCATCACCTTATTATATTGTGAAACCAATTAAAATATGTTGAAACAATGGAAGCAAGATAAGACAAGTTAACTTACCGAGATACTTTCTTTTATTATACACCTACAGCCCCGATAACCAATACACACTGATCGTCTTGAAATTTACGAGCCACTTACCGCTAACAAACAATTACATCTATATCAGATTGAAAAGCAAATAGAACATGGGCTAACTAAGATTGCATTGTGTTTGTACTTGCCTCGAAGAAATAGAGCGATGTGTATCTTCCAGGGAACAGTTTAATGACTAACAAGTATAACAGAATTTCTACTTAAGTTTCGTTTACTTACTATACCTAGGATATGTCTATGTCCTTTTGCATATCTTTATACTGCCTTAACGTTTTGAGGAGGATTTAGTTACCTACTGCCTAGCTGTGATAATCCCTACTAATATTATAAATGTGAAAGTAACTCTGTCTGACTGTTTGTCTGTCTGTCTGTCTGTCTGTCTTTCACGCCCAAACCACTGTACCGATTTTGATGAAATTTGGTATAGGGGTAGATTAGACCTCGAGAAAGGCTATGTTTGGTCGCGATAACCGACATCCACGCGGGCGGAGCCGCGGGCAAAAGCTAGTAATTTTATATCGTGGGAAAATCAATCAGTCATGATGAAAAATTTATTGTAGGTACAGGAATCAGGCCTGAAATAGATCAGAAATCTTATGTTAAAATATTTTTTTTGGGTTCAGTCTTAGTAATCAAAATCTAAACATACCGTTTTGACAAATGCTTTTAAAGCTACATGTACCTGTAGATGATTTTGCGTGCGTACTTACCTGAAAAGAAATAAAAACATATTCAATAAAGATAAGTAGGTAGGTACTTAATAGGTAAATTAGAAATTGGAATATTGTATGTAGGTACCTAATGTAAATCTGATCTCGATCAATCAGCACATATTTATTACACACTACACCCTGTAACTTAATATACTTACAATAGATACAGAGTGTGACTTCAAACAAGTTCTAGATAGATTTATGCTAACCAATCTACAAACTTGCTTGTAAATCAATCTGGATTAACTTAATAGGTACAATATAGCTAACAAGATTTACATAACAGCCTGTAGAAACATTGATTGAAAATGTTTATGATCACTTCGATCAAAGTGTGTGTGTGTGTTATGTGTGTCTCCATGTAGCACATATAATAATGCCACAGATAAAGAGTAGTTTAGGCTTTAGAGTAAGCCTAGGGTCTGAAGGGGTCACATCAAGATCTTCGATGCCCAAGCGACGCTCTCCTGCAAGACCTGCTGACGTATGCGTCTAACGCGCTGCACTTAATGGTCACCCCTATAGGTATGGTGCAAAAGAAACAAAAATGTTCTTGTACCTCCTGTCTTCACTACACCATAAATACTTTACACCCTAAGTGTTTCTCGCCTCCTAATATCCCATATTCTTTCAACAGGCGTGAAAAAGAATCTGTCGAGGCTATCAAACTGAAAATCACCATCTATAGCATCATTAGAATCTAAAATTGTTATCTTTATTTTTAGATGTGTCTCGTAGCGTTTCATGGGCTATGAATAGAAATTGACTAGAAGAGTAAATAAATATGTAGTCAAATTCATTCCGTCATTCTTTTCTCCAGCTATGTTACTTCTTACATCGTACAATAAATATGGGAATATTTGTGTTACCACGTAGACTAAGTCGTATTTGATAAAACTTGTAATGTTGAGTTACGTTCTAGAATTACTCTTAAGTTATTGTCGTGGTCAGTGAGAAGTTTCTATACACAAAATTTATACCTTGATGTGATTCACTTGAAACTCAATAAAAATAAACTTTAAATACCAAAAAAAAAAATCAAGTAGGTGTGCCATAGACTTTTAAAGCTTGTATGAACATTTTTATACCTTATACCCTTAATTTCGCAAAAAACAGTAGGAAGGTGAAAATAAACTATACTATAAATAACTATACTATAAGCGGGTTCCACGAGCAGCTAGTAAGTACCAATAAATTACATTTAGTAAACAAAGGCTTGGTCTTTTCGAGTCCTTAGATAAATTGTCAACCGTAGCATTTTATAATAGTCAATAACAATGGACAATGAGTAATTATGGGTTTGGTAATAAAATATTGTGACAATATTCAATTTATGTGTAAATCAATGAGATACCGAGCAAGACAACGAGCCATGTAGGGAGTCTCTGGAGTAATTATAAGCAATGGTCTTTTTGTGTAAAGTGACCAAATACCTATACGTTTATTGACGATTTTACATCTACGCGTGCTGCGGAGATAGGACGTAACTTTACTGTACTAGTAAGAAATCGAAATTCGGTAGAAACCTGCGTAATGTCGGTAAGGAATAAAAAATATTAAATAAAATAAAAGCAATTTATTCTCTATTGCAATTTATTCTATTTTGCAGTTTATAACTAAGTAGGTATATAGAGATACCTACTATATGTACGGCAGAATTGCAAATGTGGTAATTAAGAGATTTTATTAATTAATTATACTACCTACCCATATTTCGTGCAGATTTTTTTTTATCCTAATGATTAGTTTAAAAAGCTATTCTTTTCCACCGCACGCACTATACACACCTAATTGGATGACTTCTTCAGTGTTTAAAAAATCATAATCAGTCATCTTTATGTAATTTAATTACGTATTAAATTGCACCTGCTTTGATGTAGAGTGTGATTAAAGAGTAATTAATATCTAACCGTAGTACTATAAATAACGAATATATATCAAAATTTTAATTATATGGTTAAGAAACAGAAGCTATATTACTAATTCGTATCGAGGCCTACTGGGGAGACTTTGGTACAATTATTGACTTACCTTGTCTATGAACACCAGAAATTGAGAGGAGAGCCTATAGGTTTTTATAAGGCATATTAACAAACAAGGCTCTGGTTATTACCAGAGCCTTGTTTGTTAATATCGTGCCTCGTTTATCAATCAACTGGTATGCTGGCTTGTTCCGAAGCTCTTGGTGAAGGCTCATACAATGTCCCAAAGTGCAAGTTTTGGGTGCAATTGTGACTGACTATGAAGATGATAAATAGTGTTATAGTAGGTAGGTTAAGTGCTCGCAGTCGTAGGTAGTCAAACTGAAAATATAAGCAAATGATTTGTCTGATGGAATATCCTAATCCTACCTATATTCTTGCAATAGAACTTTACCAACTTTACTTAGAAAAGTATAAAATTTGTACATCTGTGTTATGAGCCTTGTATATCCGAACACTACGGTGTCTAAAGATCTAAGAGAATGAGCTAGAAGTACTCTTTTTTCCAACAAAAATATAAACATACGAATTGTGAACCTCCTCCTTTTTTAGAAGTCGGTTAAAAACATAAAATAAATGTCGAGATTTTCTGTGAGGTCGAGTGATTGCCGCAATCGCATGACTGACTCCAAATTGTAATGGGTCGTCTCGTTCTACGAGTTCTACCCTAGTTTCGGTAAACACAATTTGATGTGAAATATCTGTGATGAACGGAGCTTACAAGCTCGTTACTGTATTCATGTTTCCCATCACTTAATTCTAAGCAATCAAACACGTAGCGGACAGTTAACGAACACAGCAATCCCAACTGTACCGCAAGAAAATCAATAATTCATGCCAATCATTGTTATAATTTTCGCCAGATTTTTTATTTTCGCAATCGCGAAACGTTTACGTTCCAAGTCCATATGGTTTCGTTAACCAGTGAATCAATGGGCGCAGACACGCTATCGGCATTTCTCGAATGTTTCCACTTCTTTTGAAACGGCCGCTTCAAGTTTCAACTTTATCTGACTTAACGGGAAACTGGTCCCGCTTTTTACCAACTTTTTCAAATGTGGGGCTACGAAGTCAGCGGGATTAAATGCTTTGTTCTCAGCTAAAGTTCAGTAGTAGTTATATTGCCCTACTGACACAGCCTATACGCGTGCAAGCATGACGAAGGCCAACACCATACTGTCGTGTTAACGCCCTTGTAATTCATGCTAGTTATCTTGATAATGAAACGAAAGTTTCCTAACCTTTTCTTTCAAATTGGGTTCATTTAGATAAAACATCAAGAACAGTATAATTTTATTGTTATTATAATTACTAATTTATAGAAAAAAGGTGTGAAATAAGTACTCCTATTACAGATCGTTCAAATAATAATTACTATGAAAAATTATACAATACATTACATAGGTAGCTATGCCTATTGGTTCACTACACGCCAAAGTTCGAGAACAATAGCAATTCTAGAATTCAATCGCTTATTTTATAGCTCCGTCCAAAGATTTATTATTTCGAAAGTCCCAACGACAATTTTCGTGCCCGATAAGGTAGCAATTTAAGTATGCCTTGGTTGGGTCACCGGGGATCCTTGTAGAACCTCATCGTCAATTAAAGCCTACAGCCTAACTATATTTTGATTGAGCGTAGACGATTACAATTTTACGGGCAGTTTTTTTATCTGTAACTTGGATAGTTAACCGTGTGATCGTCTACTTGTAATAGTTGTAATCATACTCTTGATTACAGGTTAAAAGCCATGAAACGATTACAGTTACGGTAGTGATGAGTTAAATTCGTTACGTAATCAAGCATTATGACCTGAGAATTACAATTACCTCGTTAGAAAATTATGCTTACGGGATTTACTATTTCTTAATTTAGTTACTGCTTTACGTTGTATTAATAAGTTAGTTATTGTATTGCTTTAATTGACTATTTTAGTAAATTTTATTTTATATGGTTGGCAAGTATGTACCTTTTGTCTTACAGTGGAATGGTATAATTTTTGGACCTGGGATCTGATCAATGGTGGACTATTAAACTGGATGGATCATACCACCGCAGTCTTCATGTCCTCAGCAGTGGTGAGCGGTCCCTATAACACTATTCCGACCGGCTTATCTTTGATGGTAGATCTCTACCTTTTAGATCTCATGATACGTGACAAACTAAATAGCAATAAAAAAATTCTACCGGCTTCCTTTTTGAAAATTTTCGCCCTTAGCCACTGGTTAATCATTTTTTACACTTAAACAGTCAACATAATATTTTTAAATATTTTTTATGGTCCTAGTGTAGTTATCAAGTGTTATATTAATGTAGTATAACATACACTTAGTCATGATTAATTACAGGTACAGTTCTCATGCGTAACATTAAATATACGTTAAGTTCAATAAAGCCCTGCACTCATTGGAGTTGTGGAAGCAAAAATAATTGACTTAAATTATATATCACATTACATTGAACCGTATACAGTTATAGACCTTATTGAGGTCGTATTCCAGGTAAGACCCTGATAGGTAAACATAATCAACGTATTTCAGCTTTATTGACAATTTTATTGAAATGGTTCTATTGTAATGACTCTAACGGCAATGAAATTGTCTTGTTGATTTCATTGTATAAGCTTACGCATAAGTTTATGTGTGATCGACAGTTCCTGAGTTTGATATTCAAGTTGAGCAAGTTTAGTTTTAGCAGCAACACGGAGTCTGGAAACGTGCTCGGTAGATGACAGCAAACCTGCCCTATTACCGACGTAAAACTAAAAAAAGTGTAGAAATATTTTTTTATAATAGGCATGTTTAGTCCGTCAATTGACCTCTGCTTGATGGTGGATATGAACACAGTTCTACTTACCATTTTACAGGTTTATAGGTAACGTTAACGCACAATACCGCGTGTTGTAAATGTTTAAAGGTAACGAGAACAGTTTGCTATGAACTAGGAACCTAAGGGTCTACCCTACATCCCCTTGATTGCAGGTCAGCGGAGGGGTTATATCGGACTCGATTCAACTAAAACCGCATGCCGTCTCGAGTGGCGGGGCGATCATTCACTTAACTCAAGAAAATAGAAGCCCGGGGCTATCATTCATCCAACACCAAAAATAGAATCGCTAGGAAAACGTGGTAAATGGTTAGACTGTACAGTTAGGCAGGGAATCTGAATGATAACATTTACGTATCTGCTGGCATAAGTAATTAGGTAGGCATGTAACGAAATTAAATAGAAGGTATTTGCCGACTTTCGACTGCATACGAGTTACGAGCTTGCAACAGAATTAATTGTTTCAACCTGGAGGAACGGTTAGGGTTAGTTGTACCTAATCTTATTTGTCACCAACAATATTATCAAATAGGTTTATTGGGTCCACATGGAAGACGTGATTGCACTGCTTGCGTGCCTATCAACAAAATACATGTGCGTCTTCTGTTGATAATTCCTAGTCTAGTAGGCACCCAGTACCTACGTAGGTATAGTAGTTAAAAATGCAAATTTTGTATGTTATTTCACGGTAGCCATTGGAAACAATATTTTGAAACATGACTACCCTGATTGGACATCTTACTAATATTTAAAAAAATGTGAATAGATTGTGAGGAAAGTCGTATGGATGAATGAGATTTGGGTACAATTTAGAAATAGTCTGGAATAGCAAATTACCTACACTAATTTTTTCCCAGAAATAGAAAGAGAAAGTTCAGTATTTTACGAAAATAGCACTAGCTAGAACTAACTGAATGATGTGATTTATCTATAAAGAAACCAATCAATAATAAATTAATGAAATGCAACTGTTGAGTAGCAAAGGAATACAAAAGCCACATTAATATTCTGCCACGACAACGAATCATTAGGGTAATTAATACAAAACAAGACTTCGGAGCATACTGACTATTTTATTGTATAATAAATCTTCTATTAATAATTCAAGTCGAGTAAGAAATTTAACAATAGCGCTTATTTTTTAATTTAGCTTATAGATCTCGGGCGAGCAATTCGCTTCGATTATTTCACCTTCAAATATATCTAAACTATAAATATTATTGTATTTTGTTATTTAGCTATTAATTTGTGTTAAAATCTGAAGAATTCTCTATAGGTCTGAATATCTATAGAGAAATGGCGAGTATGGGAGCGATGTCTCTGAATTAGTTTGGCCAAGACGTTACTGTTACTATTCGTCGTAACAAGTAAGTAGGTGCATTCAAGATAATATCATCTGTTACAACTTTTTAAGTAACAGAAGATTTATGTATAAAGAATAATCTCGAACGACGATCAACACATAACTTTACAAATTAGCACTTACGTTTACAACCACAATTAACGATATTCTAATAATTTATTATAAGCATATTTTAATTGGGTAATTATAAACCTATAAAATTCAGTTACAAATCATTATACATCATAAAACTGACTTTTATACGTCAATCAACTAAATAAAGGAGTAATTGAATGATTTAATCTATCTATACGTCAGCTGACACCGATCACATCATTTCGTTCATAAATAATAAGTTTCACTTTTCCATATCTCATACCAATTACGCTTCAATAAAAGTGAAATGAAATTCAAATGATACAGAAAATGAAATATCACTATACGATATTTTAATTAATTTATATAGTTTAACTGAAATCGACTCTGGGGCATTTGTGATGAAAGTGTAACAGTAAATTGGATCGTTCGTTACCGCAATCGAGTTGATCATCGTTCTATATGATTTTTATCGATACTTTGTGTCGGCATCATTAGTATTTTATGATTACATTCTAAAATATTGGAACCTCTCAGGTATAACCTGTCAAAATGAATATAAATGTTATAAAACTGTGCTTATTGGGACATAAGGCACTTAGCGAGTTTTATAAAACTACAAGATATGCGCGGAAAACATAACCCTTCTTGACAGTCGGGTAAAAAGAAAGTCTATTGAAAAGGACCTCAACGAATGGGATATAAACATGTGAAGAAAGAAAGTTCATGGTGTCCAAACAAAATGTCGAAACAGTTTTTCAGTTCTTTTTTTTTTTAAGTAAGACACTTCAACTTGACTTCACCTCGCCTGATATTAAGCTTCCTCGGGTACCTCTTCTGCGCACTTTTTGAATGATGCGTACCTATACTAAACTAAACTACTACGGTAAACTTTATTTTTCGAGTGCTGACTATGCAGATGTGTAATCTAGTAAGTACTCACTGTACTTACCTACCTACCCAGTAGTTACTCGTTCATTCATTCTCCATTTAAAATCTTAGCAACAAGGTATTGACAATATTTGAGTTCGTTAGCAACATCTCATGAACATAAATGCCCACCGCAAATCCATTTTTCGATGAGACACGATATTTCAATTTAACCCGGACTTACCTACCTAAAAAAAATAATTAAAACTATCTAATATGTTCTAAACATTTTTTTCCCAAAACTTTCTGCGTGACCCGATATACCTCTACCTATAATTATTTTGTATTGGATGGGAAACATCCGTTCATTTACCTACGTGGTATTACCGGCATTAGGTACTTACTTAACATGTAGAAGGTATACATACCTAACTGTTTTGAAAGAGCAGCGTTACCCAAAGTTTATTGTGCTCTGGTCCGACTATTGTAAAGTTTTGGGTTCTAACGTGATGTGAGTCACAAATTCACAATGGGTCCGAGCACATGTTTTTTAATCTTCCAAGTGCATAGGTATAGGGAAAATCAAAATTCAAGTTTCATACATACATACATACATACAATTACGCCTTTATCCCCGTAGGGTTAGGCAGAGGCGAATTAACACCCACATGTCACCAATCATTGTATTAGGTACCACGTAATAGGGGGTGAGCCAACGTGAACCAACGGTTGTATTAGGTACCACGTAATGAGCCTATTGCCGTTTTCCGGGCACGTTTCAATGGAATTTAATAAAATCACGTAATATTTCTATTAGGTAAGTTTAATAAAATAAAACCGGGCTAATGCAAATCATACATACTCCATTTGCCTAGGCACTTAACCAAAGGTAAACAATCTTATTTTAAAAGCAACTTCTTATCAACACACATATTATACAAATAAACTAGTTAGCGTAGTTTATTTTGTGGTTTGATTTAGGTTTTGTCTTTAAAATAAGTTGCTAAGCAGAAAAATATTAATAAACTAATTTTTAAAATAAAATATCAAAAAGATACATCAAGATTGTTTACGTTAAGTTAAGTAAGTAGGTACCTAAACAAATGAAGTACCTACCTAATGTCTCTATTTTAAGATTATATTTTAATAAACATTCTGACAATGCTGTGAGGCCGCATTTTATGTTCGTGGTCCGAGGCTAGTGAGCCACTACTTGAGAAACGCTGTATTAGAGCAAGTAATTTATTGCTTGAGCAACTTGGCGAGGATCTCTAACTATACACCTGCACCTAATAGGTAATCGAAATATAATGATAGAGAGTGCCTTCAATTCAATCAATTATTAGGTATATGCTACTGTGAATTTCGTGACGGAAAAATCGTATAACAATTTGCTCCATCGGAAATCGAATTGTATTTTAACCACAAAATAAATAGGTAGGTGCAGAAAGGTCAAAATTGGACTTGCCTTGACTTACATTATATCTAAATCGATTCTTTCACGACTATCACGAGAGCTTTTCTTTTTTGTTCACATATATAGCGTGGCGGTAAAATGTAGCTTTTATGTAGTAAGAATACTGTGACTATTTTTTAGAATATATAAAGCTTAAAAAAAGCTTTAAAAAGAATTTAAGCTTAATTATGGTAGCGATGATTATACCTGTCCAGTTTTGATCTTTTATACATATTAAACTTGGACAGCTACCAGTACCTACTTACCTACCTCTAAATACGCCACAGGCTAGCTATATTAGCTTACAGCATAAAAAAATTATACTCTAATCTCAGTTTTCAGCAAGTACAACTGTCTACGAATTCTTATGAAAATAGAAAATATTTCGGATATTTTTAGTCCATCATATCAACATAGGTAGGGATCCAACGACACGATGGAGGCTTATACGAAAATTATTCATGGGCGTCTCGGTGTAGCCACGCGAAAGGATCTCAGTATGACGCCGGATAAACTCACGGATGAATACATTTAAATAGTAAACGCGACACTACATTGGATTTACAGCAGTATAATGCAGCGGGGTACGTAAGTCCCATTACTCACGGATATAACTCGTAGTGTTATAAATATGGCGATCTGACATGCTTTAGAACCTCGTCCGCCGTTACTCTAAAACCACAAAAGGGTTTGTTAGTAGAACTTATGAAGAATGGCTTTCGTGCTTGCCCACGCTTAAGAATAGAAGCACGCCATTGTGCAGTATATACTATATATATTATAGTTATCCTAGTTATATTATTCGTATAGGTATAGGAATATAGGTACGTCACTTTCTACCGATTTAGATGTGAGTACATATTTAGGTATGTAAGTTCAAGTAGGCGCCTGGCGTTCATTGGTCTTCATATCACTGGTTGACGCCTATTAAAAGCTTATTGGTATTGAAGACAATATGTCCGTCTGTTCTTAAATGCAATTACTATCTTAAGTTTATACACCACAGACGACAGGCGAGGCATCAATCAAAATAAATTAGATCAGTCAGTAAAGAAAATAACATAACTTTTTAAATATGGCTATTTGGACATGACATCGATTGATTGATTTGATTGATTGGACATGATTACGTATGGGAACAGAAGAAATAAATTACTTTTGAAGACCTATACCTGCATCCAAACTAGGCCAATGAATTATATTTTGAGAACAGTGTTCTTGGAATTTGTGAATGTGACCTATTTAAAGAAATGAGTGAATGTCATTGTGGAGAGTGATTAATGTGTATTAATGTGTTTTATAAATGTATATTATGTAGGTATATTTATTGTGTGTGTGTGTTTCATGTTAAGTCCACGCCTGTATGTATATATGCGTGTTCGTGTATGATGTGCGTCTGCATGCAGAGTTTACTTGCCCGAGTTTGTGGATCTCTGTCTGTTTCTGACAATTACTTTTGAGTTCTATGCATATTTAAACACATTTTAGTTCTGTGACCAATGTAAGCAGCACGAATTAGACTTTTAAAATTTTAATTTTACTCATATTTTGAACTAATGAAATAAAATGAAAGAGATTTAACCTGCCAAACCTCATAGGGTACATATTTTATGGTGAGCATGTTAAATCGGCCATTACTTGGCAAAGCAAGCCCATGCCATTATAAATATGAGTCATTATTTTTGGCAACAGAATCTCATTACCAGTCTCATAAATATTTCAGCAATGCAATGACAATTTCATGCTTTTTACAATGTATCAGAGTGCATCGAAATTGAAAGTTGTGACATCGCCTCGAGTTGACCCCCTTAAGACGTTCCGACGGTACCTTTGAACATTTCGATCAAGCAGATAACCTCGATATAATAATATGTAGTATCTGATGACACAGATAAAGAAATACATGTACTGAGGACAGAAAAGGCGGCTACTTAAATTCTGAGGTGAATGAAAACTTGAAGAATTTTGTCAACAGTTCGTAAGAATTTTTGGCAGATGACTCTTACGTTCCACAGTTCCCACTTACATACATACATTTTTTGCTTTTTACCGAACGTTACTTGTAGCATGTCCGAGCATTTCGCAGAATTAACAAAAATGGAAACATTATTTTGGATTCATATTAAGCAATAATGACAAAAAGGAACACTATATACTGCCATCATTATCAGGATGAGAACTTCTGTAAAACTAATGACCAGAAGAAAGAAAAAATAACAAAAAGCAAAGCTTTCCTGTAAGCTTGAGATACTTAGGCACCTACTTAGTCAGGTCACTAAAAAAATTGTAGTAGAAATCCAGTTCAAATCCCCTTAACCCCTTTTTAAATTAGATTTCCACGAATACATCCAGTGTAGCACAAAGATATACAAATATACCAACTTGAACATGATCACTACATATTTGATGCGGTTACAAAAATCAAGACCCAACTGTAAAACGCTAACTTGCGACCAATAATAATGAAAACAAACCATTTTAAACGAGGCAATTGTGAGTCTAATGCCAGAAGCTGCCTTTATATAGTCGTCCTTCAACATGAAGCATTTATGGACACAAAACGAACTGGATATCATTTCCCTACTATATTTAAATGTCTATCAGCGGTATGCATGCTAACGGAACAGAAGTGGGAACACTCTGTAATTAACGTCAGAGAAACCCTTTGATCCAGGCACCTTAAATGTTCATGAATGTATGACGTTCATGCGTTCAACATGCCCCTCTTGAAGGAGACACGAGTCATAGACGGAAGCGATTTATTTCACGGAGGATAAAGAAAGACTGGTTGTTTTGCCTTTCTTCGTTTTCATTTTTCGAATAAATTTAAATATGGTACAAAAGTAATACATTTTTAAATAGTGAAGTTAAAATTCATAATCATACCATTGAAGGACAATACTGCTGATTTTTATTTAAAAAATATATCAAAAGATCATACCTACACAGTACCTACGTGCAGTCGAAAAGTATTCTTATGAAATTAGACTTTGGTTTTATTTAGAGAAAGAATTGAGTATACAATATGATCAAATCTTTAGGTACGTTACATTATCGGAAGTAAGTGGTGACCTGCGTTCGATTAATACTAGAAATAAGCAGAAATTAATAAGACTGTGGCACAAAGTAGACATACATCAATGATAAATCCTGTATCTACATCATGATTCTAATCGCTATGTCAAGTTCCTCCTATTCAAACATATTCAATGACTTTGTTTAGTATATCGTTCATTCTCGTGACTTATACCGCACAGATTCACACAAATGAAACTTGTGGAATTTATATGAGCTCAGTACTGGCACGTGTTTCGCGTACATTTTGACATTTCCTCCCAAACGCTCGTTTCATTTTCAAGTGGAACTGGTCCATGTTCTTCAATGACTAACTATGACTGTACGACTTCATTAACCTTTATTGGACTGAGATTTTAATAGACATCCTCTGATGACATGGCTCGTGTTATGACTTTATTATTAAGTGTAAGTTTATAGTTTGAATGCTGACTAAATGCCACTTCACTATAAAAGTATAAAACGCTTATAGAACGCTTTGATAAGGAACAAATAATGAGAATGCGATCATACGAACTTTAGTTCATGTTTTAAGAACGACGACTAATATGTGACTATTTCGATTAGATTTAGAAAGTAGACTACCGTAGAATTTTATTAATACAAGCAAAGAGTTTCAAGGGATATAATATGTGAGAGATAATTATTTCATTATTACTGTCCCTTTTTGATTATTGACCATTATTGTCCATTATTATTGTGCCTCTTACCTAGAGTTTACCTGGGGTCTCCCCGTTGGTAGATAGTTATAGGCCCAGGCTGACCGACTACCACAAATGATTAAACAATACCTAAATCTATTATCTGTTCTGTGCCTAAATTATGCATCTTGACTAAATGCTTTTAGATTAGTAGTACTTTAAGAGATAATACAACATATTGGGCAACTTGGCAAACGGACCAGGAAACATCCACTAAAATGTTTGGCGTTCTACAATCTTGCATATTTCTTAATGCAAGTGAACCTAATTAGAATATTACATAATTATTATGAATTTAGATTTGGATAGATGTAAACTTCTCGAGTGGTTCTTAGCGATTCCTGTACCTACCTATAAGAAGAGCTTCTATTTCTTTCCTTCAGTTCTCCTCTCCTGTGATATTAAATTTAAGGAGAGTTCATAATAGGAAAAAGACCGAGAATGGATAAATTCAGCTCGACTAGTCGGTTAGACCAGTAAAACTGCTCTCTCTTTTTCTGTTCTTCGAGTCAACATAACCTTAAGATCTTAATATTTCTGTCTAAACTAATAGCAAAGTGTATGAGCGAGGGCGTAGTTATCATCTACTTTAGAACCAACTCAAAATAAAGCTCCCGTCACGGGTAAACATACAACATCTGACTTACGAAGATTCTGCCTCCATACGACTTTTACTTCTTCTACTTTCATAATTGCGTTACACTTTAAGAAAAATATCCAAATAAATTTATAAATATTTTATGTAAGTAACGCTTACGTTTGCATAGTCACAGATTAGTTTAAATAAATGTCACGTACTGACGCATGACCTAGCCGGTCAACTGATGTGGAAAATGACCACTTTAACTACCGCCGGCTTATGTGTACTATGTCCTATCTAACGTATCTAACCTTGAAGTCGGTAGCATAGTATGGGAACGTGAGAAAATGTCTAGTTTTTATTGTTGTTATTTTCTAGATTTTATTAATTTTCTTACGTCTAACTTTAAAGTAAATAGAATCTAGTACAGTGGTAGTTATAGTAGAAGTTGTTAGAGCAAAATTCAAAATGTCTGAAGAATGACAACGAAAGTTCAGAGTATAGGTAGGTAGGTATGTGACTTAGAATGGGATATAGAAAAAAAATGTATTATGAAATTTTGATAAATTAACACAGAAGACGCAAAGCAGTATAGAATGAGGCTAAATATAACACTAAAGGTGTTTCCAAACTTTGAATAACCAGGTAATTATGAAAAATTCTAAATATGTACATTACGAATTATTAGGACGACAAGCTTCTCTGGTTTATTCTTGTCATTCTATGTGAAAACTACCTACGTCATCTTAAAGTGATTAGTGTATTTTATTTCAATTTACCGGTATTAGCTAAAGAAATTACAAAATAATATTTTTATTGTAGAAACCAAGGTAACTAAAGCTATAAATAATATAACGTATTAAGTTTTTAACATTTTCGCAATTTATTCACACATTATTAGTGCCTATTAATCTAATTAATGCCAAAGTTTGTGAGTGTGTACTATGTTTTTTATTATAGAGTGAATAGATGTAACAATAAAAAAAACTAATTTGTAAAGCTGACTAGGTTTATAGGGATAGTTTGTTACCTGTAACGCACAATAAACTAATCACGTAGTCAAAACACGAGCCGGTTAACATTTTACATTAGGGTTTCAATCTACCCAGGAATGTTGTTCTGTTCCCTTTTGACTCTTGGGTTTGATAAGCAGTCTTCAATTCACAGCTGCATTTATTTTAATCTCTCAATATAAAAGGAGAAATATCATAATTTTACACTAAACTAATATTATAGTTTATTCAAATATTTATTAGCCGCAAGCTAATAGCTACTAAAATACATTGCCATATATTTTTTAATTGAAATACGAACGCAATAAATAAGCCTGATTGCAATTCAAAAGCCACGTCACAAATTTTAAGCCTATCCAATTCAAAGAACATACATACAGTTGCTACGATATAATTTAACACACTCTTAACAGCGCGAACCGTCGACTCATAATTTTCAATTTGTGTCTGCGGCCCCCTTAAATATACACTGGTGTATAGAAATTGTTTATAACCCAGCTATGGGTTTCACTGAATGTTGCGACACTTTGTGGCATGCATTTCTGTATGATCTTGGTATATGAGATAATCTTAGCTGAGTTATTATGGAATTCGATTTGGCTTTCAATCCACTAGAAATCTGTAGAGATATAACTAGGTAGTACTATACCACGGTCTGTGTAACCTGGTCGAAACGTCAGGCAAATCAAAGGTACAAATGTATGTACCTATACCATGATCGCGTTAATTCCCATAATGTGTCTGAAACTCCTAATAAACTTCTTCTTCATCTTCTTCATCCTAGCGTTAATCTCAGTCGCGAAGCTTTCACCTCGGAGTTCGGGGTCCGCTTTACCAGTTTAACTTCGGATTTGGCTGGACGTCGATATTTTACGTGTAGCGACTGCCATCTGATCTCCAAAACCCAGTGATATTGGGCGATATCGAAGCGTTGTAGCTAGACCTGTTGTTGTACATTTTACTTCTTCTAAATGATAGTGCTTCAAATTAGTACGAGCAATAGCGAGACAAAACTGACTTTTGGATCCAACAAAGAGCCACCAGGTCTCGATCTTATACATAACATAACATAAACTCACGCCTATATCCCCGAAGGGGTAGGCAGAGGTGCTAGCACCCGCATTTCGTTTCGATCTTATACTGAGAGTAAGTAAATACATATAACAGAGGTTCTGTCTGAATCAGAATTCCGTCCGTCAAATACCAGGTTTACGGGCTTGCTGGTGAGGTTTTTGACCCAAAAATTTCTGATGGGCCTCAAACACCCATTCTAAATTATAAAATATTGTGTTCAACTAAGGCTACATAGGAAATACCTATGTAGGAAATGATCAATCCTATCGCGGGTCATACGAAGATGATATCAGTACCGTATAAAGTGGTTACATCAGAGTAAGATTCTTTCCAGGTCAGTTGGCTTGCTCAGCGCCGGCGGCACTCGAGCCAGTCACGTGTGCACGACCAAACGACCTAAGCTCCGAAGTGCATGTTGTGGTTACAAGGAAAAGATTATTCTCATGGGGTTGAATAATTTGAGACAGGAATGAACTGTGCAAGCTAAGCGGAAAATTCTTTTGGTTGTGTATTGCTACTTGACACCCTAGTTTGTCTAGTTTCCCTGTAACTAATTGTTTAGTATCATATCAAACAATTAACTATACATGACAAAATTTAAATAACCATTAGAAAACCTTTGCGGTTTGGAATGGATTTGACGGATTCTTGACTTTTACTCTATTTAAACGTGAAATACATGGGACTACATAGGTACAAGAGGCATCACATTCACGGTCTGGTGTTTCGAACTCTAAGGTGAATAAAGAATAGGACTACTACTTAGAATATGACTACTTTTCATTTGACAGTAATCACACAGTTCATTGAAAATCTCGCTTATTATGTGCAGCCGAAAAATTGTATGTGGCATATTAATCTCGTTACGATATACATATTTCCAAGCAAAGGACAAGGGACCCTAAAGAAGATAGTAGCTACAATAAAATAATTACATTGGGACTGCGACGTAGTACACAGACAAGGTCGGTAGTTCCAACAATACAGTTATAGAACGGTCACCCTCTAAAATAACTACAGGAAGCATTTGAGGACAAATGTAAATAAGAGAGTCTATACAGTATGATTCTTTTAATCAATAGCCTCATTAAAATATAATTACTTTGACGAATTGGCCTTGACTGAACGTGTGGCTTTGACTTGTCTCATTACATGCATGACGTGACATGATATATACTAGCGATAGTCTAATCTGGGTTCGCAATAGATAAAAAATCGTCCGACGTTAGCTGTTGGTAGGTACGCTAAAAACTAAATAACTTGCTTGTTGCTATATGACTCCCAAATTAAAGAATTTGATTTGCTCGCAAATATGTCCCACCTAAATGAATTTAAATGAATGGAACTTGTTAAACAAACCCAATAAGTTCTAAATCGAGAGGGTTTCCAGAAGCAGTTGAAGAGTTTTACTGTCCACATTCTAGTTCCATCATCAAAAAGCTCAATTCGATGATATTCGACTACCCATTTTCCGTCTAACGGGCACTTTATAATGGTTTGTATGTTTACTGTTGGATGGAGAACAGCCTTATCCCTTAGTCACCTTTTACGACACCCACAGAAGAGGCGGCGTGGCCCTTTTCTACTGCATCAGGAACCAACACGGGAATTAGCTTCAGAGGGTTGTTTACATACCTACATAGGTAGACACATTTGTTCACATAGTTAAACAAGTGAGGAAGGAAGAATTGGGTATTTATTTGTGTGTTTTATAACGATTGAATCACCATTTTCTACTAATTACTGTATGGTGCAGAAGCTGTCTATATAATTTGCCAATAAAAGTTTACCGTTTTTACCAGAATCTTCTAGAAAACGACGTAAAATTATAAAAGGAGAAATTCCAGTGAGTTGAAAACTATTAATTTCATATCAAAAACATGTATTTTATGTACCGCCTGTAGTGGGTACCACATTATAGTCAGCAGTAAAAATAAACGCTTGAGCTAGGTAATACCTAGTTCACACTCGCGAATGAGTAACGGTTACTGTTACTGTTATTTCCCACTGTATACAAATATAATAGTCACGAACACTATACCAAGATATTTGACATGTTTTCTATTATTTTTTAGAGATATTTTTTTTTTTTAATCGGATCGAAAACGATAACGCATGTAATTTATTTTGTAACTTTTCACATTAATTTTGTTTGTACGATTCAGTTTATCTTATTTTAGATATCGATATGTCCAATCTATTGAAATACCTATTTCTAAATTATAGTGGTACATACAAAGTAAATTAATTAGCGGAATTCGATTCATTGACTGTATATTTTATACAAGGTATTAAAACACGATTAATTAACTTGTACTACTAGTGAAATTATCATAGGTATGTATTTAAAGTCTAGTCATATATTATGGTCATTTTGAAACTGATTTCATTAATTTTTGGTACCTATACTTTATATACAAATGCTGCTATTTCGTGAGATCCTTTTAAATAAGTATTATTAGTACCTATGTATTATATTATTAACCAATTGGCAAGGTAGTAACCACCTATATCATCATTCTCTCGGGCAAGCCTTGGATACGAATAATTGAAATGTATATATGTTCTACACTCTACCAGTTATATTTACTTAAAATTCACTTTTACTTTACTACTATTTTTTTTTACTACTATAATTAAATAACTTTAGAGTTTATAAACCGTCGCGTCAGTTTAGAAGGTAAACCTATTGCTGGTAGGCCAGCCATGTTTTCAAAGTTTCAGCTGTTTCATGTAATTTGCCCAATCCCGTAATCGGTCCTGAAACCATTTCAAAATCTTAAATCCAAAATTAAATGCATTATGTTAACTTGAAGCCTGTAGGCCCGTATAGGTCGTTGTGCTCACTGCCTTACAACACCAGTTGTTAATTACTTATAACTTCGTGTTGATACAATCAATTTGAATTTATAGCCAGTATAACTGAACTGTGTTTTATGAATCTAACCATCGCTAATCAATTGATTGATTTCACAGTTGATTTGAAAGCGTAGTTACATGATACTAACTATTTTATATGTATTTTAGATTTCTCCGTTATAAATGCTTTCAGTTTGTATCAATTTGGAAATAACGGTGTTAAGCTACGACTTTTTAATGAAGAATAATGATTTTATCGAGTGTTTGGTAGAATTAACGCTAAAATGCCATTAAATGCAGTATTTTATAGATTTCATATGTAAATTAAAATGTTTGTTACGTAAAATCATATTTTGCATCTATAAGAGACTTTATTGCGCGTAATTTTATCAGGGTCATTTATTGCCTAAATTATTGCCCCAATACACCTCTGGAACCCTTTCGTCGATTACATTGTGACATATGGAAATAGGACCGGCAGCCCCGGAGATACGTATTTATGTAACAAGACAAATGATATCGTACTGTTCCAACAAAATACTCGCTATCTTCCCTACGTATACATAATTCCCTAATATATAGCAACCAATTTACTAATTCCACTTTTGGCAACATTCTCTGACATCAACATATGTAGGTAAGTAATCCTAGCATAGAACTAGGTAATTAACAAAACTTTTCTTATTACGTACTTAAGCTATATCTACTTAAGTTTAAGACTCTTAAGTTTAATTAAAGTTCTCCCTGAAGCGCAGCGCAATTACTCGGCCCGTGTAAATGCAAATAAGTTTAGAACACCCTGTTGTTTATACTGGCCACTGCGACCAATAGACGTGTTTCAGCTATGGACACTGTGTCAATTTTGCTTTAACAAAGAATGGTATGATAAAGTGAATGTTGGCACGGTGCGATACTGTGAGGTTTGGTGCTGAAAGGAACCGATTTCAGGTTTCCCGCAAACTTGTTGTAACTTATTGCGTATGTCCCGTAAGTTTCACCGCAACGCTGAAGCTGGGAAAGTTTGCCCGTCACTGGTTAGAATTTCGGTTGTGAAGTTCTCAGACTTAACAATTGTTAAGGTTTCATATCTAAATCATATAGATTGTTATGGCACGGAATTTTGTGTGTAACACATTGTGTAAAGGAAAGAGCTTCTGAAAATTAGATTGAGTTTTGAAGTTGTAAATTGTAAAACTTTGATGTTCATAATAAAAAGTTATAGGGTGGTTTTCTGTTTATACTGTTAGTGACAAAAGCAACTGAAAGTTTAATATCTGAGACGAAGATTGTGTATAAAATGTTAAAGTAAATGGAAACCAACAAGATTCATCCTTACAAAAAGAAAAATATGTGAAGTATTTCTTCATACAAAAGTAAACTATGGTCGTTAAAGTTCCTCGTACCTTAGGTATATACGTGTAATTACGATTCTGAAATGCGACTTGACCAGTATTGTTGAAATTCATCGGCACTTTGCGAAATGTCACTGCAATTTTTATTAATTAATCACTCACACTAAAGTGCTCTTCACAGCCCATGCGAGGCAGCTGGGCTACAATTGATAGCTTCAAACGTAAGGTAAGCGATACAGACCTAATATAGGTACTTATTTATTTAATAGAACTATATACCTACTACCTATTTCGTAACGGAAAGTCACGAAAATGTCACATTATAAAAAATGTAACATTTTGCACATGGGTGCGAGGCAGGCAAGCAGGTTTAGGGTTTCCTACCCCAAAAGGACAATATGAAACCCTTATATTTAGGATCACTTCATTGTCCGTCTATCTGTCTATATGTTAAGACCTTTTTTACTCATGAATGCGTACAGGCATCAAGTTGAAATTCAAACTACATACTCAACTCTGTAACGTCTTGAAACTGTGAAAAAAATCAAACTTCTAAGTCATCAAAATATAGGTACTGTAGTAAGCAATGATATATTATAAACTATAGATATGTTGTCAAAAAAAAAAAACGTTTTAATAATAAATACGTAATAATAAAATATTATTAATATAAATAATAATATAATTCGTATAAATTAATAACATTGACGTATTTTTAGAAGTAGCTAATATGTTGTGTTTGCGCCATTTTTGAAAGCCGCCATCTTCGTGTATTATGACGTACCTATCTATAAAAATAATACATCATTTATAGTAAGTATATGCAGTATAAGTTCATCCCTCAATTGAATTTTGTACGGAATCCTCTGTACGCGAGTCCGATTCGCACTTAATGGATTTTTTTAACATTAGGTAGGTGCATAATGATAAATATGTGAAATTAAACAGGTTTTTTACTTATAATAAACTCTATTTCTTCAACATCCATTAAGTAGAGTGTGAAACGGTTTCGAGCAACAGAGATTGTATCAATTACTGATTTACAAGATTATCTTAGCACTTTAAACTACTTAATAGAACGGTGACTTTATTCTTTGACTTCACGCAAAGTTTTCCATCAGAAGTATGTAAAAAATGGGTAGGTACCTTCAACCCACCTATGTAAAAAATGTACATCATCATCATCATCATCATCATGTAGACGCATTTTCCTGATTGCATCTGTGGCCAAGATGACCTCGGAGTTCAGGGTCCGCCTTCTGGCTCTTCCTCCTCCAAGGTAAAAAATGTACCTACATAAGAAAAAATATATGTCTCTGTAAAATACTTAATCCTATGAGCTAGATTTTATTTATTAATATTTGAAATTATCTACATTCTACTTAATTGTTTTAACTGTGAACGTGCCCCGCTATGTACCTACATAGCGGGGCCTACTATGTACCTATCTACCCCCGCTATGTACCTACATAGTTAGGGCACAAGTACCTACTTAGACCAATTTGAAATTATTTTTATCGCTACCCTTTTTATATAAAGCGCACCTAAAATAGACAAGAAACGATATGCACATCAATATGCTGCACGATTGGTGCAATTGTGTCAATAGTGCCTACTAGTTTTTATGCCATTATCATTATCATTCATATGGACTTCATCGATTACCTTTTATAGAGCTTGATATTTATCTCGGCATTCTTTGCTTCTACATAATTTTCCAATCAATGTATTAATTATTGTTTAAAATACAATACAACAACGCATTATTTTAAATTCATTTTTAATATGGTAGTCAATTTATTGAGCAATATCATCTGTCCAAACTCTTTTTTTAAATAACAAAAGTTTGTTTTTAGAATCATGCTTTATTTAAATCTTACTTTGAAGACGAGACAAAGAGAACAGAATTATTAATAAATTAGGTTCAATGGCCCCAAGGCGAGACTGATCAAAAACTCGTACTTGAGTTCAGTTGTGCGACTGAGCGATCCATTATATTGGAGATATCGCATTGATGCTCCGTTTGAGCTTGTTACACGCCACTAGGTTAGTTAACGATTTATTTACAATCGTAGTCGTAGGCGAGCTGACTTATTCATTGGTCAGTAATTGCCTTACAATTTTGTTGAGGTTGATTAGATCTGGTTTGGTGAAAATATAGTACTTATGTTTGTAGGAAGATTGGGAACCGATGTCAAAGATGTTTAAGATATTTTCCTGATCTTTCTAAACAGCTAAAAAACTAAATACTTTTAATATAGCTTCGCATTTTTTTCGTGTTAATACAAATCATTAAATTGTATCCATTAAGTTTATGTACTAACTAAATTAGCGTATATTTACAGCTTGGTAGATAAAATTTATTAGCCACTAATATGAGGAAGTAATTCAATTGAAATAGGAGAGACCAATAACTTAACCATAATTTAAAAGAAGAAACACAGAAAATTGCTATTTAATTGAATGCAAAAAAAAACATCGAAATGAATTTCCAAATGGAAAGAGTATTAAGCGTTACAAAATTTAAATTTTAAATTATTATTTGGAAAACAAAACCTCTGAAAATAAAAAACTAAATCTTTGAACTGACATCGTTTCAATAATCTCGTTTAACATATTGACGTTTCACTGGCAAATAATGTAGGTACTGCGGCCTTACCATAAACCTTAAAACAGGTCAATAATTGAACTGCTGTCATTCTACCAACTGCAAATGTCACTTTGTAATGTTATATAAATATATAGGATCTGACTGCGGCCTTTTAAGTGACTATACTCCTTCGCACGTCTGTACATGGCCAAATTTGCCGACAACTTCGGCATAGCTTGCCACACCAAAAAATTGAATTGAATTACAAAGTGACATTTGCAGTTGGTAGAATGACAGCAGTTCAAATATTGACCAGTTTTAAGAGTTCATGGTATGGGCCCTGACCGTACACAGAGGAAAACATAGTGTCTATGGTACTAACCTACTCAGAATACACAAAATATTCAAGCGAGTGGTATCAAACACAGCACAGACTGCATCCCGATTCCAGTCCCATATTTCAATTCGCGCATCACGCATTAATGCCTTCAGGAAAAATATAGAATGCAACATTCATAAATACATTGAAACGCGTGGCGTGCAGAACCCATCAACATCATCTCTGTGACGTCAATTAGTAGCCAGGTCTTATATAAATATATTGCATGTTAGATGCAAGCATGCAATTTATGCAAGCTTCTAGTAGGTAGTGTAGGTACTACTAGCATTTGCGTGCTTTTCAGCTAGGTATGTTTTGCAAACGATTGAAAGTGGGTTATGAATTTTTACGTGTTCTTATCTGCCATGTAATAAATAAATATTATGTAATAATAACTTCAGATAATACACTTTTGTATTTATTTTAGTTATAGGTATATGCTGGGTATTGTTGTTTACTTTTTAGGTCTAATATTTTTAATATTTTGACATTTTATTTAGGCAGATACCTACAATAGGTAGGTAGGTACTTAACAATTGTAGGTATTATGTAAACACGAGTGATTTTGGCTAAATATAATAGCTAGTATAATATGCTTCAATAAGTACTGAGAACTGGTCTAAATCTCTATACCAAATGTCATGTCAGATAGAGGCATTACTAAATAACAAATATTAGATCATTTTATTTAAATTTTCGCATTTATATTAGCCAGTACTTATCTAGTAAGATAATTCAATTATTCAAAGAGCCCAGACACCAATAAATCGTCAATTCTCATACACCAATAACGAGCCTATAGTTTCATTCTGCAAATTGAAACCTGCAACATATTATTCAATTTACGATTGCACTGCCATCTACCGGCCCACATTTTTAATTATTTGATCAGGCAACACTGATATATCAAACGAATGTAAATGGCCGGCCAGTGTTGTACTTTAATTACTTTATATCATTTCGCGCACGCCTTGCAGTAATTAGTTCATGAATGTTAATTCGAATGCTTTCTTGTAAACTTTAATTGATTAAAGTGTAGTTGCACTTTGATAGTTGATATAGTGAATGTATGAATGTAGTTTATTGAATTAAAACGATAAACTATCAGTGTTTGCAGGGTTAGATTTGTTGCATTTATTCATACCTAGGTAATTTTAAACTCGTTATACCTACCAATAAGTGTAATTTTATTACCTTAAGGTACGCAGATGATTATGTGCACAATATATCTTATTTATAGTAGGTAAAGAATTTAAGTAAGTATTCCCAATACTTTGGACTCTACTGTTCTGATAAGCTCATCCAATTAATCCCACCCTCTCCTTTCCTATATAGGACAACACGTGCAGGACTTAGATGCCACCCGCATACGGTGCAGAATATTCCATCAAGAACCAAACGGTTCGGCGACTCCTTCTTCGGCCGCACCATTAAGACTTGGAATTCCTTACCAGTTCACGTGTTTCCCTCCTCCTACAGTCCCGGGTCCTTTAAGCGGGGCGTGAAAAAGCATCTGATGAGGCCGTCAAGCTGAGTGCCAGTAATGGTGAACCCTTCTTCAGAGACTTTGCATTCAGCTTACCATCAGGCGAGGCGAAGTCAAATTGACGTGACCTATATAAAATAAAGGAGGACCTAGATACAGGATAATGTCTTCAGGTTTGGATTATCAAATGGCAGACGTTCCCGTAGAATGCAAATAAGTCACAGAAGCCAAAGCATAAAAAACTGACCGGCTTGTAGTCTCGGAGCGCAAGTTTTGGATGCAACGGGGATAATTGATGAGATGATTTCATAAAAAATGATTCCTAAAAAGGTAAGCTTGCGGCCTTACCGTCCACTTATTTGTCCTTTTAGTGGTAAAAATATTTTGCTAACTAATCAATTTAGACTGGAAAAAGTGAATGTCCTGGAGCATTCACTTTTTTATACTCGTAGTGTAACAAATCATTGTTCTAAATGGAATTTTATCAAAATTTGTTTTATACAGCAATCTGCTCTAGACAAGTGACAATTCGTTATCCGGCGTATTGTAGAATAGAATGATGAATGTATGGGATTTGACGTAGGTATATGACAGTTGTCAACGTATTTCATAAACGTCAAAATACGTGGCAATACGTCAAATTCCATACATTCATAATTTCTATTCTTTACTGATCTTTTAGTGTTTTCACACCGTCATCGACACTTTATTAGGTCATATAAAGATGCCTTTTATTGAAACGTTCTCAGGTGTGTAAACTCAGGCCTCAGGCATGTACTAATTATATATCCAACACTATCACCATTATTGCGTAACGTAAAGGTGGGCACAGACACAACTGACCGGTGTTATGGGGCGTAATACAGCTTCGCTTCGTTTTCAGACGTACCTAAGTGTATGACTAAAACTAAACAGCAAACTTTATCATCTTCCTCATTATTTTCATTTTATATAGGCTTGCAGTCTTCTCAATATTCACTCTCTTCCCGGCCTTGTCATTTTTTACACAGTCTATCTCCTCTTAAATCCATATTGTAACTAAATATTTCCATACTTATTGCCTATACTATAATTCATATGCATTAGGTACAGGTCCAAGCCTGGACATTGATTTTCTCGTAACTTTTCACTCAATCACGCTACTTTTTCATATACATCTAAACCTTATCTTTACAAATTTTCACCAAATTAGTTAAAGTGTTTCCGAGACAGTACCTGGTATCTATCTGTAAGTGTATACAGTATAATTCATACCTCTATGCATTGCTCGTTTAAAAGTAGATAGGATGTTACAAAACGAGGATTCGTGCAGTCAATGTACAGAAACCAACGATAAAACGACGTACATATGTCAGTAGCCAGCTTTATACGTAACCATATTCTTTGACCTTTCTCACTTTTGAGAAATAATTTAAATTATAACGGCAGTACCTACTTGAATTTGTAGATATGGCTATACCTACAGTTATGTACCTTCACCGTACCTACGGTCGAATGGACTTTACTTACATTCATAGTCGTATGACCGCTAAGACCTAGGTCATTACTTATGTTAAACTAGGGCCCATAAACCTAGTAGTTTATGTGTTCAACTGTAGGTATAACTTAAAAATAATAATACGAGTATAAGCTTAAATATAAGCACTTTATTAGAACCAGTTTTTGCCCACTGATTGAAATACGACTATTTTATTAATAATCACGACAAAAAATGGAAATTAGGATATTAAAAAAGAGCAGCTTTTTAGACATCTATATTGACCAAAGCTCAAAAATCCCTAACAAAAAATAAACAAAATAGATTGATAAACTAAAAAAGAAAATGGTATTAAACTGTTTTGTCTTCACTTGCCTACATAGATTTGTGCCTGCATTCTTTGTGGTGTCATTATTCAAGGATGTTCTGTCTATTCACAAAAACTAAAATATACTATAACATTATGTAAATAAACTACGCACACGTAGTTTTGATCTGTTAGCACGTTTGTGTAGTCTCCCACGAAGCAAGTGTAATTGTTTCAAAGACTTTTCTCACAAAAAACGTTTCGTGCACCATTTGGTGACCTATCATAGGCTATCTATGATAATCCCTAGCTATACGACGATATGGCAAGTAATCACATGGTTTGTCTGTTGACTAAAGACCTCATAAATATATGCCTTATTAAAAGAACAAGCAGATACTAATTGAATTAACAGAATGTCAGAAGCTACATTTAAATATATTTAGCCCTATATAGGTAATGTAATCGGTAATTCAACTCGCACTGTTGCTATATTACAATATTAATCGTGATAGATAAAGGTTCGTACTAACATTTACTCATTACACTTTTTATACCTAGGTTACACCAACCGTTTGGTACTTAGAGCTATCATTGAATTATAGGTTCAATTTTCGTTTTTATAACTATTCGGGTAACTGTCTGTGTTTGTTTTCAAATAGCAATTAGTATAACATCATCATAATCTTGGCGTAGTTCTCCCATCTCCTAATTTTGCTTTGGCTTAAACAGTTTTTATGGCAGCGACCACCGCCTGACTTACGAATTACGAGAGAAAAACCGCGCAGGCTTTTCGCTAGTAGTGCAATGCTTCGTATGTCAATCAGTAGGTAGGTGTACCGGCTTGCAACTGAGGTAGATTTGGTTTCAAAGGTCTTGATTAGGCCATATGCAGTCACCGGTTAGTGAGGTTGGGTCCAAATGAACCACTACAAGAAAACAAATTCGATTGATTTTATTTCTTTTGAAATTCTTTACGTCATCAATCAACAAAAAATATAGTGATGAACTTTGATTGGCATAACGAAATAACATCCATTGCTACCTATTGCTACCAACTATTTATAACTGGTTACGTTAACAGCGTTAACTAAGGTTGAGGCACACTCACTGATGACTTGTGTGAAATCTTAACTTTAAATTATAATTGACCAGAAATCGATTTTTGCCAAAGGAATGTATTTCTACCGTATTATGTAGCACTGAATATGGTTGTCCGATCTACCTCTTCTTCACCAATACTTTGGTACCAGAATTCTGGACTCCAATGTATGAATCCGGACTCCTACTCTTGCTTCACCATAATTTGATTTGTTTGGTTTTTCCCGTTTGAGTTCAAAACCCCGAGAGGAAACCGCCAGGGTCGACAGACGACGCTTATTGTGTATCAGCCTTGCTGTTGAGGTTAGCTACGGTCCTGATGAGGCCTAGCAGATGAGGCCATACACCTTCGCTTATTTGTTCAACTATAGAGCGAACATTATCTACCAATTTCTGTACCTTTATCCATTTTGCGCGATCATAAAACCTCACTACCGCGTACTGCGTACATACATACCATTTTTTGTAGAATACTATTGCACAACTTTATAGTAATCAGAAGACCGGTTGCTAATCCTGCGTACTTATCACAGTAGGCGTAATAATTCTAGTGTTTCTGAGCCATAGATCAAAAGCGATCCGCCGATAGTGAAGGGAAATGGGCAAGCAAGTTCACGTTGACATTTTTATAGCCTAAATTCAGCAATAAACATTATAGTGAGCATTTTGTTTGGATGTTTTACGTTTTAAAGTTTTAAACTCATCATAACGCGCGTTTTCATGAAGGCGTCCAACTGTTGTTTTAGCACGTTATTTTATTAGCTCTACATTTAAGTGATAAAGTATTCAAACAAATCTTGGTGGAGGTGAATTTAACGAACTTGCATCTACTTATTGTATCGCTTGCTACTTGGTTCGTAGAGATATGAAAAAAATATGTGGAAAAGTTTAAAAATCTCAACTACCTAATATATCATGCGTTAAACTTGTTTCAATATTGGACTTGTTTTTTTTGGTTGCAGATGGTGCAGTGGTAGCGACTAAGATCGCCGTGCCTGAGGTCCCAGCGTCGGTTCCTGAGTCGAAAAAATTGTTAGGTATTGTTTCTGTTAAGAAATTCCTAGTAGTAGCACGAAACCTGAAAGAAAAAGGTCAGTTGCGATAAGAACCTCTCACCTCTCTCAACGCATATACCTACACATGTCATATTCTTGGTCGAATTCGGACCTATTCTTCTTCATCTTAACGTTAATCTTAGTCGCATCCGAAACTTTCACCTCGGAGTCTGGGGTCCCCTCTCATATCTAGTTTTGTGTAAAAACACAGGAACGGAATCCTCAAAACACAAATGAGTTCACACCATCTCACTCCATATTAATTATATTCAAATAATTATGCGGTGTTCAACGACTATGACGATGGTGTGAATAAATAGCAATGAGTGTCCTACGACATCACACCTAAATCTTACACCTAATTACTGCATTGTCTCTCCCCGAAACTGACCCATAATAATTAAGCAATAAATTACAGACTCAACTATCTGGACGCTCGCTCTAGAATGTTTACTTTAGGAATATACAGATCAAACTAAGATATCCAAGTTTTTAGTTTTTAAATTGTATTAATCAACCGCTCGTTATGGACCACTGGTCGGTAGATTTATGGTATTTTGCAAACTCTGTTTTAGTACACACTTTTTAGTACACAGTCTACAGTACTAAATTCGTATGTAGGTAGGTACTAGTTTGTCCGAACGGAACACTTTTGCCACATCCAGGAAGAACCCTCAAAATGCCGTACTACCATCATAATCTTATTAATAACTAGGAACTCGTAAATACGCCCATACATCTTCGAGTGAAACCTTATAGTGAGTTTATAATAAAATGATTAGTTTTTAAAATTAAACATTTCTCACACAAGTATGTAGGGTATATACATACAAACTATTTTATTTCACCCATCTTTCTTCTCAATCCCTCGCTGCGTGCCCATGACACTCTGTGTAGGGTATCAACAAAGTGTGAAATGGCGCGGAAATATCGCAACCTCTCCCGGCCAGACATTTCGTTCCTTCTCGGTAGCCACGCTCATTATCTGCCATTCCTAATGTTTCTTTGTTGGTTTAAGTTGCTTTATTTACTCCCGTAAGTGGACGATGTCTTTACACAACAACCCACTACTATTCTGTTGATTAGCCAATCAATTTATTATCAATTTTATTAGAAAAAATATCAAATTTAGAATAAATTCGATAATTTTTCATTTATCTCTGCGGTATAGACGACAGCTGTTGTCAATAATTTAAGTCAAATATATCGTTTTACTTGGTGATAATAGTAAAAAGATTTGAGATACGAGTATCTAGTCTCATTAATAAAATGTATAGTTTACACACATAATGTATAGTTCACGCATAGATATAAATTTGAATATCGATGTCCGAGTGCTTTGAATGTCGACGGTTAACAAAATTTTACAGGAGGAACGTTTTATGTTTACTTACTTATTTTTGTGCTACATACCCACATGAGATAGATTCATCAATCTCTACTTAAAGTAAACTCAAATTATTGTGGTACTAAGCCCTAATGTTAAAAAATACCTAATATATAATTTATTTTTCAATGTTGGTCATTCTGCGTTTCGGACGAATTTTTTATTACAATTGTCGGTCGGTTGGACGTCCAAGCTCTCGCTCTCGATGCTGTTACAAAAATCACTATACGGGTGATCTAATAGATAAAATATAAAAACTGATATCAACAGGATCACCGCAATAAATACCATTATTTGTAAAATGTATTTATTGATTTATTAGTATGTCTTTCTTTCACGAAGCAATGTAGCATTAGTTTGATTTGAATTTTACCCTAGTAGTTTATGCACCCAAGGGTGATGAAAAATACAAAACATAGTTCCTGCGGCTTACAAAATATGAGCTACTTATTTTTATACCACTAAGGTAGCAAATAAGTTCAGTTAACATTAGGAACATAGTATTCTTGCAAAATCACGGAGGTAACTTTCACGTTGCCACCTTCAAAAGCGAAAAGGATGGGAAATAGAAGAATTGAGAAACTAATGGTAGGCATACCTATACTATTAATATACTATTACTACTTAAGACACTATTAAGTAAGTTAATGTTTTACGATAGGTACTTTCCCTGTTGAGCTGCCCCATTCATACTGGAAGAAGTATGATGGACTTATGAGCTCTAGGTATCATTTATAGGTGATACAGATAGGGAACCTATAGGCAGGTAATCCTCTGAAAAAAGGTTTGTCTAATATTCTCAATTAAACATTGGCATATCTCACGAGTTAAATTTTCCGTGAAAAAAACATTACTCAATGTTACATAGTAAACATTATCACGTCATCAAAACTTGGGAATAAAATAAATAATAAATGACACGGTAATAAATAATTCCCTTCGTTTCCGACGGAACGCCGCGCATCCGGTAGGGAGACACCCCACTCGACCCGACGCCATTTTAACATTTGAATTCGGAATGTCATTATTGTTATAGGAATATGATAAACAATGATCTCTAATGTCTCTTTGGAGTATCGAGGTATCGTATTGATGTTTATCAACCATGAGTTAGTTATATTATTGCTTTATAACTGGTTACTGTGTGAAGCATGCGTTTGTTTATGAATATGTTAACATTTATAATACTTTTAAATTAGTCATTAAATTCTGGTAGAATTTAAACTGTAAAATATACAAGAATAGGTTGAAAGAACAGCGTGAGATATTCACTCGCTAATTTTGTGTGTTAAGTTGATAATTAAACACATTGGCCCGTCAGGTGGTACCCGCTTAGGTACAGACAGACAGACAGACAGTGACAGAGTTTTATGGGGAACAAGGTCGAGTCGCTTGCTCTATCTCTACCTTGTTCCCCACAAAGCTCTGTCAATTTTCATCGCCATCAAAAACACAACAATACTGAATACATGCCATAGATAACAGAACAAATGAATGTGGTGCTAAGTAACTTTTGAATACATTTTATCATCATCATCTGCATATAGACGTATTCTCCTGATTGCATCCGTGGCCAAGATGACCTCGGAGCTCAGGGTCCGCCTTCCGGCTCTTCCTTCTCCACTTCGCACGATCTTGGGCGTCCATGGTAGTGAGACCATTAGCACGCATATCACCCTCCACGACGTCAAGCCAGGACTTCTTTGGCCTACCCCTTTTACCTGGACCCGGCGGGGGTACCATTGCCAGGCATTTGTTCCCCACGTAGCCTGGCGGTTGCCGCAAGACGTGGCCGCACCAGCGAAGGCGGCTCTCTTGCATTTTATCCGCGATGTCACGGACATGGAGGCTGCCGCGGATGCGAGAGTTCCGTACGCGATCTTTACGCGTAACGCCGCACATCCACCGCAACATTTTCATCTCCGTGACACGCAGCTCTTGCTTGTGTCGCTCGAGCAGCGGCCACGCCTCACAACCATACAAGAGAACAGGCCTAATGATCGTCTTATAGACCTGCCCCTTTTGAATACATTTTATATCAGGTATTAATTAGTTAGTTCTTTATTGCAAAGGTTATTTTTTGTTCAGGAGTTTTGTAAAATTGAATGTGTTGAAGATTTTTAGAAGCTGACCATATACTTTCTGTTTGGTCTAAATATTAACGAAAGTACATTTTTACATTGAAAGATACTATAGGTAATAATATATTTTTACAAAAAAATAATAATAATTATAATCTTCTAATGTCGCCAGTGTCCTATTCGTATCACTTTTTGAGCCCTTATCCTGCTATAATGTATCATTTACTCTTCAACAACTCAAACAAACGAGTAAGTTCCCACATAATTGAAATGATGGATATCCTACTGACCAACATCACATGACCTACCTCATCTTTAACTGTGAAAGTGAAAGGGGTAGATTGGTTGCAAGTCAAGGGTCTAATAAAACTGGTTATGTAATACATAAATGAGTAACAGTGTTGATTAAATTAAACAGCAGAATTTATGTGGACACCAATTTAGCAATCATTTGAAATGTGTATGGGGGCGCTGTGTGCGTGTTAAGTGGGAATATGAGACTGTAACTGTTAATGGCTTGTTTCTATGAGTTTTTAGTTTAATTATGTACTAGGGGTTGTTGTAATTAGATTTGTGATAGCATTAAAATTATGTTGGCTATGTCCTGATGTGAGAACTGATTAGAAATTATGATGTAACTCATCACATTACGGGTGTATTCTTTTTTATTTAAGACTCTTAATTTTTAGTATAGCTGTAGGTTTGCCTATATTTTACAGTGACCACATTTTGGTGTACGTACCGAGCTCATTGTAGAAATCTAGTGGGACTAAACTTCAACATAAACAAAACAGTAATTACTTAGGTATATCATTAAAATAATCTAGTGCCTAAGTATACATCAGGGGGTCTTTGACTTATAAAAAATAAGTCAAACTTAGTTTTAAAACTTAGAATATTTATAAAGTACCTATTAAGTAAGACCTGGAGTGATAAACAAATAATTAAGTAGGTAGGTATATCGTTTATCTTAAGTAAAACTTAACCAAAAACCAGAGTATGTAAATAATCTACAAAAATTAAAAATTCATATGTATTTGAAACATTAGCATTAAAAAACTAAATAATATTTATAATTTAGTATAAGTAGACTTACGAATACTTCATACACACAAGTTCAAAACGTAAACCGCGAAATATCAGCACTGAAAGTCATATGACATAAAAAAAGATTCTATTTAGGTATGTAGGAACAATAAATAAAAAATATTGCTGAAAATATTTCTGAGTTGGTGGATTTCATATCGCACTTACTTTCACGATGTAAAATTAACTAGTAAACGTTTCAAACAACATAAAAGTAGGATAACATAACATTAAAACTAAAATACCAAACGACTACGTATAGTCAGAACAATAAGCGAGTGGTGCCATCTATTAGTCTTCATACAAACTTCATCGAGGCGAAGGCTTCTACGCTATCAAAGTGATTGGAAACAGAACCTTTTTGGGATCGTGGCGCTGAAAGATATGAACCTTCTGATTTTAATAAAATTGCGATAAAGTAGTATTATTATGCAAAGTATGATTTATTTATTGCTTATTTCGACATAATTTTACTTTGAATACTAGTTTATTGTTATTTTATGGCCTACTTATAGAAAGATGACCAGATTTATTTGAGCTTTTAAAGTAATGACATATATTGTATCTTTGAATGTATAATATAGGTACATAATATATCAATAACACTACGTCGTTTAATATTTTTGTAAGTTGCTGTTAAGTCAGAAATCATATTTTTTAAACTGCTCAGACTGTCTATCAATCATATAAAATCAGTGGTTAGTTTCTTACATTTAATTAAATTGATTACATGCCATACTTGTATGATTAAAAATACTGAATTCAGATAGGTGTTATATCTACTTTCCTATGGGATAGGCTGGGGTAGGCAGATATTATCCTTAACCACATATCTCAAAGCTCAACAGAATAACATTAAGGCTGTTTTTTTTTTACAATTTAACTGAACTCTAAAATTTATTTTATGAGCAATATTAGTGGTGATAATGCCTACTAGTGATGTAACGGAGTATTTATTTGTTACATCCCTAGTCTACGTGTTCCTTTCATCATAAACATGCTACCAAAAAATCTCCTTCATGTAGGTAGGTTGTTCACTTCTTTAATTCGCACTCTTAAAGTTAGAACTTCTTGCGTATGTGTTAAAATTATAAATGAACTCATCATGGTTTGCTTCTGTTAATTACAACACAGTATCTTCAAGAAATGTATTAGGGGAATAGTATACCAGGAATCAGAATAAATAGTACCCGCCTGTTGCCCTTTTCAGAGGATTGAGAGGAAAAAAAATAATTAGAAATATTCCCACACCCTGTAGGTATACATAACAGAACTGTTGTTTAATATCAATGTTAACTAAAAACGTAAACATCAGCTGTGCTGGCACCCTGGCACATTCCTGCTGGGTAAGGTATGTCTTTACTATCTACTAAATAACACTACCTAATGAGAAATTATTAAGATTTTACTACATAAAAATCTATTAGGTACTTACATCGTATTCTTTTACACAAATAATCAACAGCTGCGTAGGTACTCGTCTTTTAATCAGATATATAGGTACGTTATGGGCCTAATTTAGGTTAGAGACAGTCTCAAATATGTTATAAATAATATAGTACTGTGGCCACCAGCGTCTCCTCTACAAGTCAATGTTTTATTAAAATCGTTTCTGAATCTAATACCTTTGCTTCTCGAAATACGGTCGGACGGTTCCCCATAACGAATGGGAATGACCCCATTAAGGGCACCTTTTAACGTATTAAATCGAAACTTATCGGGAGACCTGTCCACGGGCTAACCCAAGGGTGAGTCTTATCGAGAATACCACTCACTTAGGCTGGGATAGTGGATGCGCAATATACGATTCTCATTTGCGGTTTATTTTGGAGACATGTCTATAAGTTAAACCCGGCTTAGGTCTATGTTTATGCATTTGTTGGTAAATGAATATACTGATATGTGGGGGCGTCCCCTTTCCGATTATGGTTCTAATTTATTCAAGCTATGTAGGTTACAGAAGTTGGCAAGGTCGATTTGAATTTTACAATGGTGGTATAAGCCCAAGAGGAATCTTTAATGGGATTGTTGAGTTTTTTGAATAAACTTGAAGATTTGTTGCCGAAATATGTAAAAAGTTCTGGTTTATGTAGGTGGTACAACATGGTTACTTTATAATAATATATGTACGTTAAAAGACAGGTGGCCTGCCATTCTGAATATCTGAGTAATACATTACAGATTTACGTAGTACAACGTTAAAAATACCAATATAATTGTTGATGATGTATGCCATGTTTTATTTAACGGTTTTGTGAATACCTATAGAATGATAAAATAATCAGAATTCTTTAAATGGATAAGACGAGATAACCTACTTGAAAAGATACCTACCTATTTGTTTATTTATAGTCTCTTACAATAGTTACAGTACATAGGTACTTACTTCTACTTCAGGCCAGAGCTTTGAAGTCATAATAATGTGAATAGAAAGAACTCAGAAGAAAGAAAGAACTTAATAGAAAGGACTCAGTAAAAAGAACCAATCTGATGCAATAATTTAGCTTCATCTTCAAATTGAACGTTTTTAGCACATCTTAGATATATTCTTTGGTAATCAATAGGCACGTAAAACGATCCCTGATAGGTATTATATTTAGTGTTATGAAGCTGATAGCCTTCTTACATTTGCATTATTAACTTCATTTTAAATTAATATGATGTAAAATGTCAACGACTCACTTATAAACTTAATTTATAACTATTTATTATGAGTTTAACGAGCCCGTCATTTCAAAATCTTCTTGTACAATCATATTAAATTATGATAATTTAGCACCAAGTTAATTTATATTAATTACGCTTACCTAAGCTCACATCTCCTGATTTTTTATTAAAAATATATTACTTCACAGTAGATAATGATTAACATCTAGAAATAGCTTTAGACTAGACAAACAATGAAATTATAATTGTAAATTTTTCGTATTTTTTTTTAAACATAAAGCAAAAAAAAACATTTAGAAAATGGAGGTAAAATAGCACGAGCATATAAGGTCCAGGTTCCTTACTGCCTCAGAGAAACACAATCTCACATTCCCAATTCCCAGACCCGGGAATCGAGTAGCCAACTCAAGAGATGTGCCCCAGGGACAATGTTACATGTAAGCATTTGATTGCATGTCAAACAAGATCTCTAATAGCTACAGTCAGTACTACGTATTCTAAACTAATGTAACTTAGTATCTACTTATGTAGTTTATTCAGCAGTTATTGTGGCTATCTTTGAAGAAATGCAATCTAAGTGAATGAAATGTAACCTAAAAAACACTATGCAAAGACACGTAAATTGTAAAACTCAATGTAAATAAGTAGATACTATAAACCTACTATTAACATAATCAAAATCAACTATGTAGGTATACATACAGCCTCATATAATAATAAATTCTAAAGGTCCATAAAGTTCATACAAACAAACATTAGCGTCACATCATATGCGATTTAAATTGTTCATTTATTGCATTTGTTTTCATTTTATTACTTTTATTTGCACATTATATTTAAATTAACTGCCAGAAGTATTACTTAGTTTGCATTTCAGACATATAATCGAGTTATGAATGACTTTACTCTCTACCTTGTTTTGGCATTTTACAACTTATCGAAATACGTCGTTTAGATAGTTAGTAATAGTTTCTTATTTATTACTTGAACTACTGACAGAAGTAATTCATATTTGATAGGTGCATACATTGTAGTGGCCATTGAGCCTTCATCACGGAAAAAAACAGTAGCAAATATTAACACCTAATAATTATACTAATTACTTAGCTCTTACAATTTTAAGAAAAAGTATGGTTAATTGGTTAGGGTTTTATGTTAACTTCTTCCTTATCTAAGCGTTCGAGTTCTAAGCAAGTCCGCTTTACCAGTCTAACTGCGGATTTGGTCGAACTTCAATATTTTCCGTGAAGCGACTGCCATCTGACCTCCACTACCCAATAGTGATGTTGAAGCTTTGCAATTAGACCAGTTATTGAACTTTTTAGGGCTCCAACTACCAGTAACGACTGGTATGGATGTTTGTATGGCAGAAGGTATTAGGTTAACATTAGATTAAAAAGCTATGCATAGAAATTCTAACAGTTAGGTTGTAGCATTATGTAAGCACTAGGTATACCAATTTAAATCACGTTCAGAACAAGTGGCAGTATGAAAATAAAAACATAGATTGCTTACAATTTGAGGTATACCTAGATACCTACCTCATTTAAAAGGTTGATAATGGGTTTCAAAATGCCTCGGGTGAAACCGGGGCGGGTCGGCTAGTATTTCATGAACCTATAACTATCCCTATTTTCCCCTATTTTTTCCAGTTTCTGCTGCTAATCTCTACAAGCAGACATGTCAACTTCACAACCAAACGGTTGTCTAATGGCGTATAAACCGACGGCCTCCGACTCCTCCGTACCTGTTAACGTTTTTAAAATGGCCACTAAACGACTGGTGTACTTTATTTCATTGTTATTAAGTCCTTGTCGAAAATATACAATGTACAAGTATAATATTGCGGTGAGAGGTGTAGCACAAACCTGAAAAGAGAATCTGGCTGAAAATGTATTATATGCCAGTGATATAAAATTGTATGAAAACATATAGGTATTATATCTTTCGTCGACTGTGCTTGCCTACACAAGAAAAATTGATTAATAATTATTTCTCGTAGTAACATAATAATGTAGATAACTTTTATATATACTTAACCAACATAACTATATAACCTATGGCAGTCCGAAAAATGATATTGAGTGATTTTTTTTTACTCACTTGCCTACCTGGGTATACCCAATTTATTTGATTTTGTGTAAAATTTACTATAAAGGCTACCTACTGAAGATTGGTATTTTCAATTTATAAGGACGCTTTAAAAGCGTACTAATGAATTACAGAGCGACACATTTTGACTTGAAGGTGATGGCGGACACCAAATCGTGTGGGTTGATATTATTTAGTGTACAAAACAACAGTAAATAATTGTAATATTAATTTTGATAAACCAAAAGACATTTCGAGAGTCTTTAGGTATGTTGATGTTAATTTCACAACAAAGAAATTATAAATAAATGCCACTACTTTGATCTCACACTGTGTTGGCTGGCTGGATCCTCCAAATCCTCAAAGACCTGTCTTCCATGTTGATTCATTTTCGATTTATTTTAATAATTTATTTTATCAAACGAAAAATATAGAAACTACCTACATTTTGTTAACAAAAATGATACATCCCTTTATTTAATTGTTCCATATCTTTACCTGTGATACAACCGATTGCAATAAAACTTGGGTAAAATATTCCAATTTCTAAAAATGAGAGCCAATTTTAAAGCACACTGAATATTAGTTAGTTTTTAGTCATTAACTAACAAGAAACTATGAAGATCGGAGCAGTATTTTTGAACTTACAAATAAATAGCGATAGATTGGGAGAAAGATTTGTGTTTTATTATAAAATACAGTTTCATTACAAATTGTCATATTTATCTATAGTTTTTGTAACTAGTAAAACAACTTCTTTTGTTAAAACTTCTATGTGTAGTCAAGCTATTAGGACACATCTGCTCAAACCGATTGCAAGAGGTAGGTATATCACACTATGCAAGTACATAAAAATTAATTGAAATAAAGCACAATATAATTCTGTTTACGTGTAAAGCGGCCGCCCTCACGTTTACATTCGCGACAGCGTATTTTAATTAGCTATACATGAAAATGCTTTGAAACTGTGAAGACCCGTGTACGCGCACATTTACCAAAATTATAATCGCAATATCACACTCATGCATTCGCCATGTTAGTTTACACACAATGTTTGTTTTGATAATAATGGCCCGCTCTAATTAGAAATTAAAAGTTAAAAAGCTTGTTCGTGTATTGTCAGAAGTTTCAGCACGAAGTTGGCACTTTCTGCTCTGCTTAAAGTTGTTTGAAATCGTTAGGTACAGTTTCATGAGAAAGTACTTACCGAAGTGCCATTTCGTAGATTTAGGTTGATAAAGAAAAAAATATTTGACGACGGCTCCGTTGTAATAAGTGGCCATTAAAGATTTCATTCCAGGACACTTGACAACCCTAATTAGGAGAACTGAAATCTAATAAAAGATAACTCGAAAGTCATAGCGAAAGCCGCATTCATAAGGAAAAGTTCGCCTATTAAAATTCCTCTAACGAGTGCGAACCATCCAGTTTAATAAATACAGGGCTCTTCTAATTTTCCTCTGAGAGATTTAAGCGGCATAAATTTTGCACACTGAAAAGAAACTCTGTAAAAGAAGAGCTTGTACATTTTTACGATGGCGAATCTCATTCGCCCCTCGAACGGCGAGTTGTCTCTCCTTTAAATTAAATTTTCACTCCTAATTTGAAAGTATAATGTCATTTCACTAGAATTCCGTTATTAAAACTTTTAAATCATTCGGAAGTTTCCTTTTGTGAGCGCCTGAGGGTAGGTACTCGTGATTTTTTAATCAAAATGGGATCATTTCTAGTGATTTTTTACGACTGCGCCATACCGTCGGCATCAAATTGTCATTAGCCACTTGCGTAGCGATATTGCTTTTCTTTTAGAAGTGCTGAGATTTTATGGATTATTTAATGTTCGATCTTGAGTTTAGACGTAGATTTTATATTGACCTATGTCACCTATGTCAAAACTTGATCAACTGATTGAACATTGGATATCCTTTTGGATTTTGTCATTATAACGAACACAAGCAGGATATTTTAGTACATCAGCAGCTAATTTTTATGAGATATTTTAACTTCAACCTTGGCGCACTGAACTGTACTAACAGTAGATAAGTTATCATTCTGTCGGCTCTATAATTTAAAACTCCAAAGAGACACTGAGTTTATATAATGTTACCTAATAATACCGCTATACCTTCAGAAATTGTCTCACTTCGTATTAAGTACCTATATGCCATCAAAATATATATAAGTATACTTAGGTGATCAAATGTACAGGCTATATGTGTGAAGATAGACATTTTATGAAATAAGCACCTAATCATTTCGAGTCTAGTTTTACTTTTGAGAGTAAACCGTGTATTAGAGCTACCTAATTTAGTTTATGTATAAAATTCTTAAGTAGATACCTACTTAACATAATTAAAATTGCGAAATACCTCGTGACGACGAAAACTTAAAAACATTAAAATTCTTTATGAAAGTTACTTAGTGTGTTTGAAATAAATATTTATGACGATCACATAGGACTACATTTCTGAAGTACTTACACACGCAATTTCAATAGACTGTTACTAAGAGATAATTGGACCTATAACACAAGGTTGATTCGTTGTGCAGTGATTTAGGTAGGTTTATATTTTACAGACTCCATAAAAAAACAAGGCAGTTAAGTAACAATTTATTAGGATAGTAATATGTATTTTGTTTCCTAATTTAGTTTCCCCACAAACATAATATGAATATGGATACCTACACCATCATATTAAAGCTATGCTTAGTTTAGGTCTGGATTTGAAGTATTTAAGTCCTAAAGTATTATTATATTTACATTTTTTTTTATAAATATTAAAATAATAAAAATTGATAATAAATTAAATCTCTTTTATAGTAGCGTCGGGCAATAGTCTAATCTTAAAAAACAATAGCAACTCCAACATCTGCACTATTAAAAACCGGCTAGAAAAAAAAACATAGAAATCTTCAATAGTTGTTCTTACTCATAACCCAATAGGCACTTCTCTATGCTTGTGGCACGGAACATCTGTTTTAAAAAACAATAAAGGGTTGACATTTGACAGTAGGTTGTAAATTCTGTCTCGTCGAATCGTCAGAATGGTCAATAAAATTGTCTGGAGTCCTTGACACACAGACACAGTGTAGACGAGGTTTTATAGTCCATAAACATTTTACTAGCACGACCTTGGGTAGGGTCTGCAGTGAGGTCGTTGCACTCAATTTTACTGCTATTTCGGTGTTCCCAGTTATGATTAGATGGGGCCGAATTGTTTGTATTTGTCGCTGCGTTCCATTATCATCTAGATGAGTGCTCGTTCGTGTATCAGAGCATATGTTTGCTATTGCTTTTATTGACTAAGTTATGAATTACTTGACGCCATTGCGAAATTTGGGTTAGTACTTAGTAGTTATCTTAGTAGGTTAGCTATGCACGTATATTTATGTAAGTAAATGGTATTGTTTCCATTATAGGCGGAAAACATTTATAGGCAAAAAAGATTTAGATTTAGTTAACAGTGGTCAAATGGAAAACGTTTAAACGTAACCACAGTCAATTTGAATCCCGTTATTTTAAACACCTATTTATCAACGTGAGAGTGCTTTTTCCATGTCCAAATACAATCCATTAACTTTTTTATGAAGCACAATACATTACCTGACCGATGTTTAAAAAAAACAAAAATACTTTGTTTACATTATTGAGCAAGTACTTTCCAAGAAATTTTAAAAACGTTGCGTCAAAATAACGGGAGACCCGAAACAAAACTCCTTTGTGACTTCAAAGGAAGGGTTGTTTTTCTTTCGAACGCAATAAAAGGGTTTGAGGAGTGACTTTGTTACCCTTTCTTTGTTTATTGTTCTTTTTATGGCGATGTATTGCACAAAGTGCCGTTTTGTGCAATATTTTTTTTATTTCCTGGCTTACATTGTCCATACTTGACCACTGGGGCGATGTTTAAAAAATGGAGTAGGCATACTTTAAAAAAATATACGAAGAGCACGCCTTTTAAGAGTACCTTGAGATAGTTAATAGTGTTACATTGAATTCAATCTGTGTTTGACGTGTTGTTTGTGTTTCAAAACCACCTCATTGCTTTAAAAGTACTTACTTAAAAATATTTTTTAATTTTCTAAGTGGAGTTATTCTTATGGTCGGCAGTGTAAACCGCCACCTCACGAAGACTAATCGCTGGTGTCAGTTGCGGCAAGTATCTGTTTATAATTGATGGTTTTCCATTCCTCTTTACGCATATTAATAAGCTCATGGACGTATGCAATACAGGCATACATCTCGGCAACATTTTTCTCCTTAACATTTTCAAACACGAACGTATATAAACATAAAGCAAACGGAACAATATCATCACATCTAAATTTAAAAATCCAATCTCAGCGTGGAATCAGAGCTGAGTCCCGACATTCCTTCTTTTTATCCTCCGAAGTTTCTTATCCTACACGACATAAATCGCATCGACCCGTATAACTCTCTGCGACCATTAAAAAGATAAACAACTTAATATAGGTATAATAATAAACAAGATGGAGCCACGAAGCCGCTCAACCGACTTACTTAGATCCCTGTACACACCGTTCATAATTTTATTTATTCACGAAACCGTAAATATCTGTAGGAATAATTCCGAAGGCTCTTTGCGGGGATTAAGGGGGCGATGCGGCCCTGAGAAAATTATATTCGGCTATAACAGTTATCATGCATCACCTGGAGGAAGCTTAATGTGCCTTTTCGCAATCTCGAGGGCGGCGCGAGCGACGCCGCGCTCAAATTACTTTTTCAAAGTATTTACATGTAAATAGAGTTGGCGTGTTTCGAACTTTGCGGTGGTGTATGCTTTTGAATATCTGCGTGTTGTGTGTGCCCAACTATTCAGGGTTATAGTTAATTTGTTTTGAAAACTCAATGAAACTATTTTAGTAACTAGTGTGCATGATGACACCTTAGTTACTATTTTTTTACAAGTGGTTTAGGACGCAGGACTCCCTTAATTTTTTTGCCAAGAATTTGTTAATTGATTCAGAGCTGGTCTGTGTTGATTATTTAAAGGCTATTTAGCTTACTATTTGACTTACATACACACGTCTCTAGAGTACTTTATACCCACATTTCCCCATCTGAGCTTCAGTAACTAAAACAATTGTCACAATGTTAGGCAATCTTAATATCCTGTCCTCCAACCTCTCTCGTCCCGGCGATCTCACAAATTTATTCATACATTCATAGGCGAATAAATCTGACGGGCGCTCCTCCACACAGAATTATCCAAATTTGCCATTCGCCGAAAACTCTTTGAGGTGATATCGCTTAAAAAGCACACCCTATACATAAAGCCTGTATAATTATCATCCATTCTACTTATAAACTTTCATAACGGCCTATACGTCGACTTAACCTCTACTTTCGGGGTTCGCCGGGTGCCGGGCCACCACCCCGGGGTAAACCCACCCCTCGCCTTATAATGGGCGTCTAAGAAAAACGGGTGCACGGTTCAGAATAGAAAATGCTCGTTTGGAAATAGCTTCGGTGGAAAGCTAACGATTTATTCGTGCTACGGGATACGCTCAGAAAATATCCAAGAGCGGATTTTTAATGGTGCCATTGTTTCTATTTTAAACGTGGCGTGCGAATGGAATACTTAAATTTGAGGCGTTTTATTGCGTTATGTGTACCTAAACCTGCAGCTTTTTGAATTATTCAGAAAACATTGCGGCGTGGCTCGACTTAATTTGAATACTTTTGTCTTAGTGCCACAATATAGATTGTTTACTATTTATACAAGCTAACTAATGACTACTTTAATACTTACTAGTTTATTCATTGTATAGTTGTGTACAGTTTTCCCAATGAAACCAATAGGTATACTTACCTATTTAAAATCCACTGCAACCGACTACTTCACTACTTAGTGACCTAGTTTCGGATAATTGAAGACTGAAACATGTTCATAATCTCTAATGAATAAAATGGTTAGTAAAAAGTAAAATGGTAAGACAATGTGACGCTGATAGTATTGCAAGCATGTTAGAAGGGTCATGACGGGAGGGGAGGCCGGGGTTAAGAGATCATCGGTTCTTTATCAGAAAGTTAATGCTCTTTTTTATTGTAATAATGATCTACTTCATGTGTATGAGGATATTTGTAATGACAGCCTCCGTGGCGTAGCGGTAGTGAACGCGGCCGCTACGCAGGAGGCGCGGGTTCGATCCCCGCTCAGTGCTAATATTTGTGTGCATTAAATATGGGTATTTGCATTGGTCTGGTCGTGCCTCGGAGAGCACGTTAAGCCGTCGGTCCCGGTTGCCATAAGAACATCTATGGCAGTCGTTACGGGTAGTTGGTGCCCTAAAAAGTCCAAAAACAACGGTCTAGCTGCAAAGCTTCGATATCGCCTAATGTTAACATTGGGTCGTGGAGGTCAGATGGCAATCGCTTCACGGAAAATATCGAGGTTTAGCCAAATCTGTAGCTATGACTGGTTAAAGCGGACCCCAGACTCCGAGCTGAAAGCTTCGGATGCGACTGGGAATTAACGCTAGCTAGGAGGATATTTGTAATATAAATATCATAATATTAGAGATTCTCCAATCGAGGTGTATTGTATAAATAAAATAAAAAATTGTTGCACTAGTTATACAGTTACCCAGGACATTGTGTTTAAATTCCATAAAGGTTAAACTTGCCAAAAACTTTGAAAAAATGTTCAACATTTTTAAATGTCTTTCTTCTTATTTAGTTCAGTCTCAGACTTACCTTGTGCTTGATTACCACAGCTATCGTACCTATAAAAAATTAAACAATCATTATTGACATTATAAATATAATTTAAAATGTACACATGGGGTAAAAAGTTGTCATTAATATGAAAGCTAAGCTCAGTACACAACGGCTGCCTATCTCACGATTCCACGCGCGCTGCCTTTTTACACCACATTATAAGCTGCGATATTAGGTCCGTATTTCACTTATAATTCGCTTTCTGACGAAGAGGGCGCGCGTGCATGGCGCAGGTGTGGTATAAATGTTATAGTGTGTACTAAGCTTAACATTCGCTGATTGATACAATTGGCGTGAATAAAGAAAATATTATCTAATTAAGGGAGTCAAAGTTTGTTCGTCCCAAGCAATTGTTGCCGGCGGTATAACTTATTGTTATATCTGTATAAATTGAACCATTAATAACGTTTAATTACCAGCTTATAAGACGATGCCGACTCAATTTAAAGTTTTGAAAACAACATAACTAATCTATTTTGAAAATATATATAATTAGTGAGACGTAATTTTATATCTCCGGAAGAGATAAAAATGTCTAAAAATAATGAACTAATAACATACCCGGAGCTTTCGAGCTAAAGCAAAATATATTAGTAGGCAAGTAACACATCGTTCCGGCGGTATAATGAACATGGCTCCCTCCAGCGAGACCATTAATCAACCCCCTTGCACCCGCACACCCCATGCTCCTCCGAACACAGATCCCCTCAAAAAAGCCCCCTCTCCCCCTCACCCGCTTAGAATGTTTCCAATTCATCACGAGACCCCGCCCTTGACAACTCTATATGAGAATGCCGCGGTCCAAAAGTCCCGGATCGCTACCCTTTACAATAGAGTAAGACGGCTGCTTAGGAACTTTTGGACCGCCCCGGTCTCAAAGTCCCCGACCGTATTTTGAAAGTGTTGTTTCTAAAAGTGTTCACGGACTTTTGGACAGGCGAGTGTATTTTCTTGTGTTATCAACTCGGCTGTGTGGCGGCCATTACAAATAAATTTCACCTTACCTTTATTTTTTAACGCAGATCCGATGTTGTTTCGTCGCGTTTTCACTTCTTTTTATTGTTAGGAAAGGTACTCAACGAGAATTTTAATTAACGAAATGGGTTCTTAGGTAGTTAGCTGCTACCTATTATTTACATTTGTATTAAATTCCGATGTTTGTGTTTTTGCTTCATTAAGTACTTAAATAAGGCAAAATAATTTTGATAAATTATCGCTTTAGTATTTTTATAAGCTTTCCCGCTACCGTCCTAAAAACCTAAAAACTTTACTGTGACTCATGTAAATGAAAGTAGGTACTCAAGGTATAGAAATAAAATTAACAATAAGTAGTGAGGTAAGATTTCTGAAACTATACTATAAACTATACCAAGTGCTACAATGTATTGAAGTAAAATTTAAGAAGTAGGTATAGCAGGCGTAATACCTACCTAATACGTTACTCCGTCCGTATTCTGGAATCTACTGGCATTATATAGGTAGATACTTAGGTACTATGCCTAGTTTGGGTCTAGACAACGCTGTGTAATACAGGGTGGAAGATTTTAACCTTACCTGGAGGGAAAGTACTTTAAATACTGGAGATAGCTAATTTCACTCAAAGGAAACATTCCTTTATTTTTTAAAAGAAACTAAACTGCATTCATAGTTTTTTGAAAATTCTCTTGCCATGCCCGGTAATCGAACCGACTAAAATCCAAAAAAATAACATCCTGTATTTTTATAGCATCAATCGATAGTGTCAATCATGAGGATCGAAACTCTCTAATAAACATGGTAAATTAAATGAAAGGAAGTCAATAAAATAAATTCCAAAAAACAGATACAGTACTTTTGTTCAACGAGCATCACATACCTTATCAACAATAACGCCATTTATTTAGTAAAATGAGTACTAAATGACTAAACTTTGATTCCGATTTAGAATGTAACGTTATTGTGTGACTGCATGAGGTAGTCAAGTCTCCCGATTTTTTTTATAAAGAATATTAGTAACCGAAATTACTAATATTCCTGTTAACCCCCCCCCCCAAGTAAGCTAAATTGCTTGTACTAGGAGTGGGTTCACGTCTGTAGTGTAACGGTCAGGATTCGAACCCGGGACGTCTCGATCGTAAGGCTGACTCCTTAACCACTAAGCTACCGACGGCGACGCTACTATTATGTCGATTTAGGTCCAAGATACGTGTCTCGAGGTATACTTGGTTGGGCTTGGAAAGCACTTCGTGGTACAGCGCATCGCACCCTGGGCAACGGAGATGGCGAGAGAATTGCCTTATTGGTTCGTCTTATAATACGTTAATTGAGACTTTTGAATTAACCTGAGACGGCATGCGGTTTTAGTCGGTTTGAGTCGAGAGAGTAAATACCCCTACTGGCCAGTAAGGGCCAGCGATGAAAAACAGGGACAAGTACCTAATTTAAATATGGAATTTTATTCTTAATATGATAGGTGATGGATCCTTGAGTTAAGTTCTCTATTTTGGTAAATCGAATTTGAAAATTGGGTTTTCAGGTATTTCCTTTCATTTAATTAACCATGTTTGATAGACAGATTTGATACTTATGATTTATACTATTGATTGATGTCATAAAAATACAGGATGTTATTTTTTCGGATTTTAGTTGGTTCGATTACCGGGTGTGGCAAGCGAATTTTCGAAAATCTACGAATGCAGTTTTATTTCTTTTTAAAAATAAAGGAATGTTTTCTTTGAGTGAAATTCGGTATCTCCAGTATTTAGAGAACTTTCCCTCCAGGTAAGGTTAAAATCTTCCACCTGTATAATACCTATAGAAGATATCGACGACCTGGCTTCTTCCATTTTCGTAGCTCATTTTTCATAACCAGCTACGAGAGTTGTGTGGCGTAACGCGTAGCGTAGAGCGTTCAACTGCGAAGTTGGAGATCACGGGTTCTATTCCCGCACATTGAAACTATTTGTGAAAAAAAAAATCAATTAAACGTGTTTCTCTGCATTCTAAAAATAATATTGTAAGCTAGTTAAGCTATACTAACTTTTGCTCTACATGGCGCTATGTAATTTACTAAAATATTTACTTACTAACTGTTCCCGCACCACCCGCGTGCAGGTCGGTTATCGCAAGCAAATTATTTCCTTTCTCAAGATCTAATCTATCTGTGTACCAAATTTCATCAACATCAGTTTAGTTGTTTAGACGCGAAAGCGTAACAGACAGACAGACAGCCATACAGAGTTACTTTCGCATTTACAATATTATTATGGATATGGATTTAAACAATGAACGTGCGAACTCTACGGCACACATATTTATTTAAATTCCAACATTAAATCATAATAAACCAACATTGAACTATTTAGTTAGGAATTATGTCAGGCTCGGGTCGACAATAGCCGGTTAATAGCTTGGCACATTAAACGCATAGTAATTGTCGTTCATTGCGCCCGTTGAGCTCACAGCCTGATAATATAGACACCTACGCATAACTATGTATTTATCTACTGTATAATTATCAGCTTATGACCTTTATTTAGGTACACAGACGTAGCAAGCGTGTATGTCTAGAAAGGGTCGAATAAATAATGGCTACTTCACCAACGGACGATAGATAAGGAAAATTACTTACTCCAGTAAAAATGTTTTGTGAAATTATTACAAAAATTGCTTTTCGTTTCTTTTTATGTGAAATGAACTTGTGTATTTATTGAGGACCTATAATATTTTTATTTTAAAATAATACAATTATATATTTGAGTTCAAATATATAATTTTATTATTTTATATTATAGGTATTGAAATTAAAGTCAGTCAGTCAAAGGTAAACTAAGCACCTATAATTATTTAGGTATTACAACAATTCTATTGTTTCACCCTTCGAGGAATATCCTTAATCGACGGCACAAATATAATTTAAAAGGATATAAGAATAGTGTAAAATAAACTAAAAGAAAATAAAGTTCACTATGACTTCGGTCGGCGAGTGCCGACGGCGGCGGCTCATGTGACATTTTCTTTCTCTTCTAAAAGATTGTCTTGTAAGCCTAAAGTGTGTAACATAACTTATAGAAGAAATTATATGTATTGGTAGGTATATGTAATTTTGAATATTTTTTAAGTAGGTACCTAGTGTCATTTCATTTTCTCCATAAAACTATTACCCTTTAGTAGCTATGTAACTATTCAATATCTTTCATACAATAGTTTTATGATCAGCTATTAGTAAATAATATTGTGTGTATGTTTTTAAAACATGTTAGTTTAGTTGTTCCTAAATAAGTATGAGAATGTGGAACTTCTTTGAAATCACATAGAGGCGAAGGTAATTTAGTTAATATGTGTAAAAATTTAAAAAATATTCTTAGTCGCCTTTTCACGTAACAATTATTTTCTTCAAAAGTTTGACATTGGATCTGGTGATTTGCCGGAGGTACCTTACTTAAGTAGACACTTAATGACTTTTGTTATCATTCCATAATGGTATAAAGACACTTTGCAATTATTACATGTCTGTAAGTATGTTTGTTACCCGTTGTAACGACTTTACTGATTGTGGTGACATTAGAAAATATTTTATTATGAAATTATAAACCGCGTAATATAACACTGGCCACAGTTAGTTTGTAATATATACCTATTTGAATCGTTATAAACATCAAAGTAAGTGTTTCCCGAAACTTCATTAAATAGAAAATTTAAAAGAAACTTAAAAAGCTATACACATTAGTGTATCAACGATAGTATCTATTTTATTATACACTTCGACAGTTAATATCAAATATTGGAATTAACAAATCGTCTTTTTATTACATAAATCGCCAATTCCATTATCAACCTGGATAATTCCACAAATGTCAAAGAAAGTAGTCATTTATATCTAAATACCACTTCACTGTTATAAAACACAATCTTTGTCACGAATCTCAAATCAAGAGGCGATAAACAAGTCATCAAATCAAACATCAAATTCTATAAACGAATGAAACACACAATATTATTACTATATGTGTATATTTACATAATAAAAAACGTAAAGTGTAGGAGTAAGAGGCTTTTTATAACGCTACAAACGGGTTCGTGTACACTACGCCTACTAGTTTAGAAATAAAGCGGCCCATTACAAATCGTTTCCAAAACACTTTCAGTAATGAGTACGATCGTAAGTTCAACCAGTAAATTACGGGAATGCCATCTCCGATTTCTTGGTGCAAGATAAAGCAGGTAGCGGTGCATGTAGCGAAGCGGGTAGCGGATTGTGACCGTTGAAATGGTCTGTCTTATCTCCGCTAAGTGTCATAATCATGTACTACATAACACCAAGCAAAAGCATAAAACAGATCAAACTTACAATTTAAAGTGTTTTACACAGCTGGAAGTTATCGCACTTCTGTTGTAGAATAATAAACACCTTGAGTTATAAAATAATGTTTAATTATGATATGTATTAGCATAATTTTTAAATAAACGTCTATGTGACACCAAGTTATCAAAAACCTGTGATATAATATGTACGTCTTATCTATATGTCAGCATTTCTATAAGTTATTCCATAAGTATATCGACGCGCTTTCTTGGAATTTTCAGTAGCAGCATGAAGTCAGGTCAAAGTGCTGGTTGACCGTAGGACCGTGAACAGTGTTTGTGAAATTTACTGACCGTCATTTCGGCAATATGCAGACAATATCAATAATCTTGACGGCCTTTGTGGCGTAGCGGTAGAACGATTGCTACGCAGGGGGCGTGGGTTTCGATGCCCGCTCAGTGAAAATATTTGTATGCATGAATATGTATATTTGCATTCGCCTGGGTAAAAAGTCTCTAAGTATGTTTATCTGCATTCTAGATTCTATAACACAAGCTAGTTAAGCTACCCTTACCATGGGTCTAGATAGCGTTGTGTAGACTGTTGAAGAATATTTATTAATTATTGTAAATCCTCGCACTGCATGTAAGCACTAAAGAAGCATAATTTCAGCCTACTCTAAAAGTATTTTTTGAACATATCTACAAATTAAGAGTTATAGTGATTTATCTTGGACTACTTTACATTTTTTTGCTTTCACAAATATTATCGTGACTCTGACCCATCACTATAGGTAGATATGTACGGCAATAGATGTAATTTAATTGCACTAAGTATAAAAGTTACCTTATACGCGATGATTAGATCTCATTATCTTCTTAAGAAGACCTCATAGAAGGTCTATTTGCATTGTCATGAAGGTTGCAGCTATTCTATATTTGTTTCATCAACTAAAGTTAAATCGCTTTCCTTTTATTACTTGCACCGTATTGGAAGAACAGCACCAGTGCGGGACTAGTTTATTCGCAATAAAGAAAGTGGAATCCCGGGTTACTCTCCAATTACCGGGATATACGCGGCAATCCCGGTGACGTGTGGCCTAGTCCCGGGTACGGCCTAGCAATTATACATATTGCGAGAGAAGCCATTTCTATATATTGCAAACGTGGTACGACTGGAAAAACTATGAATTTGTTTTGGTTCGGTTCTTTTTGAGATCAGTAATTACGATATTTCTAAAACAATTTAATATTTATTGGTACCACTTATTACTATATTAAAATTTAATTGCGATATTTCTTAAGTTTTATCATGAATGAATCGGCTTGGTAGGGTACTTAATCAAAATCTTTGTGTAATTAGGTTATGTAAATATTTTAAGACTATAAAAAACTAGTGGATACATTCAGGATGGAGTCGTATTACGAACCGGCACTCAAAGTAATTTTTTTGACGTAGGTAGTGCGTGAATATATTATTATGGTCTATACAGAATAAAACGAGTTTTGAATTCGAAATGACCGGAAATAATAAAGTCAATTAATAATTAATTGAAGCTACAAGATTTGCATTGCTTAGTTTATAAGAGTGCTAAAGGTTCTACCTACCTCTTTTGCTTTGCCCAGTTTGCTCTTTTCGCCTGCCCTCAAACAGCAACATACTCAAGTAACAAATCGACTTTTACAAGCGTTCATAGAATTGATAATATAATAGTTTATTCTCAGTGGGCCTAACTTACAGATTAGTTTTTGCCTGGTGTATGACTCTCTGAGTCAGACTGGTGGAGTGGAATCTGGGATGTCATGCTGTTAATCTGTCAATTTCATGTAATCATAATCCAGTCAGATTGTCATGTAATCGTAATATTTCCTTTTAATTCAAATTATTATTAACTCTGGCAGTTTCACCAATTTCCGTATCATTTTTATTTTTATGGCAACACTCATATTCACATTAGAAGCTCCAAAATTTTAACTGAAAAAAAAAAATCTTAATTTTAGGTAAAGCTAAGGTTATCGGTATTGACTTAGAATGTGATAATTTATTACCTATGCTGACTGCAGATATACCTACATGATAAGAGGAATATTTTTTTATGTGTCTTTTAATTTACTAATCAATAATTATAGTCAATTAGTTGTAATGAACCTTTTGGGGGGGTCAAAAATTAACATAATTATTAACAATCTAATTTTGTATTAGATACAAAAACCAAATGAAAATCAATCTTTTTTCACCCACAAATGTCGTCAGGGCAATACCGATAGTCGTTTATTTCCCCGATCGTCTTTCCGTACGCACATCGTCTTAACCCCCCGACGGCGATGTGGGACAGACAGGCCCGGGAGTGCGCCCGTGGGACTCGTACACTAGTTTTTCCAAGCATATCTTATTGCTCTTTTGTTGATACCCGAGGCCGTTAGTTTCATCGCTCGGGGCACACGGGATAAGGCACTGCAGGGTTTGGTACACGGACATTTTATATGGGATTGTATAATTCACAAAATTATATTAGGTTTTGTTAGACTTTTAACAGTATTATTTTTAAACCACCGATGAGAAGATACGGCAATTCCGTTTTTGACACACTATGGCGCAAGTTAATGGTGGAAAAAAGTGTTATTAGATTAGGTATTTGGTGCTTAAATTGGAAAACATTTAATCGCCTTGTTGTTAGGAAAGTTAATAAATTATATAACATCACGCTATGATTCTTAGGAGCCGAGCTATAAGAGTAAAAGTTGTAGAAGACGTGGATTTGCGGTATGATGAGGTAATCAAACAGAGTGTGGTACAATTCAGTACTTATAAAGTACACATTCCGCCTCCATTATATTCGAACTACGCTTTGAATCATCAAAAAATATAATGAAAATGCAGATTAGGTACCTAAAGGCTTGACATATAAAAGAGAATTCATGAATACGATTTTCATAATTCAGCAATTATTGCAGTGTAATACCAAATCTACATTCAAACAGTACCAGAGTAAGATTTAGAAAGGATTAAAACATGCAAATCAAACAAGTACCTATACTAACATTGGGGATGGCCCCTACGAATTGCGACCCTTCTCGTCTTATTTATTCATCCAAGTTGGAAAAATGTTGTTTTGTTTACTCCCCATGCCGTCGCGGGGGAGGTCAAATTCGCTACAAAAGCAACTTCACTGATTTATTATGTAACAAGAGGATATTTGTGATTGTTTTGTTGTTTTAACCTTAACTATATGTAAGCAAAAGTATGGTTAATAAAAGAAAATTTCACCATGTATTAATAGTTAGATTTGCGTTCACAAAAAAATTAATACAAGAACTTGCTTTTATGTTTTTTTTTAATACAAGCCATTAAAATGGCTGGTTTTGTAGGGTTTTAAACTATAATAACTATTTATTTGTTAGGTATTTGTCATGGATTGGAAATTTTAAATGTCAGGTCGTTTTGATGACATTAAAATAAGGTCTTATTGCGGGCATCGTGTAACACGCACTGTTAATAATTAACCTAGAACAAAAATAAATACTAAATACTGGGTGCGTTACTTAGACGTTTAATGGGTTAAGTCATCGTTTGTAAACATGTATTTAAATCACAAGCTTAACTTCCACGGCTTTTGTACTAAAAACGTAAAGATAGAAAATATTCAAGAATAATATAACATTTACTGGAAAATGTCGAGTTCTGGCATATTTTTTTCGTTGGCCTCATCAGATGCGTTTTCACGTGCCACTTGAAGGTCTTTTGATTAATTTTGAATTAGTTCAGTGACCGTTATGTCAATATTCAATACCATATGAATTTCAATAGCGAACCGTCTGGACATCATAATCCTCTGGGAGCATTATATTTGGCACATTCAGCGTCTGGAGTGGTACTTATACAAATTGACACTACCTTTTATATAGGTTATTATATAGGTACCTAGAGTTAAATTTACAATTACATATAAGAAATCTTCTGTTCTCCTAGTTAAAATTTAACGATTTCATTTTGAAATGTTTCTTTTTAATTTACCTACTTTCATTAAAGTTGATGCGGGTTCCAAGGTAGTTTAATTTTCTCTAACCTAGCCAATTATTCTTTTTCTATAATATTTTTGTCAATCAATAGTGTTTTTCATTCTAGCATACAGAAGTCACAGTGATTTCCTCATTTAAGTGTAGATGCAGTTATTTGCAAAAAATGTTTAAATTCGTTCTAACAATAGACGTTTTCAATGTGGAATTCTAAACTCCATTGTCACTATTCCAATATAAAATTAAACTCTTCGCCATTTCCCTTCTCACAAACATTTTTGAATTAATTTTCTTTGAAAGAACATTTTTGAGCGTCGCTGACTTCTTTTATTCCACCCCAACGCTACCCTTTTTAAGGGGATTTCTTTATGTTGTGAGAGCTCATTCATAGCGTCCATCAAGACGATTCCAAGCATCGTTACGGTCTCGGCAAATGTACCGAAATCATCGCTTCACTGCGGAACGTCGGTCGGTGTGGCGTACGGACATATTGTACTTACCTAACCTAGTAGATATTGTAATAAGTAGGTAGTCGGGTATTTGATTCAATTTGGATTTTCGGTTCCGGAATGAAATCACTTAGTAACTTGTACGGGATGTTTGTGCGTTCGCAGTTCGTTTTGTGCGAGTTCTTTTAGTTAGTTCGTTGGAAATATGTTTGAAATGTTACAACTATAGAATTGTTGGAAAACTTGGGCAGTTATTGTAGAACTGATTGTTTACTTTGGTTTCTTCTTTCGACCTTAAGATATAAAGTTTATCTGTTTATGAACTATTATGTTATCCGTATTACCTGAATATTGATAAAATTCTTATAATTATTAACCATAACAGATTGTTGAAAAATATTCTCATATAAAATTATATGGAGTAGGTCAATGAAATATTTATGAAATATCATTGGAGTAGGTACTTAGTAATTAATGAAATTAACCCGTAAAACATGCATAGTCATAATGACTAACAAATAAACTGAAATTCATTTTAAATTTTAAACTAGGTAGGTACCTAGTTTAAATATTAGTACCTACTATAAAATATATTAGTACGACTCAGAGCTAGTAACAAAAGGGGTCATGTGAAAGAAAAGAGCTTAAAGAAATTCCTAGGACTTGATTATTAGATTGGTGGACCCCCTTAACCCCAATATAGGTATTCAGGTTACCTATGAAGGTTTATTTTTGAACTTAACTAACTATTTTAGTTTCGGATACAATGGAGTTGTCGTGCCAATCCGAAAATTTTCATAAAACTTTAGAATAAAAAAAGGGGGGCGCCATACCTGTTTCTTTATATTTTATCCCTCTCTATAATTTTGGAAATAACTATCACGTGACTAGATTGGTAAATGTTTTTGAAGAAAATTTAAACAAAACGATAACCAAAAAAAAATTTAGCTTTAGGTAATATAAATTATGTAATAATAAGAGATTTTACGTAGATACTTTGGTTAAATCGCAGCAAAATCTCATAAAACAGTAAACAAATATATCAGGAAGCTTTTTAATAATTTAAATTCCGATTCAAGTCTACGTAGAAATATACCGACAAAGCTTGTGGACATTTTGCGGCGAGAAATTTTGTTTTAATAAAGGCCCTATTGCGACCACCGCAGCCGTCGCTTCGCTGATATTACAAACGAACACCCACTAATGCCCTCTTTTCATATTACGCTGAAGCATTATTATGTGCTTAGGGTTGACAATCTCTGGCTTATGTCGTGTCTGAGATCAAAGTAAGGAATTATGACTGAATATTTTACTGGTATTATCTACATTTTAAATTTCTGTTATCATTTTGTTCTTCTTTTAAAACAGGTTTTTTTTTTCAAATAAGTATTATGGACAAGAATTTATCTATAAACATCTTATAATTAAGTAATTTAGAATATGTTCGCTTAAATAACAATATTAGCTCCGATAAAGTGTACAAAATCATTTAGTCAACCCTCGTAAATGAGGCTTACAAACAAAATAATATAGTGCTGGTTCGTAGGTTACAATGACCACCGCGTGTTGTGCCCGAGAATGTTGGCAATTAAGATTGGCGACTCCCCACGTAGTTAATCCAAAAATACGTGTGTTGGGTGTTTATTGACTACCGTCGGCATTTACGGGTTGGCTTCCAGAAAAGTCATGGTTATTGATATTTTGTTTACAATAAAAATTGCCTGGTAACGATAATAATTGTTCGTAGGTAAATACTTAATAGGCTTCTACGACAGATTATTCAAAAACGTTATTTCAACAATTTATTAACTAAATTGGTATCGAAGCTATAGGTAAGTAGGTTCATCTTTTCGTTTATTAATTTCCTGAAAAAAAAAATATTTAATCAAATTTTAAAGCAATTTTTCCATGGATTAAAATCGGAAAAATTAATATTAGGTACAACGAAATACTTGTAATGAGTGTGAGAAAGATAAGCAATCTAAAAATATTCAATTACTATAATGAACATTAACAAGTGTTTTTACTTCCCTATTATAAATATACAGATAAAATATATACAACTGGTATTAACAATACAAATATCGAGTCAAAGGATTCAGAAACAGAAAGTGCTAAATGTAGTTCTTACTTAAAGAAGTATTACAGTAATGCCAAATAAATAAATTGATTCTAGTCTTTAAGCACTGCGAATATTTTTTAAACAAATTGTCATTTAAATGATATCGTAAGAAATTTACGCAAATATTACGCGTTGAAATTAAAAAATAAAATAACGTAGTCTATCACAATTTATTTATTTAAAAGTAGTGCATATTTTAATATTGTAATCTAATATTTTTTTTACAAATTGTAATTAGGTACTAATCTATTTTTGAAGAATCTAATCCTATACTTGTTTAATCAACTTCAAATTGCCAAAGATTCCAAGATAAAACTTTAAGAAGTAATTACCTATTTAAAAGTTAGCAAGTAAAACTCAGTGGAAATCGTGAGTACCTAATAAGGGGCATAGAGTGGATGGAGGCTCCAGTCCGGCACGTCGGCTTTATGGACCGTTAGTGCTACTGAAATCAATAAAAGTACCGGAATGTACCGCACATGCGCAATCGAGACACCCACTGCTACTGACTCAGCTACATTCATTTTATAGCCACTTGTATTTGTGTCTATGGCCATTTTGTACTCTTTACTGTTGACGAAGTAAAAAGAAGGGAGAAATTAATTGGCACGGTCGTAAATACCGTCAGTGGTAACGTAGGGTTGACTTTTTCTACCGAGATAATTGAATGTTTAATAACTTTTATTATTTCGATGTTTTTTTTTTGTTTTTACTACTACATAGTTGCTATTCACTTAACTGTGTAATGTGTTCATGCAATTTATCAAACAAGAACATATTTATGACGTAATTTATAGCATAATAATGAAGTTAAAATTCCAGATTAAACTGAAAAAAAATTATAGCATAATAATGAAGTTAAAATTCCAGATTAAACTGAACTTAGTTCTACCGATGACGTCATACATATATTACAATTATTACTTATACAATATGTACCTACTTACTTTCTATTACTTAATTCTAAAGTTGTTTGAATAGGTAAGAGCTTTAAATGTAAAAATAATACATGAATGGAAAATAAATCTTGTCTCTGTGAATTTATTTTTCCAAACATGTGTAGGTACTGGAATATATCGTATTTACTTACTATGGATATTACTTCGTTATTATTAATAATTCTCTATAACAAGCTCTATGCGTACCTATAATGTGTTCGTAATAAATTGTATAAAACACAGATTCAAGCAATTTTAATATCAATTTCGAGGACAATAAGGTTGATGCGACACGGGGACAGTCAAATGTCGCGTCGCATTGAAACTTATTTGGAGAATCTTTTTATTTATTGCACAGATAGAACGACCGGTAAGCAAGAATAGATGGGGTTTCGTGCTGTGACTAATGGAGGCTGCTTTCATACGATCTTGTATAACTTAACATTAGTTTGGATTTATCGCACAATGAAGATATCTCAGCTCCGCCCACCGAAAACGATTAATTAGGTGTTTTATCTTAAAAAAAAATCTGAATTCGAAACTTACTGATCAAGTAATTTATTATTATAGGCGCATTTAAGACATTCCGATTAACTTTACATGTTAATCAGTTGCCTTTTTTATAAATGATTGGTCTAATAATTTATAAATTATCAAACGCTTTTAAACGCAATTTAAACAACCATCTTGAGGGGTGTCCTCATAAAATCCTTCCAAACATATCAGTTAACGTAACGAGAACTATAAATCACAGTTGCGGCAAAATTTACGAACATAACAATTTACAGCGTATTTTACGAGACTTTTATGAACTGTCCGACCATCAAATACGTTTTATTATTAAATCACTATTCGTTTAACAATTTCCCGGCCATCAGCCATCAACGACAAAGCTGATATGGCTTTTAACGGCACGACAATTAATTAAAAAGGCATAAACGCCACTTTTATACACGGAGAGCCTATAAAGACTAACTTTTATGCGTCGTAAACGCGATTGTCTGTAGACCCTGACGACTTCGATACCGCAGCTTTGTGGGGCGATGCCGACGCACTGTTCCAAGGAGCTCTTAAATGAGAACGACCGACAACATCTTCAAAATTGATATTTGTTTTTATTCTACTAATATTTGTTCACAATTAACGAGCCATAACCGATTCACTGGGTGGAGATAGTAGTGTACCTTGAGAGACACCTCCATAATGACGAATAAGTGAAGAAACATAACGATAATATACCTATAGATTATAATTATAACATCTAATACTACGTGTATCTCTTTCATTATCTAGTACATTAGAAACCGAGCACGTGTATTCTTTTTCACACGCGACCTTGTTTCACACAGCGATTTCAGACTCTATTAATACGAAATATAAGTCGATAAAAAAAGGATTCCTTACGTATTCAATAGCGTCATACATGGCTTTCTAGTTTCTAAAGCGAGTCGTATCTATGAAAGAGGGACACGTCGACCAGACTATAACATTAAATCACGAAGATACTAAGAAAGAACACAAACATCACATAAAAGCTATTCCGATCAAAAGCTGAATGTCTCAGAAGGCGAATAAAAGAGATTTATGTGCCTCCCCCGAAAGGAAACTTGGAATGAAAATTGTGAGATTTTTTAAATAAACCATTAGAGAAAAAGTTCCGGGCCATTTGAGGCGGTTTATTGTGGCACTATCGGGCGCCATTGTTGACTGCAACGTAGCTTTGAATACGAAGATGTAGATTACGTAGAAACGGCTTTCAGACGCGTAGCACCTCCCTACAGTCATGTGTAGTCCAGAGAATGCGTAGGTACCTATCGGATATTGTCTAAAATACAATATTAAAGCGTATATATTATCTTCTGTAGTGTTCAATCTTCAAACAAGTCTTTCTACATTTTGTATTCAATCCAATCTGCTTTCTTGGTCCAGTTTATCTACAGAAATCTACCGATATTACCTTACCCAAGCTCAAAAATAAAATTATCTAATAAAAATCTAATCTAACCAGTATTTTTAATATATTATTCATAATACTTGCGTTTTTATAATAAACCAAATAAAACCTTTGCACCTTTGAGTATAAATTATGCAAATTTTGCCGTGATTTATAAAGATTATTAAGCACGATTCTTGTAAGTTGAAACTAAAACCGCTAATAAATTACAAAAAATAACAAATACATAAATTAAATTATTAAAATAATATCTTTATTAAAAGCATAATATATGTTACGGGGTTTTTTGTTATGTCTATAAAACCTACCTAAAGTATACACATACATATATTTTTCCAGCAATATTTGTGCATATTTCAGGTTCCATTTGGTAAGGGCTTTAGTTCTACAGTTCCAAACATTCACTAATAGAGTGCATACGTGGACGTTAACGTGTCTGGTGTAGTTTTAAGTACACTTACACCTTCCAGTGTTCCGTAGACCTGTGTATTTAAACTGTAGTCGAGATTTGCCTCCGAATTATGGCCCTGGTATGGAGTGTTTGTTACCATTAGTTTTTATTTCCAACCGCATTTTTTCATTATGTTATGTGGTAATTAAATTACTCTTTAAGAATATTATAAAAATAATTATCATTATGAGTTAAATGCTTATGAAGCATTGAGGTTACTTTCAAATTATTTATAAGCAGTTTTTAATTCCAAAGGGTGTAAAGGCTCCCGGAGCATCCGCCAGTTTTTATCATAGTAGAAGTAGTGTTATTCAATTGTCTTCATGATTCTATTAGAGTTCACAGAACACTTTTCACAACAGAAAATAAAATAATAAACTATTCAATTTCTATTGGTGGAGTTAGCTCTATGGATAAAATCTAACTTTAGTCTCTTCCGTGCTATAGGTATATCCATATATGTACTTATAAAATTTTATAGATTACTTGACAGCCTCCGTGGCGTAGCGGTAGTGAACGCGGCCGCTACGCAGGAGGCGCGGGTTCGATCCCCGCTCAGTGCAAATATTTGTGTTCATGAAATATGGGTATTTGCATTGGTCTGGTCGTGCCTCGGAGAGCACGTTAAGCCGTCGGTCCCGGTTGCCATAAGAACATCTATGGCAGTCGTTACGGGTAGTTGGAGCCCTCAAAAATCCAAAAACAACGGTCTAACTGCAAAGCTTCGATATCGCCTAATGTTAACATTGGGTTGTGGAGGTCAGATGACAATCGCTTCACGGAAAATATCGAGGTCTAGCCAAATTCGTAGTTAAGACTGATAAAGCGGACCCCAGACACCGAGCTGAAAAAGCTTCGGATGCGACTGGGAATTAACGCTAAGAGGAAGAAGAAGAAAATTTTATAGATTACTTAGTTTCCTGAAAACTTAACATTGGCCATTCTTCAGGTTTAAAATATGGCAGAAAGGTCAACATTTTATCCCGAATTGCAATTTTTGATATCGCACATTTTATTAGTTAAGATTTCCTGTCACCGAATCAGTAGTAGGTATAAGTACCACTGAGTAGTTTAACTTTCAGTACAAATCTTTCGATTGGTCTTAAAAGCACTATGTATTAGATAGATAGATAGATAATTCTTTATTGTACATCAATTTACTATATATGCCTATATGACTCTGTCATATGAAATGCACAATAATATAATAGATAATAACATCATGTATAAAACGAATAGGATATAATTCTACAACAAAAATGGGTGAATATATATAAAAGTAATGTTCTTTATACACGAATCCAAATCCCAAAGAAACGTATAAATACTTATCAAAGGTTATTTTTCGTATCAACAGATTTATTTTCTAAGGGTAGCCGTATTTATTTGTGGAAGCAGTCAGTCTGGGGTTGGGGGTGGGGATGGTAAACACAGGAAACGGATCTGGCAAACTTTCCCCCGCAACCGGCAACAGGGAGATTTGGTATCCTGTTTGAATGGGGTAACAGTAGGTTTTGGGGACTGGAGGATAATGTGTATTTTTCTTAAAATCAGTTGTTTTGAATTATTATAGGTATCTACCTACTTCAAGAACTCGAAGATGGAAGGCAGACGACAGAGGGGGACACCAAGCCAGGCTGCCTGTAGCCAGTGTACCCTAGTCGAAACATCAGGCAGTTTAAAAGTATGTACCCTCATACCTATAACATGATCGTATCAATTTCTGTGAATGTTATATGCTTTAAAATATTACTAAAAGCCAGATTAGTTGTTATAGTTTTCATTCTGATTTTCTGTATAGCTCTGATATCTATTCATGGATTACACTTAGTATATAGTAAGAGTTCTAAAATAATGGATAACTGGCACCAGCAACAGCCAAGTCTTCCAAAAACTTATTTCTGAATAAAAGAAAAGAAGAAAAGTTCACCCTGTGACCTCTACTGAAACAGTGTCCACCCTATTCCTTGATATATTTATATACATTAATACCGGTTTATGGTCGTGAGATAAGTAGGTATGGATAAATCTGATGGTAGGCGGACCGCAATGTATCTAGAGCCCACTTTATTGTTATACCGTCGGATTTATTTATGAATGTCCAAATTGTCTGAAAACGTAAAAAATAAATATTAACGAGCCAAATAATCTATTCTGTGATAGTATTTTCATTTTATTTTGTTACTGGTCGCAAGTATTTTAGATAGTATTATTTTTTATTAGTGTTATATGTTTTTGTATATGCTTGTGTATCTGTGAGATGTTGTAAAGGCATATCAGGTACTCATATGTGTATCTGCGCTTGGGAGTGTGTAGATATATAAATAGTTATATATACACGTAATTACCATGTAGGTAGGTACATATTACACTTACCCAATATGTGATCACAAACATGAGTAATTTTTTAAATAATTATTAGTTAAAATGAGTCCTATTAGGTAAGATAGGCTTTAGGTTATGTAGGCTTAATATTTAGACAGAAAGATGAAGAACTAGAAGCTATACCTACTGCACTGTAGACCACTTACCGTATTGGTATCAATCCATACTTCCATATCCATACTAATATTATAAATGTGAAAGTAACTCTGTCTGTCTATCTGTTACGCTTTCACGCCTAAACCACTGAACCGATTTTGATGAAATTTGGTATAGGGGTAGATTAGACCTTGAGAAATGACATAGGCTATGTTTGGTCACGATAACCGACATCCACGCGGGCGGAGCCGCGGGCAAAAGCTAGTATAATATAATAAAGCCTTTTGGTCAATAGAAATACATTAATTCATGGAAATCTAACAGGTACTCTTAAGTTGTAGACTCTCTCTTAGTAAGTTATGTAAAATATTACAATAACGAACCCTGTTCTTATTGCGGCATATTTCTAACTGTTCCATTAAACATTGAATTTGAATTAATTTTCTTACATTGAATTTAGATTGTATTTATTGTCTAATTCTTTTCCAGAATTTTTGTCAACTTCGAGAACTACTCAAAAAGCTGTACATAAAATGTTACCACTGAAAAAAATACTCAAATAAAATTCCAAGCATAACATTTTTTAACCCTCCGACGTGAAATATAAGTACAGAAACCAGTGAAATTAATATAACAAGCCCTAAAACCTATAAAACACATGCTTGCCGGGATGTTTTAAACATTTATTGAAGATATAAGGAAAGCAATTTTGATGGTGAAATGGTACAACTGGAACGTTTTGGTACATTACTTTCGAGATGTATACAAAATTATGCTCTACTTTAGTGACGATTTTTATTCCGTTGTTTTATTCGATTTTGTCGTAGCATGGAAGTTCAAAAGTCAGAAATATCGAAGTCTAGCCAAATCCGCAGTTAAGACTGATAAAGTAGATCCCAGATTTCGAGGTGAAAGCTTCGGATGCGACTGGGAATTAACGCTAGGATGAAAAGGGTGGATGTTGAAAAGTGACCTAAACAATATCTTTAAGGTACTGATTACAAAGCTGCCTTTGAATATAGAATAGATTTTTTAAAAATTAGTTTGTGTTTTATGTCCTTGGATAAATAAGATAAATTATTTTTATCACAAATTATGGGGTATGGGGAAGGGGGGATGAAATAGCCTTTCTTATTAATATGGATAAAGAAATCTAGGTATCTTTCATAAATTGCAAACGAATACAGGTATGGTAAGACTCTGACCTAAGATTTGCCAGAATTTTCAAGGAGTAGGAACAAATAACAATAGGTATACCATACCAACATTCGTTCTTATTGGTCTAGTGCGTTAACAATGCCAAGTTTTATTTTAATCCGTTCTGTACTTTCATATTGATACTTGCTATAATTATACAGGCTAAATTAATACTTAATATTTATTACTCAAAGATATTTAATTTAGATATATTATGTACTGTACAGATATGATATTTTCATTAAATTATACCGAACAACACATTTTTTTAAAAGAGGATAAAAACTAAAATGCTGTAACACTTTGAAATAGAGCAACTGTCTTATCATTTCGTCCTTTCTCTAAGCAACATGCTATACTTACTAAAGGGAGATTGGAGTAAAATATGAATTCAGCGCGTCTCGGCTGTTTCGCGCACACGCCACTTGTTTATCCTTTTAAGGGAGACTTCTCATTTCACACAACTGCTATGATTGCTATATAATCGCCAGCATACTGTGACCCACCTCACCCCCTCCGTCGATAGATGTAGCGAAGAAAAGAAAATAATGTGAAAGAACGTGGCAGCTCAACAAAGAATGGTTGCAACGTTAGGCGTTTTCGTAATGGCGCCTCACGAATAAAAGCAGATTTTCGGCAACTGATTATGAGTCCTAATACGTTTCGTTATGTTAGTTTTGTTATGTTTACTAGTTTGTTTATAGCGTGGTTATGTTATTCACTTGTTTGTGAACATTCCTGATATGACCTTACATGGACATATATTTTATGCCGTACAACATATTACTAAATTATTGAATGTTACTAATCATTTAATGTTACTGCCTCATTGATAAAGTGGCCTAAGTTTTCGTTCAATTAAGTGATCATGATTTCGAGTTTCGTACTTGGTGAGAAAGAGGCTGACATGGGCTAAACCACAATACTGTATAAATGTCAGCTTAATCATGGAATCATCAACGAAGATTAAAAATTCTAACAAAACAGTGCGGTTGAAATATTTTATGCGTGTAGGTAGTTCACATGTTTTGGCATGGTATCAAAGTATTTTTGGCTCGGAAAGCACTTCATGAATGCAGTTAGTATTGCCATCTGAAATAAATAACGATTATGCAGACACAGAATATACAGCCACATTTTGGGATTTTTACCTCCTATTAGCTCCTGAAAACGAAATAATTATAACATTGTTATTAAACAATAGAACGCATGATACCTTCTACAACTCCATTATTTGTAATTTAATTGAATTTTCCAGTAATTACTGCCATCTGACCTCCCAACACCAAAAGGATCAGGAGTCTGCATCTGTTTCTATATTGAATCACCAACACCGACCAGGGTATAACCTAAATTCCTATCAGGTTCCCCTTAGCTATAAATGTTCCATTGATTAGAACATTCACTTTTACCACTAGTTCCATAAGCATGACCATTAATTTGACATATTTTCACAGGTAATGATCAAGACTAGCTGAAGCAGGATATACCTTAATATGTTCACATGAGAGAACAAAATTAAGAAAAACAAGACAACCAAGTGACACCGGCATTGCTGCTCCTTCTCCTCTGCAGGCCACTACGCAACGGAAACTGCTTTTGGTGCTGACGTTCTGGATTACCTGCTGCGTGATAGTAACCGCTCACAATGAAGCAGCCTGTATATTGTTTTACTACGTTAGTTGTTTATAAAACTTACTTATAGTAATTTGTAACTTCAACTGTTTCAGATAGCGGTGGCAATGGGGACATTTGGCATTGAAGTAGACAACAAGTGTACTACTACAATACTTTCAAAGACATTTCATACATTCAAATGATTGCGAATTTCAAACCTGCTGCGTTTCCAATTCATGTATACAATAAACAAAGACAAAGAAATAACACCAACAAAATTGAAAACAAGCCATTGTTATGTTATACGAAGGTTCTACGAGAAAAAGGCAATCTACATGGAGGGTTCGCGCCGGACGCCTCGAGATGAGGAAATAAGAATTCATCCTTTCTCGCCCCGGGGAGATGGGGTGTGCGCGGGCACCGCGGGGTGGAGGAGGGCAAGACGGACGACGCCATTCCAAAAACCCATTATACGAGCTCTGGAGCTGTTTTCTATCTCAGAAAGGAACCCGCGCCAACCCGTCCCGCGCACCGCCCCGACCCCGTCTCGCCCCATCTTCGGGGATTCTCAACTTTGTTTATGAAAATTACCCATTAAAGTGGCTATGAAAGTAACGCTTTTGCCACTCCCGAAATTAATAAGGAAATTGATATAGATTATTTTTAGGTCGCATTTGGTGCTCGTATTCGAGGCGGTCGATACCGTTATTGTACTTCGCGTTAAAATATTTTACATTTAAATTGCCTGTTCTATAACTTTTTAAGGCAAAATTATGAATATTAAAAAGGTACCGCCAATTTCATACATTGAATTATTATTACTAGGTAGTAATAATAATTCAATGTATGAAACTAACATTATAGGTCAATGATAATATTAGTTAAAAACTATCAAAATATTGTAAGTATTCTAAAATGTTTACTTATTATTTCTTTTTGCATTTTGTATTTTGTTTAGCAGCACGATACGCATTATTATCGTTGGCTTCCTGTTTGAAGCTTTCTTAATCAACAAGTTGAAGCCTGGCCCAGTCAATGCCTTTCATTTTTGTTATGAACTAGTAATATCCAGGCACGTATAAAGTTTCATAGTATTCAGATAATTGACAAAAATTTGCTTGAAAACGTTATTAATTTATTGTACTTAAGATATTTTACTAACGGGCCATATTGACTTATGGCCGTGTGCAATACCAGGGGCGTTAGGTACACTCGTACTGCCGACCCTGAAGAAACCTTCTATTGCCCTTCATGAAGAACACCATATTGTAGTCGCTTGGGAAAATTACTAATAAGTAAAATCTTTGGATACAACTGAGAGAGAAAAAATCGTACCTGTGTTGGCGGCGTAGCAATCGAATGTTGTGCCGCACGCCACACTTGTCACAAATAAATCTACACATGTTATGCCAATTATTGGACTAAATTAATATATTAATAAATAATACTTACAAAGTTAAACAAATGTAAATAAATTCTATTCTTATTTTAAAATGTGCAATAATATTAAAATTAGAAATTAAACTTAAATAAAGCTCCCTCTCAAGAAAAGAAAATGAGATCACAAAGAGATTTATTACTCTCACTCTCACCCTCCCCAGATTTATAACGACATTAGAAATTAAATTAAAAAAACAAAATTATTACACTTCAACCAAAATTTAAATACACATTACCGTTCTCCCCTCTTTATTGCCAAGTCTAACGCTTTCTTCAGTCTTCGTTGTACTCTTTCTTTATCTCCCATATACGAAATTGGTAAGTTAGAAAGCGATAGAAAATAAACCCGCTTACTACTCGTAGCTCGATATAAAGAAAGATTATCCGAAGCCCCTAAGGAAGTTTGAAATTGCTATTGTAGCGAAAAGGATTATATGTTCGTGCTACGCGCGCTGTAGCGGGTCTACGTCGCGGGGCCGGATTCAGGAGATTGTAGGCTGAAGTTTTATGTATATGTATTGGTTTCAATTATATCACTGAAGGTTATGTTATCCTAGTAGTTTAGATGTCGACTTATATACGCAGAATTGAGGCTTACAGTATTGGTACATGTACCTACTACGTACCTACGTAGTACGTAAGTATAGTAGTAGGTTATACTATTTTTAATGATAAACGATTTTGTTCATTGAAATTTCGTTGCCATCCGAACTAAAGGTGTGTACCAAATATCAGATCAATCAGTCAACAAGAAGGGGGTATTTCAATTACTAAATTTGACCCACCAACAAGCAGGTCGAACTAAATAAAACCGTTTTTAAAACATTCCCTTTAAAAAGTTCAATAAAATATTTCAACGTACAAAACAACGTTGCACTCCAGTGTAATCAAATAATCCATTTGCAATTTTAATCGTGGAATAAACAATGTGATATCTACACAAAGCACTGGCACAGCTTCAAAAGGATTAATCCGTTAAATCCGGTAAATACCGGATCCGGGCGGCTGCCGGCGTGGAGCGCGCGATACGGCCGGGCCTAGCCGTACGGTGTTAATCCCTATTTTAAATTCTGATAAAAGCTTCACCTGTTATTCGGAGCTACCTTTAATGTACTGAGGATTTGGAGCGATGATTTGGTATATGTATTTAGGTATTAACTGTCACATAGGTATTATACTTTTTTATACCAACATATGAATACATACAATTACTAAAAAATAAGAGAATTTTAAAATACCTAGTAGGTATTATATATTTCAGGTGCCTTTTTATTTTTTTACCAGTAGGTATAGGCTTCCATTGGGTGCGAGAATTGGACCTGAATTCCACGCGGACGAAGCCGTTGAATATGGTTAGTAATTTACATGTAAAACAACATTTTCTGGGTTAGTTAGTAAGATTAGTTATAATTTTATAGAATATTCATTTCACATAAACAGTCTGATCAAATTATTCTGATACCATCAGAAACAAGTTTCACGACATAATAAGCTAACCAACACGATCAATACGACGAGTACATCTAGAATTATTGTAAACTCATAAATTCAAAACTGTTTTTAAGATTCAAATTTCGAAACTCAACACTAAAATGATTCCCAACGGCCCGAAGTGCCCCACTAACTTTTCAGTAGCACGGAAAAACAAACATAGCTTGTACCCAGCTACATTGGCGGTGGCGTAGAAGGGTTTGTTGATTGGACCGTCCTCCCGGGTCCCCATGACCCGTGTACCATGTTAATGGGTTTAATCGTCCGTATAGTCCGTCTCACCAATTTATGTATCATTTTCGATCCCGTTATGCACGCCGGATTATGCGTACGTGCGACCCTCTCGTTTCAAATTCGTAATGGTGATGGTCCGAGATATCTGAATTTATAATGTCATATCAACATAGTTGATAATTTAGTTGGGTACAGGTTTGTTTAGTGAAACGCCTTAATATATTATATACTGGTCTGCTGAGTGAAACTATTTTAGGCTCAGCGAGCGGGTTACAGAATCATTACAATAAAATTCAGAGACAGCGTTGTGTATTTTTTTTTTTGCTATGTGGAGGAATTTCTTATCGTTGTTTTCGTTTCGTGGTAAGTGAAAAATTTACAATGTTTTAAGAAGAAAAGATGGATGAAAAGTATTATTTTATACAAGCTTTTATTTAACTAACCAATGTTTGTACGTTAATTTGTGATGGTCGATGTGACTATTACATTTTTTTTTAAACTAAAATAAAACTATTTCCACTTTTATTTTGTTATTGTTCATTTAGAAACACAATATATTAAGTAGATCTATACGCGTTTTTACAAAAATACCTTATATATTATGACAACGTTAGACATAATAATATGATCATTACCGAGGTAAGTTTAGGAACCATTTAACCTATTCGCAGACGCATTATTGTTTAGCAGAATGATTGAGGGTAAGTACAAATTTGGATGAGTTTGATGTTCTACATAGTATTGAAAGAAAGAAAAAGTTTTTTATTCTGTACAAAAATACTGATATAGGTACAAGGTTTCGCACATTTATTTATATTCTTATTTATTTGAAAGTATATAGGTAGAAACAAGTAGACCAATGCACACGAATATTGACACTGAGCACGAAAAAAAGTGAACCTGGGACTTCTGACGTTGCAGTAGAACGCTCTACCGCCCCACCACAAAAGAACCCCATCCTTATTGAAAAGAATGGGGTTCTTGTGTATACTGTAACTTAATAAACAGAATAGAAAGTCCATCCTCGTACTAGAGATCGTTAAAAAGCTCGCGGCTCCCAATAAAGCGGTCGTCGTGTATCAGGATTCATGATAGGGCGCTCCCATACGCCCCCACTCACAGATATACGGTAACGATCGCACCACAATACCAACATACGCAATAAATACGACGCGTACGCTTACGTACTCGTAGGCCTACCATGAAACGTATATATTCGAAATTGCGGACGGAAATTCTGCAATTGATAGGTACCATCTAATGAATTTATCTTGCAATCAGTCTAAAGACGGTATGTGACGCAGGGTGTACAGCTTACCGAAAAAAAATCAAAGTAACTTCATGGAAACCGAATGTTGTGTTTTTAGCTCGTGTTTCTTGCACACGAAGTTTCGGATGTAAGTTGCATGGTAGTCTCCCAGTACTCCGGTCGAGCGCGTACAAGCTCCAACATTTCTATTGTTTATTCCGTATTAAATTGTTTGAATGTTGCCCAGTTATTGCCGAAAACGTATTTCGGTACGAATCGTTGCAAGTTGTAGCGCTGTTATGACTTTGTGTGGCTGTTAGTTATTTGTAATAATTTGATGAAAATGTTCACGTACTGGTTATGGAGTTGCTTTTTTTTGGAACATGTGCAGAATTTATTTGAATGAATTTTATATTTTACAGCTGAAACAGTATAAAGAAATTTTAATCTATCGTTATTACTAAAGTTATAGGTAGTCTCATATTTGTATTTGCTGCATGCGTCGGCAGTTGTCGTATGCGGTCGGCTACGGATTCATACCTTAACAGTAAAGTAAGTATCAAAGAGATTGCAACGACTCTAAAATTGCTTTAAAGACAGACAGATGATCGCTTGAGTAGCAACTATACCTACTTATTTCAATTTATGAATTAAATGTTGTATGAGTAAACTTGGTTTAATAATCTAGTGATAGTAAATGCCTATATAGGGATACATTAGATGGATAGGTAATATTCTTTATTGTAGGTATACTAAAAATGCCAAAAGTAAAACAAAATGTTATAGGTCTTCTAAGCAACCTTTGAATGGACGAAAATGTTTATACAATACATATAAAATAGGCAGTTATTTGATACCCAAAATCGACATAGTTATAGTACATATAACTGAATTTTAATATATACTATATATACTAAATTATATACCGTCTTACATACTTAAGTATATTCATAATGAATGTTAAGTATCACTAGACAGTTTCGAGGTGTGTATTATGAAGATTTATTACCAAAAACAAGCCAGTGTTCCTAAATTTCTACTCAAATTAAGATTATGAAAAGGGTAATAAAATATGGCTTATAGTTCATTAGCAGATTATTTCGCCTCGCGTGAGAAACTGGCGTAAATTATTCGACATGCGTGTTTCACTTTTCTAAATTACAATCATTAAAATACCTCAAAGATATAATGTACGGCTTTATTTAAGTTTTCGTACGGCAGGTTATATTTAATGTGTTTTATGGGTCATTAAGAAGTGTAAAGAACTCTTCATACCCACCAGCGAAAGAGCCGGGAAGTGAACAATTAATTAACTCATTTCCTCATTTTAATTGAATTACTTAACTTAATACAACTTAGTTTGTATCTAAATATATCTCATGATTTATACATTTTGAGTTGCGATTCAATCTGAAACCTATATTATAAATGTTATAATAAGAAAAACTAATATCTACTAATACTAGTTATAAAAAGAATTATAATAAGAAAATCACACAGCCCGCCTAGGGTCTCTAGGGTCTATTAATAAAATTGTGATGATTCTATAAACAGGATTTGATAAAAAAATATTTATAATAATAGCCCATATAAATATTACTTCATAATAATAAACCCGAAACCGACGAGCATGTATGAAAACAATTATGAATGTTGTATTCCAGGCTCGTAGCAAATGGAAACATGTGGTCTCCGTGTACCCCACCGGGAAAGGGACGTGACTATAATGTACCTACGTATATAATAATAAATATTGATTGATTGCTATTACGTATAGAATCATAAGGTATAATTTAAAATTAGTTAGAGCAGTAAAAATATTGCCTTTAAATTACATATAACCTATGTATCCACTAATTTTAAATACAGTTATTAGATTCTGAAGGTGTTGATGGAATCCCTATGTCTTCTATAGTTTCAGGAACCGTAACTTGAGGTTCAATTTCATGTAAAGATACTTCGTGGACAGAAATAGGCTCTTTAGGTTCTACCGTAGTTTTTTCCTGAACAGTTTCTGAAACATTTAAGGAAATTAAACATGAAATTACTCTTCATTTAAGTATGGCCCTCTTCGGTATACAAACTCTTTAGGTGAGTTTCTCATAGTTAAAACATGAAAATTTCCATGCACAGTTTTCACAAAATAAGCCCTTCACCATCAAAACAAACAGCAAAGTTTTACAACGCGATATCTTAAAGGAAGTAAACAAGACGGGAAGGTTCAGGATTATGTATAAAGCTATATCGATAACCGCGTTCGGATACCGCTCAGAGACACCTTATTTCAATAACAACGACGCCTCACAAAGGGACCTTATGCATATATTTATTTTAGCACACGCCTTCACATTGGATGCGAACTTAAAGGTAGGATGTTGACGGTTTAATATAGTGTATATCGTACTCAACTATATCTTTACGTTTGGTTTATTTATTCAAAAAAGTTATTTTTCTGTACTTACCTATCTTGTATAGATAGATACATACATTTCGCTAATCATTGTATTAGGTACCACGTAACAGGAGGTGAGTCTATTGCCATATTCCGGGCACTATTGTTGAGCATGTATCTGAAGCTGAGTTTGGGCTGTATCTATCTGTCTGATGTTAAACAACCCTATCTCTTAGTCGCCTTGTACGACACCGCATGGGAAGAGATGGGGTGGCCCAAATTCTACTCTACCGGGAATCATGCGGCGGTTGTTGTTGTCAAATCATACACGTAGCTTTTTCAGCACGTGATCCGGTGATGATACGGTGATCGATGACTAAGTTACGTATGTCGATCGATGACTAACTTTTTGGAACTGTTACGTATCCAATCGTGGTCATAATGTTACTTTTCTTGTTGCTAGATATAATGGCTAAATGCCACACTGGGTACACGTTGATTTGGAATAGTTACGTACCCAAACCGTATTTTGGCACTTGATGTGATGTGATGTGTCTGAAAGCTGCAATGGCGTAAAGCCTATTGCAGATAATGTCTATTTATGTACTATACCCGAAAGGAACAGTCGACCTGGACTGGTCTGAACACCACCTCTGTAGGTGACTTGATTTTTCAATTTCAATCTGTTTATTTCTCAAAATAGCGCAAAATAATTACATCTTTTTGACTTCAACTTTACTAAAACTAAGTTCACCTGGTCGCATCTTCTAGCCTCGTCCTAGATGTTGATCTAAACTCCTATATTTTGATCGCGTTGCAGAAAAGCACTAATACGGAAGGAAAAATACCTTCATTGTCTCCACAGTGCTTCACTAAGGGGACATTATATGAAGTTTCATAGCTACAATTGTGTTCCAATGGTATTTTGATTACATCAAATACTTTATTCAAGTCCAATTTATTCTTTAGATTTTATTGCATAATATGTGTTATTTTATGGTTCACGTAATTAATTAGTATGACATCTCTTGTCAGCTTTAATTCAATTTAAAGGTTAACACCATGTCTCTAACAACTTATGTCATAAAAACCCTTTAAAAAACATACTAACTTTTACGACTCGATTCATTATCACCTAGGCTACATCCATAGTTACACTTACACCGGATAAAATAAAACATTATTCAAAAAGCACATAAAAGTCACACGAACAACATACTTTGAATAATTTTCAAACAAACATCTGAAGCATTTACATAATAGAATGTATATTGAATTTATGGTACCTGGTTCATAGGTCACTGAGATTAGGTATGGATAGGAAGATCCTACATAGGTCTGTATAGGTTTAACTAGCTATACCCGCGAATTCGCTCATGTGCTCGGAATAATAATTTTCAAAAATATAAGCTTCAACTTAGGCTAGTTGTGACAATGGTTATTTGCAGTAAAATCCTGTTAAAACCACCCAGCTACTTCGACTATTCATTTCTCTACGACTTTATTGGTTGAAGATATACGTCTATGTCACCTTGGTCAGGTTGCTGTATAGTTGAAATGCCTTTTGGACGGCACTCTAGTTGGACATCATTGATTCTGTAGTCTATCTATTCCATATTCATACATTTTTTGAACACAGTGTCAACCAAACGTAAATTGGGCTCACCAGTGTGGTTTCAGACCGTTTGATTGTTATAACTGCCCTTAGAGGTGAATTACACCTAGAGGTGCTTCAAGAAATATTCTAGAATATTATAAAATGGTTTACTATATAAATACTTGAAAACAGAACCATAAAGTTCTACACGGAAATGCAATCTTAGGTAGCTTACACAACACCCACGCTTGCCATGTAGGACTGACATAATTCTACCCTTTCACGCATCGCTAGGAACCTCGGTTCCAATTTATTAGTGAAGGAAAATATAAACTCTATACGCAGCGAAAAGGGTGCCGTGGAACCATTGAATCGTTTTTTAAAAGAATATATTTATTTTCATGTATCGATTCAAGTTTGTGGCACGTAACGCCATCTATTTTGTGGTGACATAAACGTGAGGAAGAGGTTTTGGGTTTTATTGACACTTTACACGCGATCTCTGTTGTTTGTAGAAAATATCGTAATGTTAACGTTCAAAGTATTTAACATGCTTTGATTACTCTATTGTTGATAAAAGTTTAAGAATGTGCCGTTTCCTTAATAGAACTTTACGGTTAAGGCAATATTCACTACCTACAGAAATAGGTACATATTTATGATTGAACTGAAAAAAGCTGGGATAGACTGGTCCGGAGTCAGGAGCTATGGTGCTGGAGCTCTAATTGTTATGCGCTTAAGACGCATGTTGATATAATAAGATAGGTATGATAATGATACTGTAAAATAAAGGGGCATATCTGCCTCTAAATACACAAAAAGGATATTATATACGAAGTATCCATTACATCTCCGCAACAACAATCCTATACAAGATTAAAGGTAAAATATAACGCGGTACAGAACAAACAGCACGGCGGCAGTTGGCGGCCAAGCGTGAAACTACCCTCCGGCCCGTTGAACACGGACATCTCTATACACCGTACACATATAGAAGAACGAATACAGAACTATAAAAGGTTGAAATAGATTCGTTTGTATTTTTAGTTAATTTGGAAATTAAGAATGCAGAAGTGCATTTTCCTTCACGACTTATTTGTTAATCCAAATGAACTTGTTTAGGCTCTTAAATATATACTATTTTTGTAGATGAGAATATACTCGTACATATATTAAATCAAGCAAGGTCTAATTCAGACTATGAATGGAACTTAACTTACAGACACCAGCAAAGGGAAGAAATTCAGAACAACACCGACATTAATCCATATCAGTATTTGAGACAATGCCCTGTTCTAAATTCATATCGTAGCTGTTCTATTTGACATATATTTGACAGCTGTCAGAAATCTGTCCACTTTGAGTTACACGCCAAATTAGCGAATAGTACCTAATATAGAAAGAAACAACCAATATCAAAAAGGTAAGTATTGCTATTGTCATGATAAGTGGAAAAATAATTCAGTAGATATTACGATGAAGACTGAATTTTACATGAGAATCGAAGAAGTGATATTGTATTCTTCAGAACAATCTGTTTTAGAATTCTGCCAGTACATTCTAGGCTCATCAGGTATCATTTGATGCCTTTCATGTATAGATGAGGCCACGCTCAACAATAGGATAGCTTATAAAGATAACAGACAAAAACGTTTATTTTAAACATTTTTTGGAAACTGTACTCTGATTCTGATTTTTTAGATAAGTACCTATTACATGGAGTGAAGCCTGTGAAGCATAATATACCTATTTGTTTAATCCTTCCCCCCTCAAACTACTGTCCGATCTGGCTCATAATCTACGTCGACATCCCCTTCACCGGACACAAATAAACAACACAGAGTACAGAAGTTATTGCTTCATAGCGAAGGGTTGGCCCTGGGGAAATCGACCAGCTTTGTACATTTGCATGAGTGCTGACCCTATCTGCTAATATCACACCATTCAAACGATATTTGCATCTAATTGTGAACCATTGTTGTATCATGGGAATGGACGGTCATGTTCTCCTCGTATATACGTTACGTATGTGTATAATAAAATTGAGATATGGATGGATATTGCTGGACTGTGCGATAATTGGTTTATGTAGGATTTGGTACAACCCTATATTGCGTACTGGAATATTCTGCGTTAGGAATTTGTTGTGGTCACTACTGTAGGTAGATATTGCTCACATTTTAATCATGGATCAAATTTAAAAAAAAACCTTATATAAAATTACACGTAATTCAAGCTGGATTTGGTTGAACTTTGAGTACGTACCCCAAAGAAAACCCACAGATCTGAACTGTTCTTGAGATAAAAAATAAATAAATTAATAAGTAATTACTAAAATATAAGTCATTGAAGTCGCCTGCATAAAACCAGAATTTATTACGCCAGTTTGTAACGTAAGCTTAAATTTCCTGAGGCTACGCTTTAACTTTTATGAAAGGGCTTAGGTGCAACTTATATACAATGTTGACGTTCAAGAAGCGAATATTTTATGAAATACAGATTCTGTTGACCTTTGACCTTTTGAAATATGCTACGTTAATATATCTGAGAAGGGAAACTTAGAGTAATCATGTTATATAGACCTATTACCGGTAAAGATGTGTTGAAATCGTTTTTGTTTCATGTACCACGTTTCATGAAACATCAGATATTTATCATAATATTGTACCTATAAGAAGTGTTCTAATTGCCAATATAGACAAAATACAACCACAATTCTGCAATCCTGAAAACACATTTACAATATTTTTGAACGACCCTGTATAATAATAAAATGGTTGTAATACTAATTACAATATCAACACCTAACTGGTACTAAACGACCACTAAACATCACAACCGAATTCCTAACTGCAAATTGAAGACTTTGATTACCCAAAAAGCCATCACGGACACACATTTACCCAAAGCAAAATACATCAACGACTAATTTCAATATTTCCAATAACATGACAAAATCGAAAACGAAATTAAAAACACATAGTGTTCGGGAGGGGGGCGTAGGAAGCTGATGGGGGGAAGAACGCGTAACTTCCGTTTTCCACGGCATTGGGCACAATTTGAAATATTTTACGGCTCTTGTAACGACTTGATGGTACTGCCGAGGGCCACTTATATATCTCTTTTATCTTTTGTTGGCTCGCCCCTCGCCCTCGATGGATAAGTTTTCCAAAAAGGGTGTTTTTTTAAACGGACTCTAGTGTAGTGGACGATGTATTTGATTAGATTGTAGTTTTGAGATGATGTGAATTAGTTGAATGAAGTTGCGGATTCTGGTTGATGTTCGTTTTTCCTTATTCTTGTTTTATTGTAGTAGAAATATGTTTCATAAAGAGTTTTTGTCTTCAGCTCCGCACGCCTTGATTTTGTCCTTTAATTTTTCTCAAAATTTCTATTCTTCAGGACTAGTACTTTTCAAAACGAAAAATATAATAAAAGAAAGGACTTTTTTTAGTTTTTCTGTTACTTGAAAATATATTTATACTTTTGTTTTGGCTGACATTCAACATTTATTTTCCAAATGAAGAGTTCAAAATGAAAATCCAGTAAAGCAAAGTAAGAGTCTAAAGTAAGAATCCAGTAAAGCAAAGTAAGAGTCTCACAAAGTTACGATTACAGTTCAAATACAGTTCAGTTCAGTTCAGCTGCTGATTATGTGACTTCAAGGAATTACAGAAATGCGAAGTGACTGACTGGATTTATAAAAATGTTAAGAAAATAGAAGCGTAGAAGCGAAAGAAAATATTTACTATCCTTCCGAACTTATAAATATAGTATGAAGATTAAGAAAAATTCTCGGCCTACTCAGTTATTCCTTCAATGTTTTCTAATAAGGAAGTAAATTTTGTTAGAACACCATTTATTTCGAATTTTTTTCTTTTCAATGCGTTCTTCAGGAAAATTTTATCTTTGTTTTTATCTCTATCTCATATTTATTTATCTCCAACAAAATTCATAAATCAACCGTTCACTCAGTAAAAAGCCTAACAACATTCTCTTACACGCCGATACATTCTAACTATTTTAACATTCAAATACACAGTCATACATAACACTGTCCGCCGTATATAATGGCTTAATGCCTTCATAAAGCTAATACTACAGCTGTATAAATCTAAAGAGCGAGATGGCTAAATCAAGTGGATATCTCGAGTCGGATCTCCGTAGGACGCTGGTTTATTATACCGCCTTGCCGTACAACTGTTTTGATTCTTGCTATCTCCTTTTGTTTTTAGCCGTAGGTACTATTTAAAGGTGTGGAATTGTCTTCAAGAATGGTGATTGGATACTGAAACTGTTTGTAGACTGACTATGTGGTGACTGTTGTGTTCGTATAGCAAAAATTAAATTTAGAACTCACTGCTGCAGGGTGATCGAGCTTCGTTTGGGTGTTAAGGCTAATTAACATAGTAATTTACGTAAAATAGAATGCCAAATGTATGGGATTTGACATATTTGACAGGCGTCAACGAATGTCAAAAACGTCAAATCCTTCATTGGTCATTCTATTCCATCCATTGAGCGAATGCTCAGTGTATCCCTTCTACGTCAAATTCTATTAATGTAAACAGTGAAAGAACATTCTTTCTTAATGTAAACGCTGAAAACAAGGTTTAGTTAACATCAAAATGTTTAGAAAGATCGATTTTGTTCTCGCTCCTTTGGTCTAAATGCAATTTTACCAGTATACATTCTGACGATGAAATTACCTCATAGATGAAAATTATATTTGCCAAAATATTTTGAGTATGTTTGCGTTTTTTTTTTGTCTAGGAAAGACATCTTTGCAGATAAACTTAAAAAGCCATATTTGAATAAAATTGTTCAAGTCGAGCGGTTTCCTAGATAGTAGGTAATGGGTAGGTAATGTATAATATGCTTATAGAATACAAGCTTTGCACATTTAATAGTATAAGATAAGATTAGGATACTTTGGCATATAGTTATTTCAAGAGTCAGTCTTTATTCAAAAAACTCATTAAGTGTTTCCTTTTAGAAGTTCTTTTCTTTTTTGAAATCTAGAATTTTAAATTAAATCTACAGATGTAATTCTAGAAGTGCGCAACGGGTGTGCTGAAAGCAATAACATTATAATGTAACATTTTGCCCGTAATATAGATATAAGGTATAATAAATCAAGAGTTCATAACCGGTGCTTCATAATAGACATTCATTTGTTCATGTTATTAACATATCGTTATTTTATTTTATCAAATGCAACTGGTTTTATTCACTATTTTATTCTTAATGTATTCATTACCACGTAGGTAACGTCTTTCCCATCGTATTAAAATGCATTATACGAAATAATATAATAACTAAATAAGACGGTGTCTAGTCCTCTATATAAATTAAACAGCCCCGAACAATAATTCAAGCAAAAAGCAAAATATGACTACACGTTTTTTATTTTCGGTAACATCTTGATTAAGTACGGACCACCTGCTCGGACCTTCCTTTGGGACTCAATAAATAAGTCCAGGTATATATTAATGGGCGCATAAAGATTATGTTGAAATTCAAGTATGGCCTCTCCATGGTCCTTTATTTGTAATAAATCGAGAGGATTCTCACAAAGTCTTTGTTTCTTCCGAAATCTATGTATAAGTGAGTTTTTGGACATGTTTCGTAACAATTAATTGCTTTTATAGTCGGCGTTTTAAAAGGAACTGCCTATTGAGTAACACTTTAAAATGAGATGTCATTTTATATTAACGCCACGCGAATGATTCATTTATAAGAAAACTGCATGATGATATAAGAAAGGGCTGAAATTAAAATAAGCTTAAATGAACATTGCAAAACCTTGACCCTTAAATAGGCAGGTACTAGTACTAGACACTAACCTAGTAGGTACCTACCTATTTAGGACCTACAGATTTCACCTTTTAATGTTCGACTTTTATCATAATTTAGGTACATATCATAACATAATTTTCAATTGCACTTCTCCCTCAGCGAATATAAGAATTGTTTATACCAACTAACTATTCTTAAAAAGCCTGTAAAATACTAATCGTTTAACTTTTTTTGCGCATTGTCGACCTCAAAGTATACCATTTCTCCCGAGCACAAAAAATATTGCAATCTATTTTGTCGGCTGACACAAAAGAAATGCACTTTCATAATGAACGTGCAAAATCGCATTTCACACACAAAAAAAATATATTCGCTACATTGTGGTACACATTATATCACTTCGAGAACTCAATACAGTCCAGGTAAATAGCGACGGGGTCTTTCCCTTCACATTTAAATCATTCTAGACACATTCCTTCTTTTATATCTAATCGCAAATTTATTGTTCTGGGGCTAGGAGTGGTACGAATTAACAATGAACAAAGTATTATTACATATTGAGATATATTCGCTTGGTAAATCATGGTGCGTATTGTGAACGGCGATATGAGCACTTTTATAGCTTCCATGAGTGGTAATGAAGCGGTTTGGACTACCACATAATAGTTTCGATGTAGTTGTAAATTGATTTTTATACTTTGTTTGACGTAAATGATTGACATGAGAGCGTGGCGCTCGCTTTGAATATTATTCAACGTGACGCTTTTACGAGCTGAATGACTTGGTTCGCCGATAAATTTATAGTGTTGTGGGATATTTGGGCAATTTTATGACTCATTTGGTGGTACTAAATGTCCATGTGTCGTACGGTGGTATCATGTTCCAAGTTTTCGATAAAATGCTACTGGATTTGAACATTTTAGGGGTTAACTTTTTTTACGAGGTAATTGTCGCTTAACGACTGGTAGGTAATCATTTTTATGACACTTAGAGATTAGGCTATTACGTCACACTGCAACTGTAAATAAATAAATGCATGCAGTTATAATATTTTTTATGATCAACATGTAATAAAAATATTACAATCCGATACTAATTTCTATTTAAATCCACGATAATTTGGCAATGACTGTAGGTCATTTACAGACGAAACAACTGAGTATTAAATTTCCTAACAAACTTTATCAGTATCTAAGAAGATATACTATCTACTAAATATTCTTATTCTCATAACTTCCCGGTATTTTGTTACACCTACAAATAGCTTTTAGCAAATGTTTGCTCGGTTAAGTGGTAATTTAGTTTATGCTAATAGGACGATGTTATAAAAACAAAACAAAAAATTACCCACTAAAAAAGATAATCTAGATAAGTATTATATCACTAAAATATTAGCTCTAGAGATAATCTTACTACTATTATGAGTGCCAAAGTTTGCATGGTCGAATGATGGAACGGTTAGACAGTAGATCCGTACAGCTGTTCTGCTCCCCTAGACAGTGGCAATTCATTGCTTGGCGTATCATGGAATGGATTGACGAAAGTAGAGGATTTGACGTTTTAGACATTCGTTGACGCCTGTCATATACGTCAAATCCCATACGTTTGGTATTCATTTCTACTAAACGCCGAACGACGAATTGCCACTTGTCTAGGAGGGCTGATGAGTAATTGATAGATTATATAACCTGGAATAAGTAGTAGATTCATAGGCGTCTTTTCACTGCTTCAGAAAACTAGCACTTAACTGATGACCACGTGGATACAAAAGTAGCCTGATATATCATGGCCATATTTATAACTACTTTATATTCATGTTGACAAAAAATTGCCTTTACATAAATCACCATATAACGCTATATGAATGTAATCAGTAGATAGATACCTAGGTACATGACGCGGGCGGTTCCGCGGACATCTGCTTAGTGCTATTTTTCAATCTAAATCGTATGTTTCCATGTGCCTATATCATTATAGTACCCATTACCTATCTATATGGCATATAACGTTTCAATCCGATATTGAAAAAGATAATATTTTTCTCCGGTAAATATTCAGGCTTAATCTAGTTTTTTGTAACTTAATTTATTTTTATTCTGATAAGTATGTAAATTATAGTAAGCAGTCTTATAAATGTTTAAAGTAAATTATCTATAATGTAGATAACTTAATAGGTTTAAAATTTTATACTTGAGAGTAAAAAATGTAATTACCTACTTACCTACATACTTATCTATTTTTTTCTTAATTTTTAACACTTCGAGCTTATCGTGTATATGATTTTGATATCATTATCTTTGCGTCAGGGACTGAGTCACATCTGAGGCCTTCACCTCAGAGTCTAGTGTTACTTTAGCATTTATTCTCAAATAGATAAATGTTTAGCACGCGGTACCTAGTTCATTACAAGAACCAATAGACCACATCATTTATCGTTTATGAGTGTTGTACAAGTCATCTAAGGGCTAAGGAATTCTTTATATAGTATATTTTTTTAGCATACAGCAAAATTATGTGATTTACGTCAATATACAAATGAAAGAAAGTGTTTGAAGACAGACCTACAAGAACTCTGGAGCCCGTCACTGAGAACTCATGGTTTGCTCATACAGAAAACAGTATTTATTTATTTTAGTCTCTCGAAGCATACAAATTACATCGAATCTTGAATCTCGTACTTAATATTGTACTTCCTTGGTTAATTTGCTGAAAAAATGGCCGTCAATAGGTTCTCACGAAGCTTTAGCTCCATTTTTCCATAGTAGTTATTTGGTCATACAACTACCTATAAATTTTATATATTCATGTAACTCCTCAAAGAACATTTGGAAATAAAATTGGCGATCTCCTGAAATTGGGCTTGCATGAAAGGTTTCAGGACAGTTGAAATAGCTTGTTACGTGTGCCAGGATAGAAACAAATGGTGAGTTCTACCTGTGGGATGTGGTCTCCACTTACCGTAGAGAAAGCGATGCGTATATGTAGGTAAATATGTAATGAATTACCTAAACCAAAATGTAATGGAACCAATCATCTATAAACCTGGTTAATTTTAGTTACTCTCATAAGAAATTGCAATTAACTTGTGATAACTACATTTAACTACTGCTGAATTTCAGCTTTTAGTGCCATTACATTCGATACTATCATCCAATCTATTTCAGGTGTGTATAAAGGACAAAAATATATAAATGATCCTCTCTCCTATTTCAGTTTATTTGCCGACGCCGACGGATAAGTAGGTACCTACTCTAACTCTCAATTAATATGTAGAGCCATAGTATAAAATACTATTCACTTGAAGTAAACCAAATGGTATCTAGAAAGATAATCACAGTATTTTTTCAAACTAGATAACAGAGTTAAGCCAGTATACCTACATGGTTGTTAAACCGTAGGGGCGTTAATCTATTATATCGATTAGCTTTTTTTGTTGATAATACGTGAGTTCAAAAAAATGTTTTATACCTAGTACACTTACTAAAAAATATACCTACCTAAATATATTTATTTTACTGAGAAGCACTGATTAAACAAGATGTGATTAAAGATTAGATACTAGATACTGTGAAAATTGTTTACCTACTTATCTATTTTGTGTGCGGCAGTATTCAAAATAAAGGAATTTTCTTTCTTCTTTCTAAAGCGCTGTACCTGGTTGCGAGTTCAAATGCCACCCTATCTGTGCTACCATGCTACCATCATGAACCGACTAATAAGATACGCAATTTGGCTTAGTTGGAGAGATTACCTAACGAGAACTATTAGGCCCACGTATACCATCCAACCTTAGTACTTAGTACCTTCTCGTCGTAAGAAAAAGAAACGTACCTCGGAGAGCACGTTAAGCCGTCGTCGGTCCCAATTGCCATACGAACATCTATGGCAGTCGTTACGGAAAGTTGGAGCCCTAAAAAGTTAAATGCTTCGATATCGCCTAATGTCACCATTGGGTTGTGGAGGCCAGATGGCAGTCGCTTCACGGAAAATATCGAGGTCCAACCAAATCCGCAGCTAAGACTGGTAAAGCGGACCCCATACTCCGAGGTGAAAGCTTGGGATGCGACTGGGAATTAACGCTAGGGTGAAGGAAATTCACCCGACGGTAACTAAACTCAACAAAATCGACGGTATATTGCTATCTCTGTATTCTTTCCAATATATTGGTAAAATTATATCAACAATATGATATCCTGGACAATTATCCAGTAAAGTTTCTGTTTTTTATACATAAAACATGTACCTACTTTCATCCCAATAAGAAATATTTTATTATACATATTTGAATTCGAAAACAAAACCAATATTTCAATTTTGAATTCAAAACTTATATGAAATTCAAATATCGAACAAAGTATCATTCCGTGTAGCATAGAGCGTAGCGTCCTCCACGGAGGCTTCGACGGTACAACATCAGTCTTGCGGCGGGCGGCGCCCAGGCCTCGCGCTCACCCGCCATTGGACCGACAAACCCCGCCTACAAACACCTACAATTATATTTATAATGCACACGCTGAAATAATTTACATTTCAGCTGAATTTGCTACCATTGGGGGTAATTGAAAATTTGTTGTATTGAACCTTGATGGCCTATGGATGAGGATTGGAAACTTTAAGTGATTAGTTCCGAGCTCGGATCGAATTTTTGGGATTTTCTGAGCTAATAAAAGGGCATTTTTGTTTTAATAGGGTCTTGTACATAACGTTCCTTTAACGTCTTTCTAATAAGTTAGCCATTCCAATAAGTAACGGCCTGAATTCCATTTCTCTTAAGTTCATTATGACTTGTCTTAGTAGTGGAATGCTGTGCCTGAGTCTGTGTTTCCGTATGTGTGTACGCTGTGAGTGTGTATCTTTAAGTCTAGAATGAACAGGTTGCTCCTAGGCAAGCGCGCTTTGCTAACGACCACCATTATCTATAACCAACAAATGAGATAGTGGATAAATGTGATCTTATTGTCATTTTAGAACTTCTATGAACACAGGATTCAACTACATCTTGTAAATATAATAGAAATGTAACTTAAAGACAAAATAATAGATACTTTGGTTCATCTGAGAAACATTTCCCGGGCAAGATTTTGATTTATCCTGACAAAAATCAAGACTACCTACAGTACCTATACCACACTACCTACAATAACCTACTATTTTGCCCGCATTGGTCTATAATATAACTAACTTACTATAAAAAGTAATTCTACATAAATTATTATTTTTTGTAGTAAGCTTCTACATAAGCAAGTAATTTCGGAATTAAAGACATAGCCTTAAAAATATTTTTTTTCTTTCCACAGGTGATAACTGCATAATGGAAAAAGGGATTTCCACATGCGAAAAGAAAAACAAATGAAGAAGTTCCAACTGGCTACATTCTCGGCTTGATGAAGGAGGTGAACACGAGTAACAATAGACCAACCATTACCACCTTAAGATCTTATATAAACTACTTAAAAAAAAAGATCCTAATTTCAATAGAAAAGACGATTGGCAGTATCATCAGCTTGGGATTTATTCATGAAAAAGTGGAAAGCAACAAGAATTCAGAACACTTAACATACCTAAATGGCTCCTCGAGATCACTATACCAACACTTCAAGATTGAGACGAGAACTATCTTAGTCTGGTCACGATCTGGACCATTTGGTGATGGAGACTTCTCTTAAACTAGGCGGCAAATCATTATCCTGTCCTTGAATATTATTAAATTAATAAAAAATCTTTGCCTGCGTATAATATTAAATAGTAAGGTACTATAGCACCTTAATAGCATAGCTGGCGAAATGTGACTGTAGAAACTACACCTCTGTCCTCATATGGTGGTAATGATAGTAGGCCTCCGTGGCGTAGCGGTAGTGAACGCGGCCGCTACGCAGGAGGCGCGGGTTCGATCCCCGCTCAGTGTAAATATTTGTGTTCATGAAATATGGGTATTTGCATTGGTCTGGTCGTGCCTCGGAGAGCACGTTAAGCCGTCGGTCCCGGTTGCCATAAGAACATCTATGGCAGTCGTTACGGGTAGTTGGAGCCCTAAAAAATCCAAAACAACGGTCTAGCTGCAAAGCTTCGATATCGCCTAATGTTATCATTGGGCTGTGGAGGTCAGATGGCAATCGCTTCACGAAAAAATATCGAGGTCTAGCCAAATCTGTAGTTAAGACTGATAAAGCGGACCCCAGATTCCGAGCTGAAAAGCTTCGGATGCGACTAGGAATTAACGCTAGGATGAGAGAGAGAGAGAGTACTAGAGTAGGTATACTTCGTGGTAGTGAAGTACTTACTGAAGTATCTATAACAAAAGAAAGAAAAATATAATGCTTGCTATTGAAAGCGTAATAACAGAATTAACATACGAGAATACTACCTATAATAAATAAACGTCGGTAGGTAGATAAATAAAGTACCTGTTCGGCATTATACCTTTCAAATATTTACGCATTAATTTAAATAACTTTATACATAATCTCGATATGTATATTATTTAAATTAATTCGTAAATTTTACCTATCTAAGGAAACATCGGAAAAAATAAAGGTAGGTTACTTTCCTACTAGTCTTAATTAAGTCGAGATAATCCAATAAGTCTTGCCGAGTGGCTACGAGTGTGTGACCGGTTCGGAGCCGATAAACACAGTATTCAATACCAATAAACCACTAGAAGGTTTAATTGGCTCCACGATATAGATTTTAATTGGCCGTAAATCGACGAACGCCCCTTAATAGCCGCTGTTTATACGTGCGCCGCACAAATCTTTGGTTTAAAGCTGGTTGCACACTTATGTGGTTGACGATATGTGGCTATGCTCATTTAGGTATACTTATGTATATTTACGTGTGTAGCGTGGTAGAGCATTCCATTGTTACTACAGAGGCCGTGGGTTTGATTTCTACTCAGTACAAATATTTGTATGCAAGTACCTATGTAGGTTATGGGTAAGTAGGTGAGTATGTATTTAGTATGCCTACATCAACGTATCATGATCATCCCAGCGTTAATCGAAGTTGGAACCAATTCTTGCATTTTCAAGCCCTATGTCAACTATCCTACACTTTTTGATCTTGAAGTGGCTTATTTTAGCTTCTACAGAAGCGACTGCTGTCTGATTACGATTTTCGAAGAGGAAGGCTTGTCCTAGACCCTGATCAGTCAATCAGGAGATGAGATTAATTTGGGCACGGGAGATGTTGGTGGTGCCCCATGTGGATATCCGCAATTAGGTTTATCTTTTCATTCGTGTGTTCAGCAACTTTTGCTGCTGACTGTACGTCATCGAAAATATGTTATTACATGTTTAATAGCTATAAGTAATTCAGTTGCGAGTATTGCGACTACTGCATGTAACTATACATGCAGTAGTCGCAATACTCGTAGAAGTACCCATCACACAATTCCAATTAATTGCTATTATTTTACAGATAACTTGTAGCGATTACATTGAAATTGTGTTATTCAGTCAATCGAATAGATTGAGAGCAACTCCGATACTGTTAATAGTAATTGCTTACCTACTACATCTATTAAATATTTTCTATGCCAGTAGCAAGGGGTCCTTATAACCCGATTTCTGCCGGTTTCCCAATTTCCAATTGGAATGAAAGATGTCGATTTTCACACTAGAAAGTATAGAAATCGTCGAATTCATATATCTACGAGTCAAAGCTATAAGTACTCTCCTTCTTTTTTTAAACCATTTAATTAATATTTCAGAAGCTTTTGATTAGTTGGAACTGTTGTAGTTTGTTACAATTCGGCAAATGTGCAACGTTAGGAGCCATCTATCGTGTGTTTTACGAATTACGAAACAAAAATGATTCAAAACTTTTTTCGTTCAGTTAAAAAATCCCTAATAACTTCGTGGCAATAGTGTCAGCATCTTTGGTAGCTGTTTCATACTGACTAAGTACCTAATTCGACTTTTTAATGACGTCGTAAAAGGTGTACCCGATACTTTAAATTAGTGCGTGACTAGTGTGAAGTACCTCTTAATAACCAAAGAGTTTTGAAAATCGATATCTCTCAGATATACAGCGGATGTCCGTCCTCTTATCTGTAAGAACAGCAGGTACGTCTTCTGTTATATTTAATGCTATCATCATTTGTTATATTTGTATATCATTTGTTTTGGTTAAAATTTTATTGGCAGTTTCAGTTATCTATTAAGGCTATAGCATATAAGTAAGGCAAAGTGTCTTAAGATGCTGTTGAATTTATATAGGTATCTATATAGGTACGTACATAAAAGCCAAATACCACTCATGAAATCTCAGAAAATATAACACCTTCGTTGGAACAGTAATGTTCAACGTCTTCCGCGAGACGACGTGGGTAGCCAATACCTTTAACACTTCTACCAGGTTTCGATAGGAAGGAGAGACCCAAGAAAAGCTGATTTGACACCCGTGCCAATAGTCTCACTGCCATGGATGCCCAAGAGCGTGTGAAATGGAGAAGGAAAAGCAGGATAGTGGACCCCGGACACCAAGGTAAAGACCTCAGATACAATCGGAACACGACGCTTAGATGTTGTTCTATTTGCCCCAAAACTAATACCGAGAATAAAATTGAGATCTATAATTGCGGAGTCGTTATCATAATTATATTTACCTAGATACTACGGAACTACTTATTACTTATGTATGATAAATTACCCCTGAAAAAATTACACATTTTTTTGGGCCGTTGTGTAAAAGACCGGCGCCGAAGTGCCTACTAATCATGGTTTTTTAACTACTTATATTCCTTTTAAAGTATCCTAAATGGAGTAATTAAGATACTACAGAGAGTTATGTCCCCACAGCGTGTTGTTATCAAAATGAGCTCATTTCAATATTTTTGTAATAAGGACCATGTGAAATGTTATTTTTGTATTAATTACCATACATCTTATTTTTTTAAATAATCTGATACATAGGTCCTAAGGTCCTACTTGAAACAGTATGCATAATTTAGATAGGTATCTATATACCTACGTATCAGATATAGGTACTTACTTACCTATTAGATAGATAGGTTTTATTTCTATAGAGCAGTAGCGAATTTCTGTACTTTAGGGCTCTACCAAGATCCATGTCAATCTCACAAGTAGGTATGTTTTTTTTAAATTATTATTTCACATTTAAGGATTACACAAGCACAAAGTATTACAGTAATCTTTGAAACCACGGAGGTTTGTAGTGCCGCAGGTAAGTCCTTAAAACTAGATCGACATAATTTAAACGTAAAGGTTTAACTTATTTTTGATATTGGTCGGCGTCAATACATAAGCCGGTACACCTGCTGATACATGAATCTAACGCAGGCTTTTTTCTCGGAGGGTGAGGTGGGAGAGGTCAGATGGTAGTCACTCTCGTAAAAGACCAAACTAACTGAATCCTGGAAGTCCTAAGTATGATTCATTTTCGTTCGCAGTTTTATACATTTTCATTTCTCCTGGTTCGGACATGTAAGGTAAGGCGTAGGGATGAAAGTAGGTAATATCATAAGAAGGGTTTAACTGTGGAAGTGGATGGCTACCCTTTTACCCATCCACTTCCAGGGGGAGAGGAAGACTTAAGAGGAGATGAATGGATTGTATGAAATGATATGGTTAGGACGGGAGTGAATGTGGAGATGACAAAAAACAAAAAACAGAATAAGCACAGTGCACACAATGTTGCGCCGACCCCAAATAAACTTAGGATACCTACCTAAGGAGGATGATGATGCCCGTATACAGATTTTCAGCTAAAATTTCCATATTATATTCCATAATACCTACAAAATATTGTCGCAAATACCAATGATATACGACTGACATCAAATTTGAACGAATGTCTCCAATTTTCAGACAATAATACGATATTTTCCTATCTAAATACACTGATATGGTACAAACACCTAGAGATATCATCTCCCTTTACTCCCAGAAACAAACAACTGGATACATGTCCCAACCATAAAGGGGTAGCTAGCGACGATTTAATCAACCGATAAAAATTGTCAGGAGGCGTCGCTAGATGGCGGGTGTAGATAAAGGCTGACTTACTGTGAACTTTGTTTATTTAATATCTATATTTTTGCATACCTATGTAGATCTCTATATATTATATAAAAATGAATCCCTATTTCCCTTGGTCACGCCATCACGCGTGAACGACTGGACCTATTTCGCTAATTCTTTTTTTAGAACATTCCTTAAAAATTGAAAAAAAAAAATAGAATTGACTGTTAGGCGGTACGAAGTTCGCGGGGTCAGCTAGTTCTTAATAAAAAGCCGCTCAAGTGCGTGTTGGGCTCGCACACTCAGAGGAACCCTGAGTACAGAACTAGATTGAGGCGCGAACTTATGCTACTTAAACAGCTTTATCTTTTGATGGCATTGAATTAAAAGTTTGATTTTTTCACAGCTTCAAGAAATCGCAGAACTAATTATTCGGTATGAATTTCATCTTGATACCTCTATGGATTCCTGAGAAAAAAGTCTTGTCAGATAGACAGACAGACGGACGGACAACGAAGTGTTCCTAAGGGTTATTAAGGGTGCCATTTATTCCTCTTAAGGTACGGAACCCTAAAAATTACTAGTAGGCACACAGGTATCTCTCCTACCCAGGTACAGACACTGGAATAGGAGGTCTACAACAGATGAGTTTAAAGAGTATGATATTCCCAGTTACAAATAGAAAATCATTAGAGAAGATATCTAGGCCACCAATGATGGAAGATTTCTTTCTAATTAGGACTGGGTTGATATAGTGTACCTAATGGCTGGGGAAGTATTTTTAATACCAATTTCAACTGAATAATCTTCATAAAAAGGTTTTGGTAGAAAGACGGACAACAAAGTTATCTTAGCAGGGTTTAATTTTTCCTTATGATGCACGGAACACTAAAATGTTTAGGATTCATTAGGTAGGTACGATCCTGACTCTGTAACATATTGTAATACCTTTTGTACCATATGCATGACACTAAATAAATCTGAATTGATTTAAAAACAACTCGAGTAAAATAAATGCCCTTTTCACAATGGCCATAATTTTTCGATGGCCATTGAAACCGAAACTGAGAAAGCTCTAAATAATGCAATAATTAAAAAAAAAATTCAAATGCAATAACAAGTTTTAAAACTATAAATACCTGCTTGTTTTCTTCTCTTTTTCTCCATGTCATATACTTATACATACTTATCTACTTAAAAAAGAATCAGTAAAGGCACTTATTATCACATTACAATACGCAAAAAAGAAAATAAATCAGAATTGAAAACCTTGAAGTCAGTTATCTATAAATAGCATTGGACGAAACTGCGCTATAAGTTTTTATGAGCTTAACTCTACATGACCTCTGGAAAAAAGAGTGTGTTTGGTAGAGCTAGTACATATTTGTAAAGTATTATTATTATATTAATTCAGCATACCTATTACTAGTTTCTACATCTAAAATCGCACTCAAATAACTGGGAAAACGATAAACCTATTTTTTAATTATAATAATATTGTTTTTTTATACTACTTAGGTCGCAGATAAGCACACGGCCTACCTGATGGAAAGTGGTTACCGTGGCCCATGGGTGAATGCAACACAGGGGAGTCTTACTCGTGCTGCCGACCCTGCAAGAACAGAGAGATTCTGTGCCGTCGGCGCAGAAGATAAATAGGAAAAGCCTTGGTCTTCTCACTGATAGCACAAAACCTCTTCAGCGAGCTCTGGCTACCCTACTCACCGCCGGGAACACAACACGAGGTTATTTAGCCGCGCTATTCTGTAGGGCGGAGGTACTTCCCCAGTAGGGCACGCCGTAGTAGCGGCGGTAAGACCCATCATGGGGGAGTGGCTAGAAAGGCCACACGGCGGCCTCTCGTTCTGGCTGACGCAGATAATCACCAGTCATGGGTGTTTCGGGCGGTATCTGCATCGGATCGCGAAGAAAGAGCCAACGTCCGAGTGCCATCACTGCGACGCGAGCGAGGACTCGGCGCTGCACACGCTCACCGAGTGTCCGGCGTGGGAGACGCCGAGACGGGAGCTGGTGGCGACCTTGGGAGTGAGAGTTCTCACGCTCGTTACTTTGCTCGCAGCGATGGTTCGCTGCGCGGATGCGTGGGCCGCCGGCGCCTCCTTCTGCGAGCAAATAATGCTCGTGAAATGGGAGGCGGAGCGGGAGCGAAGGAGAATCGCAGTCCTTGCGGCCCGCGAAGAGCGTAGGAGAATCGCTAACCGCGCGGCCCGTAACGATCGACGGCAACTCGGGCGTCGGAGGTCGCAGAACGACCTCCGTCCCCCATGAGCGCGGGCCTGGGGGTGACGGGTGGAGCCGCCTGTCACCCTAGCAGAAGCAGGCCACGGCGGCGGTGCGCATTGCGTGCCTCCCCATACCCGGGGGCGAGTTGGGACTCTACGGTCCCCACATCGGGAGAGGGCCAGATCGAGAGATATGGCCCTGGGTCGGCCGGGGTGCGAGGGATATGGCTACAACAATCTCACCTCCGGCAACGGACGGCCCACAGTCGGCGTGCGTTTTAGTCGGTTCGAGTCCGACATAACCTCCTCCTCCGGCTCCGGCGGGGGAGGTATCCGAGGGGATTTTTCGCACGATAAAAAAAAAAATAAAAAAAAAAGGTACTTCCCCAGTTGGACTGCTCGATTGGGACGAAAATACCGTCGCGTCTCGTGTCCTACCTCCTCATGTAAAGTGCCACCATATTGTATAATAAATTTAATTTAAGTACCAATAAATTTATATACACGACTTAATTAGCTATTAACACATAAAAGGTGAAAATACATAATGAATTAAAATTAGTATTACAATTTTCGTTAGAATTAACTTTATGAGTGATATTAAAATACCTATTCATTAATTAATGACATAATATGCAAAGATATATTATATGTGATATAATATGGTAATTATGTGATATAATATAAAGATTCGTATCCGTGATATACTTATCCAAACAATCATGACTATTACTTACGTATACCGAAATTATGGAAAAGTATGTTTGTTGGTGTATCATAAAAAAACAGTTCAGTTCCCGCATACGGTGCAGAATATTCCATCAAGAACCAAGCGGTTCGGTGACTCCATTCTGCCTCACCAATAAAACATGAAATTCCTTACCAGTAGACATGTCTCCCTCTTTCTACAATTCCGGGTCCTACAAAGTACGTACGAGTAGTACGAGTCTATAATGGTGATCAGAGACTTTGCCTTCAGCTTACCATCAGGCCAGGTGAAGTGAAATTGACGTGTCTTATATAAAAAAAATGTTCATGTAGAAATGGTGGTCTATATCTGCCCAGTTTCCCATAGATTTTATTCCTAAGGTATATCAGGACTCCTGTAATTGAACACTGTGTGGTTTTGTTGGTTTCCTGAGGTGGTACGACTGGCGCGAGTCAGTTATCATTGCATTTGCGCTGTTTTAAAAAGAAAGCCGGTAGGAGTTGGCCACACTTGAACCTGGAGTAGGATATAGGCTACTTTCAACGTAGTCTCGTCAAGAGAAATAGCTGTGCAGGCTTACATGTTGATTCGTTAGTAGCCCTACTCCCCTTAGAGAAGTGGCAATTCGTTGACCGGTGTATTATAGAGCAGAATGATGAATATATGGGATTTACACGTATTTTGACGTTTATGACATACGTTGATGACTGTCATATACGTCAAATCCCATACATTGATCTTTCTAGTCTTCCATACGCCGGTCAACGAATTGCCAATGAGCAGTTTTCCAGTAGGTATAATAATCAGTTGGTTTTTAAATCATCAGGAGATAGGGCTAGCATAGCTTTTGGTCATTTTAATGTACTCTGTGGTTTGTTTGTAGTATTATTTCATGACATTTGCGATGTTGCCAAAGTTTAATTTCATTTACCCATATTATAATAGACAAAATATAATAAAACACTTAATTCTTCTCGCGTCACTATCTGTAATTTAAAATAATAATATTATATTTTAAAAAAACTATCAGAAAAAAGGACAAAATATTTATGTAAAGTAAATCATTACAAAACCGAAGAACATTTTTTCCATAAATTAGGGAACACTAGATGTGACACCACACTCTACTTACCAAAAGTGCTGGCTGCGCCATCTAGCTTGTCTTTAGGAACGCTATAAATACCTACTAGAAAACTGCTCATTGTCTAGGGCACATTACCAGGCAACCCTTTCGTTGCCTACAGGTTAGGTTTGTATCAAAATATCGAAGGCACGTGCAGCAAAACACTCTCGACTTAAGGTACTTTCCTTTCAGGGCCCGACTTATTTTTCCACCCTTTATATAAGTAAACCTCTCAACCGAATGTAATGAAACGTAAGGACAAGGCAACTGCAGCTGCCTTAGTATATGCTACAAAATATCAGGAGGCAAGGTATACTTAATACTACTTTTAATCACCCAACTTCGTTTCCGTCTATCCAGACGAAGTCACGAGTAGAAACTCGCTTTGTAACATGTTACTTTACGCCTCGTAACATCGGTCAGTGCCATTTCAGATTATTTCTCATTAAAATCAAGTAAATTATTCTTTTATTTTAACATTAAACTGTTACAAAAATGTTAAAAATAATTGTAAAGTGCCATTACATTACGGTGATTATACCTACAGTCGGTTGAAAAGCTGTAGAGCCTGTTTGTAATCATCTTAATGGCTTGGTACAATCTTATCTTATGTATATTTAGATAATTAGGTCTGGGTTTTTGAATATGGTAATTGTAACTGCTCTAAAAAGATCACAAAACGTTAGTCTATTGAATATTTTTGTTAATTATAATAACTCGAAATTAGCCTTGTTAGTTGTATCTTTTTGTGTTCTCTCTATTACACAAGTATTACGAGTAGTAGCTAGTCATAATATTGACCAACCTTCAGGACTCTTCAGTCTTGAAGGCTGTAAAGATATTGTATTACTCGGTATTGCCCTTTAGATACAGCTCCCTGTCAACGGACAATCAGAACAGTCTTTCTAGACAAGTGGCGATTTGTCGTCCGGCGTATTGTAAAACAGAATGATAAATGCATAGGATTGAGACATATTTTGAAATTTATGACGTTTTTGACAGTCGCCAAGGCATGTTAATCCTATACATTTCTACAAACGTATTGCCACTCATCTTGTCAATGGACTCAACGCTGGTCTACAACGTTCGTTCAAAAAGTTCCACATCTACTGAGTATTTTCTTTGGCACCCAGCCTGTGACCCAGCGCGCTTTTTCTTTCCATTTAAGTAAACCGTTCGAATGAGAACTTCTTAGATCTTTGAACGTTATTAAACTACACAATCGCTACAAGGATGATCTACTGCAAAATACAGATTACATGAAACTGTCTGCCGTGAATCATTAGGTGACTAAAGACCAGCCCCCCTAGACAAGTGGCATTTCGTTGCTCGGCGTATGATGGAATAGAATGAAAAATGTATAGGATTTGACTGTTTTGACATTCGTTGACGCCTGTCATATACTGTTATATATCTATTCCATCGTACGCCGACCAACGAATTGTCACTTATTTAGAGGGGCAGTAGTCACCACGAGATCGTGTCAGCTGAAAAGTAGCCGAAACTTCGGGCTAAATGTTTCGGCTACTTTATATATCTACCTATATTATTATATTTTTTTATACCACTTAATTGGCAGGTTTAAAGCGATAGAACCCGTTATAAAGTAGTTTTAATTCAAATACAGACTATTTTCCCCTTCTTCAAGAAGGTACTTAGCTGATACCTACCACTACCTTATCTAAATTTAAAACAACAATATTTAATTGAATTCGCTTGAAGAAGCTACTGTCCATCTAAAATAGGGGTAACAGTAACACATGTATTAATGGGTATTCCTTAACATTTTAAAAGGTCAATGAGGTAATTGTTTTTTATGATATCCAATAATTGCTTCATTAAAATATTTCTGTATAGTTTTCTATGTGGTATTTGAATATTAAAAATATGTGATAAGGGAGATTGATATACCTAATTAAAGTTTTGATTGGAGATAATTTCATTCTTCATAACGCGTAGACGTAAGTAGATAGGTACTCATATTATGTCATTATTTTAGGTTTTCTGTGCAGAACCCTAACACTTTTTTAAAAATAAAATATAATATGTGGGTACCTACCTATTCGCGTTTCTATTCTGTATTCTAGCTGAAAGTTTTTCTGAAGAAATAAAATAAAAAATATATATTCACTCACTTACATATCTACCTACCTACATAACACAGATTTTCAGACCTAATTTAGCTTTCAGTTAATTTTGTAGTAGGTACATACCCTTAAAAACACATTTAATTTATGAATTTAAGTAAGTACTTATGATTTAAAGCCATAGAACTCTTAATAAGACATGTCTGATTTATGAAGAGTTTTATGTTGAGCTCCAAACAAATTACTTATAAATAAGTATGAGTTGACCTATGGATATTAGTGGCGAGGGGTCCCTATAACTCGATTCCTAGCGGCTTCCCAATGGGTCTCATGGTATAGTATGACAATCTAGCTAGATCGAGGTTAGGATGTTTGACCGGCTTCCCTTTTAAAAAATTTTACCCAGCGATATTCCAGTAACTTACCCATACTAGATGCAAGTACTGAAGACAATCTGTAACAATGAAATACATTTTTTAGTATTTTTGTTTATATTTTTATAACCGCAATAATTTTATCCGCTTACTCAAAAGCAATTGCTTACTCAAAACAAAATTGTAAGTTGTAAGCTATCGCTTTTTTATTAGTTGTCTTGTCGGCGTTTTAAAGTTTACTTTCAGGCAGGCAATAAATAATATTGCGTAATAAACCCTTCCGCTTTCAACAATTTACATTTTCTACTCACAAAAATTTAATATTTTTTCATGTTTATTTATTTAGTTTGCTTTTAACGTTGCTAGTGAGTGCTATTTTAGAGTGAAGTCAGTTACGTACATAAATATCGACACACAAGAACACAGGAAAAGTTATTGTGATCTATAAAAATAACTAAATACTTACTAGGTAAAAACTTTAACAACTGTAAGTTTTTTTTACATTTAAAAGATAATACGAGTAGTGTTTAAAACTACAAACAAGACAAGTGTGAAAATTTGTGATTTTTAGTGAATTTCGTAAAGGTAAGACACCTAAAATATATTCAAAATAAAGAAACCTAATTTATTTATTTAATCAGAAATTGAAATCAGCTCCATCTCGTGATTTTGTTAATATTTAGGTGGCCAATAAGCTAACCACTTTTGTGAAACTTAACTTTAAGTCCCTGCCATCTATGGGCATGCGCGAACACTACTTACTCACAAAGCACGCTAAATGCACTGGTTGCAACGTAGTTTATACAAAATGCGAAAGAGGCTGATAGTGTGCAGTTGAACAGTAGAGTTCGCAGGAATTCTTTTTACATTTTTACGCTTGTTACTTTTTATAACATGGCGGCTGATTTTACTGTCGCATTTAATTCTACTTAAAAATAATGTCCCACATTATATTTAGACTGAATGTTCATTTCGTGCAGTCAGTTTTTCGGGTGATTTTAATACATATTATTGTGTTAAAACATTTTATGATTTTAGTAAATGGCTATATTTATTATAATGCTGAAGCCCTACCTATATTTTTCTTCTGCAGGTTAATGTAGAAAAAAAATCTAATTTTATGGATAGTACCATCCGGTTTACTTAAGATGTAAGTAATAATAGAAATAAAAAAGGTCTCGATAGATAACAAAATTGATGCTTTGATTACATTGATGCAATAAAATAGTTACGACGTGTTGAATAATCGTTTCCAGTTTGAGTGACCATAAATTTGTGTATTTTTAAAGTCACGCAGTTTGGAGTCAATAAAAATTTAACGACTACGAGGGTGCAGGAATGAAATTGTTACGCATTGAATGGTAGTTTGTGGCGGTTTTTTGTTCTTAATTTTGTCCTACATAATTACCCAGAATCAAGAACCAATGAAGAAGTTGGCATCGAGAAAAGTACCCAAGTTGTTCGTACCTAAGTTATATCTGAATGTTGGTTTAGTTCCTACATAAGTGCTACAGAGCTATGTGGAGATATTGTTGCTGATGTTTGCTACAAAAGAGATGCTGCTAATAAGTTATTTTTCACGTATTCTAATCCTGTGACCTCATTTGACTGGTTACATAAACAACCCATTACACATTTTACTACCCTGGAGTGAGTTATGGTACTTACGCAATTCGGCACGCGCCCATAAATAGACAAACGCCAAGAAGTTATTCCTAACGTTCCTAAAAGTAATCTATCTCGAGGCCTCACCGCAATATCGGTTTCTGAACGATTAACAGAGGGCGTGCGTGCCCTTCGCTTTTACGACATACTTTTACGACGTCGTAAACTCGGCCGTATAATGCCTATAATCTTTTTCCGCATGGCTCCGCCTACCGCGGATAGATGGCGCTAAACACAAAAACTCCAAATCACTGTCACCGAACCAAATGTTAAAGTTTTATTGTGTGTTTCGCTAATGTGGTGTGAAATTAATAGGTAATAATGCTTTTATGGGTGCTTGTGAGCTTTATAGGGGCATAAAGTCCTGGCAGGTGAACGTAGTACCCAAAGTATTTGTTTTAAGTTGACCGCAGGTGTGTTGTGCTATCGTTTGATGGCATTTATAACTTTGTGGTATTATAAAAACGAACGAAACCTATGTTTAGATAATAGTACACTTTTATGATGTCTTAAACGCGTTTTTACGAGCACGTTTTGCACAAGAAGTGTCTTGTTGTTCGTGTCATATGGAAAAGAAATCGGTTGATGTGCGGTTGGGCTCTTATTATACAGAAGTAGGTTAACATGGGAATATTGTTGTATATATTTGTAAACTTTTAATGTTCAGTCTATTTTGTTCTCTTATTCGGAGTCAAAAAGTTTCTTGTTGTAGAATATTAAAGTACAAAGTTTCCTTATAACCATTTTGGCGCTAATATGCGGAAAAGCTCCCTTGGCAAATGTTGACATTTGCAGTTTAAGCACTAGTAATTATAACAATTTCACAAATACTTGAAGAGGACGATTTGCCTACTGACGCCATTACACAGTGAACATGAAACTCTGAGGACAGTTTTGGTGAACAACTTTGGTAGGGATGTACCTACATAAATTACATAGAATTTGGCATCTCAGTGCCTATTAGATACCTACAAGTCCCAACTTAGAAATTAGGTATATCATTCAAGAAGAAAGTTTACAGTTTTCAACTGGATATCTTTCGCAAGATGTCAAAATCTCCACACAGGTACAGTCAGCATCCATTGTTTTGTTTACTATCTTAAAACTATATTTCACTAGTATAAAAAGTTATAATAAAAAAGGTACGACTCTATAAAGACAAACAAATACTTTGACTCTTTGACTTGACTAACGAGTTAACCAAAAACGGCTACGTGGTTAAACTCTACGCCGTAGAAGTAGGAGCAAGGGGAATTCCAGCTAAATCCCTGTACAACTTCTTACCAAATTTGGATAGGTAGGGGGGGGGGGGGGAACACTACTGACGGTGGAGGTGAGCGCTGATGCATCACAAGGTGGCCACCCTAAACCTACAGTCGCAAGTCCCAGTCGCCGTCACGGTGTTCCTCTCTGTATCACGCTATGGACCCGGCGACCGCGCGGTGAATCCATGGAGTGCTGCGAATCGGATCTCATTCGAGATCATGACTTTACTTTCTACAGACCCAAAGATTAAACCTATTTCATTACCAAAACCTGGACCAGTCGTGATTGAAAAGGCACGGCTCTACCACTGACATCATGACTATACTACCTAAAGACACAATATTTTTCCTCAGTAAAATCTAAGCCAGTTGTGATCGAAAAGGCACGACTCTACCACCGCAATATGATTTGACTATTTAAAGATATAATTTCATTAGAAAAAAGAAGTCAGTTATGACGGAACAGGTACGACTCTACCTCCGAAATCATGTCATTACTGACTATCTAAAGACTACAATAAATTTCACTAGTAAAAAACTGAAGCAGCGATTGAGGGATCGAAAAAGCACGACTCTACCACCGCAACACGAGTTTATGTATTTCGTTAGTAAAAACTAAGCCAGTTATGATGGAAAACGCACGACTCTACCTTCGACATCATGACTTTACTATCTAAAGACTACAATATATTTCACTGTAAAACATCAACCAGTTGTGATAGAAAAAGCACGGCTCTACCACTGTAACATGATTTAAAACTGAGTCGAGTTGGAAAAGGCACGACTCTACCTCCGACATCATGACTTACTGATTAAAGACCTAAAGTTTACAAATAAAAGACATCCAGTCATAATGGAAAAGACACGACTCCATCTCCGACTCGGGTCCCATTGTCTTAAGAATGGTTACCCATCCTTAAACCAATATGAGTGTTGCTGAACCTTGCAACCTACTCAGTTACCACTTAGCCGCAAGTCCCTTCAAGCGGTCTTATCATACACATACATAACAACAGTTCTGACCTGCACAGACTGGCATCTGACCTCCACTCCATCGAAACTCTGTAGTTTAACTAGTCGAGCTTTTTATCGCTTCATACAACCTGATAACCTATCTAATTTAGTTCAGCCCCCCTAGACAAGAGGCAATTCGTTGCTCGGCGTATGATGGAATAGAATGCCAAATGTATGGGATTTGACGTATATGACAGGCGTCAACGAATGTCAAAAACGTCAAATCCTATACATTTGTCATTCTATTCCATCACATGCCGAGCTTGTCTATGGGGGCTGGTATGTGAACCCAGCTCATTCAAGAAACATAAAAAAACATTACACTCCTTTTTGCACCGCAGTTGAATAAAATGTAAAATCCCTAGATAATTCTTTCCAGTAAGTGTTATTACAGTACATTCTATCCAAGTAACGCCTATAATTTTCAACTTACTACTTGCCGTCTAGACTAAAACTATTTCTCTATTACCCTCAATTACTTTTACTCTCGGAACACTCTTTCTGTCATACGTTAAGTGAGCAGGATAGCTAGTAATAGGGTGGCGCACTGGATTCTGCCGATTTTCCATGCAATTGAATAAGTTAAGTTACGTTGTGTTGATCTCATAGTAGGATTTTTATCGATAGGTATATCGAATCGTGTGCAATCTGAATTCGATTTTTGACTCGATTGAAGGAAATCTGGTTGTGGAAAATTTTGTATTCATAGGTTATATTGTTCGGTGTGAATACATTTTAAAGTATTATATAGCTTCGTAGTTTAGTTTGTTATCACAAACTTTATGTTTTTACTAACCATTGCCCCCGAAGTCGCTTACGTGGAATTTTGCTCTCATTGCCGCAACCCATAGGAACCTATTCCACCCTCTAGTGACAACGTATGAGTGAAACCACAGGTATTGCAAACGTTCAAAGATGAGGACTGTAGGTGCTGAGGACTCAATACAAAAGATGCATATTAAGTAAGGGATAAGGAAGAGCGAGAAGACTTTTGAAACCGCATCGAATGTCTGCTTTAAAAGAGAGGATATAAGGTGCACCGGGATCGAAAAGACCTAGGTATTAGTGCCGGAAAAAATGTGACCCTATCGCAGAAATAACTGCGCCTTTGGACTACTCAAACGCGCACACTTAGTTTGTAAAGTTAATAATGTTCAAACTTGTAAACAACTTTGATTACAGCTAGTTTACTCTTCAGAGTTATAAAACTTAAGTACCCTACAGGTTCATAGTCTTAACATCTTCACTTCAAGTGCCTGGAGTACGGGTTCTTGAAGATTAATAACATTGTTATAACATAACATTTTTAAATAAATATTATGAAGTGGTTTGCAGCGTGGCGTAAGAGCATGTGATTATTCAATCAGCCCCTTTAGACAAGTGGCAATTCGTTGCTCGGCGTATGATGGAATAGAATGCCAAATGTATGGGATTTGACGTATATGACAGGCGTCAACGAATGTCAAAAACGTCAAATCCTATACATTTGTCATTCTATTCCATCATACGCCGAGCAACGAATTGCCACTTGTCTAGGGGGGCAGAGGTCTCGGATTTAATTCCTACTGAATCCAAACATTGATATTTATAAATCCTACTATTTATCCTACTAGCTATCCATAAATAATGAAAGTTTGTGAAGATGTTTAGGTGTTTGGATGTTTGTTACTCAATTACCTTCATTCAAACGGCTGAAGGAAGTACAGATATAGATTATAGTCCAGGTGTTGCGGAAACGGGATCAGAATTCCATGCTGGCGCACCGGTGGGCAACAGATATTGCATTGATGTAGAGGTTTCTATGTATGTATACCTATAGGTCCTCCACTCTTCGCGAGATTTCACTCGGCTTTCCTCACTTGATTTCGAGTGCGTATCATCATTGTTCATCTATAAGTTCTACGAAGTCAACCCCCACTTTTTTTTTTTTTTTTATCGTGCGAAAAATCCCCGCGGATACCTCCCCCGCCGGAGCCGGAGGAGGAGGTTATGTCGGACTCGAACCGACTAAAACGCACGCCGACTGTGGGCCGTCAGTTGCCGGAGGTGAGATTGTTGTAGCCATATCCCTCGCACCCCGGCCGACCCAGGGCCATATCTCTCGATCTGGCCCTCTCCCGATGTGGGGACCGTAGAGTCCCCAACTCGCCCCCGGGTATGGGGAGGCACGCAATGCGCACCGCCGCCGTGGCCTGCTTCTGCTAGGGTGACAGGCGGCTCCACCCGTCACCCCCAGGCCCGCGCTCATGGGGGACGGAGGTCGTTCTGCGACCTCCGACGCCCGAGTTGCCGTCGCTCGTTACGGGCCGCGCGGTTAGCGATTCTCCTACGCTCTTCGCGGGCCGCAAGGTCTGCGATTCTCCTTCGCTCCCGCTCCGCCTCCCATTTCACGAGCATTATTTGCTCGCAGAAGGAGGCGCCGGCGGCCCACGCATCCGCGCAGCGAACCATCGCTGCGAGCAAAGCAGCGAGCGTGAGAACTCTCACTCCCAAGGTCGCCACCAGCTCCCGTCTCGGCGTCTCCCACGCCGGACACTCGGTGAGCGTGTGCAGCAGTCAACCCCCACTTGCTAGCATGTACATATAGTAACTACATATAGTAAAATAACTTGTTGTATCCTACTCGAAAGCTACGCATTTGTTCTATGTACCCCTTTTTTTTATCGTGCGAAAAATCCCCACGGATACCCCCCCCCCCCCGCCGGCACCGGAGGAGGAGGTTATGTCTCGAACCGACAAAAACGCACGCCGTCTGTGGGCCGCCAGTTGCCGGAGGTGAGATTGTCGTAGCCATATCCCTCGCACCCCAGCCGTGTTCTATGTACCCCAACCGGCAATATAGAAGAAAGGAATTAGAAAGTATAATTATACGAAAGTACATTACGAAGTAACTAAATATAAGTATTTACTCGTGTAAGCTAGGCACAGAAGACACTTATTAACCAACACGCTGAAGAACTTCATACACATTCAATTTTACGATACAGCCCTCTATAATTAACGCACACATACCTACAAGCGGTTAAATTTCAAACGTTGGATGTTTTCGCACCGACGTATCGTAAAATTTTATTAAAATTAATACAAAAAGGAGTAGATACGGAGTATGTACTGTTGTGTACTAAAGCTCTCGGTGGGGAGAGACGGTACGTGGCTAAATTTTCAGTAATGGCCGACATTATGCGCCCCGACGCCCGTTCGCCAGCGGTATTTGCATTATCGCAGTATTAATACGATGTTGTATTAAAAGCCATAGACTTTGTTGTGGTTATTGATATGGGAGGAAGAAAATGAGGTATCGGAAGGCTATGGCTACGAAAAAATACTAAAGTGATAACGATTGCAAGTTACTTCATATCTCTAGTGCCTAGAGTAACTGGCTAGCCGAGTAACTGCATAGGGACTTGCTTAGGAGAGCAGATATACCTAGAAGCAAAGCCCGATATTTTCTTTTTTCAGTAATATAACTTTTTTTCTGAGCGCTAATCACAATTAAGTACACCCCAAGCCTACACTCCTTTTATTCCTTAACTTAACGGTGTAGTGGCAAGCTGGTGCGGTCGGCTTGGGTCCGAAGACAGCCCCACTATGAAGTCAATCCTAAATAGATATACTTATTTTATTATGTATACAAATATTATTATTTACCCCCTTACCTATTACGTAATACCACTCTATCCTGGGATCCAAAATCATAGTTGGATGTTAATACGCCTCTGCTCTGCACCTCTGCCTCTGAAGCGGTCTTCAGGGGTTTACATGCGTGAGTGCGTAAGTACAAATATTTGCGCTGACCGGATATCGAACTCAGACGTAGCTCTCTGCTCTCTGACGCTGTGCCACACCCCGCGCCACACTGGTTGCCGATATACCTAAAAATACCAAGGGAGCATCGCAAATAGTTTGCGAGCAGTTGTGTTAGCAGTTGTCCTTTTATTTTCTAACCACAACAACAGGTTTTTACCACACGAGCATAAAAGTCATCTAGCTCCTTGAGTAAATATGTTTAGTTAAATGTAAGCCTCAGAAATCTACCTAAGTTCTTAAAATATAAGACCATTTTTTAACCTACCACTTAGTACTGTAATATGTATAGTAGGTACATGTTCAGTACATATGTTAATAAAAGGGCAAGGCATAATAAATGACTGAAACATAATCCCAATCGAGTATCGCAGTTACGGGTTCGTGGCTTAGGCACCCGGTGATCGACGCCCCCGTGGCCGAATCTAAAGGTTTTTTATACCACTTAGGTTGCAGACAAGCACACGATCCACCTGATGAAAGGTGGTTATCGTGGCCTATGTACGAGTGCAACACCAGGGGTGTCACACTTGTGCTAACTCTGTAGAAACAGAGAGATTCTGTGCCGTCAGCGCAGAAAGCAGGTCACACCATCAACATTTCGCAGTTGCATTCAGTTTGCACACACCCGAGGTCCGTTTAATGTTTTTGAGTGATACATATACTCACGCCGGTAAATCCCCGAGGGGGAAGGCAGAGGTGTATTGTTACCCACATTTCGCCAACTATGATTATCGGTGCCACATAATGGGGGGCGAGCCTATTGCTGTCAAGCGGGTATTTATTCATGGGCCGTATGTTTGCTGTCGGATGAAGAACAGCCCTATCCCTTAGTCACCTTCTGCGACACCCACAGAAAGAGATGGGCTGGCCCTATCCTACTTCACCGGAAACCTCCACGGTACGGATTGATATGTTGGCTTTTTTCGGAGGAAGTGGTCAGACCTTCCAACCCAGAAACCCCTCTATGGATAGAGGTCCGTTGTTTTGCAGGTGCGTAGAGTTGCAAGTGAGGTTACTTTGGGCATCAAAGATGCTGATAGGGTCCTCTTTACAGTCCTTGAGACTGCTCTATTGCTTGCACTTGTGACGCCTTTCGCCTTCATTGCTAACAATGTGTGACAATGGCGGATACGAAGTTTGAAATTAAGTACAGGTAAATTAGCTTGGAGAAATTTTTGCGTTTGTAGTAGTGTATGGTCAGCAAATAAAAAAAAAAACAACATTTTATTTTTAGTTTTTATTTTTTTAAAGGTAATATACGTTTGTGGCTGGAGCACACCAAATGCGTACACGTCTACGCATACGCACTACGTACTAATACGGACGTGAAAATGTGTATCCACTGCATTGTAATATATGGAACTGTATGGGGCAGACAAGCCAGTTCCAAACATTACAAGCAGTGAATGCCGGTTTTCACTTCAGTGAAGACGTGTATGAATTAGGTGTTCTCCGGCCATAAATGTTTTATTCTAATAATTCATCAACCCCAGGCATATCACAATCATCCCCATCCTCGCTTTCATCAGATGAATTATTTAAATTAATTATGATTCGTTCTGATATTGTGTCTAAAGCTGCGTCTCTACCCTGATATTTGTTTTCCTCCTCAATAGCATGCAGACAAACTTTTCTCCATTCCTCTACAGTTATGGCGTTCATTTTTTCTTCAGCTAATGACATTATAACCTTCATATTCATTGCGAAATTCTTTTTTGCGACATATGTTTTCACTATCCCCCATATATTTTCTATAGGATTAAACTCCGGATAGTATGGTGGTAAACGCAGCACAGTATGACCGTGCTGTCGTAATATTTCGTACTCTCTTTTTCGTACTAATCTTGTACTCTACAAATCTCGCCTGGTTTTGCAGAATCAGTTCATACAATTGAGGCTTAAGCAACGTGGATGAATGCTCAATGTTTCGAAATGTCAACCAGTCAATCATTTGCTGTTTTCTAGAATTACTATTCGGTGCAGGATTTTGTATTGAGTTATGATATGGTGCGTTGTCAACAACAACAACACTATTTGGTTGTAAGTTGGGTATTAATTGATTTTGAATCCACCTTGAATAGTTGTCATAGTTCATTGTCGTGGTAATCTCCACTTTTTTGGTTGGCTTTAAACATAAGCAATGCATTTGGTATAAAGCCATCCATACCACCGGCATGAACAATGATTAAGCGGTTGCCTTTCGATATAATGTTGCTTCAAATCTGAAGTGCTTCCATCTGACCAAGATTTCGAGAGGGTATGTGATGTATGTATATATGTTTGATCGGTGTAAACAATTGGTCGGCGTTGTTTTTTTTTTTTTTTTTTTTATATATAGGACACGTCAATTTGACTTTGCCTCGCCTGATGGTAAGCTGAAGGCAAAGTCTCTGAAAAGAGGGTCACCATTACAGACATGTACGATATTCAGCAATTTTCATCAAATAATTAATTCGCAAGTATCTAATTTCGTGTTTTTCCATAAGAAGTTTCCGGTTATCTTCTGTTTGCTTCCAATTAAAACCTAATGACATGACGTGTTTTCGTAACGTGCTGACACAACCTTTATAATCGATATCTTCTTTCAATTCAATTTTTGAATGAAATGTGTGCTTTATGTTCTAACGGTACCAAGCGCGTGGCACCTGCGGACAGCGTAAACTGGTTTATTCTGGTTTTGTGCGTGTTTCCACTATCAAGTGACGATTTATTTATTTGTTTTGTTTCGTAATTATTATGGTCAAAACTTTTTACCTATAGCTAAACTACTATCATCTAAAAATCTAAAAGAACGACACGATATTTTATTGTTTCACGGTAGTCGCCTTATCGTTTGCTCAAGGACGTGATATTGAATGATTTTTTTTTTTTATAAAGTCAAAACCGTTTTCTTTAAAATAAAAACTTGTTTTTATTGAAAACAAAAATCAGAGTGTTGTTAGGGATAAGTATAAAATTAAATAGTAATGTTAGGATATCGAAACATTTTTGTATAGGCCAGAACGATATAGTGGAAACGCGCTCTAAGATCTGAGTAATATACACACCACTACATATGCAAAAATTTCTCGAGACTAATTTCACTGTAATATGTTTTAGATAAAGGCTTTAAAGTAAGTGGCACTACGTAGATACTTTGGGATACTTTGTAGCCTACTGATAAATCTCTTATACCTACATCGCCTTAAAATTATCTTTCGAGAATTTTCTTACAGCTTCACAACTGTATTCCGGAGCTTATCCATTCAGGCCATTTAAGGCGATCAGCCAACAATGAGCCTCGCAGAATGATGGCCTTGGAGAATTTTCGAGCGATTTAATTCGACGGAAAAATCTTTTAGGTACTGATATTATTTTTCAATTAGCGATATCCTAAAGGGAAATGAGTCAAATTAGATGTTATTAAATCTGTTTATGTTCAAATTTTTCCTGTTCTATTTCTTACTAGGAAATGATTTCGGTGTCATGGGAATCGCACAACTTGTATGTTTTGATCGTGTGTGTTTTGAAAATCTTTGGGGTCAAACTAACCTCAGCCTGGGTCAATACATCCACTGTTTAACGAACGAGACTCTCAGTCAGATTTTTTTTTTTCTTTTTTTAAAAGAATATTAGCAACTGAAATTACTAATATTCCCGTTAACCCCTCCAACTAAGCTAAATTGCTTGTGCTAGGAGTGGGTTCACGTCAGTAGTGTAATGGCCAGGATTCGAACCCGGGACCTCTCGATCGTAAGGTCGACTCCCTAACCACTAAGCTACCGACGCTTCCGACCGATTTATCAGACGGCTGCCATTCCCAGCTCCCGATCGTGCTATATAAATCAAACCAAAGAAGAAGAACGAGTAATCCGACCACGGTTTCAGCAAATCCCAACATAGGCAAAATCAAGAAGAAGAGTAGGAGAGTACTTAGACTCCTGGCTACATACCATCATAGTAAGATAGTAACGATAAGATAAGACAAGACTTCAATTTTTGGACATAAAACCCAGTATTTGAATCATAAGATAGCTAGGTACCGTAACGTCGGCTAGGTGTTTGCCAAGGCACATCGGACACAAGAGTGGTTTCTTTCTGTTTTCTCTGTCGTACATCAGACTGTAGTTTGAGACCTATGAAGCATTCAAGTACCTTTCAAAACCATTTTAAAACCATCGCTTTGATTTTAACTAAGTAAGTATGTACCTATATGTCCTACTCTTGAAAATATCCTGCTGTAGACATTGCGCTGGGTGAAATGCCAAATCAAAAGCTGGATACCATACCCACTTACCCGTAATCTTAGCTTATGTTGGCTTTTACGGGAGCGTCTGATTCACTAACTTCGAGAAAAAAACTTATCAGTTAATAATTGGTAGGTGTCTAGCCAAATCCGCAGTTAAGACTGGTAAAGCGGACCCCAGACTCCGAGCTGAAAGCTTCGGATGCGACTGGGAATTAACGCTAGGAGGAAGAAGAATTGGTAGGTGTACCATTGACTAGCAGGTGAGGTTTGCTTTGGTCAAGAAGATTTAAGTACTACTAAAATTTAGAGTAAATAACGCGAAGTGAAAAATAGATAGGTACTATTTTACCCATTATTCACATAATGTAGTAAAATCCTATCATTTCCATCTTAATATTAAATCATGTATTATATAAGTACGAAAATATTATATGATAAAAGTAGCTACGGTACCTACTTTCGGATTTACGATTATCCGATTGATATAAAAGCTTTACTATCAGCAGCTAGCCACAATGTCCCAAATTTCATTACCTATAAAACAATGATGTACCCGCGTAGACGGAATTGTAAAACGAACTAAAATACTTATTTCGAATTTTCTTCTCTGTATAAAACTCGTAGAATTAAGTAAAAGTTTATCAGAAGCCTTTTTGTACTATACATACTTATTATACTAAACAACACAAAGGAGGTATCTCGAACAATTAATTTCCTTAAATTTCATTAGCAACTCTTCCAATTTGCATTCAAAATGTGCGATCACGTACCTAGGCGCCTACACAAATACCTTCCATAGCAGACTAAAGAACCGTCCGAACGCGCCATTATTTTAATACCCTTATCAAAAAACAAGGCACATTACAAAATGGCCGCCATTTTCATGAGTTTGCGCGGGAAAACGTTCGTGAGCCAGCCTGGAAAATTATAACAAAAGGCATCTACCGCTATCTTTCTAATTATAGTAAATCACCTTGCTACGGGCGAGATAAGACTGTACACATTCTATTTTGAAATGTCGTATGAGTGCGCTGAGAGTCGTAACTTACTACCTTCAGCTTTTGAGTCAGGACATTTTCTGTGGTATTAGAGCAAGAATGGTGTAAGTGACAGAGCACTAAAAGCGAGTTGAGACATTTGTGTGTGAAGAGGAATGGGGTATTTTAGGAGGGTGAAATAGCGCTTGTTTGCCGTATGTAGGATTGTTATACGACGTTTTGTTGTAGAGTGGTGAGATCGTTCGATGAACGGACCCTCTCATCTAGTACAATCGTATCGAGAAGTATCACATATTGTATTCCGCAGCAATAACTTTCGAGTTGGAGAAATCGGGACACGAAACTAGGTTCACTGTAGGTGACTTTTAAATGTGAAGCACTTAGTTTCAAGACATTTCTTACACGCTTTGCAAAATGAGAATTTGAAGGTTATGAAACATTACAAAAATTTTAATCTGGTAAGACACTAATTGACTTATACCTACTAGATGAATATTTGCAGAATGTACTAATAAATAATTCTTAAAAACCCGCTTCTATTTCTCGACAATGCTCAGCTCTTGCTTCACTTACACTACCGAATCCTTCTATACTATAATAGCCTAGCTAGTCTGCAGGAGGTCTTTTGCTAGAACAGTTGCAGTTTAATCAATTTAGAATGGAAAATTATTTTTCTATTTAAGGTAGCGCGACGCTTCAAGTGTATTCCATTATTTCCTTCTAACTTTACTTTTTGGAAATTGATTCCAAAAAAGAAATTATGACACCCATACGAGACCAGAACTTGAATTTTGGACAACTAACGCTGTGCCTGGTAAAATTGTATCTGTTTTATAATCCAAATACGTATTAGGTTTGACAGTAAAGATCTTAAAAAATGCTGAGCAGAAAAATCAGTAACTCCAAATGAAACTGCCCAATAGGTATGTAGATACTAGAACTTCCCAAAGGAAAAAAAAGCGGTAGTTCTCAAACTACTATACTATATAGAGCACATTCAAAATGGTTATCCTATTAACTGCGCCATTGTTCTCGCACAGACGCAGCGGTGGTGCACCACACCCCCACTAACACTGCCCCACCTGTCATACCATTGCACATCACGCACACAAATAAACCGCTCGTAACCAGCATAAAAAGACTCACCCTTCCTGCCTGTCATGTAAAAAAATAGACGAAATAGGGGAGATGAAGTATCCCGTCGTAGTTCTTTTAAAATTGGATAGTTGGAAGGTGGTTGGTAGAGGTGCGTTTATTGATTCAAGCTACTTGACAGAGAGTGCATAATTTAAAAGCAACGCAGCTTTGCTATTTTTTAATAATATGAATACGGATTACCTCGGTGCTGCATCGAATGTGATATAATGATATTTTTTTAAATATATAATATGATTTGTAATTTGTCACGATGAAATAAATCCCACATTAATTTATTAAGTTCTAAAAAAATAATTAGAACTAAAACTATGATGTGTTTAAGATCCTAGGTGGGTATAAGATATTAATATGAAAAATATAACTTTATACACATTAATATTATCATAGGTAATTTGGTTTAGAGTTTTAACGGTGCAATTAAAGGAAGCAATATCTATAACAATAATACGATAGGAACAATATAATACTTGTTCAATATCTTATTAGTAGGTATAATTAATTTAAAATAATTTTAAATCGTAAATTGTTTAAGATTTAAAACAATCATAAGTATAATTTACTTAAATAATTAATGAATAACTACTACGTATACCAAAAGTTCTTTGTTATCTCCTTTTAATATTTAAATCATCACACAAAATCATGTCATACAAGAACCATTATGACCTCTAAGATAAGTCAACAGTCATACAACCAAACTATGAGTAGGTAGGTATTCTTCATGTTGATTAATTGACCATTGTTTGTTTGTTGTACTCATTTGATTAATTTTAAATGCTCACAATTTACATAAACTATGTAAATATTTAACACCGATATTAATCAACAAACGTAAGGTAGGACATACTCCAGCCAGATGCACAGATAACCTGTGACAGACACGTGTAAAGACTGAATTCGGAAGGTTGAATTTTGGATACTATGCTGGATATGACTGATATTATATACATAAATGTATTTCGTACTTTGCGAGAAGCTTACGTTCAGCAGAGAACTGCGATAAGCTAATTGATTTAATAATTTACGTTCTTTGTGACTAATTATGGCGTTCATAATCACTACGATCTATGCAGTAACATCTTGATAAATAATATAAAATATTAAGAAACAGAAGAAGTCTCTATACCTATCTTGTTTTGAACTTTCATGATTTCTAAATATTTATGCTTTTTATTAGAAAAGTATTATTCTATAAATTTGATGAAATTGATTTGAAATTAGAAATTCATTTGAAATCAAAATTGACTATTTACTCAATGGAGACTAGTTCTTTAGTATCAAATATAGACCGTCTGTAAGTTCAATTTAAAGGATTTATAGCCCTGAGTCACAGCCAGCAGCTTTACTTCAATAAAGTACATGAATAACAACTGATTCAGTATCAAAGACGGAATAAATTGTCTCGAATTGTATTATTTCATTACTGATTCTGTAATTTGTCCGCCAGACATTGGATAAATCGGGGTGAGAGATAAAGGCAAAATGACGGACTGTGTCGTATAGTTATTCGGTAATCGATGCTAAGAAAAAGTTGAATGGAAAAGTGTATTTACTAAAATAAAACTTGTAAATATTATTAAATGTTGAAATTTAATCTCTTTTCAGTAAGATAGGCAGAAGATGCGGACAAATTAACCAACGATCTTTACACTAACCTCTAAAGTAAAAAAATAAAGGTACCTATACCTAGTTACTAAGAGACTCTATGCCTATCTATTTCGAAATACTAATTTCAACCCGCTTTATTTCTCTTGTTGTATCTACTAGCGTTTAGTAAGACGCTGGTGAGCTAGAACGCGCCACATGATGTCGGTCGGACCCACACAAAGCGAGTGGCACAACAAAAACGGGCTGGCTGCTCGTAACTCTCGCCAGATACTTTAGTGTACGAATAACGTCCTATATTGCGCCCGCGGCACCGAACTACACCATCCACCACGTAATACGATCCAATTAAATAGCCACGAATTTATGTGTGTACACTGCGTGCCTTTAGGTGTCCTTAATTCCGTTTGTTTTAATAAACGACCGTGTAATAGCTTCGACGTTTTGTAATCGATACATTGTTTTGTTAACAGCTGGGACTGGGGTGATATTGTAGCAAGAATTATTTACATGAACAGAGAAATTAATATTTTTATTTGAGATTTAATCACTTAAAATATATTGGATTCCATTTAATGTGAATCAAATAAAACGCCAAATGTCTAAATGGGTTTTATACCCGTAACTTATTTCCTCAGCGTTCCTACGTTTATATCCTTTCATATCTTCTCTTTATATCAATGATCTGAACTCTAGCCGACAGTGCATAAAATTGCTAGGAGTCCTCAAATTATTACAACCATCTCAATAGGAAAAGGACAATTCGACCGTTTCTTTCAATATTCCTGTATTTTCCCTCGGAAAACGTAATCGACCGAGGACAGTAATATTACATTTTGTTATATAATAACGATTTTCCTTCCCAATGGCAATTCGTCGTTATTGGACGTAAAGTAAGAACGAACGGTGGTTTCAGTCGAAACGAACATAGGTAATAATAATATAGTTATTGTTATACCTTCCCTTAACCTAAGTCTCGTATCAGGAGCACCGATTCCGTGCAATCACACCAACTGTTTCGAATTTTACGACTTACATTGCGTGCGTATAAGGAGTCGTCGCGATTAAACTGCGTACTACGGGTTCGATAGATGACAATTGCAGCTATGCGGCGAATGGGCGCTCCATTCCTGGAACGAGAGGTAGGATTGTGCGCTCCGACCTGGCTTCTATCTGCAAAATCAATGTGGCTATTAGCAAGTTTTCGCGCAGTCGCAAAACGTTCACGAAACGCTACCGGTCAGAAGTTACAACCGTTCAGACCGACTTTTCTATGCAGATGCGTTATATTCAGTGAATCGCTCTTTGGTTCGATACTTACTTTTTTGGTAAATTTGAATTTGTCGTAATGGCATAATTTTATTACAACGGATTGTTTCATTGATCTAACTGTGTCACATACTAAATTTAGCATAAGATGGTAATACCAATAATAATAACGTACCTGCTACGCACGATACGGCGTGTTCGCCGATAAAAATGCTAATACTTGTGTCTACGACATTGTACAGAATCTTCTCTTTTTGTTTTCAAAAATATGTAGAAAGTTTTTCCCCTTTCTTTGTACTTGAGAACTGACGTTTTAATTTTGTTTACATAACATTACTCCTTTACAAATTATTTCTAAAACAATACGCCATTGTTCTTTTACTTTTACAAATTATAACTTGTATAATTTACTCATACAAATTCAATGGTTTACATTTACATAAATGAATCAAAGTATCGGCGATGATTTATTTGTCTTGTGTCCTTTATTGGAAATTTCAAGCTTTTGTAACATGAAATACATTGGTCATTGATTAACATAACAACCTTCTAAATGAAGTTCTAATTTACCTTACGATCGTTTTGATAGTTTTTATTGAAAATTTGAGTTCGACATCGATTTTGAAAGCTGCCAAAAACTATTCTTTGAATTAATGCGATAGAATAAAATAACACTTTAAAACTATCGCGCGAGTGTAAACATTAAGACCTACGCATATTTGTATTTATTTTGTCACGTGCTGTTGAGATATGTGTGAACATTAACTTTTGGCTGATAGTTTTGTAGGTAGTTACTTGTGACAGGTATTTTATCTAAAAAATATATACCTATTATGCATTTCAATTGCATTGCCCATAATAGCAATAATATTAATTAACCATGAAAAAATCTATGTTGATGCTTGATTATATAATACTTAAACATATATATTGATTTATTATTGATAAATATATAATTGATATTTTCGACATAAGCAGGTATCCATATTTTGTGGTTAGTAAAATTGCTATTTTTGGCAATAGATATAAATAAAACGCATGATAATTATATTTTTTACAAGCAATAAAAAATTGTAGGTACTAAGTACCTACCTAAACTTTGTTTTATGAGGACACTATTTAGCATTGTAACAATAATATGAAATAAACATCCCCATATTCAACAGAACTCTTTGTACTTAATACAGTCTAGTTAGAACCTACCTTTTAACAAATCAACTGATGATATCTCTACAAACGTGTGAACACGTATTTTCTTCTATTCATACGAACGTTCATTCGTTCTTTAAGTTATTTTAGAAAAGTGTTGATCGTACGTACGTATACAGGGAGTATTCGAAGGTCTGTGTTGGCGCGGCCCGAGGAGGGATGTGAACCGATAAACGACGTTTAAATCGATACTGCACGACCTTTGTTTGGCGCTCAACTTGCTGCTTTAGTACGCTACCTTATTTTAACTCGGTATTTTTCAGTTTTTATATTATTTGACGTGTTTAGTAACTGTTACTGTGAGATATAGGTCAAGTATAATATTTGAAATGGCATCAATAAACTATGGGATATGGTTAAAAAAAAATGTTTATCAGTAATGAATCTGAATACAATAAATAGGTAGGTATCTATATTTCAGTCCTAATATTTAGATATATATTTGAAGGATGTAGTATTATCTATTAATTTCCTCGGAATATTTCTACTTTTGACCTATATGCTTGCTATATTTTTAAGGATTTATAGGAAAAGTACTTCCAGAAAATCTTTATTTGTAATTATTAATCATTCTTCCATCAAGAAATGTATCTTATACTTTACTAAACAGAAAACACGTTTAGGCGTATCTTATATGCCTAAACGTGTTTTCTGTTTAGTAAAAACAGCGTGGGTAACTTGATACTCAATGGAAAGACAACCTAATACAGATTTCAATTCAATACACTACTTTCATAAGTAGGATAATCTTTATGCGACCAGTAAGTACTTACAAATAAGTATTTACGTACTGTGGCATATTACTCAATCTACTCTTGTTAAGAACTTAAGGAGACGTCAAACAAATCGATATACTCGTACAGTCGAGTTCAATAATATATTGGCACTGCCAAGGATTCAATATATTGTGAGCGTTGGAAAGTTCAATAAATTCTATAGAACCTATAGATCAAAAATATGTGCTCATGTGAACGTTTCAATAATACATGCTATGTATTAAGCAATAATTTGTGATCACGCTTTTCAACAAAAAATTCTAATCTATATTGGCTTCAATAATATCTGAGCAGGCTAAGATTCTTAATTATCTCTAATATCCCGGAACAAATAAGATCTAGTTTACATTGACAGAAATGACAGTAGCTTCCATTGTTTTCTAGTTTTTGAAATGAGTGTCTTTCAATGTTCTTTTCGACAGCTTGTGTTTATATGAATACCGGAGGGATTACATCCAAGCATAAATATATACTAGCTTTGCCCGCGGATGGGGTTGAGGTCAGGGCTTCGGTGGAATATTTATTAATTCCAAGTTTCTTGCTCAGTTATCCAATTTTGAACTCGTCTGGCATTGTGAACGGAACTATTATCTTGTATAAAAGTTATTCGGTGATTATAAGGATACACAATTTTTGCACTTGGTAAAAACACGTCTTTTAGAATATCAAAATCGGCATCACTATTCATTTGGTCAGATATTTCGCACAATCCTATTGGCCCACCCGAATTTATCCACCCCCAAAATCCGAATGTAAAGCGTCCACTACGTCTATTTGGCAATACATTCCCTTCATCATATCGTGTATTGGCTGCACGATACAAAAAGATCCGCCCGTGCACCGATGAAACAAAAACTTTACAATTTAAAAATTAAAAAAAAAATCAAAATTATAATTAGAATCTGCTTAGTTCAGATATTATTGTTTTCATGTGTGTATACATGATTATGATTTCTACAGTCTTCACATAATAATAATTATGTTCCTATTGTTGTATCCATATAATAATGTGCCTTTGGCTGTATACATGTTATTGAGACAAAGCAGTCACATATTAATGAATCTAAATCGTGCCCACAATTTAATGATGCTTATAGTTGTCACAATATTATTAACTTTTTTAACGTTCATATATTTATGAAGCTTGGAGGTGTCAATATATTATTGAACTCGACTGTACCTATAGCTATCTATAGTAGGTACTCCTACCTATTGTAGGTACGGTGGTATAATAATATTAACTCAGTGGGTATGGAGCACAAAATTTTCCTTTACTCCTAATTTGAATTTTTTTTTTTCAATAGGTATACATTTTTTAAAATTTTAATTTTTCAATTTCAATTTAAAAACTTCAGACAGTATCATTTAATTTTTTTTTTTTTTTTTATACCACTTAGGTGGCAGACAAGCACACGTGGACGTATGCAACACCAGGGGCGTCACACTCGTGCTGCCGACCCTGAAGAAACCTTCTAATGCCCTTCTTGAAGAACCCCATATTGTAGTCGCTTGGGAAAACCATCGCGGGGAGTTCATTCCACAGCTTGAGTGTGCGAGGGATGAAGTTCCTTTCATACCGCACAGTGCGCACCGTTTCCGGTCGCAATGTGTGAGGATGAACTCCCCGCCTATGACGAGAAGTGCGATGATAGAATGTAGCTGTGGGCATCATGTCAAACAATTCATCCGAGCACAAACCATTGTATAGGTAGGCGGTAAAACACACACAGTGAAGCAAAGTCTCTCCTGAGACTGAGTGGTTCCACATCGCCTGTTAGTATGGGATTGCCGACGAGCCTCAACGCCCGTCTTTGTACCGAGTCGAAAGGGTCAAGCTGGCACGCAGGCGCTCCGGCAAAAAGGTGACAGCAGTACTCCATGTGAATAAATTATTTTCTTTTTGAATTGTCTACCATGTACCTATTAATATTTATAATATTATTTTTCTACAACATAATATCTAGGTACTACATAGCGCTATCTAGATTCAAATAGAACTTTAGTCTGGTAAAAGATATTTATTAAATAAATTTGAAAATCAAATATTTGTTTCTATCTTTTGCTCAGTAAACAAAAACATTTAACTTAATGTTTATTACCCTCGGATAAAGTCTGTTTTAGTCAAGTGCCCAATATTTTACCTACTAAATGGTTTCGTAGCAAAAAACTAACTAACGTACAAAATGAAGTGTTGATGGTTGTATGGGGCATGCCAACTTGATATTTCAGCGACAACGAATGCACGCGACGGGTTTTTTCTATAAGTATAAGGTTCAAGTTTAGTACTTAGAACGTGCTCTATGAACTTTTCTATCACATGAGTAGGTAATAGCTTTAATTATAGCCTGCTGCAGTGACGAAGTGTAAAAAATTTCACAAGTGAAGCCGGTGGTAAGTTTTTACCTCATATAGAACGACCATAGCATACATTTAAACATCTCGACCACGGCTTCCCTTTGCAGTGCAAGCCGTCAAAATCGATTTATAGGGACATTATTTAAAAAGCACACACACACACTAACATAAGATGTCCCATTTACATTTGGAATTGAACTGGTCAAGAAGAAATTACCATCAATAGACACTGATGCGACTGGGAATTAACGCTAGGAGGATTCATTCACACTACAGATATAAGTATAAAAATATAGGTACGGCAGAATGAGGCTTAAAATAATCGTCTTAGATGTTAAAGGAAAAGATAAGTTGAATTGAATATATCCAGACAATTCTATTGCCCATGAATACCTTACAAAGATTGACTGGTCAGTTCTGTAAACTGGAATTTGATCAAATTTGAAACTTCGTATAAATTGTTTATTTTCATTCCGTATGCCCCTATTGGGCCAAGGAATTAAGAGCCTAAGTCAGCGCCTGACCCAGCGCTTTCCTCTCGTAGTTAGGGTTACAGCCACTTTTTTTGGTCTATTTACAAAAAATGCTTAGTCCAACATATAATATAACATCGATTTTACCACTTGAATCCATAAATGATTTTTTTCTAACACTTGATTAATCTAATATTTCTTCTTCAGCAGGGTTTCTTTAGCAGCCAAGATATAGCTATATGTATTAGCCACATAAAAATGCTTGAGGTACATACTCTTTCTTTCTTAATTTCTTCATTTTAGTGACGATGGATTAATGCAATTTCTTTTAAATAAAGAGCTATGAAAAAGTTCGCTATATTCAATTAAGTTTTGACTTTTGTTGGTCATTTACCATTAACTCACGTATTTACAACACGTGTTAAATAATTAAAATGGAAGTAGGATCAGTCTCTGCATGATTGACAATAATACTCGATTGCTACAGGTAAAATAGAAAAACCATAGTAGAGCGGGTCCCGAACGCCAAGACTGGTTTTGGTTGCCACTAGAGTTGATACTTGAAATGAGAAGAAGTAAGGTTCCGAGCAATCGGGCTGAAGCATCTACCTACATAGATAAATGAGAATAACTCTAGCATGTGCTGAAAAAAAAATATCAATGTGATTGGTAAATATGTCATACCGTGATAACCTATTGATTAATTTCCCAGGCAGGTGTCTAGGGCCCCGCAATCCACAAGCCCCCCTAACATATTGACGTCAACGCCACATGTTATTGAAAACATATTGTTACTGATCGTATCATTAGATCACAGATAGCGCGTCGTATCCTGATCTGTGAATAAAAGTGTTTAATAAATAGTTTTATGTTACTTATAGGTAACATAGAAATAGGGACACCGTATTGTAAAATTGTAGAAATATATACCTACACATAATAATAACGAAAAAAAATCATTTCAATTCAAAACGGAATTTTTCGAATATTTTTTTGGTAGACCTAAGACCTATAGAATCCTAAAAATTCAGATTTCATTGAAAAGGAAAACTAAGAAAGGGTTTTAATTTTTACAAAAGAGTTTGGGAGTGTTCAAGAAATAGTTTAACAAGTCAGGACCGTGTCCCTTTAATTGCAAAAATTCCTTCGAAGGGACAGTTGTCAATTATTCATAGCTAATTAAAAAGTATCATGATTCCTCGTATGTAGTATATTAATAATGCAATGTATTTGATTGTCCCCGTTCAAGGAGACATGTCTAATATGGTTCTCGTACCTGCGTCTGGTCAGGAGCCTCATTTTGCCTTGCAGATTTGCACTTAATACGTTATTATGTAATCAATTAATTAATTAACTATGTTTGCCTGCCAGACGAGTTTTATGTACTGTCCTTCTTTGTGACTGTTAATGGTTGTATTTGGTTAATCCCACTAATGCATCTACTAGGTTTATTAAATGCATCACAGTACCTAAACTCTTGTTATTTAATATGAATGTTCTGTCTCTGAGCATCTATCTTAGTTGTATTCAAAACTTGCTCTTTATTTGGAGCCCAAATTCCACTTTTCCTCCTTTCAATAATTTAGTTTGATTAGTTTTGAAGGGAACGACTGCATTCTGAACCTTCAACTCCAAGAGTAAGCATGCGCGAGAGCTTCTTCCACCAATCAGCTGGTAGGTAGGTATACTGACTTGCAGCTTGAACCTAGATTATCTTGGTTAGGCTCCATACCTCAGTGTAGGTAAGGTTATAACACAATTGTACCTTACTAGATATACATAGTTAGGTATACATATAATATTCCTCAATAGAATAAAGAAAAAAGGTTTCCATTTAATAAATTACTTACCCACCAAAAATAGGTAGCCATCAACCATTTCCCGAATCGACTTCAAAGATTATGAACATCGATTGCAAAAAGCTCCCGACAGTTTCCATAACTCCAGATTCCGACTATTATAGATAGAAAATTTAACGCTATCGACGGTTTACGTAATAAGGATCAATTTCGTAAGTAGATGTTTACTTGGTGCAAGCTAAACTTGGCTAAATAAACCAGACTTAATTTCGTATGAAGAGAAGTTCGTCTGTAGTAACTAGATCGATGAAGTCTGAATCCCGCAAACGGGAAACATTTTGGTTGTGGTTTGTGAATCTCTCCTCTAGGTAATCTATTTCTACCAATCTTATAGCAAACCTAAGTAACAGTGAAAAATTGCACGTATATTGACTATAGGTAGGATAAAAATTGTGTCCTACTGTCGTATGTAGCATTGCAAAAATGACATTCTCGTTGCAAATGTTTGTCTTTGTCATTCAAAATTTATATTTAGAGGGGTTTTAATTTCTGAGTTTATATGTACTGTTTAGTCGTCTACAAAAATATGTCACCATCATCATCATCATCATCGTCATATTTGACTATTCAGCTGTGCAGTTTCAAAATTTAATAAGAAACAGATTGAATTTATGTTTTTGTACTTTATCAAATATCCTGAATTATATTCAATCCTGTACTTTTTGGAACATTGTAGTATTAGTGCATAGTGCCACAAATATTATTCAGGAGTTTTGACATCGACTACTTTTGCCGGTGACTGTTGGTAATGCCCGGTTTTTTCAAATAGAAAAGTCTTATTATAAGTCCGTTTTAAATAATTTAACAATTCAAAATCTATGCTTCATTGTCTAATATCATGCGAAACGTGCACTCCTATTAGCAGATATCCCTAAGTAGATTTAAAAATTTTATAGCCACTAATACTTCAAAATTTTATTAGTAAGTATATACGTAGGTACTTATAGGCAAGTAGAAGAAGTTTTTGTCCAAATGCCGCAAACGGGAAACATTTTGATGATCGTTTGTAAAATGACTGTGTCTCTTCCAATAATAAAGCTAAGTAGCAACAAAGAGATTAACAAAGGAAAGGAGAAAATTTTCTCATTAACCAAATTGCCGGGGTTAACGTTATTAACGGGAAATATAATAAAAATAATGGGCTACGCTGCGGACAGAATGTGTATTATCTAATAAGCAACGTTAAGATGGCGTAGGTTCTGTCCAAGTGAATATAAGAAAGGAAATACGTGTTTAATTATTACGGTTTGGAGTCTTTTTGAATCAATTAAGGATGAATTAATATAAATATATATAATAATAAATCAAACAATAATAATTCTTCAAAGGTGAATTTTTGTAGGGATTTCAGTTCAGGGGCTTTAAACTTTCATTAAGTAGGTACTAATATTATATTGCACACACATTCTAAACCCATTGAACATGAAATCATCTTTATTGGTAGGTACATACCTACCTTCCTATATCTTCACGAGAACTTGACTAAAGACAGTAAAAAAACCTAGGTACCTCGAATTCGTTTTTCATGCAATACCTTGGAAATCCATTGAGAAGCCGGTGCAAAGTACCTTACGAAGTTGTAGGTACAATTATAAAAATACTCGTAGAAGAAGCGAAAGCTGCAGGTATACTAGAAACGTAGTAGGTAAGTGGTATGGTCGCGGCCTACCCGTTTGGGAAGGTATACCTATCTATGTATACAATTTCAATTGTCAGTTACTTATAACATAAATCACCCAACTTAAATTGCACCATAGTGAAACAAAGGTATTTTCTCAATAGAATAAAACAGAAAAAGAGAATAAAATAAAAGGATAGAGTTTTCTATCGTATCCGGAATAGTTTTGCACGTGGATAGCAGTCGCCATGTTCGATTCAAATAGGCATCCATTACGTATACAATATCTACAATACCCACGTTAGAGAATTCTTTTTGATTGAAGTATTATATGCGAATTACCTATATAGATTATTATCTAATCTAAGAAGTATTCTTCTGCAGTAAGTTACAGCAGAAACCTATAGGTATCTCAATCCATCTAAAAGTTGTTTGTAAGAAACTATAGTTAGCAATCGCTACCTCTTGTGAGGCATGAGGGATTCATATTCTTCATCCGAGCATCAATCCTGGTTGCATCCAGTTTTTGCTCCTGGAGCCTGAGAGCCACTCTCCTTCTTTCCATAATTCGGTTTATATTGGCTTCTACAGGAGAAACACAATGTGTTTTTCCTGTAGAAGCCACATGTCATGTCTAACATGCTTTGACAGCTTAATAATTCATCAACCTAAGGTTGCAATCCGATGAAATTTAATGGATAATTCTGGTTTATTTTATTAATTCGTTGAGGAATTAAACACTTTATATTATCGCTTATAAATTTATTTTTGGATAGTAAAAACTGAAACGTATGCGCAGTAAAACGAGTAATTAGAGCACGACACGTGATTCCAGCAGCTGTAACGGAAGCTTTTTTCAATACATTCCTAACTTTTACCGTTTATAAAAAATACATTAATTTTAATGTCTTTCTAATTAATATTCGAAACTTGGTTATGTGATAACTTCGATCGTTTTCCCATAGTGATAGCAATAAAATCAAGATAGGTACAACATACACGTAGTGAGTGATTCTGATGCACGATGAAAGCGTTAGACCATGAAATTGGCCCAGTTTATGCCACTAGAGCAACGCACCACGGTTTAATATTCAGCCAATAGGTAGCTATAGAATTTCAACGGTTTCTATAAACAATTTTGCTTAATACTTATTGTATCTGCCAGTTAAACTAAAATAAAACCAATGGTTACGTGAAGTGTAATTCTTATTGAAACTGCATCAGTTAATTAATAATATAATACCTATATCATGTGAATTTAAATTGGAAAAAGTCATGGAAAAAGTCAACATCCCGTACGGGAACCAATTCTCGATTTAAATCTATAGGAAGTTTAGCACACTAATTGCTTCAAAATTTCATTAAAATATCATGTCTATCAAAACGGTCTACTGAAATTGTGCACTGCACACACCCCGCAACTATGAGGTAGGCACTGTGAAGATATATAACGTAAGTAATTCGCAATGCAATTGATTATATATTATCTACCTTATACCTATGTACTTACTTTATTGACTTTCATTTTTGTAATGTAATGAAACAATTACATAATAGATTAATAATAATTCTAATTAATTAATTGATTTATTTATTTATTTAGGTTTAGGTAGATACCTCAACTTCACATTATACCATACAATAAAGGTTCCTAATCTAAAAATAACCACTTTCCATCAGGTTGACCGTTCGCTTGTCTGTCACCCAAGTTGTTTAGAAAATAAATTATAATAAACCAATCAAATAAAGGTAACTTTTCTGTTTTCTCATTATATTCTATTTCTAACACAAACATATTTCACTTGAAAAACTACTTACCTCGTAGCAAAAATTAATTAACTTAATGCCAATACGCATGTATGTAATTAGTTCCTTGTGCTTAAATCAAAAAAGTTCATAAATCCTTACTATCCGTCGTCAGCAATTACATCTATTGTGAATCGTCAGTATGTTTTATGTTGTTTATGCAAATAGGCGACGACTGAAACTTTACCTACTTCGACTCCTCATTAAATTTGTTAATCACGAAAGGAATTAGCATCTACTAAATGCAATTATCTTGGAGATGTGTAAATTGCGATACGGTGGAGACCCACCGTCAGACGATCATTATCATCAACCTAGTCTCGGTCACATCCGAGGCTTTCACCTTGGAGTCCGGAGTCCGCTTTTTCCAGTCTAACTGCGACGCGGCTGCACTTAGATATTTTAAATGACGTTACTGCCATAATTAAAGACCTTCACAACCCATTGGCATTATCGAAGTTGCCAACGGGTTGTGGAGATTTGACGTTTATGGCATACGTTTATGACTACCATATACGCCAACATTCGTCATTCTATTCTATAATACCAACCAACCAGGCCAACGAAATTCCACTTATCTATGGGGCCAGTTGTCGGACTTTTTCAAGTTCGGCGCCTTCGCTGTTAGACGACCGTGAAAAACCGGAGTTAGAAAAAGGTTCGTTGGATGATGATCTATCTGCTAGGTAGTAACAATCTATGGTTTTTGTAAACACTAGATACTAGATCTAGTGTTTACAAAAAACCTTTTAACACAATTAATTATTCATATCATAGCAGGTAATAAAGACATCTAATTACTTAGGTACATAAATACTTCAATGCCGTTTCTTGTGACCGGTTTCTCTTGTAATCCTTTAGCTTACCTTGGCCTAATAATCCATACAATGCACCTATAGGCGCACAATATACATTAACTGATCATTTTACTTAATATCTTAATAACTATTTATATTTACTACTTAAAGCGGATTCTTGAACCCCATTACAGTTCATCTAACACCAACTGAATTTGTTTTGGTAGTAACTTGGCATTTTAGCGAGTTTTAATGGCCATTAGAATTTGCTACGATCGCTACATCTGATATTAGGCGCCATTAAACTAATGTCAAAGATAGCACTCAAAAAAAACTATCAACAAAAACTATAAAGGCGAAGTATGAGATGAAAGGTGCAAAAAAGTGGTTAGTTTATTGAGCTGAAAATCGCTTGAACGTAAAATAACGTTAGAGTAGACTGTTGTATTAAAGTGAGGGTGGTCTGCTGAGCGATTCTCGTTTTATCGTGGATCGCTCCCACCTATTGTGAATTCCGTAGGTCTGAAATTTATTTGACAGCCTCAGTGTCTGTGGAGAATGGGAAATGGCAGAATGGCAGAATACATTATGGGCATAACTCATGGTTTGTTTTTGGCGGGGATCCGACAAACGTTATTGGTATTTAGGGACATTTGACTATTTAGGGGTAATTTTTTTCGTACTTATTGATATATGAGACAGTGAATGTTGCACGGAGAGGCCGACAGTGGTCTTGTTAGTTACGGTGGGAATTAATATTGTTTTAATATCACGATGACAAATATAAAAAGTTGTGGAACTACATACCACCTAGGTAGGCCGGTACTTGTACCTGCTTTCGGAATATAATTTATTAATGTTTAAAAGTAAACATATTTTAAAATGGGCTATTGTTATTTTCACACTAGTAGTAGTCTTTTTCGAAAAAGAATGGATAATGATAGGAAAACAGTCTAATAATGGGAGTGGCAATGGAATGTCTATAATATAAAAATGAATCCCTAAATGTGTTGCTAAGCGCAAATCTCGAGAACGGCTGAACTGATTTCGCTAATTCTTTTTTTAGAATATTCCTTGAAGTACGAGGATGGTTCTTACGGAGAGAAAAATTTTAAAAAAAAGGAATGACTGTTAGGCGGTACGAAGTTCGCGGGGTCAGCTAGTTTCATAATAAATGCCAACGGTAGGTGGTTACACTAACTTGATGCTTTTTTACAGTTTGTACCTGAACTTGTTAGATAGGTACTCGGTTCTGTTTAAGAAGTTACCCCAAGGCTTCTTGACCTTTTTTCTTTGTAGTCGGTTCCATAAGAGGACACACCGTGTTGTACCAAAAATAGAATTAACCAAACTTGATGGGACAAGTAAGTAGTTCTAGAGGTTAGCGCATTCAAATTAACCAACTCATTATCATTCGAATGCCAGTCCTGGTCCACTGTACTTCTCTTCCTCTTTCTTTAACTTGGCTTATTTTAACTTTAAGGACAGCGACAGCTATCTGACACAACCCCGAAATGCAAGCCTCGTCCATCAATCGACAGGCCTGCTGGCTTACAGGTGATACTTTTCGGGAGGCAGGCAGGCATCCAAATCGTGAGAGAATATTCTGCCCAAGAGCTGTAAAGCAACAGGAGTACCGGATTACGGTTATTGCCTTGGATTCCGAAGATCTTGGCTGGGCTATAGGTACACCCATTCAAACAAACAAACTCTTCAGCTATAGATATTATGTATTACTAGCCTGCCTATAGCTCAGACACAAGATAAACTTAGGTACCTTCGTGACATCAGCATCAGGTTTTAGGTTTTTCCATTATTGCGATTCTACCTACGTTAATAACTACTTTGACACTTTATTGATTTACAACTTATTCAAACATTATTCCGTCAATCTTCCATGAAATGACTTTATGTATTCTTGAACAACAGCTATAGGTACGTAGGTAGGAGTACCTAGTAAAAGATTCATTGTCAAAAATGTAATCATATTATATTGTTCTAGGACGTAGGCATAATTTATTAAAGGGTTCTAGAATAATGAATACATTACCTAATATTTTTTAAATACATGCCTGCATATTATACAAAAAAAATACTCACACTAATGCATAGGTATAGGCATAGGTACTAACTTTCATGAATACAAATATGTATTTGCAATGAGTGGAACTCAAACCTGCAACTCTAGCGTAGCAGTCGAACGCTCTACATACAGCTACGCCATACAACTTCGCCATAGGTTTCAATATTTCTTTTGATAATTAGGTATCCCGAAATTCTATTCATAGATCTCTCTTCAAGTTTCATAGATTTGAGACTCAATTATTCGAGATTGATAGAACTCTATCAATCTTGTAAAAAAATTGATTTCTCAACTCCAGATTTTTATATTTTCCAAAAAAATAATAATTTGTCTCATGGATTATCCTCACCCAACTCAGTAGTTTAGTGAATGTAGAACTAATGAGTTTTATTCCCAATATTTCTGCGTAGGATTCTGTGTTGTGGGTTCTACTCGTATTGTTTTTCAATCCGCTAAGGATATGGTCATACTGGAATTCCCTATACTGTGGTTAGGCGTAGGCAACGTAATATTTACTGCTGTCAGCTGTGTTGTATTTGTAAAATGGCAATTAGCTAACGATCATGGTTTTATTTTCTTTCACATTTCATGAATTTATTGCCACTTCTGTCTATGACGATGGTGAAGATCTTGCCCTCCTCAAGTGGATAATTCTGTGATATCTTAGTTATTGTAAACCTCGTGTTAAGTGGTAGTAAGTTCTATACCTACCAATGCAAAAGTTATGAGTTTCTTTTTTCATAGAGTTTTTATCCGACTCTACATTTCATAGCTCGGCATCTTTTTGCAGGGAAAGTATGTCTTTTCCCTCTATTTAAACATTTTTGGCAAATTGAAATACGAGTACTTATAGGAAAATTACTAAAGATACTCACTTTGGTGAACAGTGGTAGGTACAGGATGACAGTGATATATTAACATTAATAAATCGCTATAATAGATTTTCGTAACAGAAAACCATTTAGTACTTTATCTGACTCAGATATCGAACCTAGAAACTCTTCGTATACAGTAAAAGAACTAACTAGCTGCGCCTCCGAGTTAATCAATGGATTATAATCACTTCATTAAATATTCGAAGAAAGAATAATAAAAATCTGGTTGATTTTTTAAATTTTCTAGAAAATCTATTGAGGATCCTGCCAGTATTGATATCCGTGTCAGTGAGGACAGTACGACAGCTTTCTAAACAAACACGTAAGAAGCAAGTTTTTTAGATCGTAATTAGTGATTGTAAATCCAGTTAAATTATTTTATCAAAGCTATCTCCGAATAAGTCTTGGATCATAAAGCAAGTATTTAAATACTTGCAAACTTTTCTCCTTCTAACGAGATTAAACTCCGCTATCTTACTAGAGATAACCGGGAGCAAAGGTAGCTAGTAAATGATGGATAAGCTATGCGGATACCAATATATCGAGCACTTGATTAAACATTAAGAGGGTTTGAGACGTAATAAGAATGTATAGCTATGTGGGGAAGCCTTGAAGAAATACCTGAGGTATTGATTAGATTGTGGGTACAATCTGATAGATTTTCCAGGCATTTCTTTGATGATACTACAAGTATCTCGCTGCCTATCTATTGCGATTACTCAGATAGCTAGATTTCCAGTTATCGCACCAATTTTTTATGATGATTCCAATTAGCTAAATACTCGTGGTAAAGGAAAGTACAAAGCACAAATAAATGTTACTTGCTTTTGGAATTCAAAAGTCATACTTGAAATATATTGACGTTAAACAAAGGTTTTTAATTCATATTCATAACGTAATCTTTGAAATCTATCATAGTTTTTTTATCAATAGGTATATTATTATTTTAAAAGGCGTTTTACGTTCTAGCAAAACAACTACTACATTTGGTGTTTTTATATTTATTGATTGGTGTAACTAATAAATTAACGTCGAACTACGCATTTAATTAACCTTTTGATTTGATTGATTATATTCTTAATTGCATATCTACTGGTAACCTTCTTTGATATTTTTTTGTTTATGTTCTGAATATCGATATTAAATTATTAGTGTTCATTTAGAAGTAGCAATAGGTACCAAGCTCTCAATAAGTGGAAATATATAGTTTCTGTTGCTGCCTATACCATTAAGAAAAAGGTATAACTTGGTGGTCAGATGCCCACTTAATCTAAATATTGGTATCTTCATTTTACCCTCTTTATTTCGACAAGTGAAATTGTTAGTATTCATAAGTAAAAACAATATCAAAAATCATTTAATCTGTAGATAGATCTTTATCCTCTATAGAAAGACGTATCTGTATTCGAATCTCATTAAAATGGCACTTACAAAACATCAAACTAGACTAATGTTCAGCTAATGGACCTCCGGTTCGCAACGCGGTCCCGTCCTGAAGAGATTGCAGCAAGAAACTCAGCGGATTTTGGTCTGCTTCCGCACATGTTTAGGCACTTAATCTAAATACAATGCTTTGTTTGACATGCATAGTAAAGTGAATAGTACATTCCCAAGCTTGCTTGTCGTCTAAAAATGATTCTGAATTTTAAAAACTCTATATTTAGGTACTTTGCTGTTCACATGCTATCAGGTGGATCATGTACCCAGGTCCTTGATCATTTGCATAGTGAATAATTATTATTATGTATTTCATTTTTATAAGAACAAGGTAAAAATTATACAGTTACGCTTTTTCTAACTTTAATAGACAAAACCGGGATAGTATAAACTTCTTACTTGATAAGAGTGTTGTGCAAGTGCCTTCGATTTATTATTGGCCTTTCATTTGCCTTCTTTTCTGTTCTTCCCTTTGCTGGTGGTGATGTGGAATTGTCAGAATTTAAAAAGGGATTTCATTTTTAGGAGTCTGACAATGAACCAGAAATAACTAAAAAAATTTCATGAGCTGTATCTCATTTAAACATACAATCACCCCTCTTCTGGGGGTAGGTACAGACCACAACATATCTTTCACTTCTTCTATTTTTATATAATTGTTTGTGATTATAATATATTTTAAAATAGAATATGTATTGATTTTGATTTACCTTATTTTCAATAATTATTTTATTTATTTTTGGAAAAACACAATATTTTATTAAGAACAGTATAGATAGGTACCTACCTAGGTAATTAAAGCGCCATACTGTACAACTTACCGTCGAAAGTTAAGATACGATTCCATAGCCGACCGCATACTACTACAACTGCCCACGCACGCAGCACTTGCGCGTAATTCATTGCGGCTTCTCAAAGGTCTCCTTTATCCGTATCGGAGTTTGACAAATAATGGGTACGCTGTATCTGCTGCATGCGTGTGTCGTTGTCGTATGTGATCGGTTTCGGAATCATACCTTTAGCTGGTTCAAACTCCATCTATCATTGCAGACTATTGTAGCAGGTGCGAACTCATTCGTAAACACAAGCATTTATATGCAAAACATACCAACGTTAAATATAATGTTATTATTTTATTGTTTCTGCAGATATCCTAGCTTAGTTCTTTTGTTTCGTTCCTTAGTTCCTTCTTACCGCGTTTACGTGTACACTGAATCAAAATAATAATAATGTATTCAAATTTTGATAGTCGTATCTATTTTAATTCCATTTAATTTACGAATTTTTATTTTATTTTTTGCTCATAGATGGATTTATATTTTACAGTTGGACTCTATACTTGTATTAGTCTGTTAGATTGTTAGTGTTAGTCTAAAAAATAACACTAACCATCTAGAAACCGCATAGGGGTGTATACGGTTTCTAGATTGTTAGTGTTATTTTGTAGATTATAAATTTGACTATGGTAATTAAACGAAAGGCAACGTTTAATAGATGGAATACCACTTCTGTCGGATTATCTAGTTTACGTTTTACGTTACGTAGTATGATGATGTATAGTAGTATATACAGTAGTGTATCTACAGTCGTGAAAACTTATAAAACTATAAAGTTCTCTTCAAAAATACCTATATATTTAATGAAAACTAATGAAACCCTGAATAAAATAATTACACACACATTACAGGTTTATGTTAATTTTCGTTATTTTTCTTTGAATATCGTTGTCAATTTTGGCAATTTTAGTTTAGAATCTAACAAATTTTAAGCATTGAACAGTCATAATGCTAAAAATTTGTTAGGTTCTGTTAGACACTGCAATAAAAATAAATAGGTGGGTTTTCAACTGGGCTTATTAACTCTTATACATTAATCTTTATCTTACTGAATGAAGGATTGAACAACAAAAATCAAAAAGCAATAATTTTATTAACTCTTTATTCTCTTGAATTTTTGAAATTAATGTTACAATATTGAATGCGGGCTTCATATACAATCACCCAACTATTTGCTTATATAACACGACACAGTCACGTTGAATCGTAGCTTCGGATTTCACTTGACCACGTTAAAAAGGTTCACCAGTGTACTCAAATACAGCACAAGTTACACAGAATAGTAAACGATTACTTACTACACTATCCATTTAAATCTGATCTTTCCATAGCAGCTGCGTACGACTCACAACCAATGTCGGAAAGACCACATAAACTTGAACCCAGCACGGCTACGTGCTTATTAAAAATCTGGGCTCCTATTAACGTGGTCAAATCCACAGGCATACGAAACATCTCAATACATAAATACATAACATAAAACAAAAAAATATAAACAAAAAATAATGCGCCACATAAAACTTTCACGACTATGTACAATTACTTAACTTTTAAGACGATTTAATTACTAAATTCAAAAATATAGATATAGGTACATAGATACATAACTACATTTATATTAAAGATAAAAATTGATCGTTTTTAGGATATAAAATTAATAGAACGGAAGTCTCGTTATCAATAATAACGTCATGAACATTGAAAAGGAAATATATAAAGTGGACAACTCAACAAAACATTAAACTTAATAAAACAGAATGTCCAAACAAATCAGGGGAGAATATTGGAATAACTAGGTAAGAATATGATAAATTAACGTATGCATTACTTTAATTAATATTAATATTGATATACTTTATGCTCGGTTAGGTATATTAATACCTATATACAGTCTACAAAACACTAGCAATATGGCAAGACAGCATTACGAATGGAGGACATATATAATCTATTTAGCAAATTGCTCATTGTTTCACTGTGGATTACAGTTCTTTACGAGGCAGAAACAATAAAGGTGTACCTGACATAAATCATCGGACGTACATACCTACATAAGTATCTTTACTAGGTTACAAGATCTACCTATTGTTACACGCGAAACTTAATGGATAGTTAAGAGGAAGCTGCTCACACATCCAAATATTGAAAACTGTAGCCTATTTTGTAGCTTTGCACAGTCCCAAACAATACTCGTAAACCGATAAAACAATTACCTAAGTTTTCAAATGCAGAAATAACAATTTAAGTCGTATACACACAGTGTGTAACAATCAAATTTCAACAGCGTTTTCGGGCCCTTATGTTCGATAGCAAAAATTACGCTCCAATAACGTGATATCACTACGCGATCTTACCGTATCCATATCATTTCACTCGCGTATCGTGATACGAGACTGATATGAAACGCGCACGTCACTTGTCTTAAAGACAGCTTTCAAATATAGCTTGCATTATCGTGATATCGCCTCATGTATTTCATAAAACTAGACAAGAATAGCCATGAATATAAATTATTTGACATTTTCTCTTGTTATCTTTCTTCCTTATCGTCTTTACTTTCTGCATAATCATGTAAGGATTTAAGACATATAGCAACTTGTACTCATAACATTGGTAATGTCTCTATTCTCATCTACTTAGTGTAACTTTAAATGAACTATTGCTATTGGACATAAGGACCCAGTCAGAAGTGTGTACGTCCCAGGTTCAAAAAGCTTCTTCCATTCACCTTTCAAAAGACAGTCTACGAACAATACTAAATAATGTATAAGCGTTTTTAGATTCAATTACTAACCATCGGATTTACGCTTAATTTTTAATTACAAGTGTCTACGATATTTTTAATTACTATGCGTTTTATAATTTATAAAGCCTACTTAACTCGAAGTTACTTAAGTACATTTTGTTCGATTTTCATTCTCGATTTAATATATATTTAAAAATAAGATGGGATAAAGTTACATTACTAACGACAACCTTATATGTACGTAATCTTAAGGGGACTCGAATTTAATGAAATAATGTCGATTGAAGTTATTGCACATGTAGGTACTAGGGTAATAATTTTAATGGAAAACAATATAATGTGTCATAATCTACCTAACAATATTGCCTTGCTATATGAGCGCGGTATTTAAAAACATTGAGGAGATGTAAGGAATCAATTAATACAAGTCGTCGAAGTTGAATAAATTAGAAAAATATCTTTATTCATTCATCAGAACTTATGACGCTATATTAAGTATATTATTAGCATCAACATTGCGTTAATGCTAATAATATTTTCGGTTTTATGGCCTGTCATTTTATAATTTACATTTATTTTAATTTGAATTTAATAGCGTTACAAAACAAGTAAAACTATCTATAATGAGTATGTATTTTTGTAATTCAACTTAAATAGTGTATCTACCTATCTGTCAACCTTGACATAATATTGTAAAGTCATCATGAAAAGTTATATTTTGTCAGATCTAGTTCTGAAGTATACCTATTTTTATATTTGCTTGTTAATTTGTTTGTGATGTATGATGTATTTAATCTACCGACGACTTAAAACTCTCCTAATGATATCACGACATTAAATTTTCTTTTTATTTTTACACCGCTACAGATATACAAATCCAAACAACACAGTGGACAGATATTGAGATTGATTGATTTTTATAAAAATTAAGCGAAGACTCCAATTTTAATACAGTTATCTATCAATTTATCTCTTTAATTCTACCCTGACATTAATTTACGTATAATGGTGACTATCAATACTAAATTTTAAAATTCTAATTTTTGCTCAGTTATTACGTATAGAGTTGAAACTAAAAATTTAAAAACAGGTTGTATGCGGTACGGTTGCAATGTAGTACGTGTTAATAAATTATTTTAATTATTTTGGCACAACGTGGAATTGAAAGCGAATATGGTATGTGGAATAATTTAAAACCAGCCAATGTTTAAGAAGCTCACGTTCACGCGAAAATAACGCGTTTATTTTTCCAGTTTCATCCAAGCTCCATTTTGTGAATCCGTTTGTAGGCATTTTATGTATGAAATTACTGAGCTGGAAAATTCAAATGTGTATATGGCCACGTAAAATTGCAGAAAACATAATTTCGACGCCGTCTCGTACCCGCAATCGGCGTCTCAAACTTTCGTTGGAAATAAGGAACTTAACTTGATCGACTTCCGGCCATGATAAAGAGAGACCGCTGGATAATATTCCGCCGTACATTGGTTTATGTTGTAGGTACCTAGTCTTAGCAATACTTCATACAAAGTCGAACCTATTTACCTATTTATAATACACTTAAACTACTCAACTTTTAATATTACGTGTAAAATTTATATTTAGTCACATTATTGTAATTTATTATATGTATCATCGTTACGTATATAATTTTGAACATCAGATGACTCGGGATCTATGGTCAATACGCCGTTTGCAGTATCGATCCATAATCTTTGTTCGTTTGTTCATTTTGCTATTTTCATGGACATGGTATTTTAACTAGAGTTATCAAAAAATACCGTTTACATTTAAATATTCATTATTACTGAAGACGAAAAGTATAAAACACAACGTTCGTCACGACGAAGACCTATTTGCAATTGTACTTCCATACGTATTTTGTTATAAATATACACCCTTCAAGTTCTTATGGAATTAGCTACGCAGGTATTTAATTTAAATTTGTCGATAATATTGAAGTGTAATATTTATCGAAATCAGTGGGTTGAAATCAAAATAACAATTTATGGACTTAAGCTACTGAAGTGAATCACAATCTGGTCAATCAAAAAATAAAAATAAAGAAGTAAACTCATCAACTCTATCAAATCAACTGATAAAATACAACAAATTTTACAATCATAAAAAAATGTGACCATCAAAACATAACCAGTCCGCTAACAGCGGACAAATAATAAAATATACATCAAAATGTACATAATATAATATCTATTAATAAAAAATATAACATAATGGATTAAGAATAAGTGGTAGCAATAAATACTATGAGATTCACAGATTTAAAATCTTAACTAACAATACCGAAATTCACTCGGGCTCCTATGTAAACCTTAGAGCGATTCTAACGCATTTTTGTATATTTTAGTAAAATATTATTGCAATACAAGGTGTGGTTATGGCAACAAAATAAATGCTTAAAGCACATCACCAGCCTGTCCACCCAGCGAACGACACCGAGGCAAGTCCTTCGCACTAAAGGAACATTATTACATAAACGAAATGAGTCGAGCTCCTCCACAACGAGAAGCCCGCACCCTGACGCGAAAACATAAAACTAGTGGATACGAATCGACTAACGCCCGCAGGTCCGTATGGACGTAACACTTGCTCTCACACTATATGATACAGAATCAGTCAAGATTTCCTATACGGTGACACGGACACCTTACGTAGGGACCTTGTTCACTTTGAGTAGGTCGTTGGAGCCCTTGTCAATGGGCATCTTCATTGGGTCGTGATGGTGGGTCACGTGATGCCCGTGATGCTGGTTCTCCAGCTTGGCTTGCTTCTCTTGCTGTTGCTGTTTCATTCTCTCCTGTTCCTCTCTGTCTCTGCGAGCCTGCTCATTGATCTCTTTCACGGCTCGCAGTTCCTTCTTTAATTTCATGCGTCGATTCTGGAACCAGATTTTGATCTGTCTCTCTGTGAGGCACAAGGCATGTGCTATCTCTATCCTGCGCCGGCGGGTCAGGTAATGATTGAAGTGGAATTCCTTTTCTAGTTCTAGGGTCTGGAACCTTGTGTACGTCTGTCGACCACGCCTCCGTGGACATCCGTTTGGACCTGGAAACAAAGAGAGCAACATTATTAGTTATTCTGTTTTTAAATCTTGTATACAATTATTTGCGCAGTAAAATAACTGTGATCTGAAATAAATTATAAGAAACAGTTGAATAAAGATAAAAAAATCAATTTATAGCATCATATATCACGTTCCAACAGCTACGATTCGCGAAGGCTTCGGAAAGAAACCATTAAATTTCACTTTTATACCATTTTAGATTTTAATGGCTCATTAATATTTTATAGCGCAGTAAAGTTAATTTTAGAGTTATCCGCTACTGAGACCGACATCGATGAGAATTAATCACCAGAGCCGGAGCGGGCGGCCCTTAGGGATGCTGCTTCAAACGATTTCTACTTTCGTCGCGTAAGATTGTGCTTACAATAAAAATAAGTAAAAACAATATCGTCAAAGCAAAAAAGTAACGGAAAGGGTTAGGAGCAAACGGTCCGCGAACAATAGTGTCCTCTCTTAAAAGAAATCCCTACAAAAAAGTCACGGATGCGTAAAGAAGGGTTGCGCAACTTTCTAATGCTTTGTAAGGTATCCCTTTATTTCGTTCCTGTAGAAAACGTCTTCTCAGAATTTGTGAAAGTTTACCCTTTAGTATCGTAAAAATTTAGTACGTAACACTTTTTAGTGTTAACGGTTCATTTAACTTTGATAATTATAATACCTAAGAATTCAAGAGATAATTTGACGCATTCACCTTACTTGAATTGAAAAGGGTATACCTACATACGTAGACACATACCGAGTTCCACAAAGCGATCGGGTTTCGGAACAGGTTTTGGAGTCAGCCAATAAATAAGGTAAGATAAATAGCCTTCCCACCGTGTATAAAATTGATAGCGGACCAACTGAGTCTCGGAATGCCCGGTCGTGTAGGCTGGGCCTTACCTGACCACGTTAAATAATACAGATACGATACCGCTAATGGCTTCTTTTAATTGGTGCGCACACACTTCAAATTGTATCTTGTTGTATAAAGAAGTATTCTCTTGAAATTGTTAATTAAGTAATCTCCAAAAACTGGTGGCACCGGTGGAAAAATATGAAAATAACAATTACTACATAAGTAATTATTTTTTAGTAACAAATGGTAACGGACCAAGAAAATATTCTTAATTTCAGAGACGATAAAAAACCTTTAGGTACTTATAGGTATTTTTCTTATTTCTTAATTAAAGACAAACCAACCGTTTCATTAATATGATAATCATGAATTGATTCGTAGTGTACTTGAATGGAAATAATCACTTATTTCTCATCTAAATTAAATGAATGTGTGAGTTGAATATTTTATACAAGAATATAAAATTATGCATGTGAATAAATATAAAATAAATATGCTTTTCTTCTTACAAAGTAAAAATATGCAGCAACGATATAAATCACATGACTCGTTCGAAGCACTGATACCACATTTACATGAGCTATAAATTACCGAAACTGCAGTTTTACAGCCACAATAACATTTACGATTCGTTCTTATTTCAACAAAAACTTAAAAACTGTTTAAAATGTCATAAACAGACAATGGAATAATTATACAAGTGTGGTTAGACGAGACAGATTAGATAACTTTTATATGAGAGAGCGAGATGTCAATAGTGATTCTAATTTTAAAAAGCAAAGATGGAACCCAAAACACAATACACGTATCCCAATAATGCTATTAAAGTGAAAAGTCGTAAGTGATGTCTGATGACGCATAAAAGGATCCTTCTGCTTTATGGAGTACAGTCCAAAATATAACATCACGAGGGTGAGTGGGGCTGTTTTTTGTTGGGACCGGTGATATGTTAGGCAGGTTCACCCTTCGTACAGTCGCCATGACAACGGACGTTAAGGCACCTCCCGTCAGCTGGCTTCCATTATTCCCTATAGTATTGTTGCGGGGAAGAGGTTTGACTCTCGTAGTAGGTATTGTACCTGTAAAAGATCATCCTTTTTAATGGGAACCACCGCATGTTTCCCATAGATATGAGATAACAACCGCACAGATTTGTGCTCAGGATATTGTACTCGTATGTTAAACTCATTTGCATTGTTTTTAGTAATTGACGCCTGATCTCATGATAACATTATTTTGGGTAAAAGGATATTTTTAATTTTCTTTTCATGGATCGAGATCATAAATTTGTTTGTACCTAATCTCAAGATTAGAAAAAAAAATGTCACGAGTTTAAAAGGTAGGTACAGAACAGAACAGGGTATATCTCGGGAAGAGATATAGCATTAATTAGAGGAGTACATTGTGGGCCGACACCGACGCGGACAATAAACATACTGCGACATGACCCGGCTCTTACCCTGCCTCGCTTTTTTCTTCGAAATAAATCTCACGGAATGCTGCTTATTTATTATTTTATTTAACTTGCCCGCCTTTATACAAACCCGTTCCATGTATTTGATTAATGCCAACCCGTCGGATCCAGATATTAAAGGTCTGATTGTGAATTATAACAGCATTTTTAACCAGTAAGAGGATTATTTATGGAGCTGGTAGGTAAGCCCTGGACACTGTCTCGGATTTATGGACGACGGCCATTTAGCTAAAGCTGGGTACATTTTCTTTAAGATAAATATTGTTATGTGAAAAAGACTCAATGATTTTGAGTGATGGCTTATAAATAATTTTAACATAAAATGGGTTCTTATAATTAACTGCTAACAATAAAGTCACCCGTAAAAGAAATCGATTGCATTATTAAGTATGGCTTATATCAATTATACAGACATTAAAAGCTTTAAGGGCTGTGTAGCGGCGTGTCGGCGACACCGCACTTTATTGGCTCATAATTCGCGAATCGTCGTAAACTCTCGTGCGAGTTCGGGACGCCATCTTAAAATAGTTCGTGTTCGAAATTCAAATGCAGACTCTCTCCTATTGTTACGGATCGATGTTTGACGTTCAGTGATGTGCCATTTCCTGCGCTTTTAAGTTCGTTGTAGCTATTGCGAGTAAATGTTTTGAGTACAATTTAGATTGCAGAATCATCCAACAGTTTATTTTTGGCACAGAATTGAGTCATTGTGTTATATTTAAGTAAGCAAGCAATTGAGTGTTCAAAGCGATAATGGTTTTTAAAATGATTAACAACACTGTAACAGATTTGTCCAAATTATGAGACCAAAATGAATATCTTTAAAAATGTGCTTATTATTATAGCATGCTGCTTCGACTTGGCCAATAAATTTACTGTGCGCATAAGTCACGGTAATTGATTTACTTGGATCTTTAGTTACTATCAAACCATATCTGAGTAGCGATATTAGGCACAGACTTTTTCATACATTTAGTGTAAAATGACCAGATGTAAAACGAAGCACGCACAGTCACGGTAAAGACACAATTTCTGTGACGCATATTAAAATTATTTTGCTTCGGTATAATTTATATGACCATCCATTATGAGAGGTTACAGATACCCGCTGCTTTAGAGTCAATTAATTTGCCACTTACTTGTTTGAATTTAGAAGTCAAGTACCTAACTTAAATGGCGTCTATTCTTACCTATATCACTGTCAATCTAATAGCAACATTAGGTCTGATTTAGTCACAAATATACTTGACATAAACTTTCTTTAATGAAAGCCAATAGACACATAGTTGCTGGAAGAAATAAAGCAAAATTGTAAGCAATTTACAGTCTGTAACACACGAATGTGTTAGTGCACCTACATATCATACGCGGTCGTGTCGGAAAGAACTATTTTTGCTCATTGAGAGCCTGTTAAATCATCACAATGTTGTTGAGTGTGCTCGTAGGACGTTGCCTCGAGCTTAGGGCTGTCCGAACGCTCCCTTATAAGGCAATCAAAAAACGTCTGCGTAAATACGTGACAAGAATTTAAATAGATGGTGCATAAAATATTTGTCAGGCATAGATAGGACCCATAGGCTCGACTTTCTACAAACACTTCACTTGAGTTATAGGCTCCACTCCAGTAGCCCTAGCACGAAAAATTATCGTAATCGTAACGTAAACGTATCGAGAGAACAAAGTATTGTGATTGGCAGGTTTCACACATACACAGGTTCACAGAGGACAGGCGGCCAATCGCAACGTTCCTTTCTCTCGATATATTTATGTTACGATAGCGATGGATTGATATTCTAGTTACTGACACGCTTAAAACCTTCCATAATAACAACATTCCAAAAAACAATTTTTTTCCAATGTGCGTCAATACGTATGTTTTCCGCCTTCTGGAACTAGTCTATCTTAAACTACCATAACATAAACGACTAATTTTTGTTGCCTTTTTGACTAGTTATGTCGAAAGTTCACACTGTGGAGCCCAGGTTCAGCTCATTATTGTTGATTGGTTTGTTGATTTTTATGAGAGTGAGTGCTGTCTGAACTCCCAATCTCGAGAGAACAGCCTGCGCCAGAGCCTCGTCAGATGTTTAGTAAGTGCACCGACTAGCAAGTGAGGTTGACGAAGACCTGAAGACGTTGGTAGAGCTTGTCTCTACACCCACAGATGTAGTATTAGGAGATAAATAATGACTAACGAACATAAAAAAATAGTTGTAGATGAAATCCTGCGCGATAAGTTATTGGAGAGAGAGAAAGACATAACATGAAGGGCAAACGAACATATTCTCTCAACTTCTAACCTTATGCGTAAGAAGTTTGTTCTTGTTTACGACATCTACGCTTATTTTGATAGAGCCGTTGAATCCACAAGTCTGAATATTAACCTTAATACCGGATAACGTTGAACTATCAGCGTTGAGGTAAAGAAAAATCTTGTACCTAGTTACGCATCGACGTAGTTAATACTTGGAACGGTTCCAAATATGATAATTAGTAGCCGTTATATATAAAGAAAAATAGAGGATAATACATCGATGGAATATTATATCGATATCGAAGTATGTTTAAAGGAAATGATTTTAAAACATAAAACGAAGGACAGCTGAAAGACAAACGATACTGTAGCCACGTAAACAAATCGAATTTTTCAATGAATCGGAATCAAATCGAGTTAAAAATCTTTGAGAGGAAATCATTTGTAAAACCACTTCCTGTTTTATTTTCAATTTCCTTTCAACATATTCGCTTTTAAGGTTTAGCGACATCCCTACAACAGTAGCGCACACGCACTGTGATGTGTTGAAGCGAAACGATCTTTGATCCAGGGGCGGCGCGCCTTGCTGACGTCACGATTTATTCATCCCGAGTAACTGGCTGTTAACTAAGTACTAAAAACGTACATAATGTAGGTCCGAGTGCATATAGGGGAGATCATTTGATAAAACGACCAGAGAATGGATATAAAGTAGTCATTGTGGGTTTGTCCAAATCCGTTGAAGGTTTTCTGCATGATTTTATGACAATTAAGTGCCTATTAATGTTGAGCAGTGAGTATTGTGGTAAGGTATCCTTGGAGGTGCACAGACAGACTCATAATAAAGGAATTTGCTTTAAGCAAGTCTATAGATGAGTGTCCATTTACAATTTTCTACGTGTAGTCTCTTCTTCCAAGCATTCTTGGCCCTTTTGGACTGTGCAAGTGAAGAATAGAAAGTAGGTAGGTATATGTATATACTCTCCTCTTTTAGATATCTACAGTACAGTAGGTATTTATTCAGTACCTAGATATTTTGCAATTTTATCTTAATGATCGAAAATAGATCATGAGAACGTCAGATGATGTATTCTGTTTTAGGCATGAAGTATTAGGTATACCTATAGAAAGGCATAAGGCATACCTAATCAAAACAAAAACCTACGATAAAAGAACAAAAGGACACAATTACTTTCATGACACCGTACGCCTTAGGTATATCATTTTGGTATAATTCACGCCTATTACTTGCAGTATCATTGCTTAGGGGCCTACATACTTAATAATACATCCGATTACCTATAAAATAAGTCCGCCAATTACAATAATGAGAACACATCAGCCATCAGTTACCTTTTACTTCTCGTAAATGTTAATGTTTTCAAATCACATGGATGAATTTAATACCCAATATATCACTGATCCTATCACTCACACCCGCATATGCCAAAGATATAGACAGAGATGCATTAACACCAGCATATACCGCCAAATGTCTGTTTATATTTTTAAAACTATAAAAACTAGCTACTTGACTTTTCAAAATGATCACTTGTAACCTTAGCCGCTATTATGACAAATAATAATAACAATAAAAATTCCAACCCGTAGGGGGGTCCCCATTCAACGAACCTCGAACTTAAAATGCATATTTCAAATTACTTGGTTCCTGTTTCTATTAAACAACGATAATTCCTATGTAAATAGCCGTTGGACGGTAGTGGTGAAAAACCTCTTACTGTAGTAGAAGTAATTTTTAATATAACTAAGGTCGTAAACAAGTACCCGAATCTTCTGATTGTGAGTCGTTAGTGTACCGTTTCGACTGTTTGCAAATCACAGGTGTCATTCTCGTAGTAGGTACTAGAGAAAATGAGAGCGATAAGAGAGGGAAGAAAAGACCCAAAGTTTGCTCTCGAACTCCCGTATTTAATATATTATATTTATAGTTTGGGAATTGTTGATGTACAATCACTGGAGTACTTTGAGAATAATTTTAGCTACCTATCGGAGTGGGGTGCAACTTAAATGCAATATTTTAAAAATAATATTTAATTCTGTGGAGATCCTTGAGAATTATTGTATGGGATTCTTATCTTTTTAGAACAAAATAATGGAGTGCTATGAGAACAACCCCTCTGATTTGACTCATCTTCGATTTTGCAGGAGCTACTACCGTATCAGCAGAAAAACCGACTAGCAGGTAGGGTTGGCTAGGGCCAAATATCGATATTGAACTAAAACTAAGAAGAGAACACATTTAGAAACATCGCACATCACCACAAGCCATCGTGTCTATACCTAAACCACAACTGTAATAACTATTGTAACTAGTAACCGCAGTCATGTGGGGTCCAAACGATCAATTCTAATGTTTTTTTCTTCTTATGTAGGTTTATTTCATTCCATTCTTACAACATTTGACTTTAGATCCATTCGTTTGAATAGTGAACAGTGTGCATATATCTACGGTTGTTTTTTTTTTAAGGAACTAAAGACTATGATTTGTTTACTTAATACGAACTTACATTATGTAGACAGAGCGACTTCGGTGGGCAGTCAAAGTCGTTCAACGACCCACTGTGAATGACTAATCGTAAGACGAGGCAAAACGCAGTGAAATTTGAACTTCTTGCACCAGTCATACAAACAGGTCGAAAGTGCGCTTTTGTGTGACTAATACTTCGACTAGGCCGTGGAAATACTCCGAAGTCAGCAAACGATCCAGTTTAAATGAATCATAGGTAGTGAATGTAAGTATTTGACTCTACAAATAGATAGCTGAACGAGAGTAGCTTTGTATCGATAACGAACTTTAACCAGTCAATTACTAAGTACATAGTATGAAGTCAGAACTAAAATTAGCTGCAAGGGATAAAATAAAATAAACCGTAATACGTAAGTACGTAGGTATGCTATTTCATTATTATATTGTTATTTTCAAACGATCAGGTAGTTGTCAGACCGGTAGGCACGTATTTGTATGATTATAAACATAAAATAACATAGATAATGTGTTCATTTGCAACAATGTTCAAATGTTCGGTTCACACTCGGCTACTTAAGTAGGACGTAGTATTTCGGTTTTCCTTCCGTTTGTTTTAACGTCTTTGATCTTGTGAAATATGGATACTCTGAACAAATATTTTGAGAGCTTATATTATAGAAATAACATGTTTTTAGTGCTGATGAAAAGCTTCACGAAAATCCAATGTTTTCTCGGCAATGATTGAGATGCTCAAGTTCGACATTACTCATGATTCACATAAATTTTATAGCAGCGCGGAAATTAGGAAAATTATTACCGGTGTGTTTTCAGTGGTTGTGAAAGCGACATGAATAGTAATATTTTCAAACATGAACAGTAATACTTTCAAACATGGATAAAACTATATTGAAAAAATGTTTATCAGTGATATTTTTGTAATTTGTTCTAAATTGGGTCAAAATTTAATTTATAACGAAATAGTTCATGTAAATCAAGTTACATGAAGTCAAGCGAATAGAATACGCATGAAATATAATACAGAGCCCGGTGTGACTATCATATTAAGTATAGATATTATCTAAGTAAGTAAAGGTGTCTTATAGTTGTTTCAAATATAATTTATTACACGTTAAATGTTATAGAATCTTATATAACAACTACCTGAACTATCGTTTTCGTACAATGTTGTATAACTCGGCCCTTTACCTACGTAACTTGCCGATTTTGCTCGTTGGTGAATAGATACCTGCTGATGGTTGGTAGCTATAGTTACTATTAGTGACCTAAATTTCACTTCACGAGTCTATCTTGGCGTAGTTCGAGACTTTCATCTAGAAACTAACTTTAACTCTAAAATTCTTCATAGATTGTGTCATCTTACGTAGTCTTTTGACAATTGAGCGATCACTAATCAACCCTATCGTGAGGAATAAAGTAGGTTGACCGAACTCCGTTCATATCTCCTTTCACTCGATACTAAACGATTGTATCAAAAATATTTACAACATATGGGACTTTTCGTAATCCCGATTTACACATGACCGGTTTCTTATGTATTGACTCGTCCCTTGTGAGACATCACGAAATATAAGCAAGGGCTCGGAACTGCTGAGTGTAATTTTATACATAGGTTAGTATAGAAACATTTTTTGGCACAAGTGTACATCGTTATAGGATCTAGTACGTTCGAATAAAGTTCAAAGTTGTGTGTATGTAATCTAAAATATTTCACAGTATTGTTTTGTATCACCTCGTAGATAACGGTTTATGACTGAAGCAATTTTTGTTTATATCAATTATTAGAATTTGAAAATGGAAGTGTAGGTAAGTACCATTTTTATAAGAATCTTTTCTTTAACGAAAGTGTTTTCAGAAAACAAGTTATTAAGTAAACCAAGGTAGCTAAGGAAAATGTCGTAAAAATGTTAAATTATTTACGCTTCTCGACGCTACCTTTTACACTTAAATTTACTAACGAACGCGCTGAATTCTTTTTCACATGTTTGAAAAGAATTTGTAACGATGTTTCGTCCCTCGACGGACCAAGATGACCGAAGTACAATATTACAGGCATACTTACGAGAGCGAAGTGCAGCTGCGTCTTAAAAACGCATGCACAAACGAACTAACAACCGCAGACAACCTGATTTAAGGCAGACGGGTCGATGCCCCTGCTCTCTCTTCTTAAGACCTCTGTGCGATCAGCCATATTTGTCAAAAATGTTTGAAAAAACACGAGCGTCTTGTCAAACTGTTGAAAGAAAATATGGGAGTCGATTTATTTTTGGATAACTATGTAAGTACGGTACGTTAAAGTTATCTTATGAGGGTACGAAACATCGTGTCTTGTCTTATTATGGAAATAGATGGCAATGATTCGTTTAATGATTTTACTTATGTGTTAGGAACTGATTTTTTTTTAAATATACATAAGTTTAATAAATTAGTTATAAGCCATGTCAGTAAGTTACATATTTACTACCTAACGTGAGAACTCATAATCAAATTTTCACTCGTGTATTCCAGCCTAAATAACGTAATTTTCAGGTTAAATTTCATCAGTGAAAATCCATTCAAGGTAGATTAGTAACTCCATGTTTACTATAGGCTTCTAAATATTGGTTTGGAAAGTATCCCAAAAATAACATTGTTTAGAAGTTATAATAAGTGCATCATTTATTGTAGTATTTAATAATTACTTAGCACATATTTATAATATCTCTTGACGTAGTCGTATGCAGACGAAGTCTCGAGTAGAAACTAGAGAATAGGCCACTCAAGTTTCTATTTCAAAATAAGTAATTGTACAATTATACAGTAGGCACATGTACCTAATAAAATATAAGCTTAATTATTTGCTAAGCCTGAGCTTACGCAAATATTAAAATTAATTAGGTAGGTAAATAATGTTTTAGCTGTAATTAGATATTTTGCATTCTATTCATTTTTTAATATTTGCCAACCACACCTGCAAGCCGGTAGATCGCTGATTGACGGACATGACCTAGCATAGGTTTTCCTCTGAATTTGGGGAGTTAAACTGCACTTGCTCCTCAACCAATAACAAGATTAAGCTGTATTAACTTTGCTATAGTTGAAGATCTACAGAAATCTAGAGTTTAAAGATTGCATTTTCATTTTCAACACTTGAGTACGAGTAGAGTACCCTGCAGAAGCACCTAGGAGAGAGGCAAACGTCAGAACACATGAGTGACATCTATCTTGAATGGTACGTGTCCATGAGCACCCGTAACCGGCTACCATAATGGGGCCATGTGCATTTTTAGCACCATAGCAGCGTAAAAAAGATGCAGGTGTTATTTAAGGTTCCAGTAATATATTTCAAATACAGTTTATTTATGTTTGCATCTAGAGTTTTCCTAACTGACATGTACAAATCTTTGAAGTAAGCGTACTTTGTTATTTTTAGTGCAAATTGCTTTAAACATTGCGTTAGGGAGTAATTTAAGCGATTAACTGTTTACCAAATAATAAATGTCGGTAATATTAGCGTTATTTATTTTATAAATAGTTACGTTAAAATTGGGCAATGTGTTACAGGGAACAGTTTTATAAGCAAACATCGCCTGAGATTGACAAGCTAGACTAATAGTTTTGTTCTTTATATTACTAATTATTATTTTATTATTAAATGTAATTTATGCCAGAGTTGCGTGCCGCACACCGCTAATGAAAGGTGAATATCCAAAATGTACTCTATACTTATCTAATATAGAGCACATTTTGGGTTACCGTTGACTTTCCTGTTAATGTAAAAATAATTAGATAATATTGTTGCCTTGGTAACACAAGATACTAGGTGCTCCCTTGTTTTACATGCGCTTTGATGAGCTTACTTCCAAACTTGTTTAGGTTCGTAGAGAATTGATATGAAGTTGATAGGTATGTATGCAACTTCAGATTAAGGTTTCCGTACTGCCTAGGCTAGGGTAAATAAGGTCAATCAATATGCAATGTAAGCACTTAGAATTGAGAAGACGAAATCCTAATATAATTCTAACTATCGCGTTAGTCGTGTAAAATAACTCAATTAACGCAAAAGAGTTCAAATGACTTAACCACCACGTTTTTACATTCACTTCCACTCAATTAACATGATTAAAGTCGCTTTGTCACACAGTTTTTACATACTCACACAATGCATTGTGTTTCAATGTTCAAACATCATAACAGTATAGGTTACTTTGTAATTAAATACCAATAAAACAACAGAGTAAATAAACAATAAAAACCTCACATCAGAGCCCTCAATGACTCAATTATCGGCATATAAACGAACGCACAGTTCTGCAGATTGCAAATATGAAACGTGTACTTACATACAAACGGCCATACATTGTGAATATTATGACGGGTATTATTGAAATGGATGACTTTATATGAGATAAATAGGTCAGGTGGTATCGCGAATGACATTTATAATGTTCGATTTAATTAGTCTGAATGTTTCCATTATAGTTTACCTATTGATATTGATACCTATTGCTTTAAATAAAGATATTGGTGCCTTGGCGACCGGTATAAGGAACCATGGGATTATACTTGGACAGTTATTTAGGGATACAGTGAACTTGCAAACGTTAGATACAGTAAACCTGTATCAGTCTTTTGTTTTAAATTCGTTTCACAGACTTACCTGCGTCTGGGTGCATTTTTTTAAATGTTGATACTTCCTATACAGCGTTAATTACAGATAAATATTCTGAGATGGTCTCTAGATTATAACTTGACATTTTTACGTGCATTATTAGGCTATTCTATTGAAATACCCAATAGGTATTTGCTAAATCGAGATGCAGTAATTAAAAAAAGAATAAATTAATTAAATGAATAATTAGAAATTAAGTTGTTAATTAGGATGCTTCGGCGGTGCAATTGTAGTGATTGCGGCTGATAATCACGAAGTTTCAGGTTTAATGCCCGGGTTAAACCTACTGTTGAAGTATAACCTAGTTGATGGCAATAATATAGATTATAGACGATAGAAGGTCACACAGGAACACCTCTGCCTCTTTCTTCGGGATTAGGTATGCAGTTGACTATGCTCTTTTCATCAGTCATTTACCTAATTTCTCAAGAATCACTGGACAAAAATGTGAAAACCGCAGAATAATAAATTAAGATTTATAATCTTTTAAAATATTAAAGTAACCAAGCTATTCTGCATTCAGTAGCAGTGACACACTTTTTTATTTCATATGATAAATTAAAACCAGTTGGCAATAGCCAGCGGTGCTGTTTCACAGGGAAGAGGACAGTTATTATTTAAAGTGATAAATGATCATAGGAAAACTAATAAAACCTATTAATTATATCTTGGGCAGCTGTTTAGCTGGAAAACGAAAATAACAAATGGAAAAATTCTGTTCATTTTTCTATGTAGAAAAGTCATACCTATGGCATTTATGAAACGGCATTCCCAATGATTTAAGTATTTAATGAAAATAATTTGTGATCAAGTGAAACTAAATTTGGTTATCACCTTCACGCAGCATAGTTACCCTTATAGCAATATATATGGATGAAACTAAACGCTTGCCAAAAATACATAGTCGATAAATAAGACGTATCAAGTAGTTCTACTTCTCAGTAAGCAAAACCTGACCTTTTGTTGATGTGACAAATCCCCCTCGAACTTCACGTATCTGGAATTAATATTGAGGTTGGTATGTCGGACTTAACCAACTAAAACCGCATGGTGTTTTGTCACATCTGCCTCTTCACAAACAAATGCAAATATTGAAAATTAAAAGCTAGCAAAAGGGCTCTACTTTAAGTAAGAACGCTCTACAAAGCACCTACTAGAAAACTTTTAAAAAGATGAATGAAATCGATAAAGTGGTTCTCAAGTTAGATATTATATTATGCAGATTTGGCGACCAAGGACAAATTTATTATAAGAAAAATAGATAGATTGCAGTCGTTAAGTGCATAAATAAGAATAACCAGATGTATTCATAAATTATCAGATTTAATTTTTAGAGGTCGTATGTCATTATTATTAAACTAAGTACCTAATAATATGATGTTATTATTATTTTATAGCATTTTCTTTTTGACCGACTAGATAGGATGTTCTCCTGTACCTGTTCTCGCAAATAAATTAGGTTTAAGTAAAGATTTATGTATTTAATGCAATTGAAAAATGCAGTAGTAGACACACTAAACACCGGAACAGCTGCTCACGATTCGATTTATAGTTGAATAATGTCAGGAGAAAGTTAAACAACGGTTAAACACTTTATTTTATATGCGTACCTATGCATCGTTAGGATTACAACTGAACAATAGAAGTTCATATAAATAGATGCGTAATCCTTTAATACCATCTCATAGGGCTTAGTTTAATAATCGTCACGTCGCGATATAGAATAATTAAATGAGTTTATTGATTTTGATAACGAGTTCTAAAAGTTATTAGAAGTCTCAGTCTTGTGAAATATTTTTTATTTTTTTATTTTTTGGTAAACAGTAGGTATGTTCCACATACTTACTACCTTCAAATTAGATGTTAAAAATACTTTGACATTAAGTGGACTCAATTCAAAGATAAGTAGTACAAATTGAGCAAAACTATTCATATTTAAATAATAATCAAATAATAATAAAAAAACTTCTAATATTACAATCTAGGTAGATACCTATCAGAAGGGCCATCTCAATTTATTAGAAAGATAATAAATTAATTAAGAAATTTAAACTGAATTAATTAAAAGATTAAAGATCATATATAAATAAAAATACTATTTGAATTCCTACAACCTGCGACCCAGTTATAAGAATCATCCAACTATAGTTTAATATATGGTGGAAATAAATCTACTTATTAGATAAGCATCAGCCATTAGAAATTAGTTGTTTTGGTGATACGAAAGTTTAGAAAACACGTTATTTTACACGTTATTTTTTTTAGTTAATTTTATACATAGATATATATTTACACACAGTATTGCCTCGATGCTTAGTATGCTTACAGAGGGAGCTGTAGGTATTTTGTTACTTAAAGGTGTGATTCCGTAGCCGACTGCATACGACAATAGAACTGCCGACACATGCAACAGATCGCCTTTATCCGTATCGAAGTTTACCAAGTATGGGTACACAGTATCTGCTGCATGCGTCTGTCGTTGTCATATGCGGTCGGCTTCGTAATCATACCTTTACAAGAGAAATCAATCTTCCAATTCAAAAATGCCCTGTTGACGGAAATAAGCCCGTTTCCTATTCCATGGGGCTAAAAAATTTGCTTTGAAAATGTCAATGTCAAATGTGTCTACAGCGTGTGCGAGTTCAATGGCCCTGGAAGTCGCTCCGATAAACGTGAGACAAGTGCGGCAATTTTGAAAGTACAAGTACCTAGTTGATAAGTAATTCTAACAGCTAGCATATGTAATGCACTTTTTTAGATACACTGAATTTATATATTTTGAAATTCAACTGACAATTTGGTAAAGTTGTAGTGTGTAGGAATGAATTGTAATTTTAAAATAGGTAGCGGCGAGTCGCCGCAGAATTAATAACGGCAAATATTCTATCTAATATTTTGCCTTTTTCAACTGAATACGTTAATATGTGTACGGAGTTAACTAGACTAGAAATCATGATTCCTAGTTAACTATTTAAATGATAAAATTGAATTTAACTAAGGATTACAAAGATTTCTTGTGAATTGAAAAACTGGCTAAATTTTTATCTCTAAGCATTGTTATCCCAACCCAAGTCTACATTAGGTATAGGCACAGGATACTTACCCATCTCATTTTATGTTATCTACAAATCTTCATACTAACTTTTACTAGGTAGGTAGGTATTACACGAGAAATATGGAATAAAGTAGGTACCTAATACTTTTGTTTTCTTTCAAAACAGATGCGAGGCATCCTTGGGATAAATCTTGAACGGAAGACCACACTTTACGAGTTAGGAGGGATCGCGCTGGTGAGTAAACTCTTTATTAAATGAAGGACTTGACTTCCATCCCTTTGTGTCACAATTCTTTGAGAGCTATCTTCAAATGTTATAATCTTTAGCGCTAAGAAATCGAAACTATTCGAGATTTTGATATAGGTAATAAAGTTTTATTGATATTTACACTATTTTTTTAAAAGCGCTTAGGTGATATAGGTACGACTGTCCAAAAAGAGTGTACCTACTATTTCAAGACTTCTCCGTTAGTTTTTTCATTTCAACATAATCTTCAAATGCCTAGACAGATTTGGATGAGTAACATATAGGTATATATGGATGGATAGGGTATCGTTAGAATATTTATATAAGTCCGAGTGCCATTCACTTTTATTTTTTGTAAAGCAAAAATGATATTTGGCAGGTAATCGTGATTTTTTTCTTCAATTATTTTCTTGTTTAGCATAACAATTAATTCGGACGATGCTCAACAATTCTTAGTGACATTTTTCGCTCACAAAAACGTAATGGAACTAAAGTCATACCAACCACTTTTAACCGAAAGTTATCTCATGAGACATAGATCATCATTGTGGTCGAGGTCACAAAGAGTTCTCAGTAGCGGCCAAACGAGTTTGTATGTATGGAGTTGGTCTCGTAACGTGCACAGAATGGCCAATGAATAATACTTCTGAGGAATACAACAACAATAATTATTATGCGTATATAATGTTAAGATTTTTTAGTTTGCCCCTTGGAATCATATTTAAAAATAATACTCAGGTACCATTTTAAAAAGTTTACGTAAAAATTTTATAAAATATTTTTTTTTAATTTTCATCGCGATTTATTTAATGTTCACCGACACAAGAAGTGGAATAGCTACTGTTTCATCATAACCATAACTGTTGAAAAGCACTGAGGAATATTGTATAATAAGGAAATAACACAAAAGATTCTAGAACCCGATAAAATTAGTTTTATTTCAAAGAAATAATTTACCTATTTAAAAATCAGCGTAAACTTTGATCAATTTGAACAAATTAAGTATGTATGATAGTTTACTTACTTAACATAAGCCTCTTTTTTAATTTGGAAACAAAAATATCTTATTTATTACATACACAATCGGTCTATATAAAATAAATGTAGCCTTTTATTTTTTCCTTCCGGCGTCTGTTGATGTTAATAAAATAAGACGCAAGTATCGGCCGGGTTAAAAGCAAAACAGTTCGTCGTACTATTTATTGTAGAGCTAATTAATTGCGTCTAGTTGGATCAGTTCGGAACTGGTAGTGTGATTGAAACAGCCCAAATCTTAATTACCATTCTGATTGATGTCTTAACTTATTTAATTTATTTTATTTCCACATACAACTAATAATCCGGGTAATAAACTTAATGTTTCATAAATGAAAATAAGTGATCACTTTACATATTCTATGTGTTTATGGCTTGTAGTTAAGATAAAAGATGACATAAATGAATCTAAGAAACTGGTAGCTACTGTCTCTTTCTAAGGGAATTAACCTTTCCTCCATATTTGAAACTGCCTATTACGACGTACGTCTTCAGAAACCTAAAAGTTCCTGCGTTTCATAATTTTATTTATTTTAAGAGCCTTTTTCAAATAACTCAAAAGCAAGCAGTAATTACTACAAGCATCATTTTACTTTAATTGGCCCACCCAAATAACTGTCATTGTCATAAAAAATCTTAATGCGCTAATGACTCGTCGGGTCTTAGATAAAAAACAGAGTCAAAATTGTTGTTGCATGTGTATGCAAGTTATAATTACAATGCTTCCATACGCCAAATCCCACGGAACGTAATTATATAGTCTGAACAGTACACGGAATTACAAAAGTCGCAACATCCACCAGTAAACAGTCTATTTTAAACTTTATGCTGTGAATCATAAGGTTTAATTTAGCTTAACGAATATCAATGGCAAATTTTCAGCAAGGATTTCCCCTTTAAGCTACGTCTGAAATATACGTTGGCGACACAAATAAAATAGATGCAGTCCGCCGCCCACCGCAGTGCAGGGATTATTTCGTTTTGCTGCGAACTTTTAATTAAGTTTTTTTTAGCAATTCAACTGACTCAGCCAGAGGAATCTGCAGCTTTAGCTACCTTCAAGTAATTAATGTGTTCAGAGAATTGTTTAATCTGAACTTAACCTTCGACTTTATGAAATATGACCCCCGGAAATAATTGGCTGAGACAGCTTTAATTTTTCGTCGTCATTATTTATGCTAGAAACCCACGTGTTAACACTACAACAGGATGTTTGAAACATCAAATTACTCCGCTAAGTACATACTTCATTTCCTATTAGATATTATTTGTGAGTATTCGTGTTTGTAGATAAGCCGCCTGGTCGTGAACACTCGTAGCTCAGAAAGCGTTATTTTGATAATATATTAATGTGAAGTGCTCGTATATTCTCATCGCTAGAGGAGAGGGCCGTTTTATTTTTGAAAATGACTCCATCAGTCACAGATAACGTTTCTGGGCGTCACACAAAAACTCTAATGCTTCGTATTATATGTCACGTACAATTTTGTAGTAACTAAATATTGTTCCAACGAGTTCGTTGGAGTTTTTTTGTGTGATTTTAGACAGTTATGTATGTGTAGCAGTTAAGAGATTCATGTTAAATAGGTACTTCAAGTTTTTCAGGACTACATTGCAAAACGATGAGTTGGGTCTAACATTTAAAACAGCGTAGGTATTTTTTTGTTTTCTATTTTATGTCATCGACTCTGAGAACTTTTACGATAATTATTATCTATGTATTAAGTATCTGTTTTAGTCGTAAAATGTTATATATTGATAAAAACACCGGTATAAACATCTACTTACTCAATAATTAATAGGTATGTACCTACCTACGATTTTAAGTCTTGATTTTAGATTCGTTTTAATGAACCTAAATTCAAGACTCTAAGTCTTGAATTTATCTTAGACTAGGTAAATAAGTAGCCTAAAAAGTTTTGGAAATCCAAAACTTTTCCAAAAAAAATGTTTTGGATTTTATTTAAAAGAAATCGGAAAGTGTTTGCAGTTGAAGTTGACTGGGTGCTTAATGAGGTCACATACAATCAATCAGGTACATACAGAACTTAGTAGGTATAAAATATACATTCCTATAGTGTAGAACACGAGAGCAGTGAGAGTAAGAACGTGCGTTATTGTATTAGCAGGTTGGTATATCGGTCACACAATAAAAGAGCTTTTAAAACATCGTGTGGTATCTCAGCCGCTATTCAGACGGTCGTGTTACGCGTTGTTTTGAAAGCGCATAGACCGATTACGATTACGTTTCCAGCGAAGTGTCGACTTCGGGTTACGTTTTATACCGTCATTTGAATCTCTCGCTCGGATGTTTGGTCCGAAACGCTCGTTCATTAGCATTTTATGACTGATACGACCGATAAAAGTGTAATAAGACGCAATTCAGCGGGTCATATGATGTGATAGACGTCCCGGCCCGCTGGCACACTAGAGGAAGTTACCACTCAGTTATTGGTTCATCGGCATTCTGATTCACTCAATGGCCGTTATTGTACGTTTCAAATGTTCTGGTTATGTTTGTTTTGTACGTTTGAGAACTCATATCGGAAGATATTATTAGTATACCTTGAACGATATGTCTCACCTGAGAGTAAGCGATCATCAATGCGTGTAAATACTCGTATTTGGTATCTAAATGAGTAGTTAGTGCTATTTGACTGGGTAAAAACTTAAGTAGGTTTAAATCAAACAATATCATTTCCTCAAAAAAAGAAGTGTTTACAGTGCATTACGTATTTTAACTTGAAAAGAAGAAATATATCTTCCAGAGCAAATTGTCAACAAATAATGTAACTCAGGGATTCAAATAAACACTAAATTTAAATTGTAATAAAATCATTCGCCACTTCACAGGGCGCATGTTGCATCGTAATTGCTTCATCGTGGCTTTTGAGAAGCGTACGTGAATGCACCATACATATGCTCTGGACATCATCTGATATCCGTTTAGTTATTTCGTTAAGGTGCTTACTGCTTAGAAATAGAGGACTATCTTCCTTTGAAGTCTTCTCACTTTTAATATCTATTAATGTCTATTGCAAATCTTCAAGAGATACAAAAGTAAATCATGCAATTGACGACACTCGGATCCGATTTACTGATACGACTATAGATTTGATTCTCAAAGTCAAGGCTCGTGACGAGACAGGTGAGATATCCGTGCACCATCTGCCGTCGAGACCAATTGTCCACGCTTCGATCAATTCTGAATGGCCTCACACCCCCAGCTAGACATAAAGTCAAACAGACCAGGGGCGCGGAGGATCGTAAACTTTTTTAGAACATCTCTCGACAAAACGCGAATCGTAAAAGTAATTGGTACCCATTCATATTAATAGACGTTTACGAGGCTTACACCATAAAACAGAGATTGTCATCGCTACTTGTGCAATATCAATGAGAATAGGCGATCATCTAGTAGATATTAATTCGTTTTTGTTTGTCGAATAGTTTTATTGACTGTAAATCATGTACACCGGATACGTTTCTATGAATATTTAATAGTCTGTTCGTATGGAATTGGCACGATTTCTAAAAGACAAATCTTCTTAAATGCCATTGAGAAGGGAACCGATTAGGTTATTAATCACTTCTATTTTGTGTCGACACATCTGTCGTATCTGAAACACGCGCGGACGCAGTTACATCCAATTGGTAATATCATATATTTTACTGTTATGATTACAGTATATATCTATACAGTATTTCCCCGATCACAGATAAATAGAAAGGACATTAGGCTCGCAGCTGTCGCTCCGTCTCCTTGGGGACTCTGGCAATTTTCCTACCCTTAGTTTAATTCGAATCCCGAAAGGCTTTCCTTCGAATATTTATTATTATATCTTTATTAACGCCCGCGATTCGTTTCGTTTCATCTCGTTTATAGGGAATGAGATTTGTGTTCTGGACTCCTTTGGTTGGCGTCAGACTGATAGTTTTTATGTTGTGTTGTTTTATGTTCAAAAACTAATAAAATATGCACCTGTCTAATAAATATCTGTGCGAACGTGTTGTGATAACAGGGCTCCACTCTCTCAATTGTAAATTCTCTCGGTGGGTGTGTCGGTGCTGAAAGTATTTCACGTGATATACAACATTGAAGGTTTTGAATCTGACGCTTTATTCACAATCTGGAACAAATGACTGTGAAATGAGGTATTTTAACAAAACATACCTACCTAAATATAATTATTCAGTTCATAAAACTTTGTTATCTAACGGCATCTGTATCGTTTTCATTGCGTAACTCGGTTGTTCAGTGCGTAATCAACCAACAATAACAATTATTTTATAGGTATGAACAAGTATAACACATTATAAAAATGTTAATTGACTAATTATTGCTACTAAGTGCTTTGTTATGAGTACGCTTATAGTGTTTACGTATACTTACGAAAAATCTTTTTTCGTATGGCCAATAAAATAAAATAAAAAATGGATTATTTGATTTGTTTTTGTGATATTTTGAAGTCAGAATTGGTCATTACACATTCTGACATCAATTGCGATCCGCGAGTGCGTATCTAATAGCTAATCTAATTACGTGAACCTGAGTGCCATCATATATTTTATTCGAACCCTCTCCTTGTTGTATATATTGGCTATATTTTGACTCGCAACGCAATATCGTAACGTAATTTAAAACGAATTAGTTTACCCCTGCCGAGCTCCCAAATTTGAATACCGCATGGATGCTCGCGCCCCATCAGATAGGTACGATGCCTTTAAAAAACAAAGGGAGAAATGTTGTTATATTTTATAATTTGAGCCCGCCCCACCCGCGGCGAGTAACGTAAATGTTTTTTAGAATAGACCCCCTAATGTACTAAATGTCTAGGTAGAGAGCTTTTGCACAAAACGACGGCTTTTATATCTGGGAATTGTTGTTTCGTCTGATAGTGTAGCGGAATACGGCTATTTAATAGCTACTCTCTTTGAGCGAAGACGCAGTTATTTGATCTGCTTGTATCTCGGGCTTCTCAATAATTGAGAATGGACACTGGTCTACGTTAACCATTTTGGACAAAGATATAGCAGATTATTTTTTTTGGATTTTTATTCAATTAAGTCTAAGTCCTGTCGTTACTAATCGACATTAGTGAATAACAGAAAATGCCAAGTATGAAAATTAGTAACTTTCTAGTCAAAGACGTCCGTGTTTTAGCCGACTTTCAAGCCTTTTCACTTGAATTTAATCAAAAGTTGGAGGATTAAAATAACTGTTAAGATTAGTAACATCCATTTGTAAGTTATATTATTTAATTCGTGGATTGTGATACATACCGATATCGCGTTCTCTAGACCAAACCAAGCATATCTTGTACTAATAGGTACTGATATAGATACGTAGACCAATAAAAATAGATTTGTACCTACAAATGTACAAAAAATTGCATTGAACACTAATTAAACCCTGAGCGCTTAACGTAACAGTAACATTGGTCGTCAAATACGAAACGTTTGTGTAATTCCAAAACTAAATCCAAAAACAAATTGCTCTCAAACCGCATTATCCCCTAGTGATTCGCCCCACGGTCAGTCTGACCAAAAATGGCGGCTGTAGCTAATAACTCCCTCACTGACAGGGCGGGGCAAAGGGGTGTTATGGGGTTGCAAACATGCAAATTTAATTTGCTCGTATGCAACGCAGGCGGTCGACACCGACGGTGCTCGTTAGTCTCTCTACTGTACACTTATTAATTCCACAGTTAATTTATGACGATACAATTTTCTATATCTGCTCAGTGTGCACGCTGGGCGCATAAATTGTTTTAATTGAAACTTAATGCGGGTAAGATATGTGGACGTGGAATTGTATATACGCGCTATTTGTAAATGAACTTGCATATTTTTAATGGTGAGTTTGCTAGTATCTAATAGGATTATCTAACTCGTACTGTGAATGTAGTTATGTATATGTATGGAGAGAAGGAATTAATTGACTGATTTATAATCCACTGGTCATCTTGTTAAGTTTATAGTCATTACGTGTATGTTTGCAGTCTAACAGGGACTGGAATGCATATCTGCTATTTGATCTCATAAGTACCTAGCTACCTAGATAGAAATCTTTCATTTACCTAGGAATTCACAAATTCAAGTTCTTGAGTTCGTCCTGTTCCAGAACACCGCTTTAAAGCGAAAGTTCATAAAATATCATTTATGACTAAATATATTGTACGCCCCCTAAGAGGTATGGTTGAAAAATGAGTTTTTGCTGATTTATCAGTGTTTCTTGTTTTAAAATCAAAATTAGAAATCGTAAAAAATATTTTCCAATTTTTTTTATTTACACTGTTTATAGATTTTGACTCTATGAAAAGTAACAATTTATTAATTTACGATAACTATAAAAGTAACAAAGTACCTACCTGGCATCTAGTTTCATTTCTAAGCTTTACATCTACACAAACAATAAGCTCTACGATTTATTGTCTAGTCCAGCAAAGTAATTGTTACTTTCCTACATTGTAACAGAGTCCAAAACTCATTTCATAACATCGCACCGAACAGCGAAACAAACAATCTTTATCCACACATAAGTCACTATTGTTATCGCAAAACGAATAACAAAATCCTTCAAAGCTTATTGAGAATTATACCAATAGCAGATATGAACCAATAAAAGGGAACTCTATAACCGTTAGCCTTCATTGCTTCAATTTAAAGGTTTCCTTGCTTCGCATTTTGGCAGCCATGAAATTTCATTGCAATTATTTCAGCTTCTCCAAGTCGTTTCAAAGCTCATGGAGGCTACCGTGTTATTTTCATAGGTACTTCGTAATTGTCAGTTTAAAGCGTTTTAATTACGGAGCCGCTATTCCAAGGGTGTAATGCGCCCTTAAGCGCCCAACGACGGAGGCCCCGCTTATGTGCTTGTAAACTATGATAGGGCAACGTTCCACGCATGTTGGTGCTTAAAAGGGCCAGTTTCGTGTTTGTATTACTGTGTTAAATAGTCACTGCGTTTACACAGTTAATTATAATAGGTAATAATTTAAGTCTTTATAGGTACTTAGTTCATCATGTAAAATAATTCACAGTGACATAGTGTTGGTTAAAGTAGAAATGGCGATGTGATGTAATGAATGTTCAGGATTATACGTGTATGAGAAGTAAAAGCTCAATGAATGTTATACTTTTGTTTGACTTTCAATATCATTAGATGCTTATCCGTAATTATGCAGTAGGATTATTTTAATATTTTGCTCTAAGCTCGTAATGTGGGCTTATAATAGGTACTAGTTAACGTTAGTTTTAAGCAAACCAAAGTGGCAATGAAATGATATAATCTGTCAAATCATCTTGCCCCTTATTTTAGATACCTATTGGATAGTAAACAAAACTGTTTAATTTTTCCGACTTATCTTGTAGTTGGCGATGACATTAAAGATAAGTGGAGTACAATTTTCTTAAATAACATTTTTTATCAAACAAGATACAGAAAAGTAAGATATTATAAAAGAGTTTTTGAGGTTGATAATAATCACCCCATAAGTTGTCTCATCCTCGTCACGCTACTTATCTCGTTCATTCAAGTATCTATGTATAAATCTTAAGTATTTAATGAACCAGAAAATATCTGAGCGCAATTAAGGGGCTTTAATAACTCAAGAACGCGCTTTATATTTCCTCCTTGTGCCCCACCCCTCGTTATAAGGCGAGTGATTAAATCGAGCCTCTCACGCATTCTAGCGACTCCCGCCCGCCATTTGCAATCCCGCAATTATAATTAAAAATTAATCCAGATTCATGAAGTTTCATTAAAATTCTTCTTTGAAAATATTTTTGGCTACTAAATTAAGGCATTAATATGAATAGAAATGCGTTTCTGCATACTTCGTCATGTTAATCTACTTGCCAATGTTTTGTGAAGGGACAACGTAATATTCTATCTAAAAACCACTTAAGAATTCATGCAGTTTATCTACTTTTATATGTACTACCCGAAATATGCAAAAAAGATTGAGAAATTCAAATTTCTCGAGTTATTTAAGGCGCACCTTTACTTATATTACACCGTCGTGATATAAGGCCCTTAGAGGAGAGTTTCGAGTACACATACGCGCCGGGGTAAGCTGTAACGTTCATAAAGCTACACGTGGAATTACCCAACATACAGTTATGTTAATGTTGGACCTCCCTTACCGGGCCAAAAAGATAGGATTGCAAATTTGCGGCGGACAATTTATGATAGCTGTACAGCTCCCCTTAGGCGTGGGGGTAAAATAGACCTATTGGCATTTGGGAGAGCTAGCCGCGCTCGTTGTCGGTCAAAATGACCCTAAACATTTTATTTGGTAGCATCGCTATTCACGTAACGTGTTGGAATGGCACCGACTAATCTTGAGCTACCATTTAAGGGGTGTTTCGCGCGTTTTTCGTATAAATATGGTTGCAGATTACACGCAGTCGCATGGGGTTTTAACAAGATATAGGTGTGTTATGGCCTTAACATGTTTTATTTTAGAGGGATACTTACATGGCTACTGCTTTATGAAGGGTTTTGTGAAATATGAGAGCAAATACGCTTGTGCAGGAATGGAAAAGTACAATACAATTTTTTAAACATTATTGTTATGGGTAAATAGTTTGTGCAGGCTTTTATGAATCTAAAGACAGTATAGGAAAAAATTAACAGTTATCTTGACGAAGATATTTTCGTATTAGGTAAAAAAAACAGATTATGATAGAAGGATATTAAAAGGTCGATAAACTCTACGGATGTCACTCTAGTGTTTATAACGTACTTAAACTCACTAAACCTAAATAAGAACGTAGACGAGAACGTAGGTACGCCCTAGACCCTAGAAAGTCATTTTAAGAGCTCAGCGATATCGATTAAATACCTACCTATATGAAAACGACGGGTCCAGGAGGTTCACTTTTGGGTCGAAAAGAAATTGCCTAGAATACAGGGTTTCGAAGAAAAAGTAATATTCAAATCTCGGTATAAAATAAGCACTAAATAAAGTAAACGTGGCGGAAATTTCCAATTTTACAAAGAAGCACTCAAGAAGGCATTACAGAAATTCTTCGTATGATTTAACTAAGTTCGGAAGGGTGAAACACCCACATTGAATGTTATACCTAATTCTTAGTAAGGTTTCCCGTTATCTATTTCTTCACAGCTAGGGGACATAATCTGTAAATTTCCGTACATTTGCACCCCTAAGGCTTACATCACATTACGCAGCCGCAGGGTGCAAGAAATTATGCGTTCGGAGGTCGTATCCCAATTTATTGGCAATCGATTAGCACCAGCGAGAGGGCTTTGTTTAATTGGAGTGCTACCGTGATTGGATTAACTGGCTCAATGTAGCCAAGCCCCTATTACTTCCGTAAGTAATGAATGAAAAAGGTAAAGTACAGTCTCGCTTGGAAATATTTTAACCGGTGAATACCTAATGTAGTCTTTTTATCTCCGAATTGTACGCTGCCCTGTTTAGTAGATTTATATTGCTCAAACAATCCTTTAAATAGGGAAGAATAGCAGACCGGTAACATATTGGGACGAGTTCGTACAGTACAAATAAGTACTTATCTATATTCCCACGTCGATATCTTCCTGAATGTAAATATGACACCCCATAAACTGAATGTTTTATCGGCTGCCACTGCCATTCCAATTTATTCTGGTCATTTTTGTCTACTTCGAGGGTGACCAATTTTTAGGGGAGAATTTATGAGTTTTATTATGACTTTTTTGGGGGCTAATACCACCTTGGAACTAGATTTGTGTAACTAGCCTCACGGGTGTATAAAATAATGTGCCTAAACCTGCTCTCCGCACTGTGAACAGTAACAAGTTATTGAATTGACCAAATGTTTCAGCTTTGTCGGCTACTTATTTCTCAAATTTAAACATTCAACTTTATGTTGTGACGAAGTCATTCGAAAACCTGAACATAAACTTTTAATGTATGTATGTAGATGTAAAACAAAATTTACAGGTTTGAACAAGTGCCTTCGCGTGAAACAAAAACAATTATTATGCTTACAGCTCGTTTAAATGGTAAGTACTTATACGTAAACGTTTCACACCAAGTGTCAAGCAACACGTAAAAGCTATAAATTTGTATCAACTTTACAATATATCAAATAGATAGAGATCACTATCGTTCAGATAGTCGCCTTCCCGCATTGTAATCTGTTGTTTAGGACACTACACGGAGCGTCCTAACAAAATATTCCGATCCCGTACTGTAGTAACGCCCTCCGCTGCCGGCCCCCGCTATTTATACCTCTCTTATTGGCACTTCTTCAATGTCAGACGCACCCTGCGCTGTCCCCTGATCCTCTAAACCCCACAGATGCCCCTTTGCATCCCTCCGACATACATTACGCTACACCATTCGCATGCTAACGGCTGTATAAAATTATATCAATAGCGTAGATTTTATTGTCAAATTACAGTTTCAAACTCGACACCTCGTTCGTCACGGGTAGTAGAAGGGTTATTCTGTCTTCCAGTTGTGCTGCTCGCACCTCGCCCCAAGCACTACAAAGTAGTATTTATCTAACGAGTCATTGAGATCTTGTCCTCCATTGCGGAGATGCATATCGTAATGTAAACATGGAATTTATCGCATCTCAGTATCCGGTCGGTGAATACTAAGAAACATGCAAAACAACCGGTGCGATTAAAAGAAAAAATATAATATAGTCTTAATTACGACAAAGGGCTGGCAACTGGCAACGTAGGTACAATAGTATACCCCATTGATTTATAAAATCGTTTACATTATCGATTATCAAACAGAACGTATTTTAAGATTACAGATGTAAGCGGTAGGTACTATTTATATCGAGTGATTAAGCTGCAACATGCGTATCATGTTTGACTGCTCTTGATTAAAATACGTTGTATGTTTGTGTAAGCATGCCCATCTAGATACACATGCACATCTCATACATTTTCCTACATTACTGTATAGACATTGATGTAAAAAATAAAGCATACAAAGAGAAATAAATATGTTTTTCAAAGACGTAGCCTTATTTACAACGTTTAACTTTTCTTGTATATCAAGACTTTCTCTTTAGGTACGAGAAAAACAAAATTCTTTGTAAAGAAAAAGCAACATAAACTTATGTCTTAAAGTGCCCAAGTTAAGTCTTCCGGAAACTTATGTTAACTATCAACATAAGTTATGTTATGCGAAGGACTACCATTACGATTATACGTAGGTAAACAAACATTTTATATACCCATAGGTACCTTACCCATAGTAAGGATATATACCCATAGTGAGGATAGTATCCTGCACTTTTCATGGCTACCTAATAGTCATGTAAATTCACTAATTGTATTGTACGAGTACCTACTACTAGGTACGGGAATCTTAGTAAAATTTATCAATTTGTGAAACGACCTAAGAAATTCTGGTTTGACGTCGTAATAAATCACTATAAGGAATGTGCGTAGTGGAAGAGGAAGAACAGAAAAGTGGACCCCGGATTCCAAGATTCCATACCAGTAGAGTGGAAGATGGTGTAATGGTGTTAATGGACTGATATGTGATGGCTTAACATAATACAGAATAATTTTTAAATAGCACTCTTAAACAATACCAGATTTGGTAGCATTGTGTATCAGAAACACGCTTTTCACAAATAGATGTCGTAGCGTCATAATATATCGTAAATCTGAGTGACCTGCCTGACTGACTGAAGACTGCTTAGTCGCCGAACTTTCATTTAAGTCTCGCTTCAGTGAGTGTTCTGAATTTAACTTAATTAAAAAGTTAGAGCAATCACCAGAGTAGCGTTTAACTGTTAATTATTGCCCATTGTGCTCGTCTATTGTCCTGTGATAACTGAGTAGTGATGTCTATATATTCGGGTGGTATATAGTTACAAAACGGTGTACCTATATAACATTGTACATATTAATAATATGTATCTATTAGCCTGTTGCCTGCGGTTCCACTTATGTTGAAACAGCTAAACGAAATATTACTATTTCCAAAAATACAAGCTTATTTTAATTTTTCCTGTAAGTTATGAGCATCTATGCCAAATTTACACAAAATCGTTTGAGAGGTCTAGTATTGAAAAGGTAACAGACAGGCGTACAGGGCTACTTTCGCATTCATTATGTATGTATGTATAAATGATAGTGGGTACATTAAAGCACAACAAACCGTGGGTGGTACGCCAACCGTTCGTAATTAACAATTCTTGATTACTTACAGTTTTCCGAGGCTCATTTCCATAAACCGTAAGCTATACGAGCAAGGCCTGGATTAAATCAATAATTCATGTTCGCTATTCGAAAATGACAGCGCGGCTGCCATATACCTAGATAAAGTCATTAAATTGTTTTAATTATTAATACGAAAGACTCCAAAGGACATATTATTATAGTAGGTAGTCGGCTGACCTCAAAAGGCGGACGCGTCAAAAATTCCCGCTCCGTACAATTAAGCTTCTCTATAATAAAATTACATTTTAATTTCTTATTAGTAGTGATTAAATTACTTTAAATGTTGCCGTAATTGGTTGGAGTGAGGCAAAGTCACCTTTTCTTCGGATCGAATGGACATGTAGTGATTTTTCTTAACAAAATCGTTCCATTCCTTTTATGGTTTGAGTGGGAATGTACATTTAGGAGCACATGCATCATTATTAATTATGACGTCATTTTTTATTTGTAAACGAATATTTGATGGTGTTAAACGTCATAAAAGTTGTTGTATACAGTTTCATAATACTTGAACGTATAATCAACGCATCTGTTCGAGTTCACAAAACTTTTCACATAACTCTTGACAAAATGTTCGCATTAATTTTTATTGGACTTTCTAGGAGGACGTAACAAGAAACAAAAAGAAAAAAGCGTAGTTTATTTATAGTCTAGGAGTGGAGTAAAATAGTGTGTGAGACAGCCATATTGTGCTTCAAACGTGAATGAATCAAACGGTATAATACGCTATTGACTACCGAGCTTCAAGAGATTTATTGCCTTCTTGTTCTGTAATAATAAGATAGTGTGTTTTTAGATTCTAAGTTCTCATTATACATAATATATTGGAGCCGCTGATAACGCCTCCACTTTCCGAAAGGGAACTCCCGATGAAAGACGATAATCGAACATTTCCTTTACGATATAAAGCTAAATGTTTCTACAGATTTGTTCTACTTAATGGATATTCAAAATGTAAGATAAGCATTGCCTAATGCGTTTCACATTAGTTCAAATATATTTCTTTGTTTATCTAAAGCAGTACTTTTCCCAATTTTTTAAATTAAAAATCCATTCGACTCCATCGTTTTGTTCGTTGAGGCCGTAAAGAAGTACAACGAGGTACCTAATACGATACGAGCCGAACAATGCCGAGCCCGTATCGAGGTGTCGCCCCATTCCGCAAAAGGCCTTACAAAGGTGAACCGTACCCCACTCTCCCCCACTATATATCAAGATCCCTATCTGAGATTTACGGAGCGCGTTGTGACCGCGATTGTATCTCCCAGATTAATGCGCAAGAGTGTCGCACTGTCCTAACAGCTTGTAGGTAACATTACCTCTCGTTTGTTTCTACAATTTATTTACTGTTCTGTTGATATAGAATTTCGATTTTCCAAGATAACGTGGCCGTGTTTAATTATCCATTACAGTTATTAACTACCTAGTTATTTATATTATATACTCACGAATACATTGGTTTATATACCTACATGTCTGCTGCTGGCAGTATGAAGGTCAAAAGTAATTAACCAGATAGTAGTTAAGTAAGTATAAACTTGACTTGATCATCCAGATCAATATTTATTTTTTGTTTGATAACTAAAGTATTATTGTAGCTTAATTAGTACAAATATTGGTAAAGAAACTTAACAACTCTTAAAATATACTGGAAATTATTTTATTCATGGATTAAGATACGTCTGTACTTAAAACTATCTTTTGATATTTGAAAGTGTTAAATAATGTCAAAGATACCTCACAACAGTCACAACTTTATGAAGTTAGAATGTCTTTAAATCACATAAGGTTCTTGAATCGTTTATAAAGGAATGTTCGGAGGCATAATCGTAGTTTACATCTGTTTTCCATAACCGTACATGCTTAGTGGCATGAAATGTCAGTAAATCACCTCCGGGCATGTCGCCCGGCTTCCTCGTACGTGTGTAATGCGCTACTCTGGTCAGCGAGCCAATTTGTTTTTATTGAGACTACCCCCGAGTTATGCAAACTGGTCGGAAACGCTGAGCCCGCTGTAAACAAACTTAAACGCGACCATTATAGCCTGAACTCTTCGCAAGTTCAACATATTACAAATTCGGGGGCGCAAGCCGGTTCTACATTAGTTGGTACTGGTGGCCAGGTCTACCTTTAATCTCGAAGCAAATGTTTTCACAAGCGTCTGCGTTTGGCCTCCGAGGCCGCGGTCAGACGTGTGTAAACAATACTCAAAGTTAATAGAGATATAAATTGTACGCATTCCATTTAATCCCTTTGAGAGCAATCGACGCCTATATCGTTGCGAAACGTCGTGTTATCGGTCGAACCAGACACGTTACGTTCACACTTCACCGCTCCTTGTGGACTTTTGGCGTAGTCCCTTTATGTAGGTATACGAAACGTCAGATCAAATTCTCCGGGTACACCCAAACGGATCCTAAACCAACGTCTTTATATAAATCCATCGAGAAATTTCGTCGCAACGCCATACGTTCTGATGATAATTTCAGTTTTGAAGTAGGTAATAAACTGTCTAGATCGTAACATTAGCTTTAGTTCGTACCTCAATATCGACTCATAGCAGACGAATAAAATATATAGTAGTAGCGAACTGGCAGACGACATCGTATCAATATTAGCATAACGTAGTTGGCATAAACGGAGCAAAGTAGAGCTTTCAGAAAGTTCGACGGACCGTTGAACAATGCCTCCGCTCACATTCTTGTAGCTATTGAGTCACGCTTTCGAACACTAGGTACTAATAACATGCTGTATATAACGCCACGTCTAACTGTGACTAACATTGTAAGCCCTGTAAATGATTACCCTTCATATTATTATAAACAAAATCCTGAGTCAATCAGTAATCAGTACGTAGCCGGTATTAAATCTCATGTCATGTATATCCCAGGAAACCCTACCTCTTGAATGTATAAACGTAGGTAAATACCTAATTACCAGTAGTTTTTAATACTGTCAGTATATAAGGACTAGCAAAACAGAATTTAACATTCAACTAACTTACCAGTGGACTTCATGGAATTGAAATATGCCAATTAAAAATGACTGCTTAAGAATTCCAACAAAATGATTCATAATAATAGGTATATCAAGTCAAATAAATAATTTCCTTTCCTTAAATTCGACTCTACTGATTTCTAATGACGGGTACAGAACAACGAAAGAAAGGCGAACGAATGAAAAAAAGTGATGAACTGACGGAGAGCACCAAACCGCGGATTTGGTTTCCGCTTATTGCAAATATTTGTATACTTTTGTATTTATATAGCTTTTTTCAGTTTAAGTAGGTAGTACCAAGTATCTAAGTATAAAAACGGTATGGTAAACGTACCATATTTTTGGGTTAGGCTGAATTTAGGTTTAGATGACACTATGTAATATTATCGTAGAATATTTATTCATATAAATAGGATTTGTCAATCATTACCGCTGATGAACTTCACTCTATTGATAAAATACGGTCTGACTGTGACTGTGTGTACCTACGTACACAGACTCATCGATCTATTATTGTTCGTCTTCATTCGTATGATGTGTACCTGTCATAACAGCACCGCAATCTTGGCAGTATAACATACGAGGAATATGGATCATTGATATTCACTATTCATTGCGTACAATCAATGCATATTAATTGAATAAAGCTTCCAATTGTTCTATGGTAAGGAAATATGAGTGAACAAACGAGTACATTTACATGACCATTAAATAAGCGTAGCTGTTCCCAGTGTAACGGATAGGTACCTATAGATGAGTCATTTCGGTTTGTTCCGCAATATCTCTACCAAGTTTCACCTCCCGCAAAAGGTTCCATATTCAGTTCACTTCTCTTTCACCCTTGTTTCACCACACCAATTCTTTTAATGATTCATGTACCTAATTATTTATTATTTTATTCCTGTTTTTATTTATTCATAGAGTTAATGTTGTACATCTATTTAATGATTTAAAACATTGTGATGCTCATAATGAAATTCAGACATTCACCCTAACTGAAATTGAACTTTAAACCACACTCGTCAAACTTTATTTGATCAAATGTTTGACGTGTTCCGACCAACGTCGTACGTTTACTATCCATGGTACACGGTCTCAGTTGGCACACGTGACTGTTGAACAGATTAACAAACACTATGCAATTATATTATACAATCTCGTGGTTCAGTCGTGGGGGGCCAGCAGATAAACTGCGTCGTGGTCTATGCCTCACGATCGGAATACATCACAACCATCCCAAGTGTTTACTCGTAAATGGCTCTTAGTGATTGTAACTAAAGTAATCAATTCATTTTATTGACAAGCTGAATACTGCAAGTACCTACCCTACAGAACCGATTGCATGTTAAAATGACAATTGTATGTTTAGCGATTTATTACTATCTTCTAATGTCCGCTATGTCTATGTTGAATAATAACGTAGCGCAATACAAAAATATTCAGTAATGTCTATAGAGTTGAATATATAACGTAGCACAATACATAAGTATTTAGTAATTTATGTCAAAAATTACCTAACACTTAAAACATCATAATCAATGATTCTACTTTAAAATTTATAGCCAGATTCACTAGATAATAAGTAAAAAAAGTCTGATAATAGAAACTCATGGCTATAAATAAACTGTACTTATATTCTCCTTTTATCCATAAGGTGATTTATAGTACATAGTAGGTATTAGACAATAAACAGTTTAGACCAATTTCTTTCTAGCATAGTGGCACAACTATGGCTCAGTCAAACATATCGGACGTAAAACTCAGATATCTCTTCTCCCTTATCTTTTATTGAGAATGTATGGAAAATGGATGTATGGAATGTATGAAACAATACAATACACAATACAGAAAGGACATGCAAACAGACGTAAAGACGAGGCCTGTCTAGGCAAGTCTCAGATGTCTGATTCCTGTTTGAAACTTTCGTTCGTTGTGTCTGACTTGCGCATAAGAAAACTTAATTCCGCATTGGTATAGAAGACTTGAATAAAAGTTCTTTGTTTGTAAGAGATTCCCAGAATAATAAATCGCATTTACGAAACATACGCAGATCGATAGGTGGCAATAAAATATCAATTTAATGACAACAGGATACAGATTAAAATTGCAAAACGACTACGTTTTACTTCGTTAAACATTCACTTCATCGAAATATATCTATGGTTGAATACTTTTGTGTAAACTCTGTTCATCACGATAGAATTATAAAATACCTAGAGTGTGAGATATAGCCTGAAAGGCGGGAAATTAAATCGAATCTAATACAACCACAAAGCAATTAAACCACCCAAGATACTATTTGCGGCTTTATCGCTATTCGCTACAAATTGCCGGAGATTTCTTCCAGGCAACCTTACGATGAACAGGGAAATAGTCTTCGATAATGTATCCTAGGGATACGCCACTTCATCGTGGTTGACGGTGAAATGGAATTGAACCGACTAAAACCACACGATGTTCAGTCACGGGAGCCTATTACCAGCCCATAGGTACCCTAGAAAGGTTCCCAGGAACACTGACCAATAATAAGTCGGTAGGTATATCCTAGTGAATGAATCAAGTTATAAAACGAAAATAGAATCTAAAACTTATACGATTTTGCTTGAGACACCATCTCTCACTAGAAATAGATCAGCTTTATAGATGTTTCCGGCTGTAATATTTCACTAAAACTGTGTTTGACCTATTTCGTATTTATATAATGATGTTTTCTAAAAGCCAAAATAAAAAATAAAATTCCATTTCCACATTTTTTATATAAATAATGTGCATAAAATTACCAAGAAAATGGTGACATCACTAAACTTATGACTGCGTAGGTACGTGAGCTTGCAGTGTTAATAAAACCATTACTTTTGTTTCCAAGAAGCCGTTGAAAAATGATGACCACGGCAAAGTACATTCGGGACGGCAATGTTCATATAATTTAATAAAACGAGTTTCATTCATAAAGAGTAATAAAAAACTACGCTATGTTTGTTTTTGAAGCTAGAAAAAAATACACTAAGTGGTCTTAAGACATTAGGGTTTCAACAATAATGTTATAAGTCTATTATGCGAAAGGGCAATAGTCTGAAGAGGTAATTTCGAAAGAATCCTAAGTATGTTTCCAATTAAAGAATGTGTATGGACGGAGTGGTTTACGAAGTTAACAGTAATTACCTAGGTAAATATTGTATGGTATTAACATAGAAGTATCTATAAGAAGCATACAAGCGTAAACATTTTTTTAGTAGGTACTTAAGGGGTAGATAAGGTTTTTGCCATCAAATGGGTATTTTTTTAAGACTAACTATTATAACTCTCCAGTGAGTACCATAGAAATCGAAATTATATCTGACTCTACCAAGTTAACTAGTTTACAAGAACCTAAACATGAACGATCGTCATTACCACATTGCCTTGCGAATCTGGATCTAACAATGTTAACTTAAAAACCTATAGAAATCAATAGGTAAAAAAAATTTAAACTTGATTTTCAAACAAACTAATTTTGTATTTACAGCACCAAAACATCCACGATAGGATCGTGGATGATTTACACACACACTCACACGAAACATCAAAATCGGTTCAGTCGATAAAAGGTCTTTAGTGACGTACGTACAGAAAGCTTTCGTACACAAAGATATAGCTAAACCAGACCAGCCAGACACTTTGATTTTAATATTCTTCTCGCGTTCTAAAGCAGGAGAGAGTCACATTTCTTACATACGTATCATCTAATCATATACTAAGGAACATGTGTAACATAGAAATATTACTAATAGAGGATTAATATTCGACATGACGTTATACTAAGTATTCGTATGATTTATAAATTCATCAATAGAATGTCTATGGCGCCTCTGTATTAGGTCTTGTGCACACTGAAGGCATGAGTAAATTTAATTTAATACTTTTTTAACCGACTTAGAGGTTCTCAATTCGGATGTTTTGTACTAATGAAGTGGCCAGTGACTAAATAAGCATACGTTTAACCTGATAGTAGATACCTATGTGTAGCCGTAGAAGGTTTATGAACGCTTACAATACTAAAGGCACGTAAATATATAAAGAAAATAAACGGAAAATAGGTAGGCAAGTGTAACAATTACTTTGTTCAGATTCAGTCCTTGATTCGTATTATGAAATTCTACTTCCTAAATGAACTTACGAACTATGGGACTTAGGTGCCTCTGAAAAAATATATTCCTAACGAGAATTTATATGTGTAAATATTAAATAATATATGTAATATAATATCTAATATTTCACATCTGATGTAATATTTAATATTATGTAATTTAATATTTAATATCTAATACAATTTTGAATATCCGTTAGATTTTCGGTTAAATAATATTTTTTACATATTTCTGTCCATGGCAGGTGGTAGCAAAAGTTATTAAGAATATTATGCACGCGTGTAAATACACATCTTTATATTAGGAATCTAAATTATAAGACATTAATATGTATCAAACTACAAGGTAGAGGTGTGTTTGGATTAATTTGAATTTATTAAAATAACCCAATCAAGACCTACTTGCTTAATCATTTTAAGATAAATAAGTTATTTACCAGGTGTTAAATATTATGCATTCAATTCGTTAGTTCAATATTTTGGTATTATATCTGCGTACTTGATAAAAGTAAATACGAAACATCTGCCTCAATACCACACATCTACCTGCACTATTCGGTTATATCTATTAGTAGATTTAGTAGAATGTTTGGAGAGCTATAGCAATTTTGGTATACTTTGGAAGTTATAAATTAAAAAATAAAATCACTACCTAAGTCCAAGATTCTAGCTGTATCCTAGGTACTACATTATTTAGAAATTCGAAGACAATTCTCACTCAGACGAGTGGACTCAACTCAGGTTTATGCCTATAGATGTATGCACGATGGATATATCATAAGATCGCTAGTCGCGCTATCAGGGCTGTAGAAACTAGCCTAGCTGGATATGCACGTCTCATTTGATTTGTTTCAATGGATTTCATGTAGGTATATCCCTGTGGTGACGAAGAAAGAATACAAGTATCACCAGGCCATGTCATCCGAAGGGTATCGTAAAAGTCTACTAATGGCAAAATACACAGACGATATCACTGCCAGAGAAGGAAAACTCGAAATAGGTAAAACCTTGTACCAACCCGTCTGGCCAGCGTGGAAACAGTAGGCCAAAGCCTTCTACATTGGGTGAGGCCTATGTCCAGCAGTGGACTGCAATAGGCAAATTGACTGATTTACTAGCTACTGCTAAATATAGGTAATAGGTAGCTACCTATTACCTATATTTAGCACAAATCTTGCCTGAGAAAACTAAATTCTAAGTAACAATTTATTTAAATTGCGTATGTCGTAAGTGGCGTTAAAGCACTAAAGGCTGCGATTTAATTACAGTCAAGAAGTGTTTAACTAATCATATGTCTACATACCCACTAAGAGTTGATTAAGAAACAAACATTAATATATACCTGAATACTCATTATCACGCCAATACTTAAGCAAATAAAGGGCCGAATAGAGTCTGCGTAAACTGATAAGTATTTTCGGATGCTAGTCTCGACTGAATATTAATAGTTTAAAAAAAACCTGCTATTTTGACTGGCAGGTAGAGTCACTAGGATTTCCAGAGATTATCCAAATATTATAGATGCGCAAGTAACTTTGCATGTCTGTCTTTCTGTCTGTCTGTCCGTCTGTCTGCCTATCCGTCTGTCTGTCTGTCTGTCTGTCTGTCTGTATGTGTGTTTGTTAGGCTTTCACACCTAAAGTAATGAATCGATTGTGAAGAAATTTGGTATAGATATAGATTAGACCTTGGGGAAAGACATAAGCTATGTTTGGTCGGGATAACCGATATCCACGCGGGCGTAGCCGTGGGCAACTGCTAGTATTCTTCGTAATATAAGAACGGAATCCCTCTGAATTGAGAGACTGAACTAGCCGAGTGACAGACTCTTTCTAAACAAGTAATTTGCCTACATTCTTTGATAAGACAGCATCAACGTCACATTCTTTCAAAAACTGACATATTTATTTAAAGACGCAGAGAAGAGAATCCTCCAACCCATCTTGGTCCTGTCCACCACTTGGTAACTCGAAACCTTCAAAAGTAGAGCAAACTTTACTCCCCTCTGGAGAAGCACACGTAAGCACCGTCTCCGTTGACCCGTTAATCCATTGATAGGCTGACATAATAACAGATACTATCAGAACTTGGGTAGTAAGGGATTTACTTCCTTGCAACTCCGTAAAGCTTCACATTTAGATCATTAGGTATAGTGCACAGGATATAGTAATGTCAGACTTAACCCGCCATTTTTGAGCTAAATTGTAGACCAAGCGAAACTATCCACCTCATGTGGTGTCTGTTGTAAAAGTTTTCTTTCTAGCAGTCCCTGAAAATTCCTAGTCAGAAGAAAGGCATGGTAGAATATGGTGGCTTATAATTAATTCAATCAATCAATTAGCCTACTGCAGTCCACTGTTGGACATAGGCCTCTGCCAATGTGAGTCACGTAAGATAATAAAAAATTAGATACCTAACCAGAAATCTGACCGTAACCTCACCAGATCGTTCCAAAAATCAAATATCTTTCTTGTAATTCACAAATTAACATCAAAATCACTTCAGCTTTAACATTTGCAACCAGATTCGTAAGACAATAGGTAAAAATTAAAAGATACGAATAGTTTGCTCTCTATGTGCAGATGGATCAATGACATTCTACAACTAAAAGGTCAACAAACTCTAGTTTTCATTACCAAAAATAATCGGTTACGCAATGTAGAACATCAACAATACAGCCTTGGAGACATAATGTGTGCGCATGTGCACACTCAATTGTCTCGTGCGTTTAATGAATAGGCATTTGTTGGCGTGAGTAACCGTCGACTTATTGTACACGACTTTCAGCGGGGAATGAACTTGAAATCCTAGTAATATTATAAATACGAAAGTTTCTGAAGATGTTTGTTACTCAAAATTGTGCTCAAACGAGTCTATAGATGGGTGAAATTTGATACAGGGATAGTTTGTAGTCTAGAATAACACATACCCACTTTATATCCCTGGAAGAGGTTTAAGTGGATTGCATGACCAAGATTATAATTCCACGAGGGTGGAGCCGCAGGTGAGTTTAATAAATAAATGACTTAAAAATACGAAAGTTCATGACCTGTGATACCCAAGTATAAACGAACAATCGCTATCAGTGTACGCTTAAAATATTTCAAAATAGTTAGCTTTACCTAAAAAAATAAAAAAAAAATTGCGTCTGTACCTGGTGTAATACAAGATCATAAACTGTCTTTATTACATCATACATACGTATTATGGTCAATAACAGTTTTAACTTAATTGATTAATTAACCAATCACCCCTCCCCCCCCCCTGTGTAGGTATTATAATAAATTACAAAAATAATCCTGTATAAAGTAAACAAGAACAACTTAATAACTCGACGCTCTGTACCATTTAAAGACCATTAAGTACAAAACAAGATACCTCAACATTAAAAAGCATACCTTAAAATATCAGCACAGTAGAGTAAATCCAGCGATAAGCAATATATGGTTGGAATATCTGCAATATGCATGTACAGGGTTAACTTATTTGGCGGCGCGCGCCAGGGACGTGCGTCTACGCATTCGCAATTCTCAACACGACAACGCAACTCGGTGGTCAACTAGACCATTATGGAAATTAATTTCCGTCTCAAATGTTACGGCGCCTCGCCTGCAGTCTGTAAACGTTGTATGTATAATACATGTCTATAAAATTACATTGAATGCAACAAATAAAATTAAATTAGGTACAGTAAAGATTTACGTAAAATACCTACATCGATTACTATAATATCATCTTCTATCTCTAATATCAAAATAATAATAAATCTCATATAAGTTTTAACAAACAGGTTCGCGTGAACAAGATATTAAAACTGCTTGCATAAATCAATCGTGTTTCCTTAACTCTTTTAGTTTTTTAATGAGTTATAAATGCTGCGGTCGTCTTGGCTGAAGCGGCACACAGATGTCGGACCAGCTGTTTCTATGACAGTCACGTTCTGAATCTGACAATGTGTTTGTACTACACTACGCCACGGGCTTGGCTCGTTAAATTTTTATTGCCACAAGGTCGCCACTTTATGGTCAATTCTCAACAGTTATTGTTCGCGGACAAACTTTTTTTACATCACTAGCGTCAATCACTTTATAACGGTAAAGTTACGATTGACAGTGATTAAGCCTTAATTGTTATGACGCTATAAAATTCTTTTATATACCCGAAAGTGTTATGATTATCCATTTTTTAACGCTGATATACTGTTTGTATACCTACCGATGATAAAAATGTTGAAGACGCAATTTCTGACTCGAATAAATGTATTAAGTGAATTTCTCAAGTGATAGATTTATAAATGCAATTGAATATTATGTTCGCAACTCTTTCATGCATGCGAACGAGATAAACGAGCGCAAACGTCATAAGGATTTGTTTATTGTGGTAAGTACAAAGTCGGCCCTTCCAGTTCGGCTGTGAGTACCGTATGATAACAAGCGATGTTTTGACTACGATTTTGGCGATATCGACTTTTGCACAACAGCCGCAAGACGTCCGTAATAAAGCAATTTGCGGGCGTGCCAACAAAACAATGGACCCCTTTCTAAGCATGTTTTAAAAGCTTTCGACGCCGTGATTTAAAACCCTTTGACTTATACCTTATTTGTAAACATCTTGTAAGCACAAAGGATCTCTGTTTACAACAAAAACGAGAACTTGCACAACCCTATTGCCGTGAACCTTTTGTTTAGGTTTTTCTGATAAATTCGCACAAATTGGTGAAAGTTGCCCGTTTGTCGGTATCGGTTTTATGGTTCAGTAAGTCGTCACTACAACATCTTTCATAAAGTAAGAGATATATTGAGATACATAAACTAATGCACTTTTGTTATTTTGTAAGCAAAAATGCAATTTATTGGCAAACACGCTTTGTAAGACGAACGCGTTTGAAGGAGCAGCATTCCATGAACTATAAATTTATTAACGTTGTAGGTACTTAAAGACAGATTTTATGTTCTACTGTACTGTGCATAGTTTGTTGATTCAGCTCTTAAGACGAATAACAGCTGAGAGATTGGTTCTATAGGTACATATTAAGAGAAAATAACACAACAAAAACCAGGTAGGTATGATTATGAAGACTAACTAAAGCCTAACTCTTACGCGCATGTGCGGAACCTTTAACGTTTTAAGACAGATCTTCTTGACATTTCGTATACCTTAATGGTCAGTTCATAATATTGACCCTTTGTTGTTTTGAGAAAGTTTGTTTATTGTGAATCCTTTAAACCCTTTTCGTCACTTTTTGCAAAAAGAACAATAGATTCGCAATTGTTAGGACGCACAATTGTAAAAAATCAACAATGATTTAAAGAAATTTTAGCAAAACAGTTGGAATAAAAACGTGATACATGATACCAAAGACAGGTAGCGTTTTACCTTTTAACAATAGCCTTATAGCTATTAATATGTAGGTACATTCTTTAAAAAATAAAACAACTTAAGATTGAAACAGTCAGTCAACTTTAGAATTTCTGAGCAAACAAAAAAGGTAGGTACAAAAACCTTGTTTTTAACCGAAAAGGTTGGTTGATTGCAATAATTCCACAAAGCGATTTTAAATGAATAATTGCAAAATAAGTTTACGATAGCCTTTTTCAATCTAAAGCTTCACACACAGGCGACCACAGCGCTGCCAGACACATTCATGGCAGTTTCTTTTTTAGAAATATCTGGCCAATACTATATAATATGTATTTTTAGCAATAATGACTCATTAACCAGTGAATAATGCCGCCTAATCCTTGATGATAAATGTGGATACAAAATAGCGCACTTGTGGAAAGGGCTGTAGACTCAGACTGAGTGATGATTAGGACACACTTAGCCATCTGACTACACATTTGGTGAAATTGCATGTTTATTCATACCTATTATGTGCTTTAGAAACGTAAAAACAAAAGAACTTAGTTTAGTTATTGTACAAAAATCTGACAATGTTAGCATTAACCGACGTAAATTAGGCATTGTACACAGTAATTACTTATTTCTTTAGTTAATTATACTTAACTGTGTAAATCCTAAATAATAAAATAGACAAGGCTTCTATATTACAGATATTAAACTTGTAAAAAATAAATAGGGGGAAAAAGAACACATTTTTTACAGAAAACTTTCCAATAGCCAAATTTCAAAACAATAAATTTCCAACATATTGCAGCAATGGTTTGTTATTCACATGATGTTTCAAAAGTTCCGCCATTTCGGCCCATAAATTCGAAAATTAAGGATTCTGAGACATGCAGTGCATTGCGTTGTTCAGTCGCATGTGTGTTTAGTTTCTTAAACTAAATATACTTAAAACTAAAAGAAAATAAATTTGAAACGATAAATACCATTGAACTCACCGCAGACCACCCGATCGAAGGGGCTCATCCAATCTGGAAATGGAAAATCTATTATCAATCGTATTGAAAGTTCTTTGTTTCGGCCAAGTAGCATGCATAACATTTAAAGCCTACTAATGCATTAAAAACACTGAAAGAAATAAATACAGTACGTTTCATATCTACTGAATTGTTTCTGAAATAGGTACCTTTTTAATTGCTTAATTTTGAAGACTTGAGTTTCGCTTCTTTGTTTAAAAAAATATGATAATTAAATACGTATGAAAAAATTGTCTGCCTACAAAGTTATTTATTATTTATTGTTTACATTATCATATTTATTATAAGCTGTAATTTTGTAATTTTTGCTTTATAAAATTATTTTTGCTATATTTTTTGTTTTGAAAATAAGTAACAGGTAAATAGATAGAACATATTATAATCTTGTACTTTGTCTCAAAGTACACATTTCAGTTCTAAACCTATCTTGTACCTATACTTATATAAAATATAGATAAGTAGGTACCTAAGTAGTAAATAGGTACATAAATTACAATAGGTAGATTAAAAGTATCTATATTAAACTAATGAGGGCTACCTATACTTTGTACGAAGAGGAATAAAATAGTTTTAGTTACTTTTATTTTGTTTAATTAAAAGCATTAACGGAATGTATAAAAGGAATTAGTCACCGAAAATTCCTTTTTTGTATTCCTTATCGCTTCAAGCTAATACCAAGTCGTACTATAAGAACGAGAAAATATTTACGAAAGCTAATTTATGTTAATTAGGGAAGTTTTTTTTAGACTATCACTCTGACTATTCTCTTAGTAGGTACCTACTGAACGTCCAATTTAATATCTTTAGTATTACAAAAACGACGACGTAAATCCGTTTAAATTGCCCACTTTACAGAAAATAACGGGACATTTATCAAGAAGTGACTTTCCACATCCACAATTATTTACAATTAGTGTAAATAGTACAATTACATAGATCGACTACAGTCGTAAAATGTTTCGACTTGATAAATAGATTCACAGGCGCAGCATGTGAATCTAACAACCGCAGGAAAACAATCAAACAATTAGACTTTATCTTCAATCTAAATTGCTAGTAAAACATTTTAATTGTATTTTATCAATTGAAGCTTTACTTACAATGAGATTATTTTTAGGGACACCGCACAGATGCAATAGTATTGACAATAAAATTTATAGGTGCTCCGTGCTACTATTAATATAGTGCGTAGATAGCCTGTTACACAATATTTTTAACAGTTAGATATGTAGGTATGTATATATTTTATTGTCAATATTTTTCAGTGTGTGCGATTGACCTTAGGGATACTGCATTTATATAATAAGTAGTGGGACAAAGAGAAAATACGAGTAAGTATATTGTGATAAGTAAGCAGGTACGATAACAAAATAATTGTTTTGTAAATTTTGTATTACGATAAGTTCAATAACGTTGAATTGGGTATAATTACGAATAGGGTTTTAAGAGGTTTTACTTAATATGTATATCAATGACAACAGCTGATTATTTTAGAAAAGGTATTCAATAAGGATTACCGTACATTAATTGCAAAAGAAATATGTTTTAAGTATCTTTTGTTATCATCAATGTATTGATCAAGTGTTCAAAATGGAGACTAAAAGAAATCTTTTTATATGAACAGTTCGCGTTGTAATATCAAAAAATATATTATTTGGAAAGATGCAAACGATTCTTTTTCTAAAAAATGGGAAACAATATTCTAAAATAAAGTTAATTGATACACTACTACACCTTGAATATATTTTATTAAAATGTATTAATTATATACCTACATAATATATATGTATATTTTTTTATATATTATAATATAGTACCAAATTAATTATTATATAAAAATAGTAAAAATTAAAATGTATAAAAGGTATCGATTCAGTAACTGGTGATTCATTTTCTTATGGATGCTAGTAATTAATAAAAGGTGGCATAATAAAATGCCAATAGTAGGGAGGTATGTACCAATGAATGCACGCATAAAATGCTTCACAACTACAGACGAAGGAATTTTTGAATTCGCAATATTCAAAATAAAACGTGCTATTTAATTATCTATGATCAAACGCTAAGAAAACGTCCGTACGTGTGATTCACAAAAAAAGTAATTTACAATTTCAAACGTCAATTATATCTGAAAGACTCACAGAAAATTTACTTTATTATTAGATAAAATGTGTTAACGAAGGAAAAAAAATGATTTTAAATATGAAAACGGAAGCACTGCGAGAATTTAATATAATCTGTGACATTTATTCGTCAAAGATAATAATGTTAATGATTTTAACTTTTCTTAAAATACATTATTCCGTTTTTATTATTTTATTCGTGAAACAAAATAAATAGCAACTCGTTTGTTGCACAACGTTTAAATCAGAGCCATGTTTTTACATAAGTACTTATCTACAAAAAAATTACAATTGATAAGACTTTTGACTTAAACACAAGTAAGATGCTTACCTACTGCATTTTAAAAGTCACACTTGTTTGTAAAATGACAATAATTTAGTTCATTACTTTTAAATTTATTGACAATTAAGATGTCTATAGGTACTTAGTATTTAGAGCATTTTATGAAACGACGTTATACTCGTATTTTCTATCGCGTAATTTATTTTTTCTGAACGTGATGTAACCTTTACATACCTACCTAACCTACGGTTATTTATTATGAATAGTGAGGCATAATATCTTTGAAAAAAGGTAACAGCATTTTTAATAGGATGACTATGCCATTAACATTTTCTGGCATTCAATCAAGATAAAAATGGTTCATAAACAACTAAATTCGAGAAAAAATGGTTTTGTGATTTTTTTTTTCTCTATGTCTATCCATATTATGACTAATGCGTTCAGCAAATAAACTTAAATCCAATTAAAAACACATTTCAGCTACTCTGTTTCTTTAGCAATGTTTTTATATCAACGAGTTATACCGATCGGAAACATTTAATGTCTCGATTGAGTGCAATCATTAATTAAACGCCAAATGCATACAAAAATATATTGATCCTCAAAAATTCACAACTCGTTCGGGTCGATAACAACGAAATTTCGATCGGGAATTAAAAAATCGGCTGAGAAACTTTTCCACGCCAACGTAACCCTAAAATGAAAAAGGTTACGAGTTCCGTATCAGTTCCATATTTCATTCAGGTAAGATAATGCTGTTACGTTCAACATATCTACCTATGGGTTTTTTAATTTTTAACATTTTTTTATGCTGCAACAATGTAAGTAGAGGTCGTAAATATGCAAAACTGAAACAGGATACCTACTTAAAATTTTTAATCTGAATACACAATCATATAATAATATTATCACTACTTTAAAACCTAACAATGCAGTTTTAATAATTTAATTAATAGCGTGTTACAAATAGCAATCAATAGTCAAAAGGGCTTTTTGATGGCATGTGGGTCCCGATTGCACACGCTGCGCTACGATTGGTTGCGGTGGCCGGCCATATTTGTTCGGCGCATGCGCTGTGAGCGCTGCACACATGTGACTGGCGCTCTCCGTTTCCGCGGTAGATACACAATGTTTACCGTCTATTTTGAGTTTTACTCAAATTTTGAAATACATACTTAGCTTGCGCTATGAAGATTCGTATTTAAAAAATACTTAGTTGTTTGGGATATTTTATTAGTTGTATAGAATGTTTAAATACATAACCAACACAGATATATAAAAATACTAGCTGACCCCGCGAACTTCGTACCTCCTAATAGTCAAAAAGTGATAAATGAAGAACCGCTCGACCGATTTTATGCAAACTTCACATAAACCATCCACTAAATAGTCCGAACAAAGCCTAAACATTTGGTTTGGATAGGTGAGCCCTTTTTAGGGTTCCGTAGCCAAATGGCATTTTTGGCAATTTTTTTTTTCATCAAGCCCATACGTGTGGGGTATCTATAGATAGGTCTTTGAAAATGATATTGAAGTTTCTAACACACTTCCAAAGTGGAAAAATCTGTGTCCCCCCCCCCTCTAACTTCTAAAATAAGAGAATGATAAATCTAAAAAAAATATATGATGTAAATTGTCATGCAAACTACCACTAAAAATTGGTTCGAATGAGATCTAGTCAGTAGTTTTTTTTTAATACGTCATAAACCGCAATTTTCGCCTTTGCTACTACGGAACCCTTCATGGGCGAGTCCGACTCGCACTTGGCCGATTTTATTTGAGTTATAAAATTACAATGAAAAGTGGCATTGATTTTATATATGTATATAGGTAGATTTAGATTGATATTTCTAAGTCCCTGTCGTTTTGATTGATTGGAATCTTTGACGTTCTAATTTTTATCTATAAAATCTGAGTAGGTATCTACGAAACGAAACGGAAAAATGGCTATTTATACCTATTTCTTAACTCCCTATTTGAAGTTTTAGATATTTATATTATTAGTACCTATTCGTAGTCATCTTCCTATAGCTATATTAATATCAAATACATTTTATATCTGATATACCTACCTAATATCAGATATTTACTCTACCTAAGCTTTTCACGATTATTTTGAACACTAACTATAGTATCATTTATACCTATGTGCAATGCCGTAGTAGATGAAAAAACGTTCAATAGTAGGTATTAAAGTTCATTCAAACTGAGATTAGAGTAGAGTGGTGCTTGAATATACAATGTTGTTACACTGTCAAATTGTTGTAGAATATAAGCATGTTACGACGAATAACTGTCGGCTACCAACAAATCCGCCATTTTAATGTAGTGTGCGCGCATTCAAGCACCTGCCACGTTATTTTTGTCATCCCGAGACGAATTTTCACCTCCATCAGCTAAGACATTTATATACGCCAACATTACCGACAAATCACGAAAATAGTCCATTCCTAAACAAAAACAAGATGATTATAGACCATTTTACATAATTTTTGGTGATGTATGATACTGTTATGACTCTACATTGACTTTGATAAGTATTTTTTAGCATGACAACTGTAGTTTTGCGTTAGTGAAATATGTCTAACCGTCGATTGTGTTCTAAATACGTAATCACGTTCTTGTTATCTTCGTTGCGGTTTTGAAAATTATTGTTTGAGCTGTTTGATTTTTTTTTTGAGTACAATATTAAAACATTTGAGTATGTATATTTATTGTTCATATCTTCATAACTCGTCATATTTCAGGCAATTTACACAAAGCCATAATGACTTATATTTTTCTCATGAACCATTTGAGCATTTGTATAAACTGTATGAAAATCCTTTAGGTTCTTTTAGAGTTTACCGCGATCAGACAAACAGACGCTGCGGGGGTCTTTATTTTATACTGCACTACGTGTTATAAATAGATATATTTATGTATAAAAATACTCAGATCTGAATACTTTTACTTGAAAAAAGTGTTATAACAACCATTGTTTTTTGATTTAACATATTTTATTATTAATATTTTATACCTACAATAAAATAAATTAATCTAACGTCTGCCTAATTATACCTACAGTAACTGGTATTAATAGCTCTTAAACATGTGCTGTTTTAGAAATAAACTGGTATTCTTATTAATTTTAAGCCTCTATTAAAGAGACTTATGTATTAAAAATGATAATAACATTATGTTAAAATAGAATAAATCTATCACTCCAAAGCCAAATCTGTAGCTATGACTGGTAAAAGCGGACCCCAGACTCCGAGCTGAAAGCTTCGGATGCGACTGGGAATTAACGCTAGGAGGAAGGAAGGAGAATAAATCTATCACCCACTTGCTTCCAAATTATATAGACCGGTAACTATGACAAGAAAATGATAAAACTGTGATTTAAACAATTAATAAACAAGGGCTTTTTATATTTTTTTACTGTAAATTTAACAATAAATAAATATTAATTGCTTCAATAATACCTATTTCTAGGAAAAACGGCAACCTAAACCTCCAGCAATATATTCTCTAACCTAACAAAACCTATGACATGATATTTGAATGTGACATTCATTAAAGAACATAATTAGTATTTAAATTAACAGGTATAATAACGAATACAATATATCTATTTAATATAAATCTATCACTTCCTATTTTTTATATAAAATAACATGTTAAATTATTTATTGTTCACCTTGTAGGAAGGCAGGTAGGTAGGTATGTTCATTAGGTAATTACCAGACAAATTAATTTTCGTTTTTCTTTTAGATTATCTAGATCTAGATATTATATATAATATTCTTCTTTGAATCAAACCTTTTTTTTTAGTTAATTATAATTTACATTTTTTTTCCTTATCTATTTACTTTCGTACCTACCTAATTATATTAGCTAAGCTAATTATAGCGGAGCCCGTTTGCATTTAAAAAACCTTCTATTGGTAGGCAGGTATCTAACTAACAGTTCTAGGTAGGTATATAACTAATAATAATTGTATAAGTAGGTACTTTTTTAAAATAATTAGGTACTTGTTGTATGTCATTATTATTTTTTCAGAGCAAATTTAGAACTAATCGCTAAAGGAAAAAATGTTTTCGCATATAGAGCAATTTTCTGCGATAGAGTTTTTTGGCACTATATGGATTTAACCGTACCTAATTAAGTGCTAATTAGGTGTTGAATACGTAGATATAGTGCTCTGTAATCGTCTAAAGACTCGTTGTAACGAAGTCACATTTTTACTTACTGAATAAGTACCTAATTATGAAACTTTTCAAGCGTGTTTACTTTATCAGCTGAATATATTCTGCATTCTTTTTTTTTTAATTTAGGAAATAACTAAAACTTTTTAAATTTTGACCTGAATTACTAGTAGTATTATAAAATTCTTCTATAAAATTATACCTATTAGGTATTATACCGGTTAATATCACTAGATATATTTATTATCTACATAATTTAATGATGTTATAGATAGCTAGTAAAAATTAATTTTCAATTTATTTAATGTGTTGTGTATTAATAATGTTTGGTTCAATAAGATAAGTAAGTAGTTTTATTGCACGGAAGAGTGATTGTTAGATAATAAAACGACGAATAAAAATAATCGTGCTATTGTATGCAAAACGTACAGGCACTTTAACTCTGTAATGGCTCGCCTTTTTCGAGTACTAAGTGGACCTCACAGGCGTTACTATCTATGTTTGTGCACTCAATTCGATCTGACCTAGATTTAAAGAACTCAGACTAATTTTATTAGTTTCTTCTTTACGATCATCTCAGTAATTTAAATTTTAAATTTTTTAGACCCGTTAAATATGTTAGTATCTGCCCACGTTTGTTTTCTAGGTACATACTAGGTATGTAGGTAATTTGTTAATTGGATTTCTATTCTTTATATCTCATTAACAATACCTAATCAAGTTTTTAGGCTTAAGAACCGGAACAAATTTAATTATTAAAATCATGACATTTAATTTAAATTTACGATTCCAATGGGTCAAATGTTAAAAATTTAATTTTAATGCTTTATTTGATTTTGAAACTCGTACCTACCTATTCAATAAATTTTATGATAAAATTTAATTATCAATATAAAAATTTAAAAGTTAGGTATCAATTTAAATAATAAAATAATTTTGGAAGTAATAAAGTACCTATTTGCTGTCAACGCCTAGGTACCTATTATTGTATTAGGTAATTCCAGAGTAAATTATATTAGGTACATAATGAATTTACCAAATATTTATATAATTATAATGTTAATAATTATTAATTATGTGTATCATTAATATTTGGCATAATGTCGTCCCGCCCATGTGCCGTCGGCAGATGGGGCGGGCCGAGCGACGGCGGCCGATGGCGACCCGAACTCACCCGACGTTCGCGTTACATTTACGACCTCTACTCTTTGTTTTATTACCTGTTTATACCAAAACACCCTTAAACTTTCTTTAATTACCTTATTTAAATTCAATGTCCACGTAAAATTATTGCACATTAAACGATTAAAAGTATTCGGCTTAAGTCTTACCGTCTTGCTGTTATGTACAAGTAGGTACTCGTTACGATTTATTGCCAATAAAAATATTAATGGCTCATTTTATTGTATAAATATTGCAGTATTTAAAATATATGGCTATTAAAATACTGATGTAATCATAATATAAGTATGTTATAGATTGATTAGGCACCATATGTAGATAAGTTTTTCTAATTAGAATTTGTATCTACCAGATGTTTTGTTTTGTTTTTACCTAATTTTATTATGTAATACTCATCTACATAAGTGTTTAACGCTGAAAAAGGACGAAAATTAGATTATATGGCTCTATAAATATATTTTAATATCTAGTAATAAAGCAATTCTAAAAACAGCAACGATATGTCTATTAGGTATTAGATACCTAGGTATAATAATATTCATACACAAAACGAATACAACAATGCAATAATAAAAATATCTAATTATATCTGAAGCATGTAGGTAATAATTAGACAACATTTCTTTACAATATCTAATAGGAGACGATATTGAAATGACTATTTACGTTTTAGAAGCAAAACAAAACTAATTCGATCAAATTTATTTCAGGTAATGGCGACTATTTCGTAAACTCAAACCATGCAGTGAAGAAGTAAAAAATTTACCAGTGATGGACATCCAAGGGTATCGCGGTATATCTGGCAGAGGCTGGGCTGATGGCTGCGAGCAAGCCGCTCCCATGGCGTCCACAGTGGCGGCGGAGGCAGCCGAAGCTGCGGAAGCAGCTGCCTGGTGGTAAAACTGTGCTGCGGCCGCCATACTGGCCGAAGCAGCTGACACCGCTGCACCTCCATTGTGCTGACCCAGCGCGTAATTCACCATTGGATCACCGCTCACCGCTGTCGGGTAACGGCAACTCTTGTCGTCTGCCGCCGAGAGGCCTCCACCGGCAGAGAACGGCACGGAACCCGCAAACTGCTGGTGGTGCGACACGTAAGGATACATCCTCGCCGGCGCGCCCGGGGACGCCGAGGACGAGGACGATGAACGCTGCGGGCTGCCAGCGCCCGGCGACCCTGCCCCCAGCGCTGCCGCTCCCAGCCCGCCTGACAGTGAACTTGACAGCGACGTCGACAGCGACGACGACAGAGAAGATGACAGCGACGCCTCTATAGGCGACGCCCCAGCACCCGCGAACAAATTCTGGTGGTGGAACTGCTGGTGGTACTTCGGGAGCATGCTATCGATGATGAACTTGGAACTCATCGCTCGGCGGCGACGCGGCGCGCGACGATCGCCTCGCGGGAGATGCGTTTATCGCCGGCGATTCGGATCGATTCTCGCGCGTGCACCTCTACTATGGCCGCGGATCGTTTATGACCCGCGTATGAGGCTCTACGACTCCGAATTCCCCGTCGTGGCGAGCGTTACCGCTGCCGCGCGCCGCGCTCGAGACGGCGAAACGTACCACGTGCGTGAGAGCGAGAGGCAATGATAAACGGAGGCGACCTACCGGAACCCTCTCCGTCTCATTAATTCCTACCTGCGTGGCTTATATTAGAAAGAGATAAAAGCTATTCGCTAACGACCATTCTGACGGCCATTGTTCGTAATGGCGCCGGGCCCCGCGCACCCCCGCACCGACCTCGTCTACACCAATAGTGATCCGGTGCAGAACATTCACCGCCAATCACAAACCATTCTGGCACTTCTAGCTGTCAAAATGAATGGCTTTAAACAGAATTGCAACATTGCTTTTAATGTTAAAACAATTTTTTGTCATTATTTTGTAATTTATAAAATCTTATTGTTTATGTTGTCATTAACAAAATTTAAATGATATTCACAACTTTCTGTATATATTTTTATTTTTTTAACATGTATTGTTACACATAAAACAGGTAAACGCTGAAGTAATTAATGTCGCATAGCAATAATTGAGAATGAAGTCAAACGGCATGGTATAATGTAAATTTTAGTTTTTACAAGGAATCACTATCCCTTTAACGAACGTTTTACTAAATGAGATGTTGATTTTAAGTAGGCATGTCTCTATCTTAATTTTATATTTTTAGTGAATCACTGTCACTGTTATTTTTTAAAGTTTACAAAAATGTGAAATTACAGGCAGTAATAATACCTAGAAACAAGTAGACTTTCTTTCTTAAATCACCTTTATACCTAGAATTAGGTAAGTAAAGAACTATTTAATTTGTGGATACCTACATGATTTCTGTTAATTAGCATCATCGCCTTTTAATATTAATCTAGGTATAAACATGGCAAAAAAATACATCATACGAATTATTAATAAAAAAAAACACACACACTAATGCTTTGAAATTAATTACATTTATACAAATTCGAAATAGTCATAACAATAATGTAAATATAAGAGTTATAAAAAATGTAATTCACCGTCCATAATAAACAAAAAATGTAATAAACGAAGAATTGCTCTAAATTGTGTTACACCGACCACGTGGACGGACGGGTACTATCTGTCTCGTTTCTTTGAATGTGCCTTTCCTTGTCGTACGTTTCATTCATAAACTTCGGTCGTAACTACGTCGAGCACATGTGCAATAATAAACTTTACGACCATTAAAATAAAACCGTTTATTGTCTAAGAGGTTTATTTATTTGTTACACTTTTGAGTGTTAAGCGTGTTTAGTGCATGGTTTTTATAGGCTTAAGTTGCCTTTTCAGCTTTATCAGGTCGGTGGTACGACTGTGAGGCAGTAGAACATTGCATAAGTATAGGTTTTATGTTGTTATTGTGATGTTTTCGCCGTAAACGTATGGAATGCATGATATGGCCAGTTTAATACGTTTATTCTGCGATACAGTAAATATTTTTATTAATTTTTAATAAGGTTAATGACAGTTTAATGTATCGCTTTGTTCGAGGAAATTCTACACACTATTGAATGTTGCATTTTACGTAAAAATATAGTTATAGCAAGTAGATATTGCTCGTAAAGCGTCATGTTTGGGATAAAAAACTATTTCAACTCGTAGTTTCGTAAAATATTATGACTAAAATCATATTTTATAGTCCATGTATAATATCTCATATTAGCAATGTGCTTGGGAGAGTAAAAAAATTGTAAAAAAATATAAATATATTCATGATTTAACTACACGTGTTAATAGTAGCTGGTTTACGCAAAAATTGTAATATATCAGCATATCTTGACTTTTGCGGTAGTGGCTGCCGTCTGACCTCCAACCTCGAGAGAAAACCTGCGCTAAAGCCTACTCCATTAATCTGCAGGTGGTGGCTTGAGGATGAGGGTAACTTAGGTCCTGAAGATATTGGTGGAGAAGTCATACACGCTTCTAGAAAGATAATTTCGACAAAGCAATTCAAAAGAAAATACTTATTTTCTAGCCTGTAGGAGTACTACCTACATGCCCGAAGGAGATAGGCATTAACACCCATATTTCGCCAACTCTGATGTTCGGTCCCACGTACCTAACAAGGGGCCCATTGCGGGCACTTTGTCACATGCTGTATAAATAGTGTCGAATAGAGAACAGCCCTATCCCTTACTCGCCTTCTACGATACTAACGGAAAGAGATGGGGTGGCCCTATTCTACTCCACCGGAAACCAACACGATAATGCAGAAATAGAGTCGTCGAAGTAGGTATTCCTTGTATCTAGTACCCAGTGCATTAGCAGGTTCCTACTAATATATCCAGTGCATTAGTAGGTACCTAGGTACTAATACACAGTATGTACTTATCAACTGTCTAGGAGACAAACAAGCATTAAGACTGAAAAAGATCGAAATCGATTCATGCGTAGATTAGGTATATTGTTATCTTAACTCTCCTGTTATCTTAAATCTTCTCCTCTTAACCTAAAAGTCACGCAGCGGGCTATGGAGCGAGCTATGCTTTGAGTTTCTTTGAAAGATAGAATTCGAAACGAGGTTATCCGACAAAGAACCAAAGTTACCGACATAGCTCGCAGAATAAGCAAGCTGAAGTGGCAGTGGGCTGGCCACATCTGCCGAAGGACTGATGGCCGTTGGAGCAAACGAGTCCTAGAGTGGAGACCGCGCGTAGGAAAACGGAGGGTAGGACACCCCCTAGCCAGATGGACCGACGACCTGCGAAAGGTGGCTGGGACGGACTGGATGCGGAAGGCGGAGGATCGGCAAACGTGGCGCACATTGGGGGAGGCCTATGTCCAGCAGTGGACTGCAGTAGGCTAATTGAATGATTGATGATTGATTATCTTAATTCCTGTAAAGTTCAGAAATGTTCAACAGGGACTCTATGTTGTATGAAATCCAATTGGATGATACAGAGATGTACAGTAATGAACCTGTTATTGTCTGTACTAATACCGTTTTCAGCTCTACTGGTGTATCTATCTCTATAGCTCTACTTCGTCTTCTACTACTTGCCAAGTAGAAAAAAGCTTAAATTACAGTACGTTACAGCTTTTAAGTAGTCCAAGAGCTACAAAGTTTGTTGGTAGAATGACTCTACCTTATCGGAAAACCGTATATCTATCGCTAGTAAAGTCATGTATTCATTCTTGATGCAACTATTTGCACCTTGTATAGGAATAGAGAAGATAAGACTAATTGGAAGAGCTCATCGGAACTATGTTAGAAAAGCTAGAGATGGTTTATTTTATTTAAAATAGTTTAGTACGCTCTCATTTTTAGTCCTATGGCTATATCTGTGAGATAAATAGATATGTTTCTAACAATACTTCAAAAGTTGGGCAAGTGGGGATGTAGGAAGTATTAGTTGAGTACGTAAGGCCAAATACTTTTGATATCTGATGCATTCCTAACATCTATCGTAGATCTATGAAATGAGGTTTTTGAATCAAATTAGAAATTGATCTGAATAGAACTTTTCATTTTCTTGTATGACTGTTCATAGATGAGGTTAGAGAGAAAACTATTTTCAAAGATTTCTTAGTAAAGTCTTTTCCAGCTACGTTTTCAGGTCGCCAGTCCATCTGGGGGTTCGTACCTTTTGTTCACTGACTAGCGACCGCTCTCGATCTTATTGGAGTTTTTTTCCAACAAGAATCCAAGTAAGTGTCTAGCAAGATTTAATGACTAAACATGAAAATAACTACGAAGTGATTTTGTCCAATAAGAATTCAAACAGCTTTAAAAAGAAAAGCAAGCAAGTAAACTCGCACAACTCAACGCAGCATAAGAAGTCTGAAAGGACAATAGAGTCCAATGTTGGTAACTGCACTTATAAGTTTAGTTTGAATGACTCTCTAGTCACCTTTAAACAATTTTACTTGAAAAACGATCTCAAAGTCTTGAACTATTCCCATCTGAAAAATAAAGCCTGTGGATATTGTACCTACATACATTCTCTGGATCTTTAGAACACTTGTGAATGGGAATATCTTTGAGAGTACCTTCATTATTACTTAACCAATGAGGCTGTAGATCTCGTAATCTCATCACAGTAACGTTTTTTGTTGATTTGTGTATATAATGGCCATGCAAGTAGACGTCACGACTACTCAACGCAGCATAAGACATGGTTAGAGAATTCAGTTGGCTGCCTTAAATAAGTATTAGCGCTGTAGTTTTTGGTGAAGTAAAAATCATGGTGGTCCCCATCCCTGCACGTAAGTTTTAAGTGCATTCCATCCCTGTAGGTAAGTGTAAAAATTAAGGTGCATTCCTGTAAGCGTCGTACTTACAAAGTGATTATGAGATGTGGTTACTCTCCATCCAAGAAATATATACATTCAAATAATAGCTCATTTGACTGAATAAGGTCCTATTAGAGGGGCTTGTCCTCTATGAAATAGGGTTGATGAACATATTTAAAAAAAAAAAATGTTGTTTATGCATTTCTGCCTATCCCATGAAAGATTTATACAGGTATTATTATTTACTAGCCTTCCGCCCGCGGCTCCGCCCGCGTGAATCTCGGTTAACGCGACCTTTGCTCATATCTCCGGTTCTACTCAACCGATTGCGATCAAACAAACGTAAGATTTTAAGTCTGAGTAAGCCTTTCTAAAAAAAAAACCGCATCAAAATCCGTCCAGTAGTTTTTGCGTCCATCGCGGACAAACAGACAAACAGACAGGAAATGAAAAAAAAATATTTTCGTGTTCAGTACCTATCGTTAACATAACATAACCCAAGTATTTTTTTTTAAATATCTCCAATGTACAGACACGACCACTTTACAATTATATAATAGTATAGATAGATTATTATTATTATTTTTTATTTATTTATTGTTTGAGTGTGTGAAGGTTTGTACTTACAGTTAGCAACAAAAATAATTTAAAAAAAAACATTTTATTAAACTCTCTACTAAGCTTCAATACGGTTAAAACTAATTTCCTTTGAGCATTACAAAAAAAATAAATGAATTTTATTTTTTATAGTTTACCTTAGAATACTTACTTACCTTTTATAAAGTAGTATCCCGAAGTGTAAAGGATTCTGAAATATTCTGAAAAATATCTCGTAACAATATTCGCAATTGATTGATTAATTTTCGATGCTGACTCTACAAAACAGTACGAATTCGCACTTACATGGAACATGTACGAGTACCAATAAGAGAGGTTCCGTAAAAGGAACGCACGACCGTGGAGCAATCACCCCTCATTTTATAGTGGTATCGATGTACGAGAACCACTATCTTGCAAGCCGCAAAGTCGCCGGTGGGCGGAGCAGCCGTCCATCGTAAAAGTGTTCCAAGTCTTTGGAAAATTTACAACTATCGCAGCGAGATTTAACGAGCAGTTTATAGATCCAACGCTTTTAAATTCGATATAAACTTGCTTTGTCTCAATGAAATCGCCATCAATGTGACAAATGTACCACTTATGATGTTACATGTAATTGTTGTTCATGTTTTATGCTAAGCGGTTGTCTGTTTTTTACGTGCTCCAGTTTACATTATATCATTTTGATCGCGTTCCATTAGTTTCTTTCTGCGGATCGTTTGTGTAACAGTTTACGAGTTAAACTGCACATTTCATGTGTTCAAATGTTTTTTTTTATTTTGCTGTAGTTTAGTTGTAGTTCGTCAGTTGTCAAAACTATCAATTACGCTAGATATCGGTTTTATTGGAGATGTAAATATATTAAGATATCGATTTTTTTTTAATTTGCAACCTAACCCTTCAAGCTAAGCTCCATTGCTTGGGTTAGGAGTGGGTTCATGTCAGTAGTATAATCGTCAGGATTTGAACCTGGGACCTCTTGATCATAAGACTAACTCTTTAACCACTAAGCTAGCAAAGACAATATTATGATAATATTTGATTAAATTTAAATTACCCAGTAAAATTAAATTTTCTTATAATATTATAATTTTGTGCTTACACAATTAATGTAAAAATTATATACTTATAAGTAGGTACGTATGTAAAGGTACTTACCCAAGAAGCAGTCATTGTCACCTGAAACAATAAACAATAGGTAAATTAATATAGAAACACCACTAATCTATTAGCTATCCAGCTGGCTATTCAGTAGCCGGCGTATTATACGATAGAATGATAAATGTATGGGATTTGACGTACATGACAGTCGTCAACGTAGGTATGTCATAAACGTCAAAATACGTGTTACATACGTCAAATCCCATACATTCATCATTCTATTCTACAATACGCCGGCCAACGAATTGCTCCTTGTCAAGTTTAGAATACATTGATGTACCTAAGTAGGTATCCATATCCATACTTCCTTATCCATATCCATACTCCATACTAATATTATAAATACGAAAGTAACTCTGTCTGTCTGTCTGTCTGTCTGTTACGCTTTCACGCCTAAACCACTGAACCGATTTTGATGAAATTTGGTATAGGGGTAGATTACACCTTGAGAAAGGATATAGGCTATGTTTGGTCGCGATAACCGACATCCACGCGGGCGGAGCCGCGGGCGAAAGCTAGTTTACTATAAGACTACATCTCATAAACAAGTTTTGAAAGCTTACGAGCTATATTCGATAGAGTCTGTCGATCATGATTTATATTATATTTTAAAATGGTTCTGCTCGCATTGTTAATAGGAGTCTCGATCACCACTTGTCGAAACCATTTATCATCAATAGGACATCTTTATAAAACCACTCTCCATTATATAATAGCGTGACGTGTTTTAAAACGTATTATATTTTATCTTAGCTATTGCTTTTCGATAAGAGACAATATTACAATATGTTAAAGTTTATTTTTTAATAAGTAAGTTATGAAATTTATGACGTTCTGACAACAGAATCCAGGTGGTAGTAGTATATTACCAAAGGATGTGTTGAAAAAAAAATGGTGCGTTTAAAAAAGAACAGTCCTGAATTGCGTGAACTAACTATAACTAATCTATTTATAGAGAAAGAGATCCGTGTAGCTTAAATAACTTGCGATTATATTACATGATTACATAGATGATGATAGCTGATTATATGTATACATAAAGGTTATAGAATTGTGAACTTAAAAATGCCTGGATTGATTGTGATTTTTTTAGACCATTTACAGAATTCCCAAGCGACTACAATATGGGGATTTTCAAGAAATGCATTAGAAGGTTTCTTCACTGTCGACAGCACGAGTGTGACGCCCCTGGTGTTACATACGTCCATAGGCCACGGTGACCATTTCCCATCGGGTGGGCCGTGTGCTTGTCTGCCAACGTAGTGGTAGATATAAAAAAAATAGCACTAGACTAATCTAACCCTGTGAAGGTTGATAGTGACCCGATTAACAGACACTATCACCCATACGAAACCAAGGTGGAACACTAAATAATAACCTCGATAGATGGTCCGAATTTAGAGGTCGCCATGATATTATACTGTAGATATTATCTGTGTGTAACATGGGCATAATTATGTCAGCTGTATTTGGATAAATATTATTATTTTTATGGTCTATTAACACTTCATCATCATACATAATCAAATAAAAGATACTATTACTTCATTCATCGAATTTCCCTAGTGGGATTTTATTTGCATAGGTAACTACATAACTTCGGTAGGTAATAGGTATTAGTTTCACCTAGTTTGATAGGACTAAAATGTATACTTTTCTTTTTTTTCTACCGATGACAGGACATTTTAGTACTGTCAAACTCGTTTGGTAAAAATAAAGTGCAACTTCGAACTACTATTAAGTATATTGGATTCAGATCGACTAAAATCACACGGTGTTCTATCATGGCAATTCATCACCTGCAGAAACCCTGTGTAACCTGGGAAGGGATTCCATAGTACCTATTCAGGTAAATATTCTAAGCAGACATGCCTAAAAATATATTAGGATTTACCCAATTTCAAAACACTTGCTCAACACTTTTTAGGGTGGTCGTTTCGAGTAAAAGCTCTTATCATCATCAAAAGAAAATTTTTATTGCAAATTTTTATTTTATTATATTGATGGTATACCTACTCAGGCGCGGATCCACTAGGGTGGGCAATATGGGCATGCCCACCACCTTAATAGACCTGTGACGTCACTTTTTTATGGTTTATTGAAAAAAAAAACAAAATTAATCATGAATCACGCGTGATTTGGAACACAGTGTATAGTGCAATAGACGATATACCAGCATTTGTTCACACTGTTACAATATCAGAAATTACACACTATTATTGCGGCTTTTATGTACACCTTTATAAGGAGCACACACAGGTCTGAGGTGCACAGTCAATCAATCAATCAGTTAGTATATTGCAGTCCACTGCTTCTCCGAAAATGCGCCACGTCTGCCGATCCTCCGTCTTCCGCATCCAGTCCATCCAGCACCGTAGGTCATAGCAGGCAGGACGCACTGGTTGAAAACCTTTGAGGCATTGTGGTAGGGGGGAGGAGAAAGCCCGACGTAGTTTGCCAAATGCTGCCCATCCCAGTTGGATCTGGCTATTTCTTTCTCGAAGTTGTTTTTACCGAGCTGGATAACCTGCCCCAGGAGATATATTTTTGAACAACTCTGAGTGTCACCCCTTCGATGGAAACATGTTTGTTGAACCTAATCATGGTGTTGTCCAAGTTTACACCCAGGCCAACTTGTCGAGAAGCTCCATTCAAGCTGTGCAGCATTTCGCCCAGTTGTTCCCACTGGAACAACTGGGCGAAATGCTGCACAGCTTGAGAGGCCCTGTGCCCCTGACTCGAGGAAGCTGACTAGCATTTGCCCCTGCGATTTCTGCACCCTACTCCATAAGGGTCTCATAAGGTTCGACGACGTCTTCGTCATAGTTGCTTAGTCACTACTAAGCAACTATGACGAAGTCGTCGTCGAACCGAAGATGCGAGATGTACTCACCGTGGATGTTGGTACCCCGCCAAAGTCCAATTGCTTAGTCACTACTAAGCAACTATGACGAAGTCGTCGTCGAACCGAAGATGCGAGATGTACTCACCGTGGATGTTGGTACCCCGCCAAAGTCCAATCCAGAGTCTTGAAAATGTCCTCCAATGCGTTGGTGAATAGTTTGGGAGATATAACATCTCCCTATCTCACTCCACGCTGGAGGCTAATGGGTTTCGTCTTCTGGTCTTGGAGCAGGATGGACATTGTGGCAGTGTCATACAAACATCTCAGCATCTTGAGGTATCGCCAATCTACACGACACTGCTGCAGGGTATCCAGCACTGCCCAAGTTTCGATAGAGTCGAAGGCTTTTTCGTTGTCCACAAACGCCATACACAGCGGCTGATTGTACTCCTGCGACTTTTCTACAATCTGCCGAACAGTATAGATGTGGTCCACGCCACGGTACTATAGCCTTTTCGAAACCCGGCTTGCTCAGGTGGCTGGAACTCGTCGAGCTTATCCGCGAGGTGATTTGTGACGACTCTTGAGAACAACTTGTAGACATGGCTCAGGAGTGAGAGAGTCTTATCACCTTTTTTTAAGAACAGTACCACCGCACTCCCGCTCTGTGCCCTAGGTGTTAGCTCTTGCCGGATGTTGGAATTAAAGAGACTCGCTAGCTCTTTCAGGATTGGAGCGCCACCTGTTTTCAGCACCTCAGTAGTAATTTCCATCATCACCAGGGCATCTGTTGTTCTTCAGTTGCCTGAGAGCCGCCTCTACCTCGCACTACTCGACATTTGGTATCTCCTCGGTGTAATGGCGCGTGAGTGAGGATCTGTGGTCTTCGTCGCTGTGTCCCGTCGGTTTACTCATCCGTGCTGCATATAGCTCAGTTGTAAGTTTCGTCAGATGGGGCCTTCCCAACTGCTGAGCGAACACTTTTGCCCCCTATATCGCTCGATTGCCTCCTGGATGGAGTGAGTGTTGGAGCGTTTAAGGTCGCGTCGTATCGGCTTTTTGATTTATTGGTTTAAGGCTCTCCCATCTGACGAAGACGACTGTGTGTATGGTTGTTCAGTGTTCACGCTTCTTCCTCATAAGTTCGAGAGTCTCAGGAGAGAGCTGGACTTTTGCTGTATGCGTTTTCCGGGAAACAACTTTCGAGACACTTCCTGCAATATTTTGACCACTATGTCGGCCTTCTCGTCAATGCCGCTAGGTTTCCAGCATTGCGAAACGATTTTGAAGTTCCAATTGGAACTTTTCGGACCCTAGAGCTACTTGGAGCGGCGTAGGTCGGTTGACCTTATCATTCGAATCTTTCAGCCTTGATGTTGATATTTAGAGAGCATCGGATAAGTCAGTGATCGCTTTCAGTTTGAAACTTGTTGATCACAAAGACATCTCTAAATAATTTATCTTGTTCTTTATCGCAGAGTCCCGGCGTTACCAAGTCCACTTCCTGTTGGGGTTTTTCTTAAAGGAACTATTAATGAAAAAGAGGCCCTGTGCCCTAGACTTGAGGAAGCTGACTAGCATTTGCCCCTGCGATTTCTGCACCCTACTCCATAAGGTTTGATTTTCGTCTCGCCGCGTTCAATTCAACAGGTCAATGTGAGACCAACTCCGCCAAAGAAGACACCCCCCCCCCTCCCCCACCCCCTCGGGCGTATTTAACATGCTTGACATGAGTTCGCACTTTTCACACATTTTCGGGTGGGTACCTGTGCCCACAACCTAATTCCGCGCCTGGATCCGCGCCTGTACCTACTTAATGTCTCGCTTCGGAAATCAGAGACTTGAATGTTAAGACACCTAGAGCTATCCTTACTATACCTAAGTAATTCACTAAGCAGGTAACACAGCAATTAGTAGAATAATAAAAGTTTTAGGAATCCACATTCAAACACGCTAAGTTATGTACAAGTATGTAAATCTACTTATCTATCTTAAATTAGTTCCGCGACTCGTCGCTAGGGAATGTGTGTACGCTGTGTAAGTACAGTGTACAGGGCCCTACTAACTTCCTTGAGGCCCCTGCAAGTCAGTGCACCTGATAAATGACGGAATAAAATCTGGCAAAGGCTTACCTCTCAGGAGGTCAGACGGCAGTCACTCCGGGAGAACCCGACATACCAATCAAATATAATAAGCGGATCTCCGAAGTGAAATGTTTGGGTGCAACTTGGAAATTGCTATGAGGTCTAAGGTACGAGTATGATGAGTCGATAGGGATTTTGATCATTGCGAATAGACTATGAAATATATTATACAGGCAACATTACAATTTCCCAAGCGACTACAATATGGGTTCTTCAAGAAAGGCATTAGAAGGTTTCTTTAGGGTCGGCAGCGCGAGTGTGACGCCCCTGGTGTTGCATACGTCCATAGGCCACGGTGACCGCTTCCCATCAGGTGGGCCGTGTGCTTGTTTGCCAACTAAGTGGTATAAAAAATATTTGATTTGTATTGCCATCATGAAATATTAGCTACATATTATGTGCAGTTAAAAAGATTTATCTGAACAAGTTGGTATCAACGAACAGCAAAAATTATTACGAAGTTGATTTGGTTAATGTGATAATTTTTATAAATACTTCACGAGTATGCATTAGAAAGCTACTAAATATTGTACCCTATAGTGCCTTTAAAACCAAGCTATTTCAAAGTTTACTAATATCCAAACTTTTAATTAGTTTGCAGAATGATTCAGCATTGGAATTCATATCTTATCTTAACTTTAAACTAATAAGTAAAAAATATCCATAAAAAGATAACGCAGTCAGTGTACTAAAGGTTCTTAAGTAGCAATATTTATTTAGCTATTCGGCTCGTATCGTATACAAAAGGGGGGTAAGTAGGAAATTTTAATTTCACGTCTGGAGTTGGGCGGGGAGCGGAAATTTGTGTGGCATAATAAGTGAGATTGTTGCGAAATTTGCTACAAGAAAAAGAACGAGGGCTTCCATCGCTGTATCGTTGGATTTATATGGACATGTCGCGAGTTTGAAACACTGTTCGCGTAGAAGAGTTGGTATAAATAAAAAATATTTCATTGATTCGTATTTGCATTGTATCTAACTTAAAAATGTTTATAATTACAAAGGTAGGTATTTAATATTTGTGAACTTTGACCTAAATCCTTGATACTTGTGCCTATCTATCTGTAATGTTCGTAAAATTTCCAATTACCACCGGTTTATGACAGAAAACTAGAAGTTCTTAAACACCCACCTACGAATACTTCTCTTGTTGGTATATTTTTGGATAATAACTGGTAGGTATTAGTTATTTGACTACTGAAGGAAAATAACCTAACAGATAAATCGTACTAGTGTCAACCTTATTGACTTCACCTCGCTTGATGATAAGCTGAAGGCAATGTCTCAGGAAAGAAAGTTACCATTACAGACACGTGCCACTTTAAATGTTAGCGCTCAGCTTGACAGCCTCATCAGATGCTTTTCATGCCTCGCATAAAGGGCCTGGGGCTGTAGGAAGAAGGAAACACGTGAGCTGGTAAGGAGGTCCAGGTCTTACTGGTGCGGCAAAGGAAAGAGTCGCCGAACCGCTGTATTCTTGATGCAGCATTCTGCGCCCTATGCGTGTTACATCTAAGTCTTGTACGTATTGTCCTGTGTGGAAAGGAGAGGGTGAGAATTTCAACATGGTAGGGACGGTAAAATACTGCCAAGCCAAGGATACAACATCTCTACGCATCTGCAAAGGCTCGAGGGTGTTAGTGAACTCGGGATTCCTAATAATACGGACCGCACGTTGCTGTAACTGTCAAGAGCATTTAGTACGAGTAAGCAGGTACCTAGGTACATCGCGGTGTCACCCAGAGATGCGAGCAGTATTCCACGTAGGAAAGAATTTGTGTACTTTCCTGCTTTCATTATCATTCATGCTTAGACAATATTAATTATTTTTCCTTGCAATGATAGAATCATCTTCTATTTTACTTGGGCTTGCTTGGCCTGTCAGAATATAATTTGGTGGAATTTAACTAAGCTGATGGTACAAAAGGCGTGTAGGATACGTCAAAAATCCGGGTACACTACATAAATACGAAAAGCCTTATTCCGAAAGTTACAATCACGAATTTCAAAATTCCGAATTTTATAATTCCGAATCATTCAGAATTCCGAAAGTCAGATATCCGAGATTTTATAAATCCTATTTATTGAAAACCCGAATTTCAAAATTCCTAACGATTATAACTGCGAATATTAAAATTCCGAATTTGAAGATACCGAACCATTACAATTCCGAATTATTAATAATCCGAAATATCATAAATACGAATTCCGATTATCAAAACTCCGAAACAACACAAACCCGACAATCAAGCGCCTTGTAAACCTGCATTAGGTAAGTAGGATAGTTGCTATTTTCGGGGTACACGAGATAAACAGGAAATAGAATTATTGAACTATTATTTTAATTTATTTATGCTAATGATTACAAAATACACGTTGCCATACAACTTTCAGTAACAAGCATGCATGCAGGCAAGCATGCAGGCAAGCATGCAGGCAAGCATGCAGGCAAGCATGCATGCAGGCAAGCATGCATGCAGGCAAGCATGCATTCAGGCAAGCATGCATTCAGGCAAGCATGCATGCAGGCAAGCATGCATTCAGGCAAGCATGCATGCAGGCAAGCATGCATGCAGGCAAGCATGCAGGCAAGCATGCATGCAGGCAAGCATTAGTTTCGCTCTTCTCCGGCGCTACGGGATGTGCAGTCCTTCCGCCCTTGCGTAACAAAGTTCGGGCACCCATGCTCGCTTCCGCAGCTTCGGCTTGCTGGTCGCCTCCGGCGACCATCCTCAGCCGCTCCAGCTCGCCCGGGCGCCTGAGCTTCGTTACTGCGGGCGAGGACTGCTCTCCCTCCGCGCCTCCGGTTTTTAAATAACACTCTAGTGTAGGGCAAACAAGTACCACGGCAGTAGGACCACGGCAAGTTGCGGGTTTGGCTTAATTTTTATACGTAATAATTGGCGAGAAAATTAATTTATTATTATAAAAAATCAACTCTAAAATGCGCAACATGTCAAATCAATTTTAACTTTTACCTATTTTTGATACAAATTTTCAATTTGAGCAATGAATTTTCGGAAATTTGAAATTCGGAATAACGTTTTTCGGGCCAATAATACTACGGATTTTTAATTATTCGTAAAAATGAAATTCGGAAGAATGAACATTCGTATTTATAACTTTCGGATAAATAACTATCGTGTTTTTGAATACTCGGAGTTTTGTTTCTTAGGAATTATAATATTCGGAATGTATACCTAGTATTTCGGAATTGTTGGGTGTTCCCCAAAAATCCTTACGTTATTACTCGAAAATGTAAAAAGGTCATAAATTGTAATTAGTTATTCTTATCATTTCATAGTAGATATCTATTAATTTAGGTGTCCTATCATTTGACAAAAAACAAATGACAAATTTTCATTTGACAAACAACGTTTGACAAAATTATACTTGATAAATGTATCATTTGACAAACTATTGTTTAATAAACTACTCATTAGACAAAATATTTATTTGGAAAAAAATCATTATAAAAAGCATCATTTCACAAATTGATTATTTTAAAAACATGTTCGTTCACAAACAGACATTAGTGATAGATTATTGAGAAAACTGCTCATTCCGACTTGGATAGATTAGGTTAGAAGGCCTTCGTGATTATTGTTTTTTATAACCATGCAGAACTTTATTTAGTCAAATGATCATTTTTAAAATAACATTTTAGCAATCGAAATGTTTTCTAAGTAATACATTTGCGAAACCTGTATTATGTCAAATGATTAGTTTTTCAAACGTTGTTTGTTAAATGATGTTTTATCATACGTTTTTTGTCAAACAAGGGTGAACCATTAATTTAACGCATTTAAAAAGAAACCTATCGAATTTAAGAATTAAAACTAGTCATATCCACATTAGTCTCGTGTCAGTCGGTGGGCGCACGTGTAAGTGGCAGCTTCAATATTTATGTGCAATTTTTCCAGCGGCTCTCCTGCCCCCGCGGCACCACTCGCCCCCGTACCGTGATAAAGGATGCAACGCGCGCCCCGCATCCCCACTGAAACACACTGAATTGCGTAACAATGAACACCGTTTATAATAATTTTATTAATAGGAATTATTTTCTACAAGAACAGAATACGAAACAGGAGATTTTCTACAAAGTAACAACTGAATTTTCGGAGGAGGTTTAGGGGTTAAAAGTGGATAAGTTATCGTAATACCTAAAGCTGATGATGTTGAACGGATTTTTGTCGAGATATTTTCCGAGTAAAAAACATGCTTATTCACTAATTAAGTGGGCTTTGAACTCATTTCGTCAAGTAATAAAATAAGTGGTATTCCTTTTTTGTTTCGGTACTAATCTGGAAGGGAAATGAGGGTTCCATCTACTTATCTTTCTACCGAGTGTTGTATGAGACAATTTACAGAAATGAGTTGCAATTTGTATTGTAGAAACCAACCTATCTTTCATCTTATTATTACTATAATTCTTATTATAATAAAGGTTTTACGTAAATTTAAGGTACATGATTTTTTTAAGTTAAGTTATAATATTGAATTATTCATTTTTAAATATTAAACTCCAATTAATAGAAGCCTTACTAGCTACTGAATGTAGGCAGATACACAGTATTGAGTAGCAAACAAAAAAATCACTACGATCAGACAATGAAAAAAAGACAAAAAAGAACTGGAAATCTACGAACACTTCAAGTATCTAAACCCACGGTTTAAGATTACGATCGGTATCGTTTTCAACGAAAACATAAAGTTGATATCATTATAAAATAACATAATATCATAACTGGCCATTTGTGGATACTACAGCGACTGCACAGTAATATTATTCAAATAAAAACAATTTCAATTTGTTCCCAAATTGAAACAGAGAGCTGGTGGCGTGTTATTACATTCGGGCGGAGGTTAGCTGCGGTAGAGCGTGTAAAGTGCCTATAGAGCCTCCCTCCCGGCCTCTCATAGCCTATAACACCAGCATCGGGGCTTTCCTCAAAAAGCCTCAGAGAACGCCTCAAATTTAGCGACTTTTCGCTCTCAATACTTTTACGGGACATTTAGAAGCTTACGTTGAGTATGTACGTCATTTTTTCTTTTGTGTTTGAGAGGTGAAAAATACAGTTTTTGATAGACGCGCGTTCCGAACGTTCGCCACTGTCATTGAAGGGTGTAAAAGGGAACTCGATGATAGAGGTATTTCTTATTTAGCGAAATATGCCATAAGGTGTTCATGTTATATGCTCTTATAAAAGTCTGGTGGCGATCGAGCGATGCTTTGACGAAGCTTTTCATATCGCTGAACAATTTCTTATGAGACATTCTTCTTGCAGATAACAATTTTCTCTGTCTTGCTGGCTCAATAACCTCAAGTGTCAATTTTAACAAGAAATTGGATATTTGATTTCTGGGACGGACATCGTGTTATTGTAGATTTTGCTTCTCTTTGCAATTTTTGACCGGTAATTTACAATCGCTATCTGGTACCTGAAACTCAATAAATCTATAGGTACTGAATAAGATTTATACTATACTCGTAGCAGAACTTAGTCAGCGTTGATAAAATTAAAATTGTGTTATTGTTTTGGCAGATCACATTCAACCTCTATACGAAATATGGAAGAAAAAGATTTACAATAAAATACCGCAGGCATTAAAGGATTTAGAAAGTGAACACAAATTCAAGGGAAAGTTACAAGAGTACCTAACACAGAAATGTTACTACACTTTGGAAGAGTTTTTTGATGACAAAAATTATAAAATTGGAAAATTTAATTTAATTTAATTTATTTTAATTTGATTTAATTTATTTTGACTTGATTTAATGTATAAATGTAAAATGTTTAATTTAATTTAACTTAATTTAATTTGACTTAATTTATTTCGACTTAATTTAATGTATTAATTTAATGTTTAATGTATAAATGTAAAATGTTTAAGTTTAATAATATATAAATGCATGCTTAATTTTAGCTCATAATTTTAATATAATGAATATAAATATTTTTATTTAATATTATATCTACATATTTATATACATCATATATACATACATATCTACATATATAATATTTAATATTAGATCTACAATATGGGGTTCTTCAAGAAGGGCTTTAGAAGGTTTCTTCAGGGTCGGCAGCGCGAGTGTGACGCCCCTGGTGTTGCATGCGTCCATAGGCCACGGTGACCGCTTCCCATCAGGTGGGCCGTGTGCTTGTCTGCCAACTAAGTGGTATAAAAAAAAAAAAAAAAAAAATACAAGTTTGCTGTGCCCTAACAGGGCTTCATGTTGAAACCCAAAATATTGTCAAGATCTGTATACTTAACACATGAATGCAATTAAACACTTTGACTTTGACTTTGACTTTGGAATTTGTTTTATGAAAACAACATTGCAATTTATTTAATAACCATTGTTGGATTTGTTTTGTTTTTTAATCGTTATAGTGAGGCAAAAATATCTTTCTAACCTGAATTAAGTTAGAAAACTTTATTGTATCTTTGACATGAAATTTAGTACGGATAGAGGCAGTTTGTCCGAGGTGTGGGTACTAATCTACCAACTTTCAGCAATACCTACTCACTACGTCAAGTTTTTACTGTCGATAAGTGTACGCTTAAGACACAAGCGCAATTTACCTAAATCTATTAGTTCAATGAGGTGCAAGCCATCTGGGTTACTGCTTACAAAGGTTTTCGCCCCATTTTTAACCGATTTCAATAAAAAAGGATGTATATATTTTTATAATAGGACGTTGCAAATAAGATCACAGTCTATTAAATGCGTAGCGGCTACCTAATTTATAAATACAAGGTACTTAGATTGAAACTAAGCAACGTCATATGGATTCTAGAATGCAGATAAATATAGAAATATTCAGTCCAGTGCAAATATCCTCAGGTACATAATGTGTTTGTAATGACCTGAATTCGAACCCACGACCTTCGACTTAACAAATGCTCGAACGCTACACTACAGAGGTCGTCAAACATTATAGTCTAGAATAGCACACACGTTACTTTATATCCTAGAAATAGGTTCCTAGAGGTCCCAAGAACACGATCAGCACTAAACGTGGGTAGAACCGCGTGCAATAGCAAGTACTAAATAACGCCTTGTAGTTAATCTGTACGAGGGGAACTCGAGGCTAAATATATCAGTGTACACATAATTGAACTGCGATCTTTAACCTGAGTACCACTTAACTATTACAAGTGGCTTTGAGCGATCCCGATATCCCGGTTTTGATTATAGATAACACCGCATTTGAATGTAATATAACCAATGTGCATGACAGACTGCTATGTCAAGCGCCGAGGGCACAATTTCAGTTTAGTGCATGCTAGCTACGCTGCACGAGTACAGAGTCTCGATTTTGCTGAAGCAAAATAACTGTCATACCATGGAAGACTGCTCGCATCTCTGGGATGGCTCCGCAAAGTACTTACAAGATGGTCTTGAAAGGTTGCAGTGGCGTGCGGTCCGCATTATTGGGAATCCTGAGGTCACCAACACCCTCGAGTCTTTGCAGATGCGTAGAGATGATGCATCCTTGGCAGTATTTTCCCGTCTCTGCCATGGTGAATGTTCTGATGAGCTTAATTAGTCCCTCTCCTTTCCTACAAAGTGTAGGAAAGGAGATGGACTAACACCCGTATTCACAAACAATACTTCGCTATGCGTACTACCAAAACTGTGCAAAGAACGACAAATTCTCAGTGCGTTCGTTTTGGCAAGCCTTTTATTCATTGATAACACTTAAGTAATACTTCGTTGAGGGAACGCACTGCGTTAGATACTGCTCCGTGATGTTTGTGAATTAATTTTACCAGCCCTATGCACTCGAGCACACTATGAGACCTCACAGTGTTGTTTGTGAATACGGTGCAGAATATTCCATCAAGAACAAAGCTGTTTTTCCCATAGTCCGGCTCCTTTAAGCGGGGCGTGAAAAAGCATCTGATGAGGCCGTCAAGCTGAGTGCCACCGTTGTAACATGGTACGTGTAAAATGGTGACCCTCTTTACCGAGACTTTGCCTTCAGCTTACCATCAGGCGAGGTGAAATCAAAAACTGGGATTCAACGAAAATAACTCAAATTGACGTGTCCTATATAAATAAAGAGTTTAAAGTAGGTAGTGCTGTCAAAGTCTAAAAGTAAATGGCTTTTTGTAGAGTGAATGAAAGAGTGTAATGAAACTCTTTTAATTTATTGTATAACAGTAGTTTTACTTCAGCAGAATCGAGGGCCTGGTGTTGGTGTCCACATTCCTAGATTTTTGGGGCCCACGCCAACGTTACCTGTTATCCTACATCTGCTGATTGACGGTTGGGGTTCTTGCTTAGACTTTCTTCTTGGGGTTGTGGGGTCAGACGGCAGTCGTTCCCATAGAGAATCATAAAATAAACCAAATTGTGGAAAAGAGAGCAAGGTGAGAGACGACCCCGGGCTCTTAAAGTTTACTACATGTACTCAACTGTCACTACAGTAGAGTGTATATAGTAAACTTTAGCTCAAGTTCGTCCTGTAAGTTTTGCTACCGGAAGCGTGCAGCCTGTTCTGCGTTAGAAAACCTTGACTCTACCTAAAGTCTACCTTTAGGCAGGTACCCTTAAATATGTGTTTCAAAAAAGGTAGAGCCAAGATTTCCTCATGACAAATGGGCAGGATCAATCTAACTTTAGTCAATCAAAAAGAACGGGTTTAATTCCTAGCTGGAAATGTCAATTTTTTGAACATTTAAAAATGCTGTTTGAGTTATCGTCAAAAAATCACCCTGTAATGTATTTAAGTACAACTTACTACGTACGTACCTGCATAAACTCTTTTAAAACTGCGATTATTAGCCAATTTTACTCAATCACTTTTTCGACATAGATATAGAATTTTTTTTTATTTCTTGATTCGTATTATGAAATGAATAAATTAAATTAAGATTTTAATCTGAAAATTAACTAGTTATAAATATACTTGAATAAGTAACTATACAATATGGATACGACATATATTCAATAATTGAAACCATATACTAGGTACCCCCTAAGCTTCAAGCAGGAAAAGTTTGAACAAAATTGGTCCAGTATTAAGGGCAGAAACTAGAGTTTTAATTTTATAGAATTTGAACAACTTTGAGCACTCTGTAGAATCGCATGTTGCCGCTCAGCTGTTCAAGTAAGTTACCTACTATGCCTATTGTTGTGTGTGTGTGTGAAGTTGTTGTGTGTGTGTGTGAAGGTGTGTGCGTATTTATTAATGACTTATGACACAGTCAATGACTTTAAAGCAATGGATGAAACTATTTAATGACTTATACAAGTGGTTGCATTTTCTACATTTATTTTAATAATTATTTTGTTAGAAAATTTCGGATTTTATAAATCAGGGAATTTAAGTTTAAATTTAATTTGGTTCTATTCCTACGGACCAGGATGCTTCGCGGTTTCAGTATTTGCACATTATGTTGTATCCATATCGTATATTATTTTTATACTTTTTAACATGTACATGTTAATTTTATTTTAATTATCTACACTTACGTTAAGTTTAACGGTGTATGTGTTATATACACAGTTAAGTTTAAAATTTAAGTACTATGTGCGGATTTACATTCATTAATTTGTAAATACGTCACTTAACATTATTATACAAGGCACAATAAAATTTATCTAAGTTAATAACTTAAATATAATTTTGTTAACGTACTATTTTGCAAGTCAACGTAAATAATATCAATTTTGCAAGTCAGCGCCATCTCTGATGTCACGTGCAAACTAGTTGACAAGGTCAACAGACAGCCACTGAAATCAGAAGCACGTAATGATGGTTTATCTATTCTTTTCTGTTTTTAGATAATTATTAACATAAACATAGTTAACAATTTATGATAGCAAATCTAATTGTAATCATGTGTGCATGTATAGTTTCAATAATGTTAAAATGTAGCGCCATCTCTTGAAGGGTGAAAGAACTATTTAGTTGAGTTAAGGGTTGAGATTGCACTTAGAAAAGTGCATGTTGCGCCCTCATTGTAAATGTAGGTACTTTGTTGCAACTTTAGACCCGATGTAAGGACAGATGCATAAGTACGACACAAGGTAAATTTTCTAACGAGATCAAAATTGATAACGTTTGTTTTATTTTCATAAAATAAACATTACATACATAACAGTTAAAATTCTATAAGCCTCGTTTTAGATAATTACTTAATCAGAATCTAACACGTTTACATATTCAAATAAGTTTACGCAAAACTCGCAAATCATGAATCGACGTACCAACAGACCGTCAGAACCATATAGGTGCAGATAGGGTTGTCCTACCTTATCTATCGAGCGTTGACAACTTTAGAGTGGTAGATAACTCAAAAATTATGTGAAAATGTAAATACAAAGTCTTTTTCTAAGAGGCTGACCTTTAAAGTGTTATTTATTGTACAATGCTTACAGAAACTGTCAGGGACGTCTTTAAATTCTATTAAGTCGACATAAATATACTGCAAAGACTGAAGGAGAATGCAGCTTGAGCATTAACAGCAAATGAGTACGCTTTATATTCCTGTTTGCTTCCGTCACAGTCAAAGTTCGCTGAAATCCGTTCGCAAATGCGGTCACGACAACCCTAAATACGGTATACGTTGCGCTCATCTACGTAAACGCACAACCACGTATCGTATATTGTCTAAATAATGAATCCATTCTCACGTTCTCCACTGATTTACGGCCCCGCACAAAACCGCTATAAGACTACATAATGACACCTACCGCAGCCACTTTATTTTTGGACCTTATACAATTTTTTTCACACGCGACTATTTAGAATTTTTATCACGTAAATTTTCCGCTTGAAAGGGAAATCCCTATTGTCATTCTGTACGCAACGCCCGTTTCCTTACAAACACGTGTTTGGATACATTTATATAGCGTTTGTATATAGGGAAAGTATTTATTTCTGTCACGCAATATCTTGTTCGTTTGAGTTTTGAATTTTCATAGTTCGGTGCTCTTTGTTCTGTGGGAAGGATGGGAGTCGATGGTGAGTCGATTATTTGGAATTTATTATTCGATGGCACGTTAAAAGCAGTCGTTTGGGACATTGATTTACTTTTAAAACTGTTCAGCGAGTAGGTAGGTACGGCACAGCGTGTATTCAGTGCCGTACTTACCTACTCGTATTAATACTGTCAATGTTTATTTTAATATAGGAATAAGGTCGGCGTTTTTCGTGTACTTCTTTGCTTTCAGCAACTTTTACTCGTCGTTTTAAAATAATTCATTAGCTATGATAGGTTTAATTCAATGATGGCTCAATTGGTAACGTAATCAGTACCTAGATAATATTAGCCTAGCCCCACACGATTAATGTATTCATATGCGTTAAGCTACTTTTGAGGGAAAGCATTGTCTCCCTACCTACAGATATTAACATTTTTGCATTTCAATTATTTCGAATCGCAGTAAATTCTCTAGCGTATCTGCTTATACTTATCTTAAACATTGATAGAGCGGAATTGGCATTCGCAGGCAGAATCACATGCATATACTAGTTTAATTTAAGTCTAATCTCACTGAATTGAAATCTCTTTCTTAGCTCATCAGATACCTTTATCATTTATTTTTATCGAAACAATTATTTTAAATCATGTTTCATCTACATAGTTTTTAGGCTGTATCTATCTATATTAGACTTTGTTATGAGTTTCTTTTTTAATTGGTAAATATCACAAGGGTCACAGATATTTACAAACGAGAAAAGTGCACCTGGCCCACCATAATACACCGACTTAAGTCTAACTAAACGATTACGTAAGTGGTTACGATTAGAAGCACACATTAACGCACAGTTATGAGCTTATGACGACAACATTGAATTATTCAGGAGATGGCCGCAGGATAAGATATTGCGAATAATTGATGCTTATTAGCCACGATCATGCATTTGTTAACCTAAGTGCTTAAGGTTTTAATTAAGATTTTTTTGTATACAATTTGTGTGACATGTAGTTGGTTTTCATTGACTTAAGTTAAAATTGAGCTTTGAGAAAATTGAGCTGACTTATTTTATTAATGAATATAATCTTAGACATACTGACTGTGTAATATAACTTTATGTAGGTATAGAAAGCTTAGCTAAAGCTTAGGCAAATAATACTAACGAGTATGCATCTTTGGGTAACCCAATCAGTATTCTACGTGGATGGAACTGCAATTCCTATCTAGTGTAGACTAAAAATACAGCCAACTTGTATCTGGGTTATGTAAATAAGTAATATAATACCCATCAGGTCGTAGGTTATAGCAATACAGTGACAACAAAGTTGCAATCACCTAAAAGCGCTCGTAAATGGCCTATGTTACAAGCAGCTTTAGGTATGAACATTTACATAATAATCGCATATGATTAGATGCTTTTATGCGCATATGTCACATAAACCGCTTGAAGACGCCTAAGTGCAGGTAAGTGACAAGTCTTAAAGTTGAAGTTAGGTCGTAAACATTTTGTGGGGGCAGGCATAGGTAATGAGATTAGTTTCTTGTTGCGTCCAAAGCTTGCACTTTGGAGCCTTAGGTTTGTTGTCCTATTCTTAAGACAATGATTTGGTTTGGTACCTGCACCACAACATTACATTACCTACATTCTATTGATATTGCCAGTCTTTCTTAGAAAGGATTCTAAATACAATCCTAATACATAAAAATCAATGCCACTTTTCGTTGTAATTTTATAACTCAAGAACGAGCTCACCTATCCAAACCAAATGTTTAGGCTTTGTTCGGACTATTTAGTAGATGGTTTATGTGAAGTTTGCGCAAAATCGGTCGAGCGGTTCTTTATTTAGGCGGTACGCAGTTCGCCGGATCAGCTAGTATGGTATAAAACATAGTGAGTAAAACCCATAGGTAGGTATATTCCGTATAGGATTATCTTGGAGGCTGAGGTTGCTTGATATCAGGTAAGTTAGTTGTTAATTTGCTCCTTTAGTGCTTAGTATCAAATAAACCTAATAGGTATGGTAATAGCTAATAATATTTTTGAATTGGAAAAGAGCTTAGCTGCCATTTTTTTTTAATTTCGTTAATTATTTAGATTTTAATTTTATGGTTAGTAAGTTTTTATTTGCAATACCTGCCTATTGATGTTTTTATGAACTTTCAAATACTAAAATTACTTTTTTTCAATGACCATTTTCTTTGGTAAGGAAAATTCGTTCTTGAACAGTTAGACAATAAAAAAAAATTACTGTGCTCAGTTTGTTTTCAGTGTTTTTCTCATAGTTCTGAAAGATCAGGAGAACAGAGAACAACGAGGGGTTATCATCATTAAGGCGCTGAATGTTGTGGGTTGTTGGTTCCCAAAAAAACTTCATAGTTTATACGTCATTGACAGACAGTTCTTCAAATAACGGGTGATCCCCGCAAGCTAAATTCCTACATATTCTCTATCCATATAAAAGGAAAATTTATCGACAAAGAGGAACATTCAACTATCTTCTAAGTTATCTGCATGTCATATACAACGCTCACTATGACCCAGATTTGAACATAATATGAAACCATTGGAGCGTAACATAGATGAAAATTGTTCCAGAAAATATGGTCACAATTCATTTCCGTATCATGAACGAACGATTTATTCGTCGGGATAAACTCAGTCATTACTGTTCTCGGCGCTTTTATATGTAAAAAATTAGAAAATTTATATGCAGCTCAGATAAATAATCAAGATGGAGATATTTATATGTGATAAATAAAAGTAATGATTTAGTGGTGCAGTGGTGGTATGACTACAGCCAGTCGGTAATATGAGGTTCAATATAGATTTAGCAAAAAATTATTGGAAATTTTCTGCTAGAATAGTTCTAGATACAGAGTCAGGAAAAAGAGAGTGTGATAATAATTAAAAAAAAAATTCAAAGGTATTCGTTGTTCGGTGATAGCAACAGACATGCATAGCGATAGCGATCACGTCGCTTTACGTAATGCAGCCATATGTTTGTCACCCTTAACTGCAGACGGGCTGCAGGGGGTGGCGCATTATTGCAAACACCGTCTGTCCCCAAAGATGGTGCTACTGTATTTTGCACTATACAAGCTAGTTCGTCTTTTTAAACACAGATGGTGTTTCATGCAATATTTTTGAAAAACAATTAAGTAACTATAGCTAGGGTTGTCAATGACATTGAACGTAACCGCGATATGACTTTTTGATTAAATTTTATCAATTTAATCAATTTCGTGGCAATCTAAATAAGATTAAAGCACCTTACATAATTTTTACCTATATAAGTTAATTTTTAATTATTTAATTATGTTGCATAGAATATGGTTAGTGTTAATCCAATGAGAGACTCAATAATCTGATAAGTATAGCAAAAGAAGTTCAATTTCAAATGAATGAAATAAAGTTTAAAAACGTACTTTGTTAGTATAAGATAATATTATCATCTCGGCGTTGTGTCAAAGCTCTTATAATAGTTATAATGGATTGGGCATACATATTATATTTAAAAAATCTGATAAATAAATAGTTGCTGAAATTATCTATTAGGTACAATAGAGTAGATAAGGTACAGCGGCATCTTTATACAAATCTGGTTTCTAAATATGTAGTAGACATTTACTTAAGTGCCATTTTTAGATCTTGGTCAGGCAGATTTTACAAAAAATCAAGTTGTATCAAAAAGCTTGCACTTTAGAGCCCTCGATCACTTCTATTAGGTACTTCTCCGTTCACGTGGGTAACTACCGTCTGACACCTCTCAAAGAAATCCGGAAACAAGGAAATCCTGCATGCCGTTCATCAATCAGCTAGTGTCCTCGCAGATGAGATTGACTTGGAATTTAGAAGGAATTGGTTGGATTCCATACATCTTTATCGACCTATTTAATATAGGCATACGACTATTAAATACTAGCTGTTGCCCGCGGCTCCGCCCGCGTGGAATTCTGATCCCATTCGACGCTAATATATAGCCTATATGTTAATCCAGGGTATAACCTATATACATACCAAATTTCAACCAAATCGGTCCAGCCATTTATGCGTGAAAGAGTAACAAACATCCACACATCCACACATCCATTCTCACAAACTTTCACATTTATAATATTAGTAGGATATAATATATTATATTATATAGTAGGATAGTAGGAAGGATTAAAAATCAACAAATCGAAACCCCAAACAAGATCAATAAGTGCTTACAACTGGAAACCACCTGCTTTGTGTTTTGCACTAAGGGCACAGAATCTCTATATTCTTACAGGGTCGGCAGCATGAGTGTGACTCCCCTGGTGTTACTCGCGATAACCACGGTAACCACTTTCTATCAGGTAGGCCGTGTGCTTGTACATCTAAGTGATATAAAAACCAAAAACCCTGAAAGGCCACTTCTACCTCGCAGTACATTAATCAGCCACAGAAACCCACGACAAAAAGGCTCAAAGTATAGACGAGAGCCTTTTGTTTCCATCACCCAAAATAGAGAAAGTATAAAGTATAAACCTTTTTTGGGGTTTAGGCCAGTCCAGAATTTGAGGTTTGACTTTTTACAACTCTTACGCCCAGTTTCCGAAAGGCTGATCAACCTCAAATGAACTAATCGGCTGCTTTTAGCAACCCAATTGCTACTTGAAAACAAATTTAACAGCTGATTAGTTAATTTGGCATTGATCAGCCTTTCGGAAACTGGGCGTTAGTTCTCAATCCTCAAAGAAAAACCTGCAGCAGAGCCTCATTGGTCAATTCACCTGTTTGCCAGCTTCTATGTGAGGTTAGTTTGACCCCAAAGGTCTTAGTGGGCCCAATACACTCAATAAATAGGTATACTAACATAATGTATTTACCATCATTTATTTAGGATCTTGCCTGCAATTAAAATTCTAGAGCTGGGACACTTGAATAGAAAATTAAATTAACAGTTTCGAACAGAAAACTGCATTCCCCAACCTTGGGAATATACCGTTAGAATGCAACAGGTAAATACCGCAACGTCCAGACTTAAATCATGGCTCGGCAAACAATAGCTCAAGGATTCCGTTTTGTTTGATATTTATTGGCTAGGTGCTATAACTGTGCCTCGCCGAAGAAAGGGTTGCGTATTTTCACAAAGAACATTGTCAGTCCGTCTTACTAACGTGCTTATTGATGGTCCAGTGGTTAATTGCTGGTTAAAACAAACATATACCGCGGTTGAGTATACTTGGTACTTTTAAAATTTGAATAAATAATAAGATATTCGGAATAAGAAGAGAAATCTACAATGTTAATTTTATAGAAATGAAATTAACATTTTTTATCAGATTCCTAATTGTAAATAAATTGGCTACCGCGTAGTATTAATTGTCTTCGGGGTCTAACCATGAATAAACATGATTATTTTATATGAAACTAATAGATACAAAATGTATACAAATAATAGGTACTAATTTTTTTAAGATAATAAAAGAGTTTGAACTGAAACGTTGTATCAGTTTTTTTTTAGTATGGATATAAATGTCAGTTCAATATAACTGTCAAATGACATCATCATCACAGAATAATATTGTAATCTGTGGCTAATATTTATTGCTACTTGGTATTTTATGTCAGCTTTTATAGTAGTAATAATAGACCTATTAAAAGCAAATTATAGGATGGAGAAAGCAATTTGGATGTTTTATTATTTCTTTATTATAACCTTTATGTGGGCAATCAAATACCTATTAATTTTATAAACTAAGGCAACGGCAGATAGAGAATAATGCAAATGTCTTTATTATTAAGTCTCCTATGGTATTAAATCATAGGGGTAACAGTTATTACGCTTAAAGTGTTAAATTTCATAACGTGATTATTTAATTGTTAACATTCACCTGAATATAGGAAAAGTAACAACTTGTGTCAACAGATGTATTTAAAAAGAGATTTTTAGTTGTACTTTCCCTTCAGGCTCTGATATTATTTTACTTGTGACAGATAACAGAAGTTAGCAAAACCGATATTGTACTTTTTTTACCTCGACCGCTCTGTTGAAGTTTTCAATACATTGCAAGTATCAAACTGGTCCATCGCAGTACAACACAATACATTAGTCGATACACAATGCGAGAAAATTGCACAAAAAGTTCAACGTAGGACCATAAAACCATCACACTATTACCCAACCCTTTGAGGTGTAATAAATTTTTCTATCAATGCCTTTCTCTGGCTAAGCACGTAATTTTCGATCCTGTTCATTCGAGACAAGGTTGATTTTGTTATTGGTTTAAGAGCTTCAGGATTGATGATTGTAAAAAAGGTAACTGTGAAGGTAATTATCGAACAAAGGTAATAGTAAAAGTAATAATCACGGCATTAGAGGGTTAGAAAAGGTAATACTCGCAGTGTGAGCTTGATTTCAAACAGTTCAGTCATAGCAGTTGTGGTTAAAAATGTTCGTTTGTTTTTATTAAATATACGGGTGGAAATGTGTAAACAGAGTGTAAATCGTTCTAAGCGTGTGATAGACGCGATTTGTGCTGCGTGAAGATACATAAGTACGTAATAAATTGAGCACATAACGACTACAGGTAGGTTAAACATTAGTTTAACGGCTTATCATTGCCAAATAAAACGTTGAAATAGTCTGTAAAATACTTTTAACAATAATTTCCGTGTAATCTGAAAATATTTAACATAAGAATGCCGACAGGCGAGTTAACTTATGTCTTTTAAATACAACATGTTTAATTATTTCTTTTTGTGAAGGACTATTCTATTTGGAATGTTTTCTAAATGACTCATTGTTATATTATTTTACACCCTGGGCAAGAACGTAATCTGTGTATTGATAATTCTGAGTCATGGTATGGACTCTACCAAAAGGACCCAGCTGACAGCAGTGGGGTCGTATACCCTAGTGAAAACGCAAACAATTATTTCAAATGTTACTCAATAAAATCTCTGCCTGATCCTTTGGGGATAGGTAGGTATGAACATCTATCTACTTATATAAAATAGTAAAATAAATAGTCATATAATCGGCATTAAACTAGTCTTAATCTTTTCTATGAATAATTATGTTATAAAAAAGTAGTAGGTATGAAATTATATATTTGCACTCTAGCACCCATATAGCTGTACTACATAAGCTAACCGGCACGTATCTCAGACGCAGCATCACGACCAATCTCGTGTCATTCCAAAATTCGTTCCAACGTCAGAAAGTAATAGTAATCTTGTGAATAGCCATCGCAAGAGCCTCCTCCGCACCACTTCTCTCACCTCCACCGATATCAATTTTGTATGGCGCTTAGATACCAATAAAAGCATTTTCTGAGGTTGCATCGCACTAAACTGTCCCATAAAACGTTTTATTACCCATACATACACACATTAAACTGATATGTATAACAATAAATCATCATTAATATACGTTATAAACAAACGTAGCAAGGGTTTGGTCGAGTAAATAATTTTATGACATTTTACGACCTTGAAATTGTCTCACGCGAATTTTATTGCTACGATGAATCAAAGTAACTTGGTAAGTGATTTAGGTTTCCTCTATTGTTTAAATCATCTTTGCATTGTTGCTTATCAATTGGGCATTAACATTGGGCTATAAATCGATCATCAGCGAACGAGTGATTTATGTTACTACCCCGTTTAACCTGATAAATTAAAATTAGAAACAACTGCTATCGCTCGAGATAACGGACATTCTAAAGTATCAAAATCTGTTTAGTATACCATTGCTGCACTATAACGAAAAATTAGTATTTAGCAGATAATAAAGATATCGTTAGATACCTACATCAAGCTAAAATCAGTATTAATAGTCTACTTATATGAATGTTGAATTTATATTATGCTAATCGGGCGGTGAAAACAGGACGCACCAAAATTATTGGCAACAACGTGCCATAGTGACGTAATCGCCGCGAGAAATAACTTAAAAGTGGCCTATTTTTAGATATCTGTGGATGAACCATACCACCCGAACGCAACATCTCATATATAATGTTTTAAAAATGGCCCCGATAAGTTTTAAATTTTCTGTTATTACTTAATTTAAATAATTAAAAGTGACGTTGTTTAATACGATTGATTACCCTTGCCATTTATTTTCGTATAATTGGCGTGCAGAAAACATAAATTGACGTTAGGAGCACGCAAATAATACCTAATTAACCCGATAATGATGAGTCTGGGAAGCAACAAACCACGGAATTAGACGCAGGAAGATATATATAACAATTTGATTGATTTGTGGTCGTAATGAATGATACTTTAACGCAATTTCTCGGCTATCAACAAGTCGGAGGTCGGTGCCGTTTCGAGCCCAACTTTTACTTAACAAATAGCTATAGGTACGCTAACAAAATTTTCTCGTTACTAGTTTTCCCATTCTGCGAGTGGAGGGAAGGTGATGGTGGAAACCAATTTAAACTTGGCGACCGACTGGTTAAAAAGCAAAAGTTCCTTTTGAACTTTACCCGTAGTGCCGGCGGCGAGCCCTTTATTTTTACTTATTTTACAACTCGGGGCCCTTTACGAGCGTCCGCCATCATGCGAAACGTTCTGTACAGTTCGCAATCATATTTGCTTAGGTTAGACGTTTTTTGTAGCGTTCGCCATTACGCGAAATGGGGTTTAAACGTAAAAATTGCTGAGTTAGAAACGTTTTTTTTTGCGCTTTCATAGATTTTAATTAGACTTAATTTGCTACAAAACACTTGTTTAACATCCAAAACTGTTTTAACTGTTACTGCTATATTAAATCGCGTTCGTAAAAGGTTCGGTAAACGTTTCTTTGGCATAATTTTCATGAATAAAGCGGCAATGGGAACTATTATTGCTCTATAATTACATTAAATTGCGTGTACGCTAATATGAATTAACGATGTATGTTATTAATTACTTGGGCTGAGAGGCAGCGACCTCATTAACGAAATTTGAATAATAATGGACACCGTGTTGGGCGACTGACTATTCTTTAAATACGGTTTAGATATGATAGATGTGTTTATTAATAGTTGATTACAGACATTTACCAGTTAATGCATCCATACTAATATTATAAATGTGAAAGTATCTCTGTCTGTAGGTAGTCTGTCTGTTACGCTTTCATGCTTACACTACTGAATCGATTTCGGTGAAATTTGCCACAGATAGGTATGGATTAAACCTTGAAAAAGGACATAGTCTATGTTTGGTCGTAATAACCGACAGGCACGCGGGCGAAACCGGGTGCAACAGCTAGTCGTTTATGTTTATATATTTATAACTTTGAATTTGTGGACTGGGGTCCGCTCTCCTACTCTTTATCTTGGTTTATGCTGGAGCGACTGCCGTCTGACCTCTCAACTCCAGAAGAAAGTCTGCACCAGACAATCTGTTGCTCATCAGGCTAGCAGATGAGGCTAACCTAATCTGCTAGCCTGCTTACATAGGATGTAGGTATGTGAGACCTACATCCTATGTAAGAGGTCTCACATACCTACATCCTAACAGATTTTTGATAGCTCATGTATTCTCACCCTATTCAAGATTTCAATTCAAGCAATTTTATATGCTTATAGATATTGAAAAAACAACCCAAAACATAGTTAACTTTGAAAAGCTATCGACGAATAATAGAAAACCATTGTTTGAAAGCAGGTAGAGCCATGCTTTACCTACTCAGCGGGAAAAAGCTGACTCGATCAGTTTGACGCATAATTTTGCGATTATGTTATGTGCATGTGACCGTGAGGTCCCATATTTGATTTCCAAATCGGGCACAGTGTATTTGGATTTTTGCTACGATCCTGGGAAATGGCTTTTGCTGCTTCTACTTTCATAATTGTTTTCTCACTTGCACTCTGGTTACGGAAATCGGAAAAGGTGTAAACAAATGGAAATCAATTCTGATCATCCCCCTTGCAGTGTAGGTAGGAATCCTAGATAAGTAAAAAATAACTAACATTTTAAGAGAAACCAGATAAAATCATACCAACTTCTTAACATAGTAAGTAAGTCTAAGCTTAGTAAGCGTAAGCTTTACAAAATAAGTTATTTCAAAAAAGACAGTATAATCTAAGTTTAGAAATTTGCTTTAGACGTCCTCTTAATATTCCGTCAAAGTATTTTACCAATGCATATAAAACACAACAAATATATAGAACAACGGCGTAATTAAAGAAAATTAGGAAAGTTTATAATTAGGATACACCATGGAACTCCATGGCCGGCATGTTCTCCATAACCTTAATTAGCAACTTTAGACGCTGGTCGCCTTCGCAAGAACAATTATGAATATACCGACCCCAAATTAACAAAACCTTCAACGCATTTTGCTAGAATTAAAACGAGTTCCGTACAGTTAAGGTATTTAGAATAGAATAGTACTGTGAGAGACAAGTTTGGGACCCCATATTGGTAGTAGGAACACGTGCGGACGACTTTCCCTGTTCCTTATTAGATAAACTTATAAGGTTTTTGTTTCAATTTCATGTAAATGTATCAGGCTGGTGGAAATAGCGAAGTTTGGTATCGAAACTGCCGTTCTAAATCTATGTGTAGTGTTCCGTTTCGAATTCGTAAGTACAGTGGTGGGAATGCGAACAGTTTTCTTCTGATAACCTTTTTTTAAAGATTTTTTGTTAAATTAAGTTAAACTTTATTAGACCTAAAATTTAGAAAAACATTTGAAGAAATATGAGGTGTGATGGTAGAGTGCAGAGCTATTCTTATTCCCAGCATGAATGGCTAGACTCCCTAGCAAATAATAGATATACCTAGTCCCTAGTTCATAGGTACGTACAACATAGATATTTGGCTAAGTAGGTACCACTGCTTAATTAACAATGACTTTAAGTGATAGTAGTACCTACCTATGCTGCAGTTGTAACAGAACCGGAGGTTTAATGCCCCTTTCTTTGCTTTTAGACTAGTCTTCAGATCTCTACGGCATAAGTAGAGGTCACTTAAGTATATATTTTTCACGAAATTAAGTAAGAAGCGAGTTAGTTACTAATAAAACACAAACTAAAATAATGAAGTTACTTATAAAGGCTTGTAAACTCTATCACGGTTCGAATCTAATTTCTTTTACATAACATTTAACAAAAACAGTCAAAATACACATTCGTATAAATGTAAAAATAAGCTCACTCTATTCCGATAGTAGGTAAATATCAACCAAAATCTACCCCATTATGAAAATAATTTACGCCTTTGTTTTGTTCGAACGAAAAAGTTTGTAGTTACATACAAATCATCAAAACATGTCTAACGTCTCTGAGTACGAGACACCCTCCCCCTCATCTATAGCACAATGATACAAGTTAGACACGATAAGCTCCCAACTTTCAATTACTGGATGTAATTAAGTGCTGGCGATAGACGCCGACAGAACCCTGTCGGTTCAAACACTATTAAATTGCCAAACTTTACCAGTTTACAGGATCGAAGGCATTTTTGTAAGGTCTTCGCACGAACGCGAACGTTCCAAGGATTCCGTGGAATCCTCACTTTAGATTGGAATTTTAATTATGGATTTTGTAAAGTGAGACATTGTTTGGGTCTAAGTTTTTTGTACGAGACTATTATCTATAATGGTTTTGTTATAAATCCTCAAGAAAAAACTGATGTTAAGATTTCTTTATAGGGTAGGTGGGCAGACATTTGAAACGTAAATTCTCAATTTAGATAAAATAAATGTAACATCGTGACTTTATATCTTATAAAGGATTAACTGAGATGTAATTCAGTACCTAAATAAAGTCTGTCATATTCACACCTGTCGGCAACAGCTTTGTATTAAAATTCGTAAGCTACTTATGATTCATATTGTATATGAAATATTTAATGAAGTAATTAAAAATTACATTACTTCCAGTATTTACCACCACATCTAATTTATATGTATAATGCATGTTTCATATTTTAATTCAGCATATAAATTAAAATTATCTGCATCGAATGATTTATGATACGTTCGCCAATTAATTCTACACATCCGTTTCGTCAAGTTAGTAATTTATTTAAACATTAATACCTACTCGTAACATTATATTTGGCACATAAACTTTTTATGGGCGCTATATAAAGTGTATCAAAGTCAATAAACTCATCGATTACGAATATTCAATAGAATTAATCGAACAGGTTTCTAGATGAAAAGTAATCGAAACAATCCGATTGACGAAAGATATTAAGACCCTACGAATATTGGTAAAGACTAATTCTCTATACACAATCAATTATTATCGAAGTAACCCTTCGATAATCGAAGATATTGTGTAGATGGAAATCGATTTTGAACACGTATTCGAATTGGAAATTTCTCAGAATTATGAACCATCAAGTACGTGAACAAACTGTCAGTAACTACTGAACAAGATGTCTTTGAGAATGTGACGGTGTAACAAGGCATGCTTAAAATTACCATAATTATATACTATCCATACTTTTCCAATTTTATCTTAAACTCAGTTAAGGGATAATATACACGAATAGGTAAATAAGAACCTGTATAACGGGATATATTACACCCGTAGGTGAGGTGAAGGCACTAAATAACATGTAAGCAATTTTTTCTCACAATTTATTACTTAATTACGTGTGTAATCTACATCAAATGCGGCAACTATAGTCCAAAAACATGTATATAAGCCTGGGGGCTTAATTAAAAATGGCTATCAATAGTTATAGCCGTAGCTACATACGAGCTTTATTTGGGTGTTCAAGGCGAAACCGACTTATCAGATTCAGTATTACGGTACGGTGTAGACGTTTATAACAACTAATATAGGTAAATATGTCGAGCGAAATGAGTTCTAGATTGTCAATTATTATTGTACCTACTAGATTTATAGATATTTAGTTGGTTTTTATGTAACATTGGTTGATTTTATTATTTTTTATACCTCAGTCTATATTTCTGAATATGTCGTGGTGTGGTAGGACTCTTATATTTCACTTTTGAGAGTTTACTAACAGGAATGACAGTGAAAACATTAAAGTATGTATGAAACGTTGTCATCTAAAGTGGTGAAAAAATTCACTGAATTATAGGTCATAGGTGTCAGAAAATGAAAAGGAGATTAAAAATGTTTGCATCTAAAAAAAAATAGAATCAACATAAAATATACGTTAATCAATGCTAATATAACTACCTATTGTCCGCCCTCTTCTTACCTAAGGGCAAAAAGAGGGGAAATCACATTTTCTCTTTTACCTAACTCCATTTACCATCATCGTTATCACTCCCCTTTCCGCTTTCTCGCCCCCTCCTGTCTCTATCTCTTAATAACATCTCCATAATTCTTTTGGTGATATAATAGAACAAACCAATATAAAAAGCTACTCAAATATTATACTTTACACATACAAATACACAACAATGTATGTCATTATTATCAATTGGTATCTATTACGAGCCATTGTCCATTTGTTGAGCCTATTCTTGTCAATAAAGACCTGACCTACACTACTAGTGTCATATAGCTTTTTGTGGTAGGATGTTATAGGAGTATACCAGGATCGTCTGGGCCTAGGTAAAGACACCTAGAAGCTGAATCTCGGGGTTCGGGAGACAGAGGGCAGTCGCTCCCAGAAAAGTTTAGATAAACCATTATGGAGAAGAGTCGTAGGAGAGTAAACCCTAGGCAACAGCTTCGCCTAACCCCGTAGGTATTCACCCGACAAAGTAGTTAACAGTTAATAAAAAATCTCTTCGAATTATCATTGCATATCAGTGAATCGTATGTTCATCAAGAGTATCAAGTCCTAATATTTGAGGTCAATGACGAATTGGTGATCAAATTATTACCCACTCATATATTTATAAATTTATTACGCATACAATTTATTTATTTACATATATTTTGAACAGTTTATCATATTTATTATTTACTTTCATTATTTTATTAATTTATAACGGTTTATCGTTATTATTATTCACATTATTTAACTTATTTATGCATCACTGTAAGATACAAACATCGTTCATAACCTCAAAAGCTACTCAAACAACATACAAACTGGTGTTCGTCGACCATTTATCAAATACAAGTGGGTTTCAGTTGACAACTAGTAACAGGTTTTATGCCCATATGGCACCAAATAAATGTTTCCTTATTTTTTTTTGTCTTACTAACATGTAAAAATTTTAATGGATGGAATGATTGTTACTCAATCACACCAGAATCTGAACGGCTCGACATATCAGGAACAAATTTGGCATAAAACGGAACCCATCCCAGGAGTTGGTTTCTGCGGTTCGCAGAGCAGTTTCAGGTTATAGAGCCATGGTTAATAAGTAGATAGCTATGTTATGTAGGTATATGTTGGCAAAGCAAATCATCAAAATCTTTATATAAGCAGTACTGTCACCTTACGTGAATAGTCAATATTACAAGTAACAACGATATAACAAAGTTACTAACAAGTACGGTGAACGCCTTTGTTATTATCAAAACAGTTTAATTATAGCCTCACAATAGTTTGTGAACAGCGAACACAAGGCGTCTCTCCCCTCATTTAAGTTCCACTAACTTTCGAATAGTACTGGGGCGTCATATTGGCCTGACAGGTTTTAAAATATGCTCACGACAACCAGTAGTGCTGGGAACTAGTAAAAATAATATCGAATTCGAATATACTATTAATTTTATTTATAAATAAAACAAATCGCCCATTTTGGTAATAAATAATAATTAAGTTGTACCTTCACAAATTATAATGAAAAGTTTGAATATCTTAAGCAGGTGTATATCGGTGACGTATAAATAAAAAGGTAGATTTGCATTCGAATTCGTTATTTGAAACTGTAAAAGCTCATTGCCGATGGGCAATTCATAGTATTAGCGGGTTTTTAATAATGTCCAATTTTGAATGTTACCTCTAATAAACTGTTAAAGTTACCATATCTAAGATATTGCTATATTAAAAATTCTGACGTCCTTTATGATTTTAAGACTCGGAAAGCCTATTGTAAGCAGATAATAATTTACTAGATTTAAAATCATTGGTCATGTATTGGGCAAGTTGCAGGTTCTCCTATACATAATATACACCTGTGGTGTATTGTCCCACTGTCCTCCTAATATTATTAATGTGAAAGTTTGTGAGAATTTATGGATGAATATAACGATCGATGGACAAATACACAGGTTAAATTTTATCAAAAATAACACATACTTAGCCTACTCTATAATCCGTATTTCATAAGAGTAGACCCGCGAGCAACAGTTAATGTATAGTCTATACACTTTTTAACGGGTTTCATCACTATTTATGTAGTTTTATTATATTTCCCAGTGGGGTAGGCAGACGTTTCCACCTGCTACGATCATTCGCTTCTTCTACTTTCATAATTGTTTTAATAAATACCTACCTACTCACCGCTACCCTTGACATGTTCTTTCTTCAAAATGCCTTCGATCTGATTGACATATAACCCGCGCCACGTAACTTGGACCTAAAATGTGCTCAAAATGTGCCCTATACGCGCAGTACACATCTCTTGGGTGTCTTTTGAGGATAGCACGGGATGCTACTGCGGTAGACGAACTCAAATTCACCAAGCATAGACTGTTACAAAGCAATCCGCGGGCGCCAGAGCCTCGTATGTCTTACGATTTAGGTCCAAGTTACGTGGTGCGGGTTATACCTACGTATGTCTTGGTCGATCCCTACCGGGTTGCCGGGTTCCAATATATCGGTTGCTTTTCAGCAGCCACGATCACGGGAACTTATGTAAAATCATCATCATTCATGATGATTATGATGATCATGATTACTTATGTAAAAGTCAAGAAACAGCCAAGTTACAGTAGGTGCCTGCTTGAAATTTAAATAATCGTTGAACCTACAAGAATGTGCTTGTCCATAAAATAGTTAATATTATTATGTATCGAGACAAATACGGTAGTCATAAAATACATTGATTTGAATAGTACATGTTTATTCAATTGCCCCTAACTGTACACCACTATCTTGTGTTCAATATTGTCAGGTAAAGCAATAAGCTTTCTATATTAGATGCCAATGAGGCCAGTAAAGAAAAAAAAAATTGTTGAAAATTAATAAATGACTTTCATAATTCAGAGTATGAATACTTGAGTACATACAGTCTTCTTTAGAAGAAGCTTAACATATTTCAAGTTACTAGTCACCTTCACTTCTTCGCCTCTGAAACTTTCCATAAAATAATAAATAAATAAATAAATTAAATATTTATAAAACTTGTTCTCAGAAGAGTACAAATCGGCATACTCTATACTTATTCATTTACTTCAATATAAAGTTCATTTGAAGTAATTTCTTAGTATCTAACAAATTCTAAGAAAGGGTATTTTTTGATATCTTATGAAACCTGTGTCTGCTTGCCTGAGTGCCTGCGTCATAAGTAAATCAAAGCGTTATAGTTTATTTTTGAAAGAATTTCTTCCAAAATAATAACCCAGCTCTTATAATAGACTGGCCCTTTTGGCAAAGACGATGGAAATAATTGTCGAAACGTAGAAGAAAACTTAATCTATTTTACGTGCAGGTCGGTTATGGGGTGTTAAAGAGACCCCATCAAGATTTTTGTGAACTAAGTCTACCTCACCTACAAGTCGATAGATACACCTGCTAAACAACGAACGAGACTCTGACTCTCCTCTCAGGGTAGGTATAGAGGTCAGTCGGAAGTCACTTCCGGAAAGTGAACATACCAGATAAAAAAATAATTGGATCTCGGGCTCTTAAGTGCAAACTGTGGATGTAACTGGGAGAATACCATGAGGATGACGATGAGGTATGGGATATAACAAGAATCTTTATCACTTTTGTCGATGACTGTCTAGAAATAGGATAGGTACCTACCTAAAGGGGGGATGTGTGTATGCAAGAGTGCATAAGTCAAGTCACACATTAAACGTTAAAATTCTTCCTTATATCTGCAAAATTTGCGATATAAATTAAATACCCACACTTCAATGTACAAATAAATATGAATTATAAACATTTATTAGGAACGAGACCCGTCACGTACAAGCAAATATGAAAATTAATAAACATGAGTAATTAAACAGGACGATTACATTTTACGATTGTAGAATACCTACTTGCGAAAATTTAATTAATTAATTAGTAGGTACCTTATCGTACCCGCTTAAAGTACCTAAGTACCTCTACACGGTCTTTGATTTCGCATATCATCGGGAAATAGAGTCAAAATCGAAGTATGATCGACTTACTTTTATTAGTCTTCTTGCTTCTAATAACAATTATGAAGAAAACAATATAATTAGTAATATGTGCGCTTTTAGTTCCTAAATATTTAGGTAGCTAGTAGCTGTTACACACAGCTTCACTTGCTTGAAATACTTATTCTGTACACTGATAATAGGGCAAATACCTGTGGTGGGCCGTGTGCTTGTCTGCCACCTAAGTGGTATAAAAAAAAAAAACCAAATACCTGCAAAAAATCATGAAAATCGATCCAGCCGTTTCGGAGTAAATAGTCTCGAATTTTGATTTCAAAATAAAGCGTGGTTGTGCAACAAACGTCCATCCAAACGAATCAATAAATGCACAGTTTTGTATAAAATTATGGAAACGATTTATAGTAGGTTTAATTTACTACCTTAACCAGTGGCAATGTAAAATCTTGGGAATTACAGTTAATTTCTAAAAAATCAACAATAGGTAAACATCCAGAAATCTATCTGTGTTTATATTCACATAAAAAATATAATATTGACTCATTTTATAGCAGCTATGACAATTTAAGATAATATATGGGGTGACACTCGTACAAATGTGTTGATTTAGTTCGTGAGATTTTATCAGCAGAATTTAGTATATTTTATTGATAAATGATTCAAATATGTGTAGTTCAATTTTATTCTATGATCTACATACTTATATCTACATCATCAATATAAACTTGTCACATTGTTCTATTAAAAAATAATGTGTCATAGAGAAGTTATGTTGTAAAAACGGCGTAAGATACGGAGTTGGACGGTTAGAAGACCTAAGAAAAGGTGAATGGACTGTGTGAAGTATTATATATGTTTATGAAGGGAATTTAGTAGGCTGCAAGTAGTGATGAATGGAAAAAGTACACATGTTGTGCCTTCCCCAAATAATGGATCTACTGTGTCCCTACAGAAGTGAGTAGTTACGAGTATAAGTGTCTACCCAATAAATAGAAAGTGTAGATAAACATAATACAGCCTTAGTTACTCCGTAACCATTACTACTGAAAACAACCAAAACGTCACGTTTGATACAAATTTAGAAATAACATAATAAATCACGACATGATCGTTTAAAATTCGTATCACATTTGGACAATCTCAAAGTTTCAATTTTAAACGATATTCGGCATTAAATACAATATTCTTGTCTAGTTAGCATGTCAGCAAAAAAACGTATGACGGTAAAGTAAATGGAAGGCTCGCTTACTTGGTAATGACACCTCCTTTAATCGTTTCCTTAATTGAAAACCTGAACCTTTTCGTTGAAGCACTTTTCGCTGTGTGGCCAAAACATTTTCCAAAAATGAATATTTGTTAAACTCTCGAGAACTGTAATATGTGTTCCGGGAATGTCTCCTGTCATGGCTGACATCCAGACGATTAATTCATAAACTAAAACGTTATTTCCAACACGTCCACAGAACGTTGCTTGTTTAAAGGCTGGTAACGAATATTTTTCAATAAAAATGTCGTTATTGTCTCAAAAGATTTGTATGACGCCTGTTAAATTTACGACGTAATAAGGAAGTGTCAATTCGACTCATATTTTGACGAAAGGGTTGAATAGCACATTGTGAGTTTTTGTTGCTTTTTTACTCTTGTCCTACTATTTTAACGTCCGTGTCTTATTGTCTTCTGTCTATTGTCTCTTTTAGAACTTTTATTGTTTGTTTTTAAACTTTTGAAGTACTTTTTGTGTCGGACAAAATGTGTTTTCGGATGGTTTTTATACGTATTTTGTTTTCAGTTCGACGTGCTTGTTTTAAATATGCATGAGATTTGATTGAGAATTGGAAAGATTTCGTTAGTGACTCAATTCCCGCACACGTAGTTTCAAATGAGGTAAATTGGGTAATTTATAGATTTTTGTAGATTTACGGCCTATTGGTTGGTAGTTAGGTACACTAATCTCTTTATCCAATCGGATGTTATAGACTGACCTACTGTTGGAATTTTATTTTATCTGTAGGTTAGTAAAGAGGTAGTGTTCGGATGAATAAAGTAAGTTTTTATTAAAGCTTAAACGCGTGTGTGAATATCGGCCGCTTGGGTACGGTAACTTAATGGTGAAAAAGGCGGATTTAGGCGAATCCTGAATTACACTACTGGCATCTTCCCACTCCTTACATAAGCAAGTTAGCATAGCTGGATGGACTAAGGCGAATATTAGTAATTTCCATTACCAATATCCTTTAAAAAAAGTATAGTAGTAATCTGACGAGTGCCGTCATGCCAATTTCAAATTAGCAAACCTAACCAATTCTGAAATTTCAAATCGACTAGATGACCCGTAACGGCTAGATCTTCTACTTCAACTACTATCAATCAAGTGGGCGTATAGTACCTATACCGATATATTTGATCCGTTAGTAGGTACTTATGCACTTCTTGGTAGCTGCATATCACGATACCAGACGGGCCCACGTTCATTTGCAAGACATCAGTGCATCCGCATTGTGAACCCAAGTCTGATCGCTAATATACCGCATTCATGCCATCCATCAGTCCATTACGACTGATTGAGCACGCTGCTCGCATTGATTAAGGAAGGCCGCTCTTACAATGTTGCACTATACTGCGTTGAGATTGGTGTCTTGTCGGGAAATAATTTACATATTGCATCATCGAGCAGACCTTCTAAGTTCTATTGCAAGAGTACTGCATATGATGGTTTGGATTTACATTTGATGCCTGGTTCGCAAGTCGATAAAGCCTGCAAGAAAAGAGTATGTATGATAAGGCAAATTTTTCATAGCTGTGGTTTTCCGATAGTTTATTTAGTTACCAGATAAAAGATTAGTGGTAAGATGAAGATCGTCATACTCTTTACCGAATACATTGTGTTTCCGTTTTCTAAAATATAATCTTAGGCTTTACCGGGTCCTTTAAGTTACGACGAGAAGAAGCAAGTATCGTTCTACGCTGTAGTTATACCTCGTGACACATCTTTTGAACCTAATTCGTGTGATAAACGAGGCTTTGGTGCACGCGGATTGTTTTATAAAATTCTATGCATGGGGTGCTACGGCAGTACACGAGTTCGAATTCATCAAGAATTCGAACTCGTGCACTGCCGTAGCACCCCATGCTATCCTCAACAGACACCTCAGAAACATGTACTGTGCGTGTAGAGCATATTTTGAGTACATTTTAGGTCCAAGATGTCCTGAGGTATACCTATCAGCTGCGGTAGCGACCTATAGGGAGAGATGGGTCATGCATTCCATTTTAGATTAAATATTTTCGTGGAAACTGGAAAATTGAAAAAATCAATTCTGCAAAATTTGCAGCATGCAGCATATTCTGGTATTAGCTTCAAATGAAGGAACTCTTCAATTTATCTCCAGCTCAGATACGTATTCTGTGTAGGTACCTATGCATATTAAAAGCTTGTTCATAAAAAGATTTTTGTATTTTTTTAAATAATAATTATAAACAGCAACCGGATAGCTAATCAAGACAGACAGAAGCAATTTATGATAATAATTAAGTCGACATGTCTCTTTAAATCAGCCTTAGGTCATTATTCTATTCAAATAAGTCTATTAGTTGGTTCAACGTATGCTTCAACACAGTAGTCAGGCCGATTTACTTATAAATAATGTTTAATCATTATTGTCAGGGCAAAATAACGTTGAATAGGAATTGGTTCAACTGCGAGCGTAAGAGAAACTGTCATCAAGTTAGTATAAACAGTAATGGGAGTGGTTACTGACGTTACTGTATTCAATGTGAACCCCCTCCCCCTCTTATCCCTAGTAAGGATTTATTAGGTTAAGTTATCGGTACTTTAAAAAACTGAATAGAACTACAGAAGGAAAGTGAAGCAAGTCCATTTTTGTGCTAGCAAAGGTGTAGTTAGGTAGGTATGTGATAGAAAATAACAACACCGTATTACGAAAATTAGTTTTAAATTAATTTCTTAGTGGTCATAGTTAATCCTTCAGTATCAATGAAATGTATCGTAGTACTACTGTCTATGTACTTTAGGTAGGTACATCAGCAGCAATGGTGTGGAAGTGATGGCAAAACGGTTGTTCCACGCCATTGAATGCGTATTACATAACACCGTGTTACATACCGCTCCCTCCTATTGTCATAGTTGGGCACGGGTCTTTACGGTAACTCGTAATCAAAGTTTGACCTTAGCTAGAACCGCTTACCGCTTGTCGCTCTCAGTGAGACTAATTGTTAACCATTCATTATAAACCGTAGGCAATACACATTTAGCCGTGATGTTTAATTAAAATCAATAATTTTAGCACTCATAATCATCTGAAAATATGTTTATGTAGCTACCTAATGTTTTGTTTCTAATTTATATATCCTTAAGCAAGTTTTAATATGATAAAAAGTTCAGAATTAGACTAGACTTATTTAACTGAATATTATTAAGTATGAGTTATAATATGGTGGGGTGGGGTGGGGTAATCTTATCTGTAAACCGGTACACCAGCTGTTTGACAACGAGAGTTTCTTCTAGGGCTCCTATAAAAGCCAGCTAACCAAATTATGAAAAGAGCAGACTTATTCTTTGACAGATTTTAGATGCAATCGGGATTGGTGCTCAAAATAAGAGAAGCGATAGTTATAACTCATACTTAGGTACCTTTTTGAAATCAGCTCACAGGTAGAGGATGACAATGAATCATCATAACACTAGGACACTTAAGTCCTAAGCCAGACAGCGGATGCGCGACTCGGCCAAGGGTTTAGGCATGGTATAGACGGGAATAGCGTGTCTGCGCCCCATCCTTTCTAGATATAGAAATGTTTTGCGTGGTGACTTTTTAATATAATCTTTATGAAAAATGATGAAAAGGACTACGCATCCGCGATATGTCCAAATATTACGTAGGTACGTAGAATCAGTAGAATGTTATATCTGTACCTAATGAACCTGAGAGAATTCGTAAAGGTAAAATAATAGTAAAACAACAGGAATGTAACGATACCCGTGGATATCATTACAATTTATACAATCAAAATTCATTAGCATACATAGGAATACTTACATAGATATTTTCACTAGGTACAGGTAAAGTACCTACCTACATAGACACCTACTCCAGGCACATAAAATCTCAGAAATATTATAGGTAATTCTGTGTATTTACCCTTTGCAATAACAAACACATTCACGTAAGCAATAAACTCATGTAACTAATATATATTAAATGTAAATTGCATTAAGTATTTCTATCAACGCTTTTCAGTGATATATCAGCAGATATAGACGCCAAGACCACCTGGCCAATTGCCTATATACATGTAAAAGTAGATTCTGCTGTTCATTTCGATCACACGAAGTCAATAATTATTGTTCAGTCCGTTGTCTGAAGGTAGGGGCCTCATGTAATTTGATTTTCTCGGACCGTTTGGTCGGGCACTCGGGCTCATCGAAAATTTTTATCCCGAATTTTGCTTAGCAAGTTTTTGCCGATCTGTTCTAGTGAGTATTACAAGCGTGCTCTTATATAAATATAAAGTGCTTAGCTACATAAATGGAAGTCTATTCTCGAGTCTACGTGATTCCATTAAGAAACTGGATTTCAGAATTTTGTTGTACTTACTCTACCTACCTAATTTGAAATTCTTGTAGGGTTACGTTGTTATAAAGTGTGTAGTGATGATATATCTAGATATAAATACTTCAGTCATAAATTATTTATATACCTAAATTACAGTTACAACTAGGCATCCACCTACTTAGTTCCAAAAAATATATAACTCGGCTAAGTACAATTTTTAGATTGCAAATGTCTGCTGGCTAAACCTACCTACAACTGTTCTACTAAAAAAGATCATGTACGAATATCTAAGAGGTAGGTATAGTAGGTATCTACCTGTCTATTATATTATAAATAAAACACCCGATAGTTAAACATAGTAAATGGCTTTCTACTATTTTTTCAGTACTATTCTAGGCTACCCGTATACAAAATACGAGTAGAATAACCAATCTTGAAGCTAGACTAGACATAAAGTGCATGTTGGCCAATGTTGTAGCGCCACAGCAATAAACTGTTCGACTTTAAAGATCGTAATGGTGCATTAAAAATTAGTTACAGAGTACTATCGCCCACGATCAGCACCGTAGCGATTCGCTTCCATCAATCGAGTTTTTCGACCAGTTTCAAATTAATCGGGTAGTTACGGTTGATTTCTTTATGTTTTTATTAATAAATAGGAACGTATTTTTTTGTAAATTATCCTCTTCAAAATTATTCTTCTTATAGCACTTAAGAACACCGATCTTATCGGTGTTAAAAAAACTTTAGTATCTGTATATAAATGTTTGATTTCGGAACATAGATTTATGAGATCTAAAGTATTCTAGAACGTGTGAAGAAATTCGTGGCTAATGTGGTCATCCTACTCGATCTACACTGTGTAGTCGATTCGGAGCACGTTCATTGCACTTTACTGCAACATATTGGTATTTGTCTCGCATTCAATACGTTGGCGCCTTTGGGAAGCTTCTAGTTTGATGTAATTGGATACGCGATATATTTTATTAATGTGTTAGATCAAGTTCTCACAAAATATTGATGATCTGGAGCACGTAATCTACTATCATTAATATATTTTCGACGATAACTGTATTGCAATTTCAATTAACAACGAGAATTCACTGCGCAAAGAGCTTGAGCTTCATCTCCGAAAAGTCGAAAATAATATCATTCATGATCTATATTCGAGTCACGTTAATTGTCATGAAACTATCAGTTCCTAGTATTATCAAACTATTGGTTGGGCCTAACTGAAGCAGAACAGGCTAGGCGAGCCGGCCTGCCCCGGATATGTAGAGTGAAGTGGTGAATCAAACATTATATTACCCTTCACCTCTCTTGGGAGTTTCTAAAGTTCATATACTCACTCGTATTATTCCACAGAATGTCCAAATAGGTTATTTAGAATTAAATGTCATATAAAACGCATAAACATTTAAAGTAATATTCATTTAAACGATCATTCTATTTGAGATTATGGTAATAATTGACCTATAGATCGATTCTTGGAAATTGAAAATGTCCTAAGACCTTAATCCAATAATCAGCAAATGCGTATCTTGCCTTGCTTTAGGGTAAAAGTGAAGAAAGTTATTGAACGCGTTTGAACTAATAATAAAGCCCTAACGAAAATTTCTGGTGCGATAAGAAGCTTTCAATGCTGTTCAAAATGATCATTTTTTGTGAAATTGTTAGTGTTACACTTTAAAAATGAAATGGGAAAATATTTTAAATGATGAATACCTTTACAATATTTATTTAGGTACAATAATTTTACTTTGTCGACGATTGAAAACAATTTTTCCGAAAGAATATAATATTCAGCTGCTCAATTTTCGTCAAACGGATCCAATTTTCAGACTGTTATACCCAATTATAATAAACTATATAAGCTATGGACTGCCGAATACATTGATTGGGAAATTGTCTAGACAAGCAAAATGAAACAATTCACAAAGTGGGGTGGAAAATAATATCCTCACACACAATGTTTTTAATTAAATGACTCTTGATTCTTATTTTCATTGGGATTCTTGTTTTATTCTTGTATGATTTCTACTATGAATTTTATATTTGTGTTGACAATGTTGATAGGTGTTAAAAGTCGTGATAACAATCTTCTAGAAAAGTGGACAAATGATTCGAGAACTTATTGCAGTTAGTACCTACATACTTAGTAGGTACTTTGTACTTTCTAGGGAATGTTGAATGCTGTAGTTCTCACAGTGTCACATGATATTACGTTGAGTTACTTGCATAAGAGACCCCGTATCCCTAATAACTTGAAACTGACAATATATATGCTTATCAGCTTTAATTTTTCAAAATTAACCCACACTTGACTCGAGCTATCTCTCGTTATAAGAGGGTTAGGCCATAGGCCACCTTGCTGACTTAGTGGGTACAGATTGATAGATCACACGAATGTACAAGAGTTAAGAAAAGTAGATAAGATCGATATGAATAGTGATATTAGTAGTGGAAGTCGGCCTTTTCATCTTGAATAGATAATTCAAATAGCATCGGTGTGTGCCAAATTTACAGTCATTCTAAATTGAAACAAAATGAATGAACCTACGAGGGTTGTAAATCATTTTGTTTACAGTGAAATTACAATACAGGGTTTTACCTATCTACTTACCTATGTTGGTATTAATTGCGCCCCTCGATTTTATCCATGGTTTATTTTGCTTGAACTCAAAATTCCTTTATCAAGGATATACCTAGGTTTCCTGGATGAAGCAATTTTAAGCCAATAAGCTATATGTATTTTAATACATAAATATCTTTAAATAAGTTGTATAGTTGGAGCATGGAGTAGTTACAACATATACTTACGCAAGTCACTTATTCACAAACTTAGAATCAGTCACTGTTGCATCTAAAATTTGTTTTTAAAGCCTGGGGTTCTACGTTTTTTCCTTCTGATACGGTTTATCTTGGCTTTCAGGTGACCATCATACCTCTCAAATCAACCACGTATGTGATACAGTAATTTAAATATACATATTAATATACTATACTCGTAGGTAGATATTAGAATACGTGACTACCATCATTCCTCTCAAACCAAGAGCCTACGCCAGTGTTACATCCGTTAATCAGGTTGTGTATCGGCATGCACGTAAGTTTGATTTGCACTCCAGAGATCTTGTTGCGTTCCTCACATTTATAATATGAATTAAATTTAAAAAAACAGACAGACATTTAAACAATAATACAAGTACCGTACCAAAATCAATATTCATGCTAGGCTTTATACAATTGTTTAAGGCACTACAGTAATTTACCAAGAACAATTAATATTCAAACATTCAGCGAGCCACCAGACGAACTTACACATATTATACATACAAAATGCGAGCTTATCCATCGGACGGAAACCCCCTCCCGCCAACGCGAGATCCGACTCTCATTGTAATGCAAATGTGTCCGCTGTCTGCCTCCAAATTACCCCTACGGTCAAGCAAGAGTCGCCCGATGACCAGACATTAGAACCCTCCCTTTTAAAACAAAATCGTCCCCACATTCGTAGTTTTCCACCGCATATTACACAATATTCACCCTTAATTACGGTGAATAAGGAAGAAAATTGCTTAAATAGTAGTAGTGTTGGACAGTCACAACCATATTTCATAGCAGATATAGTGTTATGAGAGTTGCTAATGTGATACTACGAGTCGTAGAAATGGCGTAGCAATTGTGTGGACGATAATTAAGGGTACTGCGTAGCGTTAAGTGTCGCAATGATATAGTGTAATGTCTTACGATTTTGTCGATGACTATACATTGCACATTAATGTGGGTATAAGTATTTAGTAGATTTTACTCCTTTATAAACGAGAAAGTTCGTATAAATCGATGGCTGTATGATACTCAATGCTGCCAAAACGGCTGAACAGATCTGTATGAAATTTGACACAAAGACAGAAGATAGATTAGAATGGCACATAGTGAACTTTTTATCTCATTTTTTCACGCAGATGGAGCTGCAGGCAGCAACTACATAATTTGCATAGAATATCGATATACCTAAAGAGAAAAACTAATTCCAATAAACCACTTTGTAATGGAGCGAATTAAATTGTAATAAAAATGCAATTATAAAGATTTAAGGTCAGTTTAGAATAATTTATTAAATATCAATGTACATGCATTAAATTTATCTAGAATTGCTAAATTGTAGGTCGTATTCAAATTAAATTATACATATAAATATTACTATACTCGTAGGTAGATATTAGAATACGGCTTCACACGCGTGAAACCCCTAAAAAGTAAGTTATACCTTTAGAATCTATAATAATCTAATGTTGTGTAAAATTTCATTAGGATCCGTCCGACTATTTTTCCAGGATCAAGTAACAAACCTCCAGTCCTGTGCTAATAAATGTATCTACCTTTAATCAGACGGCAAGAATGTCAACCTACTTTTAATAATTGTAAATAAGTACTGCGTTAAGGCAACCATATGTGTCAAAAGAAGAAAAAGCGTAAATATGCATTACTTATTCCATATAATTGTGATCAGGCAGAGTGCCACCCCAATTTGTACATTTAATAGGCAGTATCGGTCAGCATCCTTTTAACTTGCGGACACCTGAAAACGTTCCTTTGTGCATAAACTGGTTGCTTCATCTCGTTTCTCAGCGAGAATTAGATGCGCCTGAACACTTAGGTAAGTACTTCATACAATAAAATATATTAATATAAATGAAAGCATTAGTAAGCAACTCGCAGTCAACGTTATTTTCTATTGGAACTACTGGTTCTTGGAAAGTTGAGGAATTTAATTATGGTTTTGTACGTAAGTTGTGGTTGAAATATGGGGTGGTTGTGCTTTAGAATTAATATAAGATTCAAATGTGTTGGCACAGTTGTTTGACCACGACCACTTGAATATTTGTACAGTCAGCTGCAATGAAAACTTAAATTATTTCAAGTAGCTCTCAACATTATTGGGATGGAACTAGGTGTTTAAAATAAATTTGTTAGGATTGCTTGAAAAACCTTAATCCTTACATCGTTGGGGGTACCTTTTTTAACAGTTGACAGTACTTATTTATTTCTTTGTTCGTATACCTATGTTTTCGTCTACCCCTTTCTTGCATCCGTGTATACAATAGCCAGTCTGGCATCTTGCAAACTCTGCAATTTTCTTTGAATAGTACCTACCTAACTATAGTAGAGTAAGAAATGGATATTTGCTTTTAAATAAACTTTCAGAAAATAGCTGGCCAGTACAAAATCTAGGTACTAAACAAAGATAAAACAAAAACGAGGTGTTTAGTTCAGAGTCTCTCCCTTGAGCATGCCGGGAACACTCCCAGCTTCTTCGCAATTTCACAAAATGCGATACACACCTATATTCTATACACTTTGTTATCTGTACAACACCGTCCAATTTAAAATGAAACCCCACCCTCGGAAATAAATGTTGGGAGTATAGAGGATTAAAGGAGAACCGAAAGTCCATATTTAAATGGTTAAGTTACAGTAGACGGAAATAACTAGACAGACAAAACTAAATTAGAATATTCTCTAGAGCTTCCGCTAATGCGTCTAGAAGTTACAACGGAGCTTTCAAACTACGCTAACTTTAATTATTATAATTATGTTCTTGTGTCGTTCAAGCTCATAATGTATAAAATTAACGATCAAACGCAAATAAGATTTCTAAAACGAATTTATACAAGTAATCAAGAAAATTTCTTTGACATATAAATAAGCCACTTCAGACTTGTAATGACTTTAAGAAAGAAAGTTAACAAATAATATTTGCGTTCATGAATCGTGAAATATAGTAATAGTAGGTAGGTACTGCAACTTGCAATTTATTTTACTGGAACTTTAACCATTTCTCTTCATATTAATTTCTAGCAATCTAAATTAATTGAAATACTTGTAAAGTTAATGAATACTGTCGAGAAAACTGGCTAGATATTTCTATCAAGTATGAGTATATAAACGTACAGCACAAAAAACTAATTTACCTAATGATGTGACGAACACTTATTGAATGTTCGACGCACCTAGATAATAGATTGTTATAGGCATTCATATATCAACAGATTTAGACAAGAATTTCTATTTAAAAAGTGACTCCTAAATCCCATCTGTTCCGTCTACAGTGACCTCTGGCAGCCGCCATGCGCCAACATCAGACAATACCGAATACATAAAATTCCATAAATTCATAGAGATCAACTTTAAATGGTTATTGGCATTCGTTCTACAGACAAACTGCGGGCGGTATTATGTAAGCAGACTATATCGATTTATTTTATCCGAAACTGCCGCAATTATGACATTAATTCAGTTCATAAGAGCCATCAATGTTCATAGAAAACGTTAGAATCAAATAACTTTATCCGGAGAGCCGCGTGAACGAGAGCGTATTTGGTCGATACACATTTTTTTAGTCTTGTTGATATTGGAAACCGGTAAAGGTGTGGGAAGATCGCCGAATGAGGCGGCCATGCACACTCGATCCAGCTCAGAATGTAAAACATATAGGTATATATACGGATCCGTCGTGTGCCTATATCTAGAGAGCACATAGAGGTAACGCAAGCCTTGTAGAATGCAAGCTAAACCAGTTCTGTAGATACTGCAAGTCTCAACATTCTGTATTGGAAGGGTAATTATTTTTGTGGTTTAATTTGCAGTCAGCCAAAGATTATCATAGGCTTTATTCACATTTATATTGGTTTTTACTGTACGAAAATAACTTATGTTATTTATTTTTATTTCCCTTGTACAAGGCATTGGATGTTTTTGTTCCGTTGGATATTCTAAATATAAAATTCAATAAATTTTGTACAATGTCGCAAGTTAAAATGAACGATTGTCAGGTGTTTAATGCTTTTAAAGAGGCATATTTTTCATTCGTCTTTAATAAAGTACATTTACTCTGACATGTCCGAAGCTTAACATTCCTCTGAAAGCGCTTTTTTGTATGTTTTTAATTGGACATAAGCGTGTGTTTACGCTAATACTTATATATCTACCTACATTGATGATAATAATTTCGATCGTAATTTCTATTCCACAGAGTTTCGATAGCATTTAAAGTGATTTTAGTTTGTCAAATAGGTAATTATTACCAGGTGTATGTACCAAACTATGTTAGTCTCATAAACTGAAGAGAATTAATTCATAACTTCGCGTCTACCCCCAAAAATCGTACCTATTACCCGGTGAGGTAAGACGGTTCGAGTTGAAAGTGCCATTAGCTCGGTAGGTAACGGGAAAGGGCTGAATTTGTGGCGGACACGGGCTCATTAACTGACAATCTCTTTAAATCACTTGTAGATCCTCCCTGTGGACCTCCCTTGGCTTATTACCGAGGGTGGCTCACAAATGGTTGGAGGTATTAAGAAATTTTAGCTTTTGTGATAGGTATACATAGATACTTTACATAATGGTCTGCAGGATAATTTTTTCTTAATTACGAAGATAGGCGGCGGGATTAAGTTAATATTTTAATGAAGGTTAGTACTACTGATACTTATGATTTTCCTGTTTTGCAGAAAATTATCAAAGGTCATAGGCCATATACCTAATCCTAAGTAGATAAGAAGCTGCAAATAGTGCAAATTAATTAATCAATTGGGTTAGGGATCTAAAATGTAATCATTAGGTATGTATACAAAGTTAATATTATTAGGTAAGCTATAGTTTCAGGTATTTGAATACGTACTAAAATTATATCTACTTTAAATTAAAAGAAAAAGTATTAAATAGATAGAAACACTTTATTTGTGCACCAAGTTTACAATATTTAGCACATGTTATTACAATAAGGTTAGATTAGTATTATAATATACAAAATTTTCTACTAAATGTACAATATTTCTTCTAGGAAACTTTAGAATAGATTTAAGCGTCCATAGCTCCTGTGAGCTGTAGCCGTACCTTTAGGCAAACAATAATCCTTCTTTCAGTTACAAAAATATATTATTATCTTAACCTACATAGTACAAAAGTAGATAGATCTTTCATTTTTACACGTACAACTGCAATAGATACCTACATAATTTAATATGATTGATGTCGTCAAACTAAAAATATACCGTGATTATTCTCATTACGTTCAAATATCGTGTAACATAACGAGCTACCAGTGAAATCATTACACCACCCAGTTACTAAAATAAGCTATTTAATAATAAACCATCGAATAGCACACCAATATGAAATGGTCCATTACCTTGAGCCCTAACATATTTATTACGTTTTACCGCGCACCAAATAAACAAACTTCGACCCGTGTGTTTATATACGCAGCATCAACCATATTGCCTCTTAACCCTCAACTTAAGTCAGTAAATATTACTAACATGCATGTCGACCATAAAAACTAATTTAAGAATATAAACTTTACATTGTCCAATAGATTTGCTTGCAAGTGTTCACTTCTCATCAAATTTAATCACTCGTAACAGCTCAGACAAAGCGAGTCTAGAATCTGTACAACAGCTAACTACCGCACGAACGCACGTAATGTTACCACGAACAATATACTCTTTCTTGCCTTGCTATATTATTTAACGGCCGCGAATTTTATCTCGTTGCTTCAACGCTGAAAATAAACACGAAATATTTACATCCTATTTGCATTCGCTTAAACGTTTTCGTGTTGAATTTTCGACTTTATTATTTAGAACATAATGAATATGATATACCGCTTCATGTTTGCGTACATATGTTGTAAAGTATTACTGGTAAACATAGGGTCTCGCTGTGTAATGTCGTGTGTGAGCCCACAGTTTTATGAGGAAACGTCAGTTGTTGGTTTTGTTTAGTGATTTTAGGACTTTTTCAAAGGCAAACGAAAATCGATATTATATTTTTTTCTACAAGAAGATTCGAATGGTTGTAAAAAGAAAAGACAGATAGATACGCTGGTGTCTTCCATGACCCAAGGAGTGGAAAATTGTAACACCTTCAACAGTAGGTAAAACTTTTTAATCAGGTCGATAATTCACCCAATTTTAAAGCATCTTAACTCCGTAACTAAGATAATTTCTTGATCTCCCCCAACAGGAGAAGGCTATCTACTTTATTCACTACGCACATGAATACTAAGTATCTAATTTCGATTTTTAACAAAAGGCAACGAGGATTCGAGTTCTTCTCATCGATCCCAGCCCCCACGGTTCCGGTCGCAGCTAAACTCGCCGAGCGTTTTTAAAATCCCCAACTGAAACCGACCAACATAACCAAAGACCCCCGTAGTAGGCGGCCAATATAAAAACAGTATACAAAGCAATGGCGGGTAAGTGTCAAAGGGGATCATATTAAGTTGGATACGTTATCTGCAGCAGGTAGCAGAAAGCTAATTGTGTATTCTTTCCTCGCTTCCAGCGTCCTTAATCTGCCCTGTTTGCCCCCACCCTTAGCCAACCCCCGACTGCCGCGCCCCAACTAAGCGGAAAGTTTTAAAACACTGTATTTATGCAGATTTTAGGCACTTGTTTTTATTGTGCGAATTAGTTAAATTGCATGGTAACGATGTTGTTCGAGTTCAGCTCTCTAATGAAAAATAGAAAAGAAACGTGTTGCAACAGTAGATACTACGAGTACAACGGAAACTAGTAACTATGTACTTAAACTAGATAAACTAAACAATGCAGTATCTTTAAAAAATCGATTTGATCTTATAAAGTATCAGCATTCAAGCTATTTGCGAAACTATGTTGTTGGGCTTCGATGGAGCAATTGAGAGCTTTATAATCAAAACTATAAAACATAAAATTTCCCACTTTGTTTTAACAAGGTGTAATCGACACAGAGTTTACCTTAACCGTTTATTATACTACAACGTTCTGCTATAAAAAACAAACAGGGCTAATAACATCAAATGGCGACTCGCTCCTGAGTAAATACTGCTTACACTTCTGTTTAACCTAACAAAATGTCAATTTAAGGGGGATTACACTCCATTCTTGCGCGCGTGAGATAACCATGATTCGATGGCGTGCAAGTTACAATATTAACAAGTAAATTAAAGTACCTCCTGTAGGTAAGCGTTCGCAGATATTCAAAGTATGTAGGTATGGCACAGCGTAGCTTACCCAAACATAATGCGGTAGGACCCAATAACGGAGGCAGCGGCGGTGGTGAGAAGAAAATTGCTCGGATAAATTTGCATTTTTATTGAAATTTCCACTCTTGGTCGCGGATGAAACTATGTCTCTAAATACGTACCTTAAGCTTTGTATAAGCGTGTTTGTAGCGGGGACTGCGAGCAAGTGTGGGAGAACATCCGGGGGGCATAGAGACGCTCCGCATACCTCGCTACCGATCACTATCGATACCAGTCTAAATTAATCCTCATCATGACAGCTTTGACAATTACCAGGTAATTGGAAAGCAATAAATTTACACTTTATGATAGTTTTAATGAGACTACTGATATTAGACTTCATTAATCTTTGATTTTATATTGACAGACTATTTAAATAATTTACTAATTACGAATGTAGCTATACATTTAGTATATGAAGTTTGGTAAAGTTTTAGTATCATGTCGATGTCGGTCCATCCCTTGCGCGGCCGGCAGACAATTGCTATAGAAGTTTGTACCTATACGTAGTTGACTTTAGGGAAGGGATCATAATAGGAAATTTTCTCTGGCGAATATGCGCACAGTGTTCGATACCCTTTTCACTTGTATTGTTTTTATTTTCCAACCCTAATGAAAGAACTTGCCTCCTCTGTATTGCAATTTCAATATATTGGCTTAGCAACATTCTTTTTGCCACGTATTCTGTACTTTTTCGTTTCGGATATAGTTTAGATATAAAATCTTAGGATATTGAGCAATAGATATAGACGGCATTCAGTAACGAAAAATAAAAGATTTTGCTATAGAAGCGGTATGGTGTGCCATACCTCCTGTTTAGTGAAACTCTTTATTAGAACACAGTTGTCTATATAAATTTGAAAGCACTGAAATGGGAAATAAGCCTTCTACCTTTAGAAAGTTATTATTAGTACCTACCTGCTTGTTTAATGTAGGTAGTGCTTGTACTGTTAAATAACATCGCCTGAGTTATTTTAGGGTCAGACTTGATTCACGCTTTAGATCTTGCGATTATAATGAGCATTAGATATTATCTTTCTGGTAGTATTTATTGAATTTAAACTAATTTCCTTATTTAATTGATGGAACGGGAACGCGCTGAATGCGAGCCGCTTCCAACCGGTCTTATTGGAGATCTATAGGGGAGGCCCATGTCCAGCAGCGGACTTCCTATGGCTGAAATGATGATGATGATGAATTGATGGATATTACAGAAACATAACTGAAAACTAACCCGTTAGAAATAAAACGGAAGTTTTAAAATTGCAGTCTTTCATAGCTTTCCAATAGGTATATTTACTATATTTCATCGAGTTTAAAACAATTTTCAACACATTTTTACAAAGGGGAAATATTTTTGAACCTCGTTTTTACTGCTATACCTATATAAAATAAAACGCGTTAGGTCATGACACAAATAATATATATGACAACTGGAAGCAAATACCGATACAAGATTTATGCCCCGACAAACAAGGGCATGAAAAATAAACTTTTTGTTCATCAGCTGTAAATGTCTCCACAAATTGACCATAAATTTCTGCTCTATTAAAATTTATTGCCCTCAAAACGTTTATTGTAACATTACGTAACTTGGTAACCCTTCCATGGTCATAAAACAATGCAGGCAACACGGGCCATGCGAAAAAAAATATTCCAAGTTACATAACACCTGGTATTTAAGGCCATATTCGCATGACAAAGTGTATTCGATTTTATGACACAGGGGCAGTGTTTTACGATCTCTTATCGAATCAAAAATTTTCTCCAGAACAAACAAATGTGTAACTTCTATAAAGAGCTAATTTGAATTACAACCAACACGATAGGATTCCCTGGTTATACCTTTCTTTGTTTTTGTTAACTGAAAGCTCTTTTTGTTTTATTACTGTCATAAAAATATTACCTAATTGTTATTAACTGTCAACTTTGTAAATCTTAACCCTGGAATGTTTACTTATCGTTCCTATTACTCGTAATGGTTGTAAGAATTTCGTGTTGCATATAAACTTTATAGCTTAACACAATAATTAAATGTGTAATGGGTGATTAGCGAACTTTAGTACTTATAAAAGTAAAGATTTTTCGTAGATTCCACCTTCGCGTTAGTTGTTCAATATCGTACCGCAATATTATGGTCAACGCGATCACTTGATAGGAAATCCTTTGACAGCCCATACGTATTTTCTTTTTACTCAAGATAAAGCAAGCACCGCTCTGAGCAGATAAAGAGGAGAAATCGACCGCAACTATATAAAGGTTTGCGGCGATAAAAATACCGTGTTTATTTGCACGTCCTACATCAGTTCCCTTAACCTGGAAAACTGACTTAAACGCGTGTGGAGCGATATACGAAAATAAATCTCATAATGAAAGATATACGACCGATTTTCCATCGTAACATTTCTTTCAATAATGATGTTTTTAAACTGTCGGCAAGTTGAACTTACATTTCCCAGTATCAGTAAATTCGGATCCCAATCTTGAATATTTTTTTTTCCTAAATAGTGATTTAAAAACGCTGCCGATGTAGATTTTTTTTAAAACAAGTGTTAGGGTGAGTTATAATCCACTTTACTGTTGGGTTTCCAGGTGGTACATTACATCAATAAGAAGTTAAAAGGATTAAGCTCTTAATACTCCTTCAATATAAATATTTTCCTTTGTTTACAGCCTAAGATAAGAATGTTTATTATTTTAATCTTTTCTCACCAACGAACTACAAAACCAGATTTATTTAGGTAGTTTGCACGAGTTTTAGTTATAGTAAACAGTATTCAATTTAACGTATTCAATGTTACTTTGCCGAAAGTTATATATTTATAAGACGCTCGTATAACATTTGAATAGCCTCGATATTGATATTTGCCCTATTCGCCCTTCGTAAAAATGTGCAATGTGGCTATCGTAAACTGATCCACTTTACTATTACGAATGCGTTTTAAAAGCTACACGGAACTTCACATGTTCTGTTTCTTCAGTTCAAATGGCCCCCTCGCATGTGGGACAGAGATGGCCCTAAGTATTTTGTAAATCGAAGGTTTCTACACTGTCACGTATTTTAAACGGACTACGACAACAGTCACGTTGGTTGAAATTTTCTATTAATTGTCATTTTTAGTGCTTTTTGACGATGCCATTCTGTAGTTAAAGTGATTTCGTATACCTATCTTATTATCAAGTAAGCAGGTAAATACATAATCAGTTTATTTGACAATGTTATGATACGTTTAGCTATGTGGGTGTACGATCAAAATCTACTATATAAAATTAACGATTTGTTTGCATGTGACTAATCCTACACAGATGTTAAAAAGTGGCAGTGTTCGTCGGTTTGTTGCGTCTGCCCCTGCCGTTTCATATCTAGCCAGAATATACACAAATTTATTCTCGTCCTGTGTTACTCCCGCCCTGGAGTCAATTATTCTCTGAATACAGACTCATTCATTTTTATTTGGGGAATAAAACCGATTCAAACGCTAATACAGAACCGTCGATTTGGGTGCGAAATGTATGCTAATACCACCACCGTATTGTATAATTAATGGGAGTTTCTCTCGCAGAATCCGAAAGTCATATAACTACCTAAGTCTAACCGTCAATAATAAGGTTTATCTTAGGATCTAATACAAAACTCTGATGGAGAACACGATGAAAAATTCAATAGTTCGATGTCCAAAGAACAAAAGTGAATAAAAAAACGGAAACAAGAACGTAGTGTGTTTAATCAGTATTCAGAACGCGCCGCTGTGTCCACAGCTGGGATATTTGGCAAGGGGACAAATCCTGCGGTCGGTCACCAAAAAGTTCGGGCGACTCGACGCTGCATCGTCACGTCCCGATCCCTGCTGACGGCACAACGGCTTTACAACGCGATTAACGACATACATTACGCAAGGAATGAACGTCAGTGATCTCTCGACCAAAATAACTAACAGAAGTATTCTGAGCACTGATTTATTGCGCTCTATGATGCTTCTGTATATTACTACGATCGCTCACCCAGTTTTGAAACAATAAAAGCAATAAAATGGTCAAATTAATAAAAAGTATAGCACGCATAACAGTAACGTCTATATAAATAACATTCTCGTTGGTTATACACTTAAAATTTGCTCGATCAATTGTCGGAGATCGCAACTAATCATGCCAATAAAGTACCGCGTCGGACGCCTCTATTGTCATAAATAAACTCATTATTCAGAATGGACGACGACTCGGTCAAATACCTGTGTTTTAAATCAAATGCAATGTATTCGGGGGCGATTTGTTCGACCAAAATGGCTCCTTTGTTGAGTCTAATAAATAATTTAGTGGTTGGACGATCCAAGAATTCATGCTCTGTTGAACTCCTGTAAATTTTCATTTGCAGTAGCTACATGAAGATGCACTGATATTATTCATGAAGTGATTTTTAAGTGGGTAGTGACATCAATATCACGATTAACGTTCCATATAAATGCATGACCATACTTCAAATAAAGATAAAGTATTATTTATTCAAAAGTACATCAATATATAGGTACTCAACCTCACCTTGACGACAAAAGAGTAGATACCTACACCAGAAGTAAATGAAATAATCCACCAAGATTATTATCCTTACGTTAAGTATAATTTTACTTACATTTACGTTGGCAGTTTAAGAAAACAAAGAGTGTATTACATTTAAAATTCATATTCGATTGTGGACAAAGAGCACGAGTAGTATATTTTAAAATATATTTTTTGTGAAAGAGTACATTTTATACCACCTCCCACGTTTTACGCTGACATGAAGCTACATTGCATTGTCGTACGAACTCTTTTAATGTCTACTTATCGATATAAATACGAAAATTAAACTGTTTATTTGCTGTAAAGTTGATATAATTTCACAAAACTATCATAAAACACAATATAAACAGCGGCGCGGGTATCATCTTATTTATCATAACTTATTAGAATGGTATAATAGATGATTATATAACATTCTTTAGCACAGACTTATCTTTCCTATTTAGTTGGGCGATAATATTGTGTTGTCTAATAACTTGTAGATAAGCACAAGTAACGCGCTGTCACTAACCAGTTTAAATGTTCGTCTTATACGAAGTGTAAAATGCTTTTCCTAATTCCTGGAGGAACAGGAATGATTCCGGAATAAAGAGTAGTATATGTACTATTCCAGACTATACCTAATGTATCTCTATGCCAACGTAGTTTTACAGTACAAGAGTAACAAGGTGTAGAGATAGAGCATTCGACTCCAGAGTTCACTCGGCAGTGAAAACTCACGGGTTCATTTCCCATTCAGTTTTTCTATGTCTGTATGTTACTATGTATAAAATGAATAGATGTACCTACCTATGTACAAGAGTGTAGGTGGGTATATAGATTTAGGTAAGCATGTTTAGTCGTATTCTGGAATCCATATTACAATCTATGTTTAGTTCGGGGTCTAGATAGCGTCATGTAAAGTCATAAAAACGTTTATTTATTTATCCATCCATCCTCACAAACAACAGCACAAGTAGAATAAAAAACCGTATCTAATACTTCCTTACTCTTAGTCAGAATGCGTGTTACTAATAAAGTACGACAGCAAAGTGGCGGTTACGTTTTTTTGTAAGCGAAATTCTAGGTTAAATGGTACGACGTGTAGATGTTGACTAGATAGTGTAGCAACCTACATGTTGAGTTCAGCGACCCCGCAAGGCCGGAATCCGTCATTCGTGGGTCAAGGTCACGTCGCCTCATGTCACACGTCACGAATATCTGCATCTGTGATCGTCTACAACATTGATACTCGTAGTCTGTATGCATTCCTGTGCGAATGCCAACCTTATTCCATGGCGTTAAGATGTAAATATGAGGCTGGTGCATCGACCCCGCCGCTGTATGGTTTCAAGATGTTACTTTCATTGGTATTTTAGATGTTGATAAACTTAGGTGTGTTATGTAGGTAGTTGTTTGTTGGATTTCTTTTAAAGTTAAGTAAGATATTTGTTCTTTTTTCCATTTGATCGTTAAGTCAGAAACGTACAGACACTACAGACCAATATTTTATAAGATAAGTATCGAAGTAGAGATACATATTAGTAAGGAAACCAACGTAATTAATTACTTATCCAAATCCAGTTGAAAATACTTAATTGCCTAAAAATAAATAGATATTCTAAAATATATTACAACAGCGCCATCTAGATTAAAACTAAGCACTCTACCTTATAAGAAGTAGGTTTATCTAACTACTTGGGTATTACAATACGGATAAACTTATTTTTTGCAATACCTAGTTTTTATATACTCGTAGAAATATTTACACTTCCGGAAATCGAATTTTAACGTAACGGTTGAGCGTTCCACCGTCGTCGTCGTACACGTAGATTAACAATATAAAATAAGTTATGAATCAAAGAATCACAGAATCAATTTCGTTTATTCAATTTAGGCACATAAAGAGCACATATGAACGTCAAAATATTACAATTGTGTCAAGAAGTATGTAAACAAAAAATAAAATATTAAAAAAATAAAGTAAACCATTTGAAAATGACTCTTTCGCTGGTTCGGTAGTTGGTTCTACTGAGAAGATATCAGCAAGAAACTCAGAGAATAAGAGTATCTACCTATCTATGCTTTACGATTTTTATTTCAGGCAGTACCTACTTAGACACCTAAATAAAAATACACCTGCTCACCTATATTCATTGTAACAAGATCCCTTCTAGATGTATTCATAAATATCTATTAAAAGTGGGGAGATCAATATAGTACGTAGGTAGATACCTATAGGTATGTGAATACAATACTACCTAAACACAGTAGGGTGTTGGTTCACCCACTTGACTCCCTACACCATATCCACACGAGTTGTTGCCGGCCTCGATCTTAATGGTGTGGAACCCCCTTAATGTGTTTTCACAGAAGCATCGCTTCATCAGTGTATACCGGCCTATATCTATCTACTGCTAAAAGCGTGAATTGGTGCTCTTTCTCAATGAATTTAGACATTGAATCGCAATGATTTTTGGTTTATTATCTAGGTACTAGCCAATGATACAATGTCTTCTTTAATTTTTTATTCACGTAAATAGTACCTATTACAAACTAGGTAGAGTCTGCAGTATAGAGTTTATTAGTTCGAATCGTACCTAGCAACTAATAGTCGTAAGTAGGTACTACACGTGCAATATAATTTCAATTAATAGTGAATCAATTGAACTAGAGAAAACCATCCTGCATCATATCTTATGAAGAGCAAAGTTCCATACACAATCCTCTATATATGCTACCTCTCTACCCTAGACTCTATATACCCTAACCTAACACTTTCTAACTCTCATCATAAGGTATAGCGTTCTTCTAAAAAATTTTTACAAATTGTACACGTTTATCAAAATATAGAGCTTGACTATTTCGTTATTCAAAGTCTATTGGCACAAAATTAAAGTACCTAGTAGGTAGTCAATTCAGTAGATATTATCAACATTTTCCGCATTTAAATGCTTCTGGAAATACTAAATACTTAAATAGGTCTATTAAGAACATAACCTACCTACCTCATAGCCAGTTATTCAAGTCCTTGAGTACTTACACGCAATTGATAAAACTAATTGCGATTACAATCTCTAATTCATAACTCTTATAATTATTTATTAAGTAAGTACCCAAAGGTACCTGTGAAAGAACTTAGTAGGTATATTTCAAATATTCCCACAAGCGTTTTACTTCAAAATCAGTATTTATAGAAACAAAAAAGGGTATATCTAGTGTATAAATTATATAGAAAAGAAAAAACACAGCCAACACACCTATACTATAAATCGATTAAAACTTTTGACAGCCAGTGAGGCAGAACCTGATTATAATCATAAATTGGCGATTTTAAATAAAAATTATACGTACACCGGACCAATCCATGAACTAATCACATAAATAAGGGGAACAACAGATGGTGCGTACCCCACGACTCAGCTCCACCTACATTTATATTCGAAATTTCATATTTTACAACAATAAATTTTAGAAAAAAAAAGAACAAAAAATGAGGAACAGTTGTCGGCGTCACAAAGACATGATATAGTTGTTAGGCGGAGTGGTCAGGTGGTCCTTAATTATTTAAGATAAAAATATGATAGTACTTCATTAAAGGAGTCTCTGGCATTTCTTTTTAATAAATAATATCCAGCGACGCTTCATAATGACTGAACAATGAGTTATGGTGACACTGCTTCGTATAGATTAAGCCCGAAAGAGTATTTAGTACATCGATTGGGATTAGTTATATTCTATAATTATACTAGCTACGCATTTTATGTAGATAGCTATCATCGTCTTTTTATTAACAGCTGCTTACGTACCTACCTAATTAAAAAAGTAGTTGTCTGGTGGTTTGTTCATCCTACTTTTGTTGTTAAAATTAGAGCCATATTTTTACATTTATAATAAATAGCTGTAGGTAGATTTTAGGCGCTTTAAAAATAATGAATTACCTACCAGTGTCTGTATAGACAAAAGAAAGTCATTGTATCTAATAATTACCTAGTTGTAAGCCTACCAACTTTCTAGGTGAAGGTAAATATTTGCAAGTACTTGTATTTGCTTGTTTTACTTTTTTCCATTTATTTAATTGCCTTTCTCTACTTGTTAACTTTCAACTGATTCAGAGAATAATTAGTAGTAGTAGGTAAACAAAACAACAATAGGTAGGTATCTACCTAAGCACAAGCAGGTTAGTTCAGAATAACTAAAAATCCTTTTAACATACATACCATGAATAGGCATGCTCTGGGGAAGGCAGAGACAATGGTCCGCCATTTGTCTATGTCTTTATACACTTTACCAGTTTCATCTACTATCTTTAAACTTTGCATGCATAGATCATGGAATTTCTTCTACAAGTTTTGCAAAAGGTACCTACCTAATTAGTGGGTATTGTAGGTACTTACCTAATTTGATTCTGTCAAACATATTAATAAAAATAAAAATAATAAACCTTTATAGGTCTGCTTACCTACTACTTTATAGGTTTATATAGATAGGTGTGTATGTTTGATTCCGGTTTGATTTGATTGACTTTTATAGGAGCAGCTGTCGTCTGAACCTCAACACCAATTCGAATGGTAGTGCATACAGCCAAAAGAAATACATTACTTAATGTTTTGTAAGTAAAATACTTAGTCCGAAATCTCAAACATAGAGTAGAAAATTAGTAAAATTTAAATGAAATTTCAGTCAATTTTCTAATTAAGTATTGTACTGATAACATTTTAAGTTAACATTTCACTAAAAATGTTACTTGCTAACCGTGTTGTAAGTATAATTTGCTATGTAATAGTATTAGATGTTGTTAAGATATGTAAATTAGAGATTATAGACTGCTAATAAATCTAGACTAGAACACCGTACAAATGGCATGTTTAATTCGTCTGCAGATGGATACTCTAAGGTCTGCAGCAATTATTATACACAGACATATCTAAATAACTGTGTCTACCTAAATACATAGGTGTAAAGATTGATCTCTAGGTACTTACTTATTATTGTCTATTTCCAAGCCTATAATCACGACCAGTTTAACAGGCATCTAAATTAGATACGATCTTAAATATTTATTACAGGGCGTAAAACTGAATTGTTACTTACACTTCACTTCTATTGTTGCCTACCTATCATTACATTCTATATAATATTACTAATAATTTAGCTCAGTTGGTGTTGAGCCGGCAGTTTGTAGGAGTACCATACATAAATTCCTTTAACTGGAAACCCTTTCTATGTCAGATGTAGTCAACCTACAATGTTGTTCACTCATTACCTAGGCTTAGGTACCTACGTTGTTACATTTTAAGACTCTTACACAAGTACCTGAAATTACATGCATCCTATCTATTTAGTGGATGTAAAATGGCAAGAGGTAGAGCGCCGACACAAAAGTGGGCAATATTTTCAACATAACATAACATAAACTCACGCCTATATCCCCGAAGGGGTAGGCAGAGGTGCTAGCACAGCAACCACATTTCGCCGTTTATGTTTAGGTCCCAATGTAATAGGTGGCGAGCCTATTGCCATTAACCGGGCACTTATAAACCTGCGATAAATACACACATAACTTCGAAAAGCATCGAAAAGTCATTGGTGTGTGCCATTCAAATACGAAGAAAATAGGACCTATAGGTATGTAGGTTTGTATCTCAAGTAAAACCTAGCTTTCATAAATTCACAGAGCGAGACGTGTAAATCAGTCGCGTTCAGGACAGATAGATATATTACAAATTCCTTTTAGACAATACATTTTACACTCACAAATAGATGTTTGGTAGTGAAATTTCTTGTTGAAAGCCTATTCTCATACCTCGATGTGAGTTCTACATTACCTCGGAACTTCTAATTTAACACGCCAGTCGAACGAAGACGACAAAAATCAGCAGCCAATTAAAATCTCTCAACCTATCAGTGTCGAGTCACTTGAATTTTAAATGTTCCCCCTTGCCCGATTAGGGTGCATCCTAAAAGCTTCTAAAGCGATAATTCACAACGCAAGAATGCGAGCCGACAAGGATAGGCGCGTGTATCACGCCACAAAGTTAATAGTGCAGCTATCCAATCGTTGTGTCCATGGTTTAGTGTTTATTATTCAATGTACAAATAGTCGAGTGACGTTTGCTAGTGGGTAGTAATGGTGGACTGTCATGGCGCGCTTGACGTCACTCAGCCAATGAGCGTGCGGTGCGACGCGATGGTAGCGCCACAAGATGGCCGCCGTCGGCCAGCCGCCGCCGCTTTTGTTGTGTTTAGGCCTAAACATGAGTAGAAAATTAAAAATAATAACGTATTTTTAATAAAAACATATATTTTGGTTATAAAAAAAATATTTAAATTATCTAAAATTTACCTTTACGCGCAGGCAGTCATTTTTATGTCGAAAAGAGTGAAAATCGTGTGATGTTTTGTTCTTGCGAGGTGAGTGTTTTATATTTTTTACTTGAATTTATGTTACCATTTTTATGAATAATATTTTTTTTTAATAATGTGAAGCGGTTCAATTTATTTCATAACATTTGTACCTATTATTTTGCTTATGTGACTATAAATTCTTATTGTTTTGCACTCTTATTGGAAATTAATATTTAATTCAGTATAGTTACATAAATAGATACCTAGTTGTATATGTAGAAACGTACCTATCTAAATATATATTATTTTATGTGTCGTTTAATTTTACATTCTAATGGGAAGAATGTTTCTACGTCTCTACATTTACTGTATTCTAAGTAATAGGTAATTTAAAGCAGTAAGAATTTCATTATTCTGTACTTAGATACTTTTTAAATGAACTCTTGGTTTACCTGTCTACCTCAGAATATCTACAAATCATATTATTTCCATATTTACTTGTGAATTAAAATTTTTTAGGTAGAGGTTTTATTGGGTTGTTCCGTATTGATCCCACGACGATTGATCCCATTCTTAATTGACCCCAAATGCGTATTGTATTTTTTTCAATGTAATAAAACTGTACAACTACTTAAGCTAACAGTCACATACCTATGAACCTATAGAATATAGACTATACATTAAAATTTATAAACATTTCTTCGTGAGTGAATAAAAATAATTGAATTAGAATTACGGAAACACAAGACTAATAAAATATGTATCCAAATAGGTACTAGATAGAAACATGGCTCACACATTATCATCAACAAATTGGTAATAAGGCTTGTGAATAGATTGTGTAAAATAAAGTGTAGAACAACTCCACGTTTGCAAACCTGACACCTTATCTATACCTACTAGGTAGGTTGTTAATAAATTTACGATACCAGGTATGCAGGTATATGGTATACAAACTTATTGATAATACCTGGTACCAGGTATTATCAATAAGTTTGTATACCAATTTAGGTAGGTATGTCTTATATGCCTGCGTAACCTAAGTAGATAGAGTAGGTGTCCAAACAAATGTTATTGGAATTACTAGAAAATAATTCCAGATAGGCATACTTAATTAGTAAGTACCTACAAGTACCTAACCTATAGTTTCTTAATAGGTAGGTAGGTACATAATTCGAATTAAGTTAAAAATTAATACTAAAGTTCCAATTTATGTTATTGCGCGGGTAGGTTAAAACCTACTAAAATGATTATGGAAAATGCTCTCATTTTTATATGATTAATCTTCATTGTAAGTTTGACAGTTATTCAAAGCATGCAGTTATATTAATAGTAAATTTATACCTGTATGTATATGTTATACCTGAATCATCATCATCATGTCGTATGGCTTTTGCTGGAGTCCTCAAATGTCAACGTCCAATTGGCGAAGCCAGTCTATTGCTGCCGGTGTGAGGTCATGTAGCTCACGCATTCCTCCAGGGAAACGACGGAGTGGACACTCCTCTGCTATATGCATCGTTGCCTGCTTTGGAGCTCCACAATCACAGTCCGGCGCTTCTTTATGTCCCCACTTGTGAAGATGGTAGTTGCATCTCCCTAAATGTTATACTCAGAATGATAGTCACAGTAACTTCCCTTCAGAGACACGTGGAGACCGACCTGAGTTTAGATACTTCTGTCCTTACGTAGAGTCGTCTGACGTCGAGCTGGACCTTTCTTCACCGTCAATCAGCCTCTGGCTAGTTTTTGGTGCCTCTGATCTGCCTTTTTTCAGAACATCACTGATTTAATCGATTTATATTAGAGTTTACTATAATTTGCCGACATATTGAGAAATAATTCTGGTAAACATTCGATATCATAGGTAGCAAATATTAGCGAATACTTTTGGTACCTATATTCTTTCTTGGCACATCACTATTGCAGTAGGTATTAAACGTACCTAAATGCTATAGTTGCGGCACGCTATGATGACCGTTTTGACACGACTGGTATTGCTCGTTTTCTCATTTTTGATGTGTGAAGTTTATTTCTTCTGTGCCTGTCTTTTTTTCCTCCATATTTTTCTACAGTTATTAGTCTAACAGTTCGTTGTCCAATATTAAGCGCACCACAAAAGAGAAAACGAGCAAAACAGTTGTATCAAAACGGCCATCATAGCGTGCCGCAACTATAATCTACAAGTATAGTGTAAGTATATTATGTCTATAAATAGGTAGTTACTTAGATAGGTAACCGTTATCTGATAAAATAATTAGCGATAGAGCCTTTTTTGGGGCTTGGAATAGTAATCGACTTTTGATTAAGTCATTTACACAAATTGCTGACAGGTAATTTACTTAACAAAATAGGTACCTATACCTATATATATTTGTTTAATTATAGTTAATTGAGTACGGATTTATACTTATTAGCATGCCTCTGTTTTAATATGGGAACAATAGGAAATTAAATTCTGCGGTAATTAGAAACTTTTTATAAGCATCTGTCTATAAAATGTTTGTAATTCTTGGTCTAGAATTAATGCCAAGTCATTAATTGCCAATTACTACCTACCTAGATAGGTAGGTAGTAATTACAGGTATTTTTTTTTCAGAAAATTTGATTGTGTTGGGTTTCATTTCAATGACTTGGCATTAACTCTAGACACAAACTTTGCAATTTTTATGTAAGTAAGAATCGATACTAACCAGTGTGTATACCTATCTACTTAAAGGTGTAAAAAAGCGTTCTACCCTCATCTTCTTAAAAAAGCTTTATAGAGGCACGCAAAGAACATCTACATGACAAATGAAAGCAATGTTATGTCTCTACCTAGATGTGGCTCTAGCTAGTGTCACATGTATGATCGTCCTGATGTGATGGGTATACCTACCTAGGTGATGTCAGGACGTACATACTGCTAAGATCTTAGAGTATACATTGCTATAGAGCGCGCCTTACAAAGTATGAACTGTTATCACGGGTGCGAACAGTACCGATGCTCCTGGCTCAACCTCAATCAGTAGCAAAACAATACCCATCAAAATGACTTCGCAAATGATATTAAATTCGATATGTTAAATCAAAATTTTATACAACATCGTATATTTGTAGTAATAACTGTTTTTGTTATACGCAAAATGACGCCATTTTTTTGTATCTTGGCTTTAATTTTATGCATACATATCAAATCGAACAAAAAACTTCATAACAACAAACTACATTAAAAAGTGCATTTATTGATATTTTCGGTAATGCATGAAACGTCACTTTAGGTGCGCTATGCCATCGCAAAGTATTTGCTAACACTCGGCGCCAAAGACCTGAGTGATACGCGCGCTCTATACCTATATAATGTATACTCTAAGGCTAAGATATATTATACCTTTACGTGTAAAAATACATAATATGTAAAGATACATACGTATCTCCTTGGCTGTCTATATTTGTTTAAGGAGACTCTGTAGGATCTAATCTAATCTAATAAATGTTTGCGATTTCCTTTGCTTTGTCGTTTTTTTTTCTTTTTTTTTGCTTTTTTTCAATCGTATTTTTAGTTCAGGTATGTGTTATACTTTAACAATATTAAAGGTAATTCAATGGTAGGTACCCACCTATAGGTATTAAACAATGTGATAACACTGCATACCTACTTAAATTAGATTACGAACCGGTACATACAGCGGAAGGTATCAGCTGCTTATCACCCAGCGGAAGTCGTAAAAATCGAGTGAGGCAAAGGGTTGCTCTTGTAGGTACCTATAGCAGGTAGGTAACTACCTTAGGGCGATGGGGTGGCTATTCAACTCTGAATAATGGATGTCTATCAGTTTCAACCTCACGAATTTTTAACTTCAAGAAATTGGGGTTTGATTTTTAATTTGTTACTTTGCAAGCTGTGAATTATCATTACACCGATTTCTATAAACCAAACTAACTTTCTGCTAACTGCTGTAACCCTATGTGTGGTTTCAGGTTTAGCCCATCTTTTAAAATAAGAATTAGGTATTAGGTGTGTCCCATCCATTTTACGCCATTAAGAGTTTTATAAGTTTTTTTTTTTTTTTTTCAATTTGTTACCTATAGTTATATAGAACCTACTTTGAGATGAATACCTAATAGAATTCTGTAGACGCTCTAGAATAGAACTTAAAATACCTAATATTAAAAATGTATAAAATCGATCGAAATTACAACAATAAAATCAAAAATATTCAACATCACAGAACTTGGCCCTCTCTACCATGCACCGAACAGACACAATCATACACCCATTATTATTATTATACAATGTGGCATTCGCAAATAAATCTTCGTTTTTTGTTACAGGGGTCGTCGCTCGGTCCCACCCCATTTTTTCCTCGTCCCCACCCTTCGAAAGGCCGTTAGGGTCGAAACTGTTTATTCATTCATTTGACCATCGACCGAGAAAGAACACCGGGTTGAGAGAAACGGTAACCCATATTCTTAAATTTCATGATCTCTGGATGAACATTGATTGAGGTAAGTAGGCTTGAGATATATTTTTTTGCAGAAAATATTCATTTATTCTGAAGGTATGTATGTAGATTGCTCTTTATTAAAACAAAAGTGGTGTGTGCCTTTTGTGTTGAATTTTAAAAATGTTTGTAGATGACGTGGCTTGTAAATATACTGAGCTATATATTGTGATTAAATACGACGGACGGTGTAATAAATAAAAAAAGTAAACGATCAAGAGCATTTTAATGAGAAAATATAGTCCTGTATTTATACCTGTTCGTGTCAATGTTCTATTTATAGTGGGTGTTTATAAATCTATGCCATGCTATCTTCGTTTGCCTTGTGCCGCCACATCAGTTTGACGTTGAATGTTTTTATTAATTTATGTTAGAACAAGCTAGGTTTCATGTTGAACGACTGGTCTCGTGTTTGTTTCTATAAAATAATAGTGGCAGAAGATATATTTGTTATTTTTTGTTTATACTGACACAGGAGTAATAGGCTTTGTTGAAGCTCAGAAGTCTGCAGTTAGGTGTTCAGAAAATAATTCTATAAGAAAATTTAACTCTGGTATACAATAATATTTTTGTAGGATGGTAACATATTTTTCCTCTCTCTTGTACTTTGAGTGTTCTTGCCGATTTGTACGAATTATTGAAATAAAGAAAAGATTTAGTTTGTGATTAAATCCGTAGTTCTTATTTCACTGAATCCATATTCCCTAATTGGTTATGGGCCCAGAAAACTCTGCATACAGAAGAAATTGGTAAAGAAAAAGTCTTGAAAAAAATATTTGCCGGCAACCTAAAATGGACGCCACGCGGTCAATGAATTTAGAAAAATTTGAAGGGAATAATTTTCGTCAATGGAAGTTCCAAATAAAATGTGCGTTGAAGGCTAAAGGAATTGACATTAAAGTGCCGAAACCGAAAGAAAATAGTGCAGAATGGTCGAAAAATGATGGCATGGCAATGTTCATAATAACCTCGTCCATGGATTTCAAACAAATCACATTGATAGAAAATTGTGAAACTGCAATGGAAATAATGTCAAAACTTGAATCTATCTATGAACAGAGAAGTGAACTGTGCAAAATGCTAATCCATGAGAAATTTTATCAATATAAAATGTCATCGGGAGACAATGTGGCACAGCACATCTCAAAGGTGGAAACCTTAGCCAAACAATTAAAAGAAAGCGGTGAAGCTATCAGTGACATGGCAATCATCACGAAAATATTAGGAACATTGCCTTCAAAGTATAGGTCACTGCGACAAGCATGGATGTCATTAGATCCGAAGCAACAAACAATCAGTAATTTGACTGCTCGTCTATTAGATGAAGAAGCAAGCGTGACAGCGGAGGAGGAGCAAGAGACAGCTCTCCTAGTTGCCAAAAAGGAATTGAAGTCTAGGCCAAAAACACAATTCAAAATAGCGCGACTAAACATAGATTTGAATGCTATAATTGTGGCAAGAGAGGCCATTTTTCTAGGGAATGTCGTGCTCCCAGAAAGTCAAGGAATAGAAAACCTCAACAAGAAGGTGCAGATATGTTAGCGTTCTATGTGGAAAACAAGTCATGTAATGCCGAAGACAATACATGGATCTTGGATAGCGGTGCCTCTGCCCATATGACCTTTAGAAAGGATATCTTTTTGGAACTGTATAACTGTGATCAGAAGTCATTGACATTGGGAAATAAGCAGTCTATGGAAGTGTCTGGTATTGGAAAAATTTTAATAAAAAGAAATGTGAACGGACAGTGGGAGACTAGTGAACTCAATGATGTTTTATATGTTCCTAGTTTGAGAAGAAATTTATTCTCTGAAGGTGTGATAATTAGAAAATCTTATTCTATTGTCAAGAAAGATATGAGTGCCCTTATTTATAAAGACAATAAAGTGGTGATGAGTGCTAAAATTAAAGAAAATAACTTATATGAGTTGAACATTAAAACAGTGCTTCCAGATACATGTAACTTGGTGCAAAATAATCAAAGTGACATTAAAATATGGCATGAAAGGTTAGGACATATTAATTTAAAACAAATAAAGAACATGAGTGCAAATAGTGTTGTTGAGGGTTTGAAAATGATTGACAATGGACAAAGTAACTTTGTTTGTGAAGCCTGTGCATATGGAAAACAGTGCAAGTTCCCATTTCACAAATCTAAGCGAGGAGAACTACAGCCAGGTGACCTAGTCTACAGTGATGTCTGTGGACCTATGAGTGTTGCATCAATTCAAGGTATGAGATACTTTTTACTGTTCAAGGATGCTGCGACAAGTTACAGGCAAGTATATTTAATTAGAAATAAAAGTGATGTCATGGACACCTTCAAGAAATACAATGCTATGATTAAAAACAAATTCATGCACAGTGTTAGAATATTACATACTGACAATGGAACAGAGTATGTGAACAAAGTTTTCAATGATTATTTGGAGAAAGAGGGGATAGTTCATGAGCGTACTGCACCATATACACCGGAGCAAAATGGTCGTTCAGAAAGAGAAAATCGAACCATAGTGGAGAGTGCACGTTCAATGCTGTATGCACGAGATATCCCATTGGAACTATGGGGCGAGGCAGTTAATTGTGCAGTTTACATATTAAATAGAACTTCCTCCACCCAAACTCCTAATACAACACCTTTTGAATTGTGGAATGGTCTCAAACCCCAGTTAGGTCATTTAAAGGTGTTCGGTAGTATTGGCTATGTTCATGTTCCAGACCAATTAAGAACAAAGTTGGAGAAGAAGAGTAAAGAAATGATACTTGTTGGCTATGACAATAATAACTACAGGATGTATGATATGAAAACAAAGAAAATAAATATCTCAAGAAATGTAATTTTTGATGAATACCAAGTTCCAAGCATAAGAAAAAATATTGCAAAAATAAGTATTATCGATGATATTGATGATAAAGTTGCAAATATAAATGAGAGTGAAGTGCAAGTAACCAATAGAGATGGTGCTTTAATTGCAAGTCCATCAACGGACAGTGATGATAGTTTGTTGAGTTGTTCCAGTGATAAGAATAATGACTCAGACTTTGAACCGTCTCGCAGAGTAGAATGCACTACAGAATGGACTATGAATTTGAGACCACGTTCTAAAGAGAGACATGAAGCTAACATTGTTGAGCTGTTGTTACCCAAAACATATACAGAAGCGCTGAATAGTCCAGAAAAACAAGAATGGTCTAAAGCTATAGAAGAAGAATTATCTGCACATGAAGAGAACAATACTTGGACTATAGTTAAGGGTTCTGGTCAGCGAACTCTTACTACAAAGTGGGTATTTACTGTCAAGAGAAATGAGAAAAATCAAATTGAACGTTACAAAGCTCGTTTATGTGCAAGAGGTTTTAATCAGATCAAGGATATTGATTATGAGGAAATATTCTCCCCAACGACCCGGTATGATTCCATAAGAATTTTGCTTTCTATTGCTGCTAAATATAATTTACAGATTCAACAGTTTGATGTTAAAACTGCATTTTTGAATGGGGTCCTTGAAGAGGATATTTACATTGATATACCTGAAGGCTTGTCAATTAAAGATGGGTTTATATTAAAATTAAATAAATCTTTGTATGGCTTGAAACAAGCATCTAGGTGTTGGAACAAAACTTTTACTGAGTTTTTAGTTAAATATGGTTTTGTTCAATCTCAAGCTGATAATTGTGTGTATTTAGGATGTTTTGAAGGAACTAAAGTGTTCTTAATAATCTACGTTGACGATGCCCTCGTAGTATCTTCGAACAAACTCCTAATTAAAGAAATAATAGGCTATTTAAAACAAGTTTTTAAAATCAAAGAGTTAAGTTTGAAATGTTTTGTGGGCATGCAAATAGAGAAGGTGAATGATTATATATATATTCATCAAGAAAATTATATTAATCAGATTATCGAGAAGTTTTATATGAGTAATGCAAATCCTGTGAACACTCCAGCAGATGTTAATGTAATTATTACAAAGAATTTAGATGAAAATGTTGTTACTTTTCCTTATAGAGAAGCTATAGGCTGTTTACTATTTTTGAGTTCTGTTTCAAGGCCAGATATTTCATTTGCTGTTAATCTATTAAGTAGATATGTTAACGATCCCAGTCAGCAACATGTGAATGCTGTTAAGCGTGTAATTAGATATTTAATAAATAGTAAAAACTTGTGTATAAGGTATGGAAATAGCGATAATCTTGTTGGTTATTCGGATTCAGATTTTGCGGGTGATGTAGAGACTCGTAAATCTACTACAGGTTATATGTTTATATTGAATGGAGGACCAATCACATGGTCCAGCCAAAAACAAAAGACTATCGCCCTTTCCACCACAGAAGCAGAATTTGTAGCTGCTTGTGAGTCTGCTAAAGAGATGTTATGGTTGCAGCAATTGATGTCTGATTTAGGTGAACGAAGTAATTGTATCATATTACATGTTGATAACCAGAGTGCAATAAAATTAATTAATAACCCAGTTTATCATAAGAGAACAAAACATATTGATGTAAAATATAACTTCATAAGAGAAAAGGTTGAATTGGGTTTATTTAAGATTAGTTATGTACCAAGTAAAAGTCAACTAGCGGACATATTAACCAAAGCACTACCCAGTAAGACGTTTGCCTATTTGAGAGGTAAAATTTTGCATGTCATAGATTGATTTTTGTTTTGAGTAGAGTTAAGTTTTGGTGGGAGTGTTCAGAAAATAATTCTATAAGAAAATTTAACTCTGGTATACAATAATATTTTTGTAGGATGGTAACATATTTTTCCTCTCTCTTGTACTTTGAGTGTTCTTGCCGATTTGTACGAATTATTGAAATAAAGAAAAGATTTAGTTTGTGATTAAATCCGTAGTTCTTATTTCACTGAATCCATATTCCCTAATTTTAGGCCACAGATTAATGTAAATATTGTAGTTTTTATTAATTAAATTACCTCATTACGGAATTATTATCTACTTTTTGTAAAAATATAGTTCATTATCTCCACTCGTATGGTAATTACGTATTTCTTGCGTAAAGGTAGACTTTATTTTCCACATAAATAGGTAAATGAATAATAATGTGCAAATGAATGAACTGTATTGAGAATTGAATGAAATAATTATTATGAACTTACAAGTTTATTCAACATATTTTTCAAAAACCTATAATATAAAAAGTAGTTGAGATAAAAATATGAACAATATTGTAGCAACAAACGCCATCTAGTAACTACGACTCGCACTTATATCATTGGTTTCAGTTTCAGTTAAACTAATATACCACTTCATATATCCAGGCAAGCAACAGTTTTCGTCATTCTAAATTTATAATAACACCCTTTATATGTAGTAGGATTTTAGATCATTGTCATCAACCTAGCTTTGCACTATACGCTTGAGGTCTACTAATCTACACTTTCACCTCCTGGTCTATGTTTTTTTGTCTTTTACGGAAAGGACTGACGTAGTTTTGACCCGTAACTTCGAGAAGAAAGCCTACTTTAAAGCCTCCTTCGTTTATCAGTTAGGTATCGTACTTATGATACTTGTCATGTTAAATTATTGTGCTGTAGTAGCTGCTATTCAAAATACAGAACTTCGATATCGCCAATTGGTTGTAGAGGTCAGACGGCAATCATTTGACGGAAAATATTAAAAGTTTAACCGCATCACAATTAGACTGGAAAACTGACCCCAATTGTGTTGGGAAAAAGGTTTAAAGAATGATGAGTAGCACATTATATACCTACTTGGGTCCTACACATATTAGTGAGTCTCCAATTACACCTAATAGCTTTCAAATTATCTATAGGTACCTATGCAGAACTATTTAATTGCGTTTAAAAAGATTAAATAATGGTGTTAATTCTGTCAGCACAAAAACCAAACTAGTTTTAAAAATTAAAATAAAACTATCCATAACGGACTCTTTCGCGATTTATTATGTGTTATTTTATTATTTACACTGTATTCGATGTTACGATTGATTTAAATCGCGATAGAAACCGTTAATATTAGTTTTATTTTAATTCGCCAATAATATTCGTGTAGACTTTCGACCATCAAACCCAGATCAATCTTTATAGCATCGTATTTTAGTCATATTCAAATTAAGTTATTGAAGTAAACACCTCTTTAGCGCGTTGGGCACTTTTAGTAGAATATTTTTTATATGGGAAAAATTGTTCTATTGCTTGGCTGGCGTTCAAAAGTTACATTGCCCAATAGCTTGTTTGCTACTTATTAGTATAAAATTTATGAGCTCAGATGATAGCTGCCTACCTACTGCTACTCTTCCGGAGCAATAATAGTACCCAAATATAAGTACCTAACTATAAATTAAAAATAGGTATATAATTAGGTACCTGTACCGGTAGGCAACTACCTGTATCTACATATTTCAAGTTAGCCTAAACCAGCATAAGTATGTATTCTTCTGTAAGTATTGAGCATAGTAGCAAATAAGCATACAGATCATTCAGTTCTTCATACAAATAGGTTCATTCAAATCGGCACAGTAGTTTTCGTGATGCTTGAGTAAACAAACAAAGAACATGACAGTTAGCAAGTCTAATTCACATGAAGGCCAAGGTTTTATATCTACAGCTGTAATTACGTGTACAGTTTTACAATTAGATAATTCTATCATCCATTAGGTACTTGAGTACCACCCACTACACACTGTGCTGAAATGTCGATTGATTAGAGTTATACACATAATTGTTTGAACGATCATATGGATTTTTTTGTAAACAAAAACCGTACCCACAAGGTATGGCAGTGTATAATACACTAGCGGTTGTTACAAGCTTCTGCAAACTAAACTGAAAATTGCAAAAAAAATGTGGTACCTAGTCATTTTAAAAGGACGAAGCTAAAAGAATTCTAAACGTTATACATATTTGGAGTTCTAAATTGAAACAGATACTTAATATAGAAACTTTTAATTAGGCATAATTAAGTTTAGTGGGTATGGAAATAAAATCGATATCAGTGCAAAATATGTAAATCTTAAACCTTTTCTGAAAGACAACCTTGTGCAGGAGTTTACGTGACGCTATTCTGATGACGCTCTCGGTGTAGTTCTTATTACTTCTTATTATGTATTGAATTTGCAGCTAACACCCATTCCTAGCATGTTAGTGTGGTCCTGTAGCGGTATGCTCTGAAGAGTTGGGAGAGGAAGGGAAGAACCTTGGCTGTAAACGCGCATGCATGTGTTTTCTTGGCATTGAACTCAACCAAATTCTCTGATCCACATTGGGAAATACGAGTCAGGATCGGTCGAGTTCAGTGACAGCTTGCTATCTATTTTCCTCAGTGTCGGTTTGCTTGGCCTTATACATTACGGGGATGCAACAAAAATGTTAATGGAGACAAAACAATTATCAAAAATATGAAAAATTATAGGCACCTACCTATCAAAAGAAATCATTTTACCCTACAGCACAAAACTTAGCTCCAGTTTGCGTGATGAATACTTGCATACCTGGGTAGGTTCCTACTTAAATAGCTGCCATACTTGCAATCAAGATACAATAGGTTTCGCCGACCATAATCGAAAAGCCGCGAATTCGACGATTCCGCCACGGTAGCCAATGGCCGGGGGTGAGGTGTCCTTCGAAACGAACCTGCCGCCCCAGCTTGCCCAGGCCACCGATCAAAAAACAGGCGTCCTCATCTGTATCGTTCTTGTGCCCTCCCCGACCCTCCTTCCGGTGAAGCCTAAACCTCCCACGACAAAGCGTTCGATTGATTTTTTAAAGTTATGTTTGTATTATGATTCGTTATTTGGCGATTATTTTGCTCATCGTTTTTGTGAAACAAAACCTACGAAATTAAGTCTTTTAATTCTCTTAAGGCCCCGAATCAGACCAGCATCGAAAAATCGGCATTTTCGAAACCGTTTTTCTTTTTAACTATAAAACCTACAGATCTGAAATTCACACACTTGCATACACACATGCCTGCATACTACAGGATATACAGAGTAACTTCACCTTTTCATAAATTAAATAAAAAAGAGAAAATAGTTGAAATAAGGCTCTGAACATCACTCTACTCTTTCTTATGAAACCAAATATTTTCTACAATAGGTAGGTATCAAAATAATCTAAAATTTCACATGTATGTTAAATAAGTGTATTAGCATGACGTGACCTTCTTAGTTAGTAACCGTTGCCTATAAAGTTATCTATTAAAATTAGTTTTACTGATTTTTACGGTTCAAATATGAGCGAATGACCTTGAGCATTTGTATGGTCAAAGTCATTCGCGTATGTTCTTCACCACCATCACCTTAAATAAGTCTGATAGCGCTCACTAAATAGCACTCAATTTCACCAGAGGAATTCAAAATCATTCAAACGAATGGACATTACAATTTATACAGGCATAATAAGTACATATTATGAAAATAATCATGGGGAAGTTAAACGAAACTGGGCTCTCATGGCGTGAATTCAGACATTTTTGCGATAGTCCCGGTCGCATCCGAGACTTTCACTTTGGGGTCCTGGATTCGCTTTCCTTTTTTTTATTTCCTCTCTACACGCACGATCTAGAACATCCATGGTAGTGAGACCATTGACATGTAGGTATGTCATCTTCTACGACGCCAGAATAGCGAGAACTCATTGAGGAAAACTTTATAACATAGTTTATTTTGAATTTATTCAGTTTCACCCTTACCACGAAAAATTATAGGTATACGAAGTGAACAGCAATTTCAAGAAAATTACAGTCATTGGCGATATACCTAGATATGCATACCTAGAAATATTGATCAGATGTTTCAATAAATAAAAAATAGCTGACGTGAATCTTCAATATTATCACGTTTTCGAGATAAAACTAGTCTGCAGATCAAAAGTGGTTTATTTACATAAGTCTTCTTTAATATTTTCCTCAATAAAGTACCTATTAAATAATACCAATTATTTAATGCCATAAATTTTATTTTACGAAACGGTTAGTTCCGGAGTTTTAAAGATACGTCGTAAACTTGGATTTAGGTCATGTCGAAATAATCTATCTTGTTAATTTTAGAGCCTTATTATATTAATTTCGTTATCGCATATAAGTATCGCAGGTTTATAAGTGCCCGGTTAATGGCAATAGGCTCGCCACCTATTACATTGGGACCTAAACATAAACGGCGAAATGTGGGTGCTAGCACCTCTGCCTACCCCTACGGGGATATAGGCGTGAGTTTATGTTATGTATATGTTAAAGAGTAGAATATGAACAATTTTTTAAGTAGGTATGCTAATATTATCTAAATAATCAGATTACCAAAGTACTTAATATAATCTAAATTTAATTTATTTACATACCATATTGCGTTTATAATAAAGATGACTACTGGTTAAAAATAAAAACAGCTACTACGCATAATATTGTATTCCTAGAAATAGGTTTATAATACAATTTATTGCAAACAAAACACGGAAATTTATCAAGTAGTTTCATAGTTATCTACTCATTTAGGAATTTGTTTTGTTCCAGAACTCTTATAATAAAATATGAACAATACAGGTAATTAGGTAAATGATGTTCTTACAACTCTATCACAGTAGCTGTTAAAAGTGAAGACATATTTATGGAAATATTCTGAAGTTACCTACAGAGTCACAAGCATACCAGACATTTTACACCACTTGTAAAAGTTACATTTGCGAAAGAATGAGCACTATTATATCCTCGATCATAAAATTTAAAACAATAGACTCTATCCACCTACGTAAAAATCCACATGGATGATGAAAGATTCCGAACGCAACATCGCGAATGTATTGCCATAAAAAATTCCGTCATAAATATCAGCCAAACGATAACTCGAAAGCCTACAGACTTGACAGTTTATTATTTTCTTTTTAACGTTAGCTACTTAAGAGTGGCAGAAAAACCTGCCAGGAACAACAATATAGGTACGTATTCGTTGTTATATTTTCTATTTATAAAATTGCCAAATTTACATAACCCACTTATTACATTGCGACATAAAGCCAACCATGTTGGTATTAAAAATCCCAAGTCGTGCCGCAGGGCGGAACGGTAATCACCGAGAGAACAGGAACAGGTGGCGCAGCCCGTGTCTACTCTTTAATATCGACTTTTTTATCAGCACTCGTACGAACATAATATTATAATCAGACCTCCAGCGAGCTTCTATCCAAATAATATGAAAATGTAAATAGATATTCGTAATGTAAACGGTCGCGAAGCCTAAGCAAACTATCAAAAAACATTACGGGGTGCAAATAACAACGATCATGGCGTATGTAATGAAAATCTTGCATCGGCATTAGCCGTCCCGTGGTGCGGCGCGCGCCGAGCGGCGAGGGCGGCAATCGATGGCGGGCCGGGACGCGCGCCCCGACGCCCAGACCGGCAGACGCCCGGAGACGCCGTCCCTGAACACACGCTCCTTCGCCACGCGCGCAACCCCATCCGTCATCCTTCAATGTTTACTTATCGGACGACGCGAACAGCTGACCGACCGGACCGGTAAGTCACGTGCTATATTCATTCTCTGCCGCGATCGGCACAACTCGCGTTTCGCGCTTGCCCCTGTCTCTCTTCTAGTGCTCGTTGTTGCATTTTGTGAATATTTTATGAGTGCATAGAGATCCTTTCGTTTGTGCATTAGAATCAATAATGCAGGCCCGGTGCGATGTTGCCTCGCGTCATAAATTACGAATATAATACACCCTTACGCCCTTTCACGATTTTCTATTCAATCCCCAGCCGGCACACATACAGACTGGGAATTCTTTAGTTATCTTTACGAGTGGTGGTCGAAACTTGTCCTTTGTAATTTATCCTTTATGTGCAACAAAGGCCTGTGGACAAAAGGGCCTGCGGGAGACAGTCGATGCTCACTCGATGGATAGGTTGTAAAAACAAAGAGACGCTTTGCTACCGGTGGGAAGGCATGCGAAAATAATTTTTGCAAACCAATCGCGTGTTTTTGCAATTCCCAGTGCTCTCATTGGTTTGTCTGGACAATAGATTGTTTGAGTCTCTACCATTAAAGAATGTCTGTAAAACAAATTCACTTTGCATATTTACGATTGGCTATAATTTTTCCCATTTTACTCCCGGCGTAACGATAGCGGAACGTAGTGTTTCCCGGTGCTATCAGTGTTTCCCTTTTGGGTTTGAATAGGCAGGCGTGTTATAAATCGGTTGTTTTATTTTATAGATGGTGTTCCCAGCGGACAGGCGGGGTCTCCGGTATGCAAGTGACTTCGCTTGGTGAGCTTTTAAGATATTGCGAGGGTTAGATTAGAAGTACAAACATTACGTTTAAATTGTAACTTAGTGATGTACACTTTCATTATGTTAGAGTTAAGTTAGAATAGTATTTTTTACATGTATTTTCTAGTTTCGTATCATATCTTGTAAGTCTTCTAGCAGCTGAAGCGAAGAACAGAAGAGAAGAAAACGCGTCGCCTTCTGTACGTATACTGAATGTATCCTGAGTGCCTCATTCTTTCCGGTATACCTTCAGTATACGTAACAAAAGATGACACTGTCCACCGATGCTGTCGTGCAGTCTTGAAGATTTCTTGAACTGGATCTTGCCTCACCTTCTACTTTCACTGTATTTTTATGTAATTTGTATTTTTATTGTATGTGTACGTTTTTATTACAGGAAATGTACTTTGGAAATTGATTGTATTATCTATAGGTATATGTTTATAAATGTAACCATTGTAATTAATGTAAATATTTAAATTTAAATTACAATGTATTGTCACTTCTGTCAATATCTATATCTAGGTATACATATAATGAAATTGTATAAAAATATAAGTAGGTAGACTGTGCTTTTTTGTTAGTAGGTATGTATTATTAGGTATGATTGATTTATTAAAATACTTGTCAACCTAATTATGTTTAGTTTTATACAGGTAGATAAGCAAGTATATAAACAGTTTTGTATTGATATATGATAGGTAATAATCGATATCACACTGTTTGTCAGGCATTATGTTTATTTTGTAAAAAAATGAGCTTTTGCATTATATAAATCTATTAAATAAATTATATTAATTACTAACTGTCGTTTCAATTTTCTCATCAATTAATTGCTATCTAGGTATGATTTTTAATTCAAAACACGTAATTACTGTTTCAAAATTACTGTAAAGTCAAAATTTCATCTAATACAAACCCTACTTCAATACACCATAAAACAATATTGTTGTAGGTATTATTACATCAAGTACCTGAACTAAGCCAGGCTTTAAAACATAACGAGCTCTCAAAACTAAGCTTTATCATAGCTGAGCTGTGACGTCACGTCGTGAGCCTCTACAGTAGAGGCTCTACTGAACATTAGCTATTGTTTCCTCTTCCGCATTCGAAGATTGCAAACAATAGACTGACGATTTGTATGTATACGACGTCTTAGTAGATGGTCGTTAGGTATACCATTATCATATTTGCTATTGAGAGTATTTCTTACTTTATTAAAAGGGTAAGCAGTGGAGTATTCACATAAATATCTAGAGAAGTGTAGATACAGGCCAGCTTTCTAATTCGATACTACTTACAGAGAATACTTATCTTAATTTAACCATTTAAATTTTGCGAAAATGCACTATCGCAACCCACGTTTATACTTCAGGATACATGGTTATTATAACGAATAGAGCCCGGGGTCCACTTTCCTAAAACATTATTTCGTCAATTTAGACTTTAGACTGATTACGGTCTAACCCCCAATTTGTGAGGAATTCCAGAGGAAAGCCTGTACTAGACTTTCATCAGGTGTTGCGGCTTGCAGGTAAGGTTCACAATCTCCAGAAATATTGATGGAAACCCATACACTCCTGAGAAGAGATGAAGCGGCTTGAATTTTACTGAAAAAACCAAATCATTTAAAAAAGGAATTGAGAGCAAAAGATACCTACAACTTTGCTTCAAAAAAGCCTAACACTTGGAGCTCCTGTGGTGCTTTAAATTTTCAGAAGGACATGGGTAGTTAAATACCAAAGAGTTTAAGTGACAGTAGAGCTTCAAATGACTACCATGTTAAGTCTTTTCGACGCTGTTTAGGATCTTTAAAACCTGAAATGACTAAAATTGTAAGTGTAACTTACAATTTTAGTCATTGATGTTATTACTCAATTAAGTTTACTGTGGTGATACCGCCTCAGTGGCGCAGTAGTGTAGGTATACTGCATACACTTCACGGGTTCAATTCCTGGATTTCAATGATGAATTTCATTAGGTAAACTACGAGTTCAATTGAATGGATTTTCATTAGTGAAAACCAGCCTTTAACGTGAAAACTTTAGTTCGACTTCATCGCAAATACTTAGGTAGATATTTTTTTTATACCACTTAGGTGGCAGACAAGCACATTGCCCACTGGAAAGTGGTTACCGTGGCCTATGGACGTATGCAACACCAGGGGCGTCACACTCGTGCTGCCGACCCTGAAGAAACCTTCTAATGCTGTTCTTGAAGAACCCCATATTGTAGTCGCTTGGGAAAACCATCGCGGGTAGTTCATTCTACAACTTGAGTGTGCGAGACCTCCTTTCTGTGGTGAAATCCGCCCTAAGAGAGTTTTGCATACCTAATATAATAAGAATAATCAGCCTTGTTACTCAAACCATTGTTCCAGTAAACTTGAATTTACCAAGAAAACGATGAACTAATGGACGGAATAAGTAAGTACTTAGGTGTAGTAAGTAAGTATGAATATAATTTAGTCTAATAGGTACTTATCTCAATATTCTGATCACAAACATATCTACATTTGTAAACGCCTAATATCCTGTAAATATATCAAATATTTTACTTATAATATTTAAAACCACTATTCGTATTAACAAGGAATTATCTTGACAGTTTACTACGAGTAGGTACCTAGTATTTTTTTAATTTATAAGTTGAATGGTAATATATATCTAGGAGTAGGTCTAAGTAGTTACCTGTATTTTTGGCTGCTAGATGTGTTCGTATTGTTAACTAACACTAAAATGACAGGTAATGTATTTATGAAGCGGTTTGACACTTTTTATGCAGGTAAGTACCTACCTACTGATCATTTAAGGGCTCTATCAGACACGTATGAACGTTTAATAAGGTCTGTAAACGGCCAATCATTCTTGATATGAAAAATGATTAAATAATTAGTTAAGTAAATATCTTTTGCATTATATCATATGAACATGAATTCTATATTTTTTTTAATTTAAGTCCTAGAGCTAGAACATTAAGACAGGCTTTTCAAATTTTCCTAGAGATCGTAAGGAAATTTAGCAATATGGCTACGTTTAGGTGTCCACTAAAACCTATTTCTACGCCGAATATGTTACTAGCCAATTCCAAAATCATCTACTATCAGATTAACCCGTCCTATTTCGCCGAGTAAGTACATTTTTACGAGTACATCAAAAGCGCCATCTCTGTAATCATGGTCGAACTTTTTGGTAAATCTGTGGAACACATGCAATGTGCTTTGAGAGGAGACAATGTCACATTGGATTGGGATTACTGTGTTGGTACAGAATTTGTTTTTTTTTTTTTTAATTATAAATCAATGAGTTTGAGACATAGACATATTAATTATTCTGTAATTTTTACTTGCTACATAATTTTAAACAAGTGGGTAGGATGGTAGGTAATAGATACAGTACAAGGTACAATACGTACTTAATGGCTCACTTTTTAGAAGCCAATCTTTGTTTGTTCATAAAATTTCTTCAAAAAAAAATTTTTTTTGCTCGAAATATTTGGATATTAATATTTTCTGACGACAAGATCCCTTTTGAGCGAATTACCTAAATTATCTTACAGCTTTGTTACAGCTACTTTATTAGCTTACTAATAATTATGTAAGTATTAGGTAGTTACCTAGAATTTTTAATTTTCTATACTATCTATTATAATTAAGTAGATAGGATCTGCAAACGTGGCGCATATGAAGAGAGGCCTATGTCCAGTAGTGGACTGCAATAGGCTAATTGATTGATTGATTGAGATAGTAGGTATAACTCTTTATGATAACTAATGAATTGATATTACCTTATATTTAATCAAGTAGACACTTTATAAAAATATTTAGTTCCATTCGTTGTACTTCCCTACATATAACTTGATCAAATACCTAATGTAATTTAAGTATCACATGCAAAACCACTCAATAATTGGCATAGCAACCTGTTAAAACCTCCATAATGCATTGTGTTATTGCCTCATAAAAAGTGAAATATTTTTTGTTAATACAAAAACGGACAGTTGGCATTGTCTCACGGTACCCGCAGGGTTAAGGCAATAAACTATTGTTTCAGGGGTGAAAGTTTTAAAAACCCTTCCTTATTGAGGTGGCGAACCAGGAAGAAAAAGAATTGTAACAAAAAAGAGAAAGTTAGTCTAAAGGTAAGGAAAAAAAATATAACATTTTGTGCAATCGACCAATAGCGGGCCCGAAAATAGAACTTTCTAATTTGTTTTTGAAATTGCTTCAAGTTTGGAGTCATTTGCACGGTAGCTTCCCGAGATGAGTTTTGATAAAGTTGTGTAACAAAATTATATAGCAAATTGTGCGGATCCAGTGCGTACCTACCTATACCGTGTACCTATAAGGTACCTGTTATAAAGTCAACCGATGATATATGAAATGTGTTTTGTAATTAATAATTTGTGAAGTGAGTGCTATAAATATACTTATCTAAAGATAGTGGCATATGAAAATCAGCAGGAACGTTGTAGCAATTTAAGATATGCTCAGAAAATCTACACCGAGCATACACAAGGTTAATACGGGCAACCAATAAACTACCTAGGATAATCAAGTGAGTATAATACAATCATAGAACTAGCCAAAGTATAGTCATTACGGCGTATTGTGTTGTAAATTAGGTACGAGATATTTGCTCTAACATTCCATATTTGATACCATCTATCCGATGTAGGTCAGAAGGGTTCAATATACAAATATAATTTACATTCTTGTTCGACCAAAAGCTTTCCAACAAGATCGCCGGCTCACTTAACCGACAGTGGAGAGCATTTATGCTAACCCTACGAACACTGGCAGTTAGCCATCGCGGTGCGAATACAACGATTCGTCCAAATCCGGCCCCAGCATCTGACTACTTAAAGAGTAAGCGAGATGACTGTAACTTTGATTGTGCGACTGCGAGTCCCTGGTATCGAGCGGCTCGTTGTCATGGCAACAGACAATGGTTTTTGGGTGCATAATATTTTAGGCTGCGTCAGGGTGCGGGATGCGGAGGGTGCGGGGCGGGGGTAGGACGAGAGCGGCAGCCATCTTTAAAATTATATTTCCAGTTTGGACGAAGTTCTTCGATTCCAGCGATACTTTTTCTCTCTATGTAGAACTGTGTAGGATATGCAGGATGGGGTTATGCTATAATATTTTTGTTTTCGTAGTTTTGTGTCAGTAGTGAAAAATAGAATGTTGAATATTTGGTATAAAAATACTTTGCACCCATTTGAATGCAATTTATTTTAGTTAATAAAATTTTAAATATGTATTTGGCACACGAATTTAATGAATATTTAATGTGCATCAACGTGATGTTTTAAAAAAATGTGCCTATGTTTGAGAAACACATGCAATATTTTAAATTTTATGAATAGTATCTACCTACTGGTTAGTACTAAATAAATATTAAACATAGAGATTTTTTCAACAATAATTTATTAAAATATTATTGAAGCCAAATAAATAAGTTAATAATTCTATTCGATCCACCGTATTTTATCTGCGTTGTTCCGCTATACGCGCTCAACACACTAAGAGGCTGACGTTGTCTGCGGCTCAGATTCCCCTCGTAAAGCCTCCGATTAATGTCGCTCCTCCGACAAAGCCTCCCGCCTCGATTAAGCGATATTCTACTACCTGCCCTTCAGTATTTCAGACGAAAAATCTTACTCGTACTTTACCTTATATTTTTGTTCGGAACTTTCTGTAATTGCGCGAACACCCAGCTGTTTGTTATTGGATTAGAGAGTTACTATTGAAGCTATACAAAATATTTGTATTGAGCGTAAAAGGCTTTTAGGAATAATTATAGTATAAGCAAAAATAAGAAAACAAATAAAATTAAAAAAATAATACACACCAATATGATGAAAAAAGTAAGCTCAAAAACATTAGAAACTCACTTTATATCTGAAACAAAAGAAAATAATAAACATTATCTATACTGTTTCAAAATACATTTGGGCTACCTATCTACGAGCTTTTAGCAGTGGCGTAGCTAGGTGACCAAGGGCCCTGGTGCAAAAAAAAACAGGGGGCCCCCTATTTTTTTTTGGTTCCGAAAATTCCGTCAGGCGTCGCACGTCACCTTACCGAAGTAAACGATGAGGTGGGCATATACCGGTCGCTAACGTGCTGTTGGGGATCAAATCCCTCCTCTCTCCCTCTTTTTCATGCGGAAATACCCTCAGATACCACCCCCGTCGTCGGCCATCGGGGGTAGTTATGTCTCGGACCGCTTAATACCACACGCCGTCTCGGATCTTCAGATACCAGAGCTGCCGGGGTGTAAGGTTACCGAGAGCATATCACTGGCACCCCGGCTGATTCTGGGCCATCTACGGTTTTAAAATGGCCTCCTCGGGTGTGAGAAGCACGGTGTCCCCAGCCGGGTCCAGGTAAAAGGGGTCTTGACTTGATGTCGTGGAGGGTGATATGCGTGCGAATTTTTCTCACTTTCATGGACGCCCAAGATCGAGTGAAGTGGAGGAGGTAGAGCCGGAAGGCGGACGCTGAGCTCCGAGGTCATCTTGGCCACGGATGCAATCAGGAAAATGCGTCTATATGCAGATGATGATGATTTCGTGTTTATGTCGAATCGACATAAACATTCGGTGGAGGTGTTTAGGCCGGAATCGAACCAACTAAAACTGTATGCAGTCTCGGGTCTCAAGCGCCGGAGTGTAAGCGGAACCAAGAAGAAAATTCCATTGCACCTCGACAGACCCTGGGCCATATACGACTTTGAGATGCCCCCTCAAATATAGGAACCACGATATCTCCATCTGCCCCAGAACCATCCCACCCCCTTACTTGCTTTCCACTGCGATAGTTGCTAATCAGAGTTACACATGGAAAGTTCATAGTTGGCCATAGGCCGCAGCGTCTATGCCATCTTGAGACAGGCTGCTGCTGTCTCCGTTACCCAGAGTGCACAAATGGTCTTGAATAGAAGACCAGCGATTATCTCTCTAGTCTTTAGACATTAAGCTTGGGGGCCTGAGGGGGCCTCCAAGCTAGCTGCAAATGTGATGGCGAATCTTTCAACAAGACAATACTGCATAAAATTCCCAGCAAATGAGCACTGATTAGAGTTGTGCTACAACCCATTTTCGCATTCCAAAATTAAGACTTTTTTGGTAGTTCAATATGAGATTTGTTAGTTCAGGCTCGGGCTTGGGGGGCCCCCTGAGCCTGGGGGCCCTGGTGCACCGCACCACCTTGCCCACCCATAGCTACGCCAGTGGCTTTTAGTGTCCATTTAAAAATTCAAATCAGTTGATAACTAGCAGCCCTTCAACAATGTCGTGTGAAGGTAAGTAGGTACTTGTGAGTTTCATCCAATTTAAACATATTTACATGCCACATTTGAGCGTATCTCATGAAGATAACATATCGTAAAATAAAAGAACGAGTGTAAGGGAAATGCAGGGAGCAGGCTGCAGTCGGAGGGTTGAGTAAGGCCAGCGACACACTGACGTCAATACCTGTGCACACTAGCTAAGTGTAAATCTCGCGAGATTCCATGCCAAATCTCTTTAGCGCGGTCTTGAGTTTCAAATGTATTTGGCAAGGCACCTCTTTGTTATTGCCTTGTAGCCTCACTCGGCATTTTATCAGTAACCGCGGCATAAGGCTCTAAGACGTCTAGACGAAGTTCTTGGTTCGATGTCCGGACGAAAGGTCACAGTCAAATTGAAAAGAAAATACCCTCTCTTCACAGAGGCAATTTTTTTTTTCGGCCACTCAAGAACTCGATCGAAATAAGGGCATAAATGTTCATCTGATAAATTAAATCTATCTTATGATTTATTTGATTTTTTTAGCTATCCTTGCAGTTCCTAAGATATTTTTTTAGGATAAAGCTTGGAGATTTTCTCTCTACGACATTACGTTTCGTAGCAATACTTGTTTGAACAAGCTAGTAGGTACTTATATATAAGTATACGTATGGTGAGATAATGCTGTGGTATAACCAGTTCTACAAGGGTACTTGAATGATAGGTGCAGGTATTCTTTTTTGTGTGGTTGTTATACATACCTAATGCTTAGGTAGGTATAATGTTGGTATAACAGACGCGTGAATAATATGTCTTAATTTTGCGGCAACGAAAATTCCGTAGACATGTTAAAAATGTTATACGCTTGAATTTTTAACATGTCATATAAATACTTTACTCACATAACTTTTACCCGCGGTTTTATTCATGTATAATATAAGCTACATAATATCATAAAAAATACTTAAGTATTGATCTAGGTATAGGTACTCAATAAGTAGATATAATAAATGAGAAAGTAACTTTATCTGTCTGTTACGTTTTCACGTCGAAACTATTGAACTGATTTTGACGAAGTTTGGTACAAGCAAGGGTATATTAAATTTTGGGAAAGGACATAGGGTATGTTTGGTTGCGATAACCGACATTCACATGGGTGGAGCCGCGGAGAATAGTTAGTATATAAATAGGTATATTGTCATCTTTGTAATAAAAAATAATGAAAAATCGATAAGTTATGTTTGATTCGAGTTAAATTAGACCTTTTCCCAAAAGGAAAGAAATATAGAGTCAAAGTAACAAAAAAATCATATGGGTCACTATTTATTTACATGATGTACAATTAAATATTGATTATGTAAATAAAAATATAAAAACAATAGGTACATAATACACCTATATACAAAGCTACAGTTTCAGGCGTCAAAGGAGTTCCTCCCAAAGTCACAATTTCACAAAGCAACGCCTATGAATATCAAGAACTTATGTTCTTGCAAAAAAGTCCCCAACGTCCTATGTGTTGACATTGACATTGGATTTTATCTGTCTGACATTGTATTTATCTACAAAATAAATGAATTGGAAATTGTACAAATACACTTTCCAATTTCTATAGGTAATGAATGTTTCCATTTATCACACTAAAGATTATGATACATATTACCTACAAACATCTTCACAAACTTTCATCTTTATAATATTAGTAGAATGTCAGTAGAACAGTAAAATATAAATCTAGAAAGGAATGAAGGAAAGTGGACCTTCGCTCCAAAGTACTTACTTATAATTTTAGTACCAATACAACTGCTCGGATCATCGGATGAAACTCTACACCTAGCTACTAGTTTAATCTGAACTGATAAATGTTAAATAAATTACTTCCTTGCCTAAGTATTAATACTAGTGTAATAACCGCGATTTTATTACACTTTACGTAACATTTCCCGCGATGAACACCGGTTGTTTTATTAGTTTTTAATTTACAATTAATTCAGTACATTGTAATTAAATTTTATTGCAACGTATTAAAATGTAGGTATATAACTAAGATAAAGAAATGAGATTTTCTGTTCTCTTTATGAGGCTTACAAATTACTTATAAGAAAAAAGGTTTCTTTAAGATGCTAAAGGTTTTGGTACTTTGGCCTTTGACCTTCTGAAGGCCAAATTACGTGAGTATCTAACCTTCGCTTAGAACAGAAATAACAAGGAGGGTTGGGTTTGGGTTATTTAGACAGAATATAAAGTCTTCGAGTACGTTTAAGAAAGAAAGCAATACGTATCTACCTATATCAAGAGATTAATTAATAGTTGGTCTGTTTTTGAGTGGAACTTAAATAATAAATTAGTACCATATTGCCATAAATATTGTCAATAGATTAATATGAATTACTACGTTGAAATAAAACTCATTTTGATAGATTTTAATCATTAGGAACAGTGTAAATAACAGCACAACACATAATAGAAACTCCATTATGCGCATGTGTCAGCAGTTTATTTAATTAGTTTTGCCTAAAATCACTTGCTCTATACAACAAGTGCCACCTGACCTCGGCAGGCGAGAGGGAAATGCCCCTTTAGCAAAATATTTGAGGGTATTGACTTCCCATCGATGTGGGAATTCGTGACATCCGAAACCGAGGGTTTTATGTACTCTCGAGGTAGGGATAGGTAGGGCTGGGTATAATTGGTTTTCCATCGAATAATGAACTACAATATTTATTTTTAAACATGCTGACTGTACGAGCAGTACGTTAATAGTATTTATTTTAATGATTAAAATCTATGGATTTGTTCAAATATAGGAATTTGTTCGGTTGTTTGGTACCCAGGCACGTAAAAATGGATCTACGAATTTGATTTAAAGAAGTTGGTAGGTATAGGTATAAATAACTCATAGTTTGAGTAGTAATTTACGATATTTCCGATTTTATAACATAAATTGCTAACACTATGTTTGAATAGATATTTAGTTCAACCTCATGTTTGTTAACCTGTAAGATATTGCTTTTAGCGATAAGGCCGCCATTTGTACATTACCTAATTATGTTTGCCATTTATTTTATGTATAGGTACTTTTCTTTTGTATGGTATACAATAAAGTTTATTTCCATTCTATTCTATTCTATGAATACAACATGTCTGTGTAAAGCATACTTCAAAATCTATTATTTTGGATATTAGTGGGTACCTACCAACTATTGCTAGGTAGGTAAATTGTGCAGAAACCTTTGAATAAAGTACTTTTAAATTCTCAACTCGCAATCGAGTAAAATCCTCGCAAAGCGCCTCTACTAAAAGATACTTATCTCTTTATATATGTATATACCTACCTAATCCAAAAGCTTGGATGATACTCATCCACGTCGAAATACTTACTTACAAGACTTAAAGTACTTCAGTTAAAACCGAGTCTAAAATACTTAGATATATTTTAACTCTCAATGTCGAGATGAGCCTTGAAGGCTGTAGATTATACGAGAATGATAACCGTAATAGTCTTAGATAAGGTCCAGTTTTCGGATTCCAAATCTTTCCTTATATAATGTAAATGTAATGCGATAAGAAAAAATCAATGCAGATAAGTAATTTATTCAGAGTGGGGCGTACAAGTGGCCTCTACGACCCTAGCTTGGAAAATATGTTCGGGATAATACTTACATTCTTAGGGACCACTTCGGGACACCTGATACCCACGACTCCGCCTATTTTGAGGGATGTCAAAAGGATTTTCTTAAATTTATAACATCCGAAAGAATATTAAACGAAAACGTTACAGTTTAGTCCCTTCTAAAATAAATTTGCTGTAGATAAGTCGTTTTTGATTAAACTATTTGATTTTATTACTACCGTGATTAAAAAAGTACCTATTTGTAGGTATAAATAATATGCGTCTCAAGGAGATAGATATCTATAAGAAAAATTCTACGACCTTCACATAAATTACATACTTTGATCTCTCCACAAGACCGGAAAACAAAAGTTGGGAGTAATATATGGCCGGAGTAGTTTATAAATATGCGACACTTAGACATAACAAACTTTGCGCCAATGTTTAGGTGACAAACGAGCTTTTCGCAAGGAAACTCCATAATCGAACGAGGAAAACTACTTTTCCTTATGCGGCACACAAATAAAATTGACATTTTATTAGACCCGCTAGTTCTTACGTGATTTCTTTATACGCAATTTTATCAAATATCGACCAACTTTCTCTTCAGATAATAATGGAAGGCAGGTTTTCTAGCCCAACATTTATCCTTTACATTTAACACCTGTTTTGAAGACAATTCCGCAATTACAATTAGAGTCAGCCTGGCCCGTTAACTTAATAAACGGCAGCCATGTTACCCAGCCCTGGCTCACATTTCTCTAATTATGTTAATTTCAAAATAAAGTTATGCCACCGCACTTGTAAGGGTCCCTGGTCCGTCCCATTTGGCCCACTCGCCCCCGTTTCGCAGTGTGTTGCTTACAGACAAATTATTTTTATAGGCACGGGTACATATTATGGTTGTTTTTGTTTATCATTATTGCAAATGGGTGGTTTTATTTGTATAACTTAAAATGTAATTATGTTAGCTGAAATATTTTGTATTCGAGGAGGTGATTCGAGGAAATTCAGTATTATGTAGTACCTTTACTACCGAAACCATTCTAATTTTATGATTAGGTACAGATAGGTATTTACATTATGCAAGAAATTGAACTAACATGCCTATCCAATTGACCTCCTAGGTTTTCCTTACGAGTTAATACAAAAGAGAAATATTTATTTAGGTTTCAAAGTATATAATATTTCATAGCGAAAATTACAAGAATTAGAAGAAGAATTACAAGCGAAGTGAAGTTAAGCGCTTATCTTAACAGCAACTAAACAATAAACATAGTTCAAAACATGCTATTCAAAAATATAACTAGGTAATAAATTTGTTATATCAGCAATAAGCTGTCTTGATCTCCACGGGGGCCTACTTCAGTACATAATTAAAGAAATTATAAATGGCTACATTGTAAGTTGTAAGTATGTGTTGGTGGTTACATTAACTACTTGTTATTGAAATCGATTGTTTAGTCGGTCTTCCCTTTTGTAAGTAGCAATGCACGAATTCCACCTTTGGTATGATCGTCTGAATTAGAACTATATTGATAGATCTAGTCACAATTTGACGACAGAGACTAATCAGGCTCGTCAATATGCGAAAGCATCTGCACAACATATGGGAGCATAATATATAAATAGATACAAATACCTATATTTTAGGACATTCCACACAGCGCTATTCTTCAACTGTAGGTACCACTACGTATTATCCGGTGCTTTTAAGTTGTCTAGTCTTACTCCAATTCTAGGTTTTATGTTAAATAATTGAACTCGACCGTCTACTCACGTTACAACTGCGTTTAAAACTCATTATCCAGTAGAATAATGCCTCAGTAGGTATAATCTTACGAGTTATGTTGATTGTTTCATAAACAATTAACAATCTCTTCATCAGAGGGTCAATTCCAGTTGCGTCCAAACCTGCCTCTTTAGATCCGCTTTCCTGCTTATAATTTCGTTGATATTTACTTCATAAATCAGATGTGGTTACTCAGGTACCTACCTAAATAAAACCTTGAAAAGCACTTAGGCAACGTTCAAGGCTCTGTCAATGTTGAATTTGATTTATCAACCTCATATAAATATTTAAGTGTCTACTTGTACATACTTAAATATAAAAAAATATAATAGACAGAATAATATGTAGAATAGCTTAAAATATTTATGAATATCTCGGATATACGCATGTATACCTATCAACATCCATGTTTTATACCTACCTAGACCTTTAGGTCCCTCCGAGGTACATTATGATAATAGGTAGATATGTATTATAAAAATAATTTAGGTATATGACCTACATATAAAAATAACACATAATTTAGTTGTTTAGTGAATTGGCGGAGAGCTTGTTTGGTTCATATTTTTAGATAAGTATTTTAGGTTAGCGAGGTGCACAACAGAATCTGCACCAGCGTATGCGTAGCGATAACATCAGTTCTCATTTTTATCTCATTATATCTGCATACCCGCCGACAGCCTTCCTATTATATAAACACAGCCAAAAAAGCATTCTTTCCGCCGAAAAGGCAGGGTACAATTCAAAAACATTCATGAATTCTTCAAAGGCCGTTCCTAAATAAGCATGAAAAATAGGTAAAAATATTGTTGGGCCAGATTATATATTAACATGGGAATACATTGTGCAAAGGTTTTTCTTTTTACCCTTCGTTGACTTTTTGTCCATATCTTGTCCTTTTTTTATAGAAAAACACGACAAGAATAGCGTTTGGAATTTTTTTCGGCATGTGAAGTATCTACCTACAAATGTTGGTACTATGTATGCTGACTAAGGACAAAAGTACACAATACATACCCCTATACCCCTATTTGTATAAAAATGCCGCATGTATCGGAATTTTTATCAACGTCTCGCAGATTCTGATAACGTATCTACGTAGGCAATTTGTAAAAGTTGATTTTTCTTATTTTCATCAGGTAACCAGGTGCCTATCTGAAAAAATATAAGACGAATTCTTATGTTTCGTTGCGAAACCTCCCTTGGGAAGTAAGGGGTGATGTGCGTCTGTCAAATATGAATAATGAATATCATGTAGTTACCTCACCAATACACTTTGGCCTCTCGATATATTTTATAAATTTAACAGGCAACTTCGTATTTTGGTTACGTACATTCTAAATGTGTAAACATTGATGTTCGTGAATTAAGTAACTTGTAATAATAGGTGTCTGTTATACCTATGTAATACGATTGAGCTCAAAAATACAGTTAAGCCAAAAGTACAAATGAACTACCTAGGCTTTATTTTTAACCGACAAACACTAACCAATTCCTATGATTCTCTCATAAAGGTAATATCTATGTTTATTTGTAGGTACTTACAAAACAAATCTTAGGAATTCAATTGAATACTCAAGAGCTAGGTAATCAAGATATCATTTGTATGTAAAATGAAATGTATAAAAAATTGTGAACGTAAGAATTTAATAATTTGTCGACAAAACGTATCATCTCCCTAAAATGATATATTAAAGTATGAACAAGGCGGTTGGCGTAGGGAATAAATTAATCTAACCCACGTCGGTACTCTAATATCTGAGTGGAATACACGAATATCTTGTAATATATCCATTGCTAGCACCAGTTATTTCTTTTAAAATTAGCTCATGAATCGTACCTCCTCTTCTTTAATAAATTGGTCGAGAACCTCAATTCCTGCCTTCAGCGATGAAAAATTTGTTAGCGTGCCTTTGAAACATTGAGACAGATATTATTATGAATTAACATGAATATTTTTGAAATACTTTTTAAGAAAATTTGTCACTTGATATTACAGTTTAAAAATGGAATCGTGTTGAAATGGGAGGATCCAAAATGGTGAAAGTATTTTTGAAAAAACACTGTAATTGAAAATGTACCTAACTAAAGCTGGAATGAGTGGTTTTCACGTCTATTCAGTGCGAATATTATTGAAAATGCTATTTTGTAATTCAACGCTAGGTTTTAAAAATGAAAAAGTATAGGTACAAACGGGTGGATTCCGCATACCATACATAATATGTGACGTCAGTGTATGAGAGCTAGCGTTCAATGTTATGAAACATGTGTGTGTAGAATAGACGGACGTAGGTCTGGAGACTGTCTCATTCAAAATATAGCTAGGGAGCGCGCGCCGAATATGAAACATGGTAGCGTCAGAAAATAAACACCGCTGTACCTACTGCAAGATTTGTAAAGAAATTACAAAGCTTTCATGGTATTCTTGTATCGATAAATAAACGAGCTCGACATCAAGTGCCTACCTAATATTAGAAAAACTAAAAGTCACAGCGATACCTACTGTACTTTTCGAGAACATAGAATTTGGGCACCAAATAATCACTTTTTCCAGACAAGTAAACTACGTATTCAAGACACTTGCTCCATAAAAACGAATGTGACATACCTACTTATCTATAATTAAAATCTGTTCACCCATTTAGTAGTTCCGTACATAGGTCAAACACATAACTTTCCTTATTTGGCTTCGCCACAATCGAATAAACAGGGAAATTTTGACATTTCGTATCGCGTTCGTCGGAAAGTGCGATTTTCTGGTATGCTGATGACGGTATGCATAGCTCATACCTTGCAACACGAGAAACGTGTCTTGCACGTTTGCTACATTCCGAGGGATATAAACAACCTTTTATGAAAACAGTCATATCTGACATTTACAACATCTATCCAAGGTTTGATTAGGAATATAAAATCTTACTATAAATATTACAATGTATTATGTTTATTAACTACACAATGTTGAATTAGGTAAATATTCACGTACAGTATTGAATATTTATATTGATATACCTTTTAAATTCGCATCGGGCAATAACGTCTTATTTCATAATAAGGCAATAAGTATAAAATTAAATGCCACACGTTTCAGATGCTCTTTGTGAAAGGGCAGACCCGTTCGATATTAGCCGTCGTAGAGACTATTTCATGAAGTTGCTTTCGACTGCCGACGTACCTAATAGCCCGGGTCTTTTAGCATTTAACCTGAATTTTTTAACCTATGTATTGGTAACTTAAAAGATCTGCAGAGAATTTTATTTTGCTAGTCCGCTATTTTACTAGCTTCTTATTTGACTAGGAACTTTTCAGTTCTCTACATTCTTCTTATCAAATACTTTGACTGCCTCTGTGGCGTAGCGGTAGTGAACGCGGCTGCTACGCAGGAGGCGCGGGTTCGATCCCCGTTCAGTGCCAATATTTGTATGCATGAATATAAATATTTGCATTGGTCTAGGTGTTTCTATGTATAATATTTATGTATTTACGTAAAAAAAAGTATCTAAGTTCTAGATTCCATAACACAAGCTAATTAAGCTTACCATTGGTCTAGATAGCGTTGTGTAGAATGTTGTAGAATATTTATTTATTATTTAGTTACATTGGGAATTTTATTGGGGTAAAAATGACAACTATTGATGTGATGTTTACCGTTATTAATATGATAATTAAAAGAATGAATTGTAAAGGAACGTTTAAGGCAAGGAGACGATACGCCAATATACGCTGACTTTGTTGCGATAGCCTGTTTTCTGCAGGCATACTTCGACCAAAGTAAATTAATCGATCATTTACTTTGGTCGAAGCGCGCACTTATGCCGTCTAAAGCTCACCTTTTCCGTAAAATTTACTGCTAATAAAGCTTATTTTTTAAAATGTGTAATTATTCACCACCTAAGTACCTACAGTATGTGCTCGTTTCGAAAATAAAAACGATATAAGGCATTCGTTATCGGTACTTAAATGCATTAGTAGTCAATCGAAATCAACCTTCATTTTCACGGGCACCGGTGTCATTATAAGTAATAAAATCAATGGTTGATGTTGTACGCACCATTAAAGCTCGGATTTATTAGTAAAATGTTACACTACCTACCTGATTAAAATATTTTGTAGAATTCTGGCACGTAATACTTACGATTTCAAAGTTTACAAACTATAAATAGCTATAATACCAAATAATAAGTAAATAGTAGTATCTATACCTACATAAAATGTAAATAATGTTTTTCTGATTTTTATATAAAACGGCATTTAAACAAATATAAACTAGGTTTAAACTAGTGGTTCAATTTCAGTTTTTAGTATTTAAACTGAATTTCTAAACAAAAAAAAATATTGAATGGAATGGAGTTTCTTAAATAAATAAATGATAAAAAGACACATCAAGATTGTTTACCTATAGGTAGATAAGTACCTAACCAAACGGAATATAATATCTATATATTTAAATAGAAAAGTGGTTTGTCTAATGTATTTGATAAAAGAACATGCGACACTGCGCCTACGCAGTAGATAAGTGTATGAAAAAAGTTTTGATCAAGTCATCCGATAATATTAAACAAAGTTTTATAGAACCTGTTATCCGTTTTACAGTCGATAACTTCCTATTTCACAAGAAGTGTCTTTTTCACACGTTATTTTAACTTTTTTTGTTCTAACCTACCTCTACCGGTAATTTAAACGAACGTATAGATTTTATGGTAAGTTATAATAGGTATCATAAACTCAAACGTAATCGTTTAAGTTTTCGAAAGATAATTCACTTGATTTATTGACTCCAAAATTTATTGTAGGTAGAAAATGTGATATTCAAATTACTCACTGATTAAATCGTCTTCTATTGTTATTTAATTTTTTAAACTACCAATTATATATAACAATTAAGCTATCAAATGCATATCACATGTCCGCTTGCCGAGGAAACGTGTATAAATTAAAATTATTAGAACCAAAAATAGTCTTAATTAGTTAAGGAACATTGACTCGTCCTGGCATTGAAGGAGTAGCATGAAATGTGAAATTTTTCTTTTTTATTGCGCTATAAATCGAAAATTATATGTTTTATTAAGACTTTTTTGTCGTCACTACCTACTTCTCCAATGGGTGTACAGATAACAACTATCAACACGAATTGTAACCCCTTGTTCCATTCGCCAAATTGGTTGCATTTCTACCCCAAAATTTTAACATTAGATAGGTAAGTATATCTCTAAATAATTTTGCATTGTTCCTTGTTCGTGAGTAGATACTATCTAACAGCAATGTTTACAGTTAGATAAAATATATCAATAATAATCATAAAATACAAAAAGCACCCAATAATTTTTGTATAATGTATAAAATTTTCAAATGAAAGCTAAGAAACATTTGCATAAGTTTATGGAACTAGATGTCTATTAAATGTCATCGGAATAACAGAAATTGTCTTTTATTAAATATAAATGTCCAAATACTCTAAAGATCTCGTAAAACGTACACATACACATGTAAAACGAACGCTTTGACGAATTATAAATACACAGCTGACAAAGTCAAGGCTCGTAGGCTACATACTATCTGTACCTCCTTTGGCGATGAATATATCACAGATCACAGCAATAAAACTTGAACTTTAGGAGCTATAAAATAAAGTTTAATTTACGATGATTGATTGTGATAGTTAAGTTTCTTATAAGGTTCCTGTTTGGTAGTGAGTAGCCAGTCCGCAGCACGGGCTGATGACAGCGCGACCACAACAATCGGTACGAAGAATAATCGCTACACGTTTTATAGGTCGTAATTGTTGTCATAAAATGGTAACAAAAGTTGTTTTTACGTTCGGCACGAGAGGCGTGTTTATCATCCCGTAGTAACGATACAGAATTACTCAATGATTATGGTGGGAAACCACCGCATTTTATAGCCTTTTAATTGTTTAGTCGATTTTTTAGTGTTTCACACATCACAATTTGTGGTAGATCAGTTGCGGAACTTTATTGATAATATTTTTCATTGATAGTGGCACTAAAAGAATACAAAGTTTTTTGTGAATGACACGATAACATTTGTCGAGAAGTGGAATATGTTACATGCAAACTAGCAGATGGAATGCAAATTTGTCTAATAAACTGATTGTGGATGTCTAATAAACTGTGTCATTTAAAGAAAATAAAGTATACATTTTAATTTTAAATCTTACATCAATGTACACGATGTAAGTATAAATATAAGATGTGATACGCAGGACGGATGCAGAGAATATATTAAAATACTTAATTAGGGTTCCAGCGAAACTGACTTCGCGGGACGCCCCATCTGTTCCGGATTTAACAATGCAACGTTTCTTTGAAGCAATCGCGGTTCGCATAAAATTCATTCTAATCAAAATTCTGATACTGTGTGTTCTTCGTAGTAGGCAACTACGATTACTATAAGTATATTCAAATATAATAATGGTTTCGAATTGAGCGTGACTTCAAAAGATAATGGACATCAGCTTGCAGGGAACGACCGCGCCGGGCTATGCTTATGTAGGCAACGAGCTCTATGTTTATTTAGTAACACATGGTAAGGGATATTTTCCGATTTGTAGGCGTAGTTCGACGTCCGTCCTCGGGCGCCAACTGACTCACCCGCTCCGGCCGATTGTTCGACACTAAACGTCGATGGAATCGGTAACTCAGGCATTTTACTACCGACTTTAATAATATATGGGGCGTTGCGTAATTTTCCTTTAGTTTCGCCTTATGCGAATGTTAGTGCAAATATTGGTTTTAGGAGTGGTTTCTGAGCGATATTCAATACATTCTAGTAGCCTACTTCTATAAATAATTATAGCTGGAATCGCTGGCGCCTCGTGCACGAAGTTTATTCTCTCGTTAAACGAGTGTTGTACGACAATACACATAAATATTTTTGGTCATTAATTCAAAGATTGTTTGGACGTGATTTGGCATTTTTTTTAACACTATAAACAATTCCCAGCGGTCGTTAACAAGAAAGATGAGCTCTAACTGCTTCAGTTTATGGACAGTAAAATCGTCGGCACGCGTGTGTTTGCACGGCATTTTGTGACTTTATAAATTTAGTTTAACCTTAGTTTAGTCGGCGAATAAAAATGAAGATCGTGGTAGGGATTGTAGAATCCTACGAAATAAATTGCTCCTTGAACAGATGGCGGTAGAAATTAGAGAGCTCGAGATGAACGTTTTTTCGGTATTTCCTATGTAGGTATAATTGGGTTAATGTCATGTAGATGTAAAGATACGTTCGCATGTCATCTTCTCACCTTAGAACATTAATGCCTTAGTTTATGGCATAAATTAGCATGAAAGAATTGTGGTGATGGAAATGAGAATTTAGATTTATCGTAATAAAATACAGGGTTAACGACCACTATGCCTGTTGATTTGGCTCCGACTGCAATAATTGTATCGACGCATCGTGTCAGTAACCCCAAGATTGTACCCAGAAAATTGTCTGCCATATATATCTCTTATAACAAATCTCTGATCAAACATATTTGTAAATTACATATTATATTCAAATCCGGATTGTTATTTTAACATCTCTAGATAGTAGATATTTCATTTCTAATCTGAGCAGCTTTAGAGTCAAAGTCTTTGTAAATACCTTTTATATATTCCATTACAATTAGTCTGACATTAACGAGCATAGGGCGCTTGAATTGCGTTGTTATCTTGCATCAAAACCTATTTTAACGCTGGTACAGTTTGATCCAAATACTTAAACATTAAATTTCTTGTTAACCATTTAATAAAGAAAGCCAACAAGTGGTGCTCTTTGTACATATTTTTAACTAACAAAATTTAAAATGCATGAGATTTGCATCGTACAGTAACGTGACTCCCTATTCCCCAGAAACTTTTTACATTTTAGGGCGAATCGACTTTTTGTATCGAATATCATATCCGTATCTATATACGTAGGTATGTCGATTGTATCGAGAAGTAAGATCGAACGGGCGAGCGCAGGTAGCGAGTCAGATAGCTGGGTTTATAAATAGGTAAAGAGCGTAAATAGAAGCGGTTGTATCGGCTTTGAGCCGCTACCAATCGATACGTGATATCGTTACTGTATTACGTCATAAATCCTTCTATGCTCCAAGCAAATTTAAACCATATCGTTAAAGTGATACAGTAGATATTTGATAACAGTGTTTTCTCTTATGTTTGCTTATACGTACACATGTAATAGACGGAAACGCACACGAGGTGGAGATGTGTGTTCTTGTATAGTTAAAAGTTAAATACCAACATGTTTTCACGTTGTTGAATCTTTTCTTAATCAAACTAATAGAAATTGCCAGGTTTTAAGAGTCAGCAGAAGGCAATCTCTTTAGTTATGAAGCGTTATTGAGTTAATTGAGTGAATGCTGTTTCGTTGGTCACGATTTTAGAAGTTTACTTGGTTTTTATCTGAATACAATTTTATTATTATTGAGACATTTTTTTGTTATCACGTACTCAAAACAAATAATATTGTTAAGGTCAAGTACGAGTATTTAAGTATTTTAATTATATGAAACAGTTAACAATAATTAAGAGCATTTAGTGGTCAATATAAGGTAGATTCAGTGCCGATGATACGCTTTAAATAGGATTTTAGGTTAAAAGCGAACTTAACTAGTAAAGTCAAGAAAATTTGTAAGAATTTCATCCTACAACACTTTTTATACCGTTTTATTATCCATGTGATTCCCGGCGAGGCGTCTACAAGACCTGCTCTATCTTTTCCCGTGAGTGTCGTACAAGGGCGACTAAACATCAATTCAGTTCTGGCAGGAAAACGCTCTAGCACTTTTTATGTGTTAATTAAAATGAACCATATTCCATTTAGACAAAGCTGAAAATAGTATGGAACATTAAAATTTTTATCCGATAAGACAATAGCGCCATGGCGCCATGTTGTGTACTATGTTAAGCTTTGTCCAAATGGAATAAAGTTGATATTTAATTACTAGGGGAAGGGGGGGCATGACGGGGTAGCGAGGTAAGACGGGGTACCGCACACATAGAAGAAACTAGACGTTTGTGAATATAAAACAATAAGCCAATAGGAAGCCTCATTCAACCGACGATTGACGCAAGAGAATCTGTGAGCAGGAGTGCACGCGTTTTTTTTTTATAAGCGAAAAAGTGGTGTAGTGTTTCGTCGATCTTTTTTTTTGTAAGGTGAAACGTCAATATTTTAAGGTAATTATAATCAATTCATTAATGTTTTTTTGATCTTTGGTTACTAGTGTTGTTTATTTTGATATGGTATATTGTTTGTAGGAATCCGTTAAACATTTTATTAGTTAATTTTTTTTTTGTTCAGAGTGACCTTATGAGGCAAGATGGGGTATTGGGTGCGGGGCATGATGGGGCATTGGGGCAAAATGGGGTTGTGGGTCTGAGTTCTTTTCAGTTTCTTAATAAGTAACATTAATTTATTATTTTTTTAGGTAAACCATGGTACGTACTTACAAGAGAAAAACCATAATGCATCCCCAAGTGATATTTTGCCCATTCCGAACTGAAATAGGAAACAATACTGTCGAGGAAAAACAGCTATAATATTCTCAACACCCTATAAAAATGAGCTGGAAAATTTGAACAATCCGGGTAAAACATCCAATCCTAATGATCCTCGCCTCAAAATGAATGCTAAGAACAAACAAAAGGTTACACACTCATAAAAAAAAGAATAATGAAGAAGATGCAAACAAAAATTTCTTGACATCGTCAGAACCTTGTCAGCAAACCATCGTCAGCTCTGTGGGCGTTGGGCTCACAACAACGTTTGTGCTAGCGTGGACGATAAAGATCTAGAGGAAATACACATTTGTTTGTTTTGTGAGAACGATTAGCCTTCCCCATCATGCCCCAATTTCATTACCCCATCATACCCCATAGTATGGGGCAAGACGGTTTTTCATTATGTGCCTATTAATTATTAATTATAAAAAAATGTGATAAGATGATTTTCCAAAGACTGTACAAAATCATAGTTAGATTAATGACCTAACGAATGATAAATTAATGAGACTAATAAACATAGTGATTTTGCTGTATTCATGTTATTTCCCTTAGCTACCCCATCATGCCCCCCCTTCCCCTACGTGTTGCATTTTTCCGCCTAATTCGAACTGACCCTTTAAGGATAGGGTCGACCGAAGCAGAATGTATATTATTTTCTAAAGAAAATAGATTTAACTACTCTATAAAAGATACATATCCTTCACTCCTATGTGCGATAGAGTGCTCTACAAAGCCGGTGCAAGCTAATCTATGCTGGAGTCTCTCTCTTCTCCTGACGTGCTCAATCATAAACTGAGGTATATATATATACCTCAGTTTATAGTAACTGAGGTAGGTACATAGTGTACATACTGTAGGTACATAAATTCATACCTACATACCTATCGACCTACCCATCGAATAAAGATAATTTTGTAAAATTTCAACCTTACAGGATAGCAATTTCATAACTTGTCTTACGCAAAACTTTATCTTCTAGAAAAATCATTGTTTTATGCATAACATAAGCGATAAAAAAATGAAACAGTGATTTATTTCATAAACCTATTGTAACTAACACCATTCTATGCATAGGTCGGTATACTTCCATAGTAATAGTTATAAAGGCCTCTACAACACTTATCCCTAACTATTATCCGCAGTCCAAGTTGCCAGTTGAAATGTTCAGAATTTTCGGCGTTAGCCAGATGGCACGTAGCCCTTACGAACGATATCATGGACGTGATCTAAATCTTGCCTTATCTAAGCGATATCTCTCTGAATATAGTTGCACTAGCTACTGTCTGTGTATTCACTCGCTGTTACTAACTTTTAATACTATCTACTTAAACAAAGAAGGTTGTGGGCTGGTACGTTTGTTTGTTTATACCTATGGTAAAAACAAAACAGCTGAACAGACTAGGTACAAGGACACTCAGTCCTGAGGACGGATTGTGTAGACAGATTGATAGATTTAACAGATTGTCTATGCAATCTTTCCGGAAATAAATCGAGAGAACTGAGTACCATTCTAGATTAAGAGCCTTAAAACACTTAACTAAACCGTGGGCATAAAAATTTTCTGAACAATTAAATTAAACTATCATGAAGTAAAAGTGCTGATACCCAACCTGGGAATCGAACTTGACTTTTAAGCGTAGGTAGTAGGTAGGCTACCGACACTGTCCTTTTTAGGTATTACAGAATATTTTATTACATGAGGAGGTTAGGCATAAGTGAAAACCTTGTTACTAAATATAATATACCAGACAAATTACACATATTTACACACATACGTACAAACCAAAGCTGTATACTACATATTTTCCCTCTCGTATTACGGTATATTTGCGTCCACCGAGGCGTGGGGTTGATATCCAAGTGACGCAGTTCACCAAAATATACGAACAAATTTACCTCATGCAGGTAAAGTCGGAACTTATTTACCGTAGCCTACTGATGTTCAGGAAATATACCTACTTTTATCTGAACATTTAGGTGATGTGAACGGAGATAAAAATGTCTTATTATTTCCTTGATATTATCTATTCATATTTTACTGAGTGCCTCGATAGCGTAGCAGGTGTTAATCTAACTGTTGTGTATGAGGTGCAGGCTTTATTTCCCGGGTGTGGGAGTGATCTTGGTTGTAAGGAAATTAACAGTAGACGCATGGATGTGCAGTAAAAATAACTATCTAACTATCATTTTGTTCTTTTAACGGAGACTAAAGTGTAAAACATTACTAAACTACTTGTAAGTACTTACCTAAATACTTGAAGTTATTTTACACTAGCTGACCCCGCGAACTTCGTACCGCCTAACAGTCAATTTTTTTTTTAAATTTTTCTCTCCGTAAGAACCATCCCCGTACTTCAAGGAATGTTCTAAAAAAAGAATTAGCGAAATCGGTCCAGCCGTTCACGCGTGATGGCATGACCAAGGGAAATAGGGATTTATTTTTATAAATACTTAATGTGTTTTGGGGTGTCTTAAAGTATCTAATTTTGTTATATTACTTATATTTTATTCTTAAGCACACTAATTTTTCTAATCTTCAAGTCGTGCCGCTATCTACTTTTTTGACTTAATTTAACGAACAATGGTTTAGATTTACTAGCTTTTACTGATATTTTCTTGTAATAAAGGCGTGTTTCCCCATAATTCCCACCTTTTATTTTGAAACTGATAAAACAAAAAAATGAATTTGATAGTTTTAGATTAAAAACCGACGGCGGCGGATATTTTAGCTTTTTTATTAAGATGAAATACCACTGGCGTAGATCCGGCCTCGTTATGACCGAACTTTGTACGGAGGCGTACCATCACTTTAATAAAATTTTAAAACTTTTATCTTTTACTTTGATAACGCGCCTATTCCAAGGCGGAACTTCTATTACATCCACCGTTCTACGACATTTTGTCAGAAAAGTATAAAAAGATCCAACGGGATCGGAAATAGAGTTGAACTTTTTAAATATAACGCATGAGTAACCTGAATTTTCTTTATGCAACATTTAAATAGAATGATTATTGAAAAACTTTCAAAATTTTGAATTCATTGGAATATTTTTGGCGTATTCTGCAATCGCCTTAGGAGTTTCAAGTAGTTTATAAAATTCCCTTTTGCCCCTTTTATTCTTCTTCCACCCCGAATACAATTTTATAATTGTTTCTTTTTTTTACTTGGTTTGGTTGGTTGGTTTGGTTCCTTTTGCCTTGTTTTTATTATTAGTACCTACAGATAATGTAGAGTATAATTTATGTAGGTATTATATTATCTACTCTACATCTATATTATTCTGTTTTGAGAATATTAATGTACTCCAACATTAAATAATATTTACTTTATATCAACACCAATACTATAAAATTGACCCGATATATAGTTTATAGTGTCAATATTTTATATTATTTTGATCAAGAATCGTTTATTTTACTCACCAGCTAAAAGTTTCCACTATAATGATAATTAACAAAACGAAGGCGGTCGGTACCAAAATTGCCTAGTGACCAATCGGATTCGATATACCAAGTTGAAAAAAATGTGCACGAGCCTCACAATTATTTTACGATCAAAATTTTATAGCATTTTTATGATTTTCCAATTGCCCTCGGTTGACAATCCGATTCGTGTAAATTCTAGCAAAATATGTGTGTGAAGAATCCAAAGCTATTAAAATGCAAATTGGAAGTTAAATTTACTGTATTAAACGTATTATAATGAAGTCTATAGGCTTTGACGGCATGAGGTAGGTAATTGATACAACTTGGACGTTCCTTAATCCCTATTAACGGGTAGACTGTTCAACATTGAAAGCGATATAGCTCATAATTTAGGTTCGACGTTTATAGAGAATGCAACTAAAAAACTTGCTACTAGAAAATTCTTTGTGTATTGCTGATATTATCGAAAGTTTACGTGAAATAGAAATTGTTTTATTTTCACGTGAAATAAAACAATTTCTACATATTTTATTACTATTTATTTCATAAATATATCGCGATAAAATCCACGATGAGTCACGATAAATTAACACAAAATAATTCATTTCAATTCATAAGTAGATTATGTAGTTATTCAAAATGTAAATAGTTTTTATATTACCGCTATAAAGAAAAATGTCATCCGCGATAATCACAAAGGAAATCAGTAACAGAGGATGAAGAAATAATAAGCATTTCCCCGTCGAAGATTACAGCGGCAAAAATGTAGATTAGGCTCACTGAATGTAGGTATTCAGGGAGAAATGTTCCAACAAGGGCCCGATTTAGGCGAAATTAAATCATTAGAAACATCTGTGTTCCTCCAAAGCTACGTACTACCTACCTATCGGAGTAACGTCGATAGGCAGGCCCGGATTATACCTATTACACGCCCTCCCTTTTATCCCTACTTTTTAATTCAGTCTACTTACATGTAATAAATTTCAATATTTACCTGCCACAATAGCCAATATTTCATGTAAATCCCAGCTCCCATACTGATTAAACTCTCGAGGGGGTTAATTCATTACGAACATGTATAATCGAAAAATTAGATACACGTGTCGACGTTGCTTTTGCTTAATATTTATTACACCCCACATTTTTCCCGACCCTGGAGATTTTTCATAAAAATATTTATCCAATATACACAATCAGTGCCGCCTCATCACTTATGAAAAATCGTTTCTGTTCACAAAGTCCTCTATAAAAAGCTCATTCCAAATTAAAATTAAGGTCTAGCATAACTGATGAAAAGAATCATATATGTTATCTAAACATCGCAATTAGAAATATACCCTAGTGCGTTGTGTTTAAGTGAATATTCCTTCAAAGGTCGCAGCATTTACGATCTATTTTGAGGTAGCTGTTGTCAAAATAACTGGTTGTTTTTCAAGATCCATTTGTGCGGTGTGCTATACTAGCTCTGAATTATAGATGTTAATAAAACAACAAAACATGTCGATATTTTAGTCACGTAATTTAAACAGTTAATAGCTAAACAAAAGCTGCACTAAACTGGTTATTTTCAACGAAATTTTACTTTTGAAGAATATCATATTATTACATCATTATAGTATACAGTAATTTAATATACATTTATGTAATGTTTACGTAGATAATTACGTAGATAAAAGTGTTAATTTACGATCTTGCCGACAGTTCACGGACTTCACGGTCGTAGTGTTGTACGCAAATTTATTCATTTGAGCAATACAATACGAACATAGAAATGTTATTGAAATGTGGAGTTGTTTGGTACTAATTGTATAAATATTAGATTTAATGTTCTTTAATGTCCAAATCATAAGATCAAGAGAGCTCAAGTATCTTCTTTATGTATATAAGTATAGTGAAGCGGCTCATTACGCTGTTAGTAAAGGAACACTGCTCAACATATATAACACGCCTCCATCGGGCGAGTCCATTAACATCAAGCGTTATTGGGGCCGTATCTCGAACCCCGAGTAACTTCGATAGCCCCACGTTCCATTAAAAGAAACCATAAAATTACATTATTATGTGTTAATAATTTCCAGCGAAAGAGCGCCTTTTCGAGTTTCCTTCGAGGCAAATTAAAAATTCGTATTAATTTATATTGTAAATCTTTCATATTTGACGTGAAATCAAAGATTTAGTATTCGTGTGTCGGAATGCAAAATTGAGTTTCGCCTTATTGAGTGTGAAAATGCTTCTCCGCCAGTAGCTTAATCCAGTGTTTGCGTGTAACGTTTCGTCATACCCACTACGCTTGGGAAATAAAATCTGTTTCACGGTTTATTATTTTAGGTTAACGAAACAGCTTTTTTAAAAATCTGATCGTATGTTAACATGAGAGTCTTCTTTAATTCCTTCAAGATTTTAATTTCGAATAAAATTAAAATGTCTGCTTATTTTTCGTGAAAGCCTCGCCACGGAGGTCGTGTTTCGTCACATACCTTCACCGAGTAAACCTTTCGAATCGTGATACAACTAGAAAAATACGATGTATAATATATTTCCGATAGCTCCTCAACTATTCACAACGATTTCGATAAAAAAAGTATGTTTTAAGGCGGAAGGCCGATGTAAATTTAGTCGGAGTATCTACCTGTGAAAGCCGAAAGGCGTTTGTTGTCTCATAAAATTAATATATAACTGCTGCGCGTATTATCAGGCGTATTTTGAACCGTACCGAACTCACATGATGTGTATAGGTATTTCAACAGATTAAGATTACATTAGGTACATTATCATGTAGGTAAATATACTGTGAACATAAATATAAGTACCTACCTAAGTCTTTTTTTGTTAAATGCGGTTCTGATCATTTCAGCTCGCCTCATTACCGATGTTTACCCTATCGGATTATTTTAATTTAAACATTTTTATGCATAAATTACAATATTACCTGTTTTAAATAAGCTATCCTTGCTGTGAAGGAAATCTTAATATCTCTCTTTTAATTTCGGCGGTGAAGCAAACGACCTTTCTTGAACATAAACCCTTAAATGTAAGATTTTTTAACTCGGGTAGGGCAAAAATGTTAGGAGAAGTTTGAACTGTGATATTTTAGGAGCTAATAAATAAGAACAACACACACAAGCTGTAAATTCACGATTGTTTTGACTATTCTTCAGAATATTATAACACTTGTCTATTTATTTTCGAAACAAAACAGAATTAGATGTACCTATAAAGTAGAATACTTATGGGAGTATAAATTACTAGATGTTGGATGGATAAAAGATTTTTAAACGCAATGTAAATGCTAAACAGATTCAGATCGAGTTTCATGTATGTAGCTATGCTTACATAGAATTTAGAATGTAGTGAGCGTACTTTTAAGCATTTTCATCCACTGCATAACTACAAAAATATTTGTCACTGAAGCGAAATTAGAGAAAAAAACGCTTTAATTACTTGAACCTTAAAAATTCAATTACAATGATCATTGATGTTCATGAGACATCTCATTCGAAAACTATATCGCTAATTCCAATTAAGTGATTCGGAGCTACCGGTGCAGGTATAACACTCTCATATTACTGCTAACAGTAAGTGTAGGTACATTAAAGATAATATCGCCTCTGCGAAATCGATACGAAATGTTCCCTAACCTACCCTCTGTCGCTGTGTAAGTTATGTGCCGAGGCCGGTGTTTGCCCGCCAATCAAGTCCCGTATTTTACTGCTACACGCCAACACTAACTTACCGCAACGAGCACTGGCTCTCGGTTAATGAGACAGCATCGTTTTAGTGTCAAATATGAGGCGGTACACGAATGAGGGAGCTGGGTAAAGGAATATTATTGTCGCAGTAAGATTTAAGGACATTCTTATCTGGGTTCAGAAACCTCTAATAGCAGTGGCTTAAGTGGATATACACATAGGTACAAACCTATGTTTTGCTTAGATATCTTTGTGTATTGTAATTTAAAAGTCTCGTTTACATATATAAGAATAATTTCTTTGGAAGGGAGATGTATTTTAAGATGAATGAACGTAAAAGATAAAACACAGGTAGCACAAATCATAAGCGAATAGTAACAGAAATAGTTACGTGCACGCAAACGTTATTGAATAAATGTAAACCTTTTTGTAAGAGTTATGATAAAGTATTTGTGATGAATATTTGTATTAGTATATTGCAATTTTTATGATCATCTGCTCTCCCAAAGCAACGTCTTCAGAAGTAACTTAGAGCAGCGTACGTGATTAAATGATTATACAGTTTCAAGTCAAGTTTACATTTCCTTATCGAAAAACTGTATTTTCGACAGATGCCACCGACTGCCTCGTGCCTCTTGCCTTTTTTGTTTAATTCACGCTTTATTCTTATATGTTGGCTCCCGGTGGAGTACAATAGACTAAGGGATAGGGCCCGCAAGACTGCAATAGACTCGCCCGGCTCGCCTCTAAATTATGTAGGTCTGAAAATCATATTTGGCGAAATGTGGGTGTTAATACACCTCTGCCTACCCCTTCGGGGATTTACAGGCTTGAGTATATGTATGTATTCTAAAATTGCTTACAAAACTATACGTAGCCGATACAGATAATGTAGTCTTAATAAAAAGTCTTGTGAACGATTCATCGTCTCATGTATTTGTGTACCACTTAATACTTGAGATGAATAGTTCCTACATCACATAACACACTGTAGGTAGGGTTATTGCTCTAAATCAATTGAAACGTTTCAGCGTAACGTAACGATAACATTAAATGGTGCCCCATAATAAGAAATTATATTGATGATGTCATAAACCCATTGCGGCTCTGTCATAAACTCATAATGTTTCTTGAATTAATAGTATTTTATGGTTATATGGAAACGTTTTTTTTTATATTCGATTATATTCTTATATAGTGGTCGTACATTATAGTACGTACTACCTACCTACCTACATATAAATACAGAAATAATTTATGAGGTATACTTATCAGGTTTACTTACTTACAAGCATTTTTGTAACTTGTAACGTAGGCAGGTGATGTTGATTTGTTTTGGTAAAAGCTTTCAAACTGAATTATTGCTTTTTTATATTATTTACCAACTTATATATTTAGTAATAATTGTAATTTACATAAATATAAATTTTAGATTGTAGTAGGTACCTACTTATAAACTTAGTAGGTAATAATGATAATTCATATAGGTAGGTAAGTAGGTACTATAGTTAGGTGCTGAAATTATTTTTTCTTTATTTTTTCATCATTTGTTTGTCTTTTGAACAATCGTACCTATAATTCATCTAAGTATACTGAAAGATGTGCTCATGTCCGTGAAGGTAACCATGACACTACTAAAAAACGTAGTTGTAAAAAACGTAGTAGATGTTTATTTATTTTGGTCAAAGCTTGCAAACTGAATTATTGTTTTTATATTATTTAATTACATAATATCTATATCTTTAGTAATAATTTTAATTTATATAGATATAAATTTTAGATTGCAGCAGGTGCCTACTTATAAACTTAGTAATAATGATAACTCATATAGGTAGGTAGGTAGGTACTATACTTAGGTGCTGAAAGTATTTTTTCTTTATTTTTTTATCATTCGTTTGTGGTTTAGCCTATAATTTTTATACCTATAATTCATCTAAGTACACTGAAAGATGTGCTCATCTCCGTGAAGGTAACCATGAGTACCATGACACTACTAAAATACGAAAAGAGAAGTTTTAAATTTTTCATTCAATTTCATTTAAAAAGAATTTATATTTCAATGAGTGAGATTCGCGTAAACTTCAGACAGTAGGTACTTATCACTCTTTAATTGGCATAAGAATTTTGTTTTAACAGAATTATTGTTTTAACAGAATATTTGGAACCGCTGCACTCTGGTTAGAATCCAGAATCTTATGCCTTTGTTACAATACCTTCTCAAAGGTAAATAAGCGACGGAGTTTCTAAATATTTATTGAGAATCTCCTCGGCTTATAGCTTTATTAGATACTTAGTATCATCCGAATGTTAATACCGCTTTTTTTATACCACTTAGGTGGCAGACAAGCACACGGCCCACCTGATGGAAAGTGGTTACCGTGGCCTATGGACGCGTGAAACAATAGGGGCGACACACTCGTTTGCATCCAGAGTTTCCAGTTTGGAGCCTAAATCTGGCTCTCCTCATCTTCCTCCTTTAATATATGATCTTCAGTATCCCTATTAGTTACTCCGTTCTGATTTGGCAGTAGTTAGCCTACTAACCGACAAAAGAATAATAATATGTATTACTATCCTACTAATATTAATAAGTATATAGGTATGGATGGATGGCTGCTTCTTACTCTTTCTAACAGTTGAATGGATCAGCCCCCCTAGACAAGTGGCAATTCGATGCTAGGCGTATGATGGAATAGAATAAGGAATGTATAGGATTTGACGTTTTTGACATTCGTTGACGCCTGTGATGTACGTCAAATCCCATACATTTGGCATTCTATTCCATCATACGCCGAGCAACGAATTGCCACTTGTCTAGAGGGGCAGGATGCAATGTAACTCAGAGATAGGCTAGAACACCATCAGCATTTCACGTAGGTGGCAATGCGGGCAATGGTTAGTAGGTACCTTAATATTTTATTTACCGAAGTTACTCTAAGCCTATTTCTGATACGGATAAGTAGGAAAGCATAAGGTAAAATAACTATTAGGTAATCTGGGGTACGAGGCCCTAGGTACTTTATTATTATCGAATTGCGTTGATACGAAACAAATGCAAGCCCAACTAGCAATAAATTCCAAATAAGTATGTCACCAGCTGAATAAAATACACCTACATTATCTTGTTCCGTGACAACATTGGAAAATAAATGGTTAAAAATATCTCATTATCAGAGAACAAAAAAATACACTTAAGAATTTTCAGTAAAGAAAATAAATGCATAGAAAAATTCTTTCTTGTTATAGAAAAGGCGGGAGAGAGCCGGGACACACGTCGCCTTTGCCTACATATTTTATTGAACTGAGGGCAGCACACGATATGATGCTGTGAGACAGATCTCCAGATACCGATTATTAGGTAACATAAGTGTATTATATATCTGTTAATGGGTTGACATATGTTTTTTCGTTTAAAAGTTTTAATCGGTGGAGGAATCAAACGAAGTGATTGTATATTAATTATTTTATGTTAGCTGTCCGACCACCCGGTATCGTTACAATACTTACGGCTTGTTATGTTTGTAGGTATTTGTTCATTTTTAAGGCTCAACTTTTTGTATAAATACCTGCTAAACCTTAGCTAGGTCATTGGGTTATCCTTACATTGTTAGGTACACATTACTAGCATAATTAATAGGTAATAAGCTTTATTCAAAGCAATAACAACTTATTCCTGCGTAGCTCTCGTCTTACAGCTCCCAATATCTTTAGATTAATTCTCCACATATCTCTAGTTTTCTGTAATTTCTGAGCAGAAATATATCTTCTATCTTTAGATATTTTAAGTACCTGAGTTTAATTTTCTTCCAGATTAAACCAATTAACTGCCTCTTTTAAAGTGATGAATGTGTATATGTTTAAATTCAACTTAAGTGCTTAGAAGATATTTTATTTTCATTACAATAGCATATTCTACGTCAAGTACCTACGTGTTTATGAGTTTTTATATTCAAGTTTTATTTGTTTACTTATTAAGTAATAGAATTTTATTAAAAAGTAAAAACAATGACATCATTTATGTTCATCTGCTTCTGATTTTTAAACAAAAAATATCTTAACTGACCAGCCATTTGCATAACAATAGTTAACCACACCAAGTTTCCATTCCACAACTTAGTTATAGCAAAAGTAACTCCGTTGTGTCCAACCAGCTATCAACCATAATTCCACCTGAATTCAACTATTGTAAATCAAACAGCATTCACACAAACAAAACGACGTGTCTAACATCAATTCCCAAAACATTACAACCTCATCAATAATGTTTCTGTCTATCAATCGTGAAATAAAAGCACGGTATAAAGATCGATATCTGACGACACATCCTCGTGTCGTAGCTCTCGTGCGCCACGCACGAACTTTATAGCATATCAGTCCGTGCGGTATTCCCTAACTGCACTTCAGAGCTCCCGAACCTACAACCTACCTACTATAGGTGTATCTACAACACGCACATACTCGCATTCATAACACGTAACTTATGTTTTAGAAGAACTCTCCCGAATATTTTACCTTACGTACAGTTACGTTTGATTTTTAAACATGATTCTGTTACAATATTCATGGTAGGAAGTTCGAAAAAGTTCATTTACAGATGGTAATAATTCCTTCTCTCCCTTTTATATCCATCTCTTGTTGTGCTTAGCCTGGGGCTTATTAAAGATTTGCAATAAGATATAAAGTGGCAAGAAACCATTGACTCTGACGTTTTTTGTTAAAAAATATTTTTTGTTCCCGATTCACATGAATCTAACAATATCTAAGATGAAGAAATGTGATTGATAAATTATTTTTAACAATTGAGATAATTTTAAAGCAATTAGTTTGCTAGACTAAACAAATTATAATAAATTGGTCAGAGCGTTCCCCCTGTAAGGGACAGATCGCGGGTTCGAGTCCCGCCCGAGAATTGATTTCGCTTTTTCCAATTTATTATAATATTTTTAACAAATTTCGATCTTAGTAAATTCGTTTCTTTTTATGATGTGTTTGAGATTTTAAACCTGAAACATAATCTTACTGTTGCTATGGCCTTGGTTAGTTAAAGAAAGAAAGTCCGGTTGACGTCAGCCGCTTGTCCGTGGAACAGGGAAGTATTTACACCCCTCTTGTGCCATTTCTGAACACTATCCCTTCACAAAACGAGGCCGCGGCAGCTATTACAAGCTACCTACTTAGTTTTATTGTATTATTCACAATGATGTAATTGTCTGAAAAAAACAAAAAAAACGTAATTAATATACCGGTGGTTGAACTTTTTATTAGCAAGCTTTATGGTTCTCTAAACTAATTAGGCAATTAAATATAAATAAAAGCCAAAATATTATGTTTTAATTGTAAATTGCTTGTTGTTAACAAAAAATACAGGTAATTAAAAATACATAACCTGCCTTATAAAACACTGAATGAACTAGTGGTTAATTTTTTGATCATTTGTTGATTATATTATTATCACACTTATTACTTTTCTAAAACATCATTTTAATATTGAGAAGTGATAGCTAGCAAATAAAAATTAAATTAACGATTCTATTAATAAAAACTATCGGTACTTAGTAAGTTCCACCTAGAACAATTTGATGGACCGCTTTAACAAATTGTTTTGTGAATTAAAACTTACACAACAAGAATAAGATTAAGTAGAGTCAGCAAATTATTACATCTATAAACAGAAGATTTTTTTAACTGGGTGTGGCTATCCAAAATGAAATTATAATGAATATCAAAAAATGCTCAAACAAATCTCGAACCCAATTTCGATGAAAACTAAAACTGCATATCTACGATTACACGAACAACAAAGTTAAGTACCTATAACATAATTAATTACAATAGTTACATATTGTTAATAGCTTGTTATATTAATTATAGTTCTGAACGTGTGTAATAAAGTTTTATGTTGCTTGATAAGTTTGCACGCCACGACATCAAATGTAGTGATAGTTACTATTGTTATGCAAATGAAGACTCCCGCAGACAAACACGAAAGAAATAATCTTACAAGAATCCACTATGAAAAAGGTATTAAAAATATACTCATTAATTTTTAAATTAGTAACGACATAATAGATAATAAATAGTTACTAACATGTAATTAGTAAGTAGGACCTAATTATTATATGACACCTTCTAGACCCCACCCTAGTAGGTAGGTATAGTTTGTTATAATTATGTGTATGAATTTTAGTATGCGAATACTTAGAAACTTTATTTATCTACATTATTGTCAATTGCAATCAATTGCAGTCTAATGCTGAACATAGGCTTTTCTCAAAAAATGTGTTTCTTCGTGGACTATAGGTAGGTACTCTGTAAATCTATATATATAAAAATGAAACCCGTTTTCCGTTGTCACGACATCACGCGTGAACGGCTGGACCGATTTCGCTAATTCTTTTTTTAGAACATTCCTTAAAGTACGGGGATGGTTCTTACGGAGAGAAAAATTGAAAAAAAAAAAGAATTGACTGTTAGGCGGTACGAAGTTCGCGGGGTCAGCTAGTAATATACAATATGGATACGACATATAGGCAATAATTGAAACCATATACTTGGTACCCCCTAAGCTTCAAGCAGGAAAAGTTTGAACAAAATTGGTCCAGTATTAAGGGCAGAAACTAGAGTTTTAATTTTATAGAATTTGAACAACTTTGAGCACTCTGTAGAATCGCATGTTGCCGCTTAGCTGTTCAAGTAAGTTACCTACTATGCCTATTGTTGTGTGTGTGTGTGAAGTTGTTGTGTGTGTGTGTGAAGGTGTGTGCGTATTTATTAATGACTTATGACACAGTCAATGACTTTAAAGCAATGGATGAAACTATTTAATGACTTATACAAGTGGTTGCATTTTCTACATTTATTTTAATAATTATTTTGTTAGAAAATTTCGGATTTTATAAATCAGGGAATTTAAGTTTAAATTTAATTTGGTTATATTCCTACGGACCAGGATGCTTCGCGGTTTCAGTATTTGCACATATGTCGTATCCATATCGTATAGATATTCAGATAAATACGTGGTATATATCTTACCTTTTGATTCATCAAATTGGGGTTTGTAAACACTGTAGGGATCTCGTGAGGTTGGTCGGAGGTTGGCGCGGTCAAGATTTGCGTTGATAAGACCCTCATTTCAGTTGGGCACAATGTTGATACGGGTGAATATGATATCTTGTTTGAACGGCCAGGTGATTACCCACTATAGGGAAGAAAGACATCCTCATTTTTGTAGGTTATAATTGAGAAAATATTCATGGGTATAATATGAAGCCCCAGCAAAAGAATTAAGGCCCAAGTCAGCCTTATATGCTAGTCAGGACACTGGTACAGGATATTGCGGGCCTAGCGCAGGCTTTTAGTTCAGGGTTTTTTGTCAAGCAAAAGTCAGACCTCGGGCTCCGGGGTGAAAGCCTTACCGACCGGCAATAACGTTGTTCCCTCTTGTATGAAGGGAATTCTACGCTACCAGCCTTTTTGCACGACCATTGAGAACATGACTGGTGGATGAGCAAAAAGCCTGAACTACAATAGTTCACATTAGATCGCATGTATTATTTTTGTTACTGGTCTTATTTACGGTGGGAGATTTTTAAATTTGCCTATCATTAAGGCTTTTTTTATAAGACCTACATACTTTACCTACTTTGAGCTACAAATTAAGATTAGCATCTACCGATATTTTAATACTAACTTGAAAACCTACGAACAAATAATAATAAATACTAATAAACGTCAGATCAAATATCGTAGTGTGAAAGTTTTGAAATTGAGAATCGAATACTTAATTATTAAAATATGAATTAAATATTAACATGACAATTTGATATGACTTTACATATATTAAGATACTTGACTAAATGTGTCTGATCGGTATAGAACTTGAATATAGAAAATATAACTATTATTTAAATTGGTCAGGAGAATATCGCCAGCAGAAAAATAAATGCATGTTTTTGGGCACAAAATTTATAGGTATCTATATATTCTCGGGTGGTAAAAAAATCAAACTAAAAAGTATTAATTGTAGTTTTAAGTACCTAGGTATTATTGGATTAAAGTATTTTTTTTTTATGGAAGGAAAAATAATAAATTTTGTTTAGGTCTGTACGTCAGATCCACTTTGCCCCACCAGTGGGGACGCTTGGTGGGGCAAACTGGAAGTTCCCGATATTTTGATACCCCACAGAAACAAAAATGAAGCAAATAATTCTGCAACAAATCTTTATCTAAACCTGTCACTGTACATATAAAGGAACTTTGTTAATTTTATTTAAAAAATAATCTTTGTTCATCGATGAGTAATAAGAGCAATAATTTTTTTTGAAAATGTTAACATTCGCGATATTGAATGTCTAATGACGTCACATAATTACTCCGTACTCGTACGTCGCTTCGGGTTTTTAAATAAAATAATGCAGTTAATTAGTTTGTCGTACCGATGTCGTTATCTTTATTATTGCTCAATGCTGAATTATAAACGACGGTTTCAGGTGTAATTAAAACACTAAAACACTGACATTGACAGATATCTAGGTACGTAATCGCTTAAAAATTTTAATTTAAAAATTCAAATAAAAAATAAATTATTGTTTGTTTAATGTTACCTATTGTATTTTTTTACATTAAATTAGTACCTACTTAATAGTATTAAATTATATACTATCGCGATACACCAAATAACAACAAAGTACCTAAGCAATGAATTTAATTTAATTTTTATTTTTGTCTATAGGCCACGGTGACCACTTCCCATTAAGTGGGCCGTGTGCCTGTCTGCCACCTAAGTGGTATAAAATAATACCTAGGAACGGACTTGACTGATTGACAATATGTGATATTACCTATAGATTAAAATAAATAAATATTCTAGAAAATTCTATACAACGCTATCAAGAACCATGTTAAGCATAGCTTAATTAGCTTGTGTGGAATCTAGAATAAACATACCTACTTAGATATCTACTTTTTTCTTTTTTAGTAAATTTATACATATTAAACTTAGAATATTACATAGACCACATAGAATAAATACATTCATAGAAAAGAATAAATAATAATAATAATTAATTATATGTAAACTAGGCACATAATTTTTTTCATGGATAGGTTCCTAATAGTAAACAAGCACACGGCTAGTCTGGTGCGACCGGTTATTATTATTAAAAATCGCCGAGATATTTTATTCAATTTTCTATATTTTTTATTATCATTCATATAATTTGACATATTTATATATTTTAATTTCTAATAGTTGTTATTATTCTATTAGTTTCTATTGGTTGTAGGCACAGGAATTACTCCTTATTAATTTGATATGTTGTTTATGATCAAATAATATAACTATTTATGTGACATTAACTTAATTGTTTGTGTGTTAAGTATACAGCTTTGCTTACCCCCTACAGTTAATATAAAATAAGAATCTCCCCTATTTTGTATCTTCATTCTTATCAACTTTGTCCTAATTTACCCTTCAGTAATCTCTAAGGAAAATGTTTATATCACACAGATCCCCGTTTATTTGTATGTTACCCACAAGTAAAATGAGTTTTTCTTTTCTTCTAGGAACAATGGACATCGCATACAACCAACTAGAGCCTGCTTCACTCGTCGAGCAATATACTACAATAAATTTCCTTTTATTTTCATTGTAAATGTAGCAATCCACAATATTTTCATAATTTTATGGCAGGCTTGATACTATGCCAACTCACGGTTATCTCGCTCCTAAAACACAGTCGCTATCGAGCCTCATAAAATTATGTAGAGTGGAAATAGAGCTACCATCCGACCGCTATTTTTTGGACGTAATTTCGTGACAGTGCTGAAGCGGGCCGTTAAGAATATTGGTTCCTCATTATAGCATATTTCTGTGGGCCCCGTTCATTATGACAAAACTTGAGTTATATCGCTTGGTATTAGCATTTTGTTAGAGATCTACATTTCAAAAAATAATGGAGATTTTGCATATTATCGCCCAGTTTCCGAAAAGCATGATTAAATAGTATGATTTGAACATCGTGTTGGTTAACCAGCTAATTTAACCGACACGATGATCAAATTAAACTATTTAACCATGATTCTAGCAACCCAATTGCTACTTAACAAGAGATTTAACAGCCGATTAGTCAATTTGATGTTGATCAGCCTTTCGGAAACTGGGCGTAAGTCTGCTACAGCTATTATTATATTTTTTGAATTAAGTACCTGATCAAAGTAAGCTGCAATACCAGATATCAGTAGATGCGGTATTTCCCATTAGATGTAAAACAGCAGCAACTGCATTTTTGTAGGTATTTTTGAAGATCAAATTGACAATGTGAAAATAGGTTCAGTCAAATTAGAATTACTAACCTTCGGCCTCCCTCCTACTCCTACAGATTTTTCTTTTTCATATTGTATTTAGTAAAAATTATAATTAAATTACATCGTTTGTGCTGTGAATTCTCAGAGTAAGAATAAAACTTTAACACGGTAGTGTTTCCTGTCTCACTTCATTAGTTGTTATAAATAATTTTATTAGTGTAATAAAACATAATATCTCGATAAATAACACTTCAATAGTAGACGAATAACACATTCTTAATTAATGTTTTTTTTATGTAATTTATATTTATTCGCATAAAATGTGAGATTATCTCGATAAATCAACTGTGTTGGCAACAGTACAAAGTCGGCGAAAAAATTGTGAGTTCACACGGCGTAGTATCTTCCTACGATGTTACCGTTGCCAATTAAAAAGCTATATTAATATAGGGTAAAGTCGGGATAGATGCTCCAGTTGGATAGTTGCCCCAGTTTTAAATTCAAATGTTAGGGTCGTTAGTGACGTTAATACTTTACTATAAATGTAAGAGCACCTCATGTAGACTGTAGTGTCATAAAAATTATCAGTGCAGATGTATACGTTTTTTCTGTGTGAGCGAAAATGTCCCGCGGCCATACCTCGATGGTCGAAACATTTATATTGCTAAGTCTTTTCTATTGAATATTTTTATAACTGATTGAGGAATCAGAAATTTTTTTGTTTCTTTGCATGCATTAGAGTTTATATTACACTATTTAATACGTTTTGTTCTCGAATAGTTTTTATTTATTTAGAAATTAAAAAAGGCAACTATCCGTATCAAAAAGGATAGTTGCCCCAATTACTTTTACGGATAGTTGCCCTTAGTGCCCTCTATGGGAAAGGCCAACTATCCCGCCGCATAAGTTGGACAAAAGATTAAAAATAATTTAACACTTGCATTCATAGTACATAATGGAGAAAATACTTTATCAATGGGTAACTTACAGTTTGGAGGCCTTCATTTTTATATGTTTATTTTTTTATGATTTAAAAGTAAACAATAAATTAATATTTTAGTTGATTACTTCTTAATAACAGTATTCTCGTTATTTATTCCCTTTTTACAGAACTCTATAAAGGTAAAATATGAAATGGTACTAAAATTTGGTGTTATTTTTCGTTTAAGCAATGTAAAGGGCATCTATCCTTCTTAGTATTTCCACGGTGGGGCAACTATCCATACAGTGAGGCATCTATCCTAAAAATTAAGGGTCTACAAAAAGCTAAATTTTTCAAAATCTGTAATTGATAGGTAAAAGAAAACAATTAATAATTCAAGAGGAATGATTGAACTAGTAAAATTCATAGAAATTAGTCATATACAATTAATAGTTTTAGAATTACGAGCCTTTTTCAAAAAGTGGGGCATCTATCCCGACTTTACCCTATACCTAGTTAACTTTGATGTAGGCACCTATTTTTTTTATGAAGTACTCATCTGATGTGCCGCTTTGTAATTTGTGAGATATGATGTTTGAAATTGTGTTCAGTATGAAATTAAACTGGGTTATGTTGGTTGTTTTATTGCCTATATTTATGCATACACTTTCTATAACGTGTAAAAGTGCCTAGTTAATTAAAGCAATTGCTTTAGGTATGTTTCTAGACTAGATGTTATCATGGTGCTTAATCTAAGTAGATAACAGATTTGGTTTTATTTGTCATACACAGTTTAATCTTTAAGCAACAGTAACTTAGCGGTTAAAATTCTGCACTCGCACTTGAGCGATTGTGAGTTTAAACCATAGAATACCTATAGAATAGAACCATAGTTTTTATCATTAAACCCAACCCAAAATGATGACCACCTCGAATCCTTCCCAGTAGGATCTACCTACATAACCAATTCAAATACGTTATAAATTCAGAATCTTGCTTTATGTGGAAAGAATCATTCTAGATGAAAATTACCACCCTACTTGTTCATAGAGGAGTGGTTTTACGTTGGTGGTATACTGAGCAGGATTTGTACCCAAAACCTCAAGACCAACACCTTACCATAGACTGTACACTATAGCCGCATATTATATTGGTAGAAATCAATGCATACCCAACCATCCTTTATGTAGATTCATTGGAAGGCACTGTGGTAGATGTTAAGCCTTAAATTGAAAAGTTAATACGAAAAGTGTCAAGATAGTGTAATAAACTTAGTAAATTATAGTAGTACAAGATCGTGTAGGTAGGTACTACATAGGAACTTATCATAGGAAATCCTGCCTACTTATATACTAACTTATTTATTGTTTCAATTGTACAACCAATATTCGAAACTCGACAAAATCGGAGTTTAAATTGTTTGTTTTACGATTATTGCGTACTTCGATGGTAGGTATCTTTTGAATACAAATTTGCGACTTGGAATATACACGCGATATCACAAACGTTACATAGCAAAATCTACTTTAATGTACTAAAAATAGAGATAGAAATTGCTTAGCGACTTGAAAATTAAAACACACTTATTACATACATAGGGTCGAGCAAGTTTACACGATAGTAACAGTAATATTTTAAGAGCAATATTGACAATTTGTTGTCGATGTTGTGCATAGTGCTTACTTCGGGGGGTTTATGTCGATAGATACAAAACATCACGTGCATGCCCGTGATAGGGCCTGGGCCTGGCATTCTGTTATTGTTTCTGTTTACACGGCATGCAGTAAAAAAATAAAGGCGTTTGGAACAAAACGTTATGAATGCACTTGAATTTAAAATCAGGTAAATAATATTATAGTTCTGATTTTAAATATAAATGTACCTATTTATAAACTAAGTTAGCATCTATAAGGTTTTCTTGCAAACTCATGGTATTTTTTTTGTGTTCATTTTATTGAATACAATGTTTATTATCACTCGGTAGGTTTTTTTATATTCAGTCCGTCAATTGACTGTACCCCGCTATATGGTATAATGGTGAGGTGCAGTCCAGAAGGTACAGTCGTTATCAGTAATTATTTAACACTTTTTAAATTAAGTTTAGGTAGATAATCGGTGACTTAGCTCAGCTCGATCCTTTTTCGTCCACGGGAACAGATGGGAGCTCCTTAAATTCTACTTCCCCAGGAACCTAAACTACAAAACTCTAGACATGTACCTACTGTTTGGGTATGTTTGAATTATGATAAAGAGCATTTATCTATCTAGGTAGCTATCTGTCTGTCTTTCTATCTAAGTGCTGCAAGTAGCAAAAGCTAAAAAGGTAAAAGAAACAAAAGGAATAACTATTAACCCACTTTACTTAGAACATCTTACATTTACTACTGAAAAGTGACTGTAACGAAACTGCAATGAAGATTAAACTTGAGAGATTTTTACTAAGTAGATACAGTCAGCAAGGAAAGATAGTGTGTTTCAGGTTATTTTATGTAATAGGTACTTGTGCCTACCCTTAATGGGTAGGTAAATACTTCACAAGTACCCCATCTACTGTAACGGGTACCTATACTGGACCAAAGAATACCTACAGCTATTCGAAATGTAGGTTTAACAAACACCTTTGCTGATCCCCTTGGGGATGCACCTACAGGCGAGATAAAAATAAAAAAGGGTACGCAACCCTTACGAATGCTACCTCCCATCGGTAAGTGTGTCCGGATCGAATCCACTAAAACCAAATGAATGTCACAGGGTCTGTTCTGTTGTGGACATGTTCCTACCCGGTTGAATATTATAACCCTGGAAAAGTCTGTAGAAACTACAGCAAAGGAGAGCTGAGTAATTGTGTATAGAGACAATTTGCAACTAGTCATCATCACTTCACTACATATTATAAAACAAAGTCACTGTCGCTGTCTGTCCGTCCCTATGTATGCTTAAATCTTTAAAACTACGCAACGGATTTTATAGCGGGTTTTTTTAATAGATAGAGTGATTCAAGAGGAAGGTTTATATGTATAATACATGCATAATATTGTGAAGAATAAATTTAGAGATAATACCACGCGCTATGAAAATATGGCGGTACGAAGTTCGCCGGGTCAGCTAGTTTAGAATAAACTATTAAAAAAATATCTTTAGGTATTTAAGTATTTATCACAATAAAAATTTAGTCTCTACAGCAGGCAGAGTGTACTCCTAGCCTAGTGGGAACATTCACTCTACCTACGTTCATGCTTCAAACTAATAGGCAGGTAGGCATACTATCTATAATTTTTAATTGGGTTGGTAAGTATTTTTATTCAAAGATAATATTATGTAAGTAGGTAGATTACATATTCATGTCTAAAACGACTGTAATGTCTAAACTTGGGTGTAAATAAACTATTTCATGGGCAAAGGAAGGAAAAAGAAAAGAAATTACATTTTACACAAAATACATTTTATTTTGTTATTTTAGTTATAATTTTTAGATTTAGTTACAGTTTTTAACATAAAACTTTACTCATATTTTTTTATTTCATTACAATAAGGAAGGAAGACGTTGAAAAAGTTTGATGGCAATATTTTTGTAGGAATCGACTGTGGATTTATTTAGTTATTTTACCACAACAACAATATTAATGATAATGAAACAATAACATACCTAATTATGTCAGAAATTCATATTCAAAACGACTAAAATGAATATTTAACTAATAATTAAGTGCATTCGTACCGAAGTATTTCATAACTCACTATCGACAAAGAATTTTCAGAATCTTAAATTTAAGTAACACATATCTTAATGTTCAAACTATAAAAATAATACGACCATGAACTTGATTTTTTATACCTACAGTAATAGCTCCGCTCAATGGTACTAGACCCATACAATGTTGCCATAAGCAATCGATTTCGTCATTCGAGATGTAAAAAATCGATTTACCGGGCTAGAAGCGAGTATAATCGGATATAGAATCGTTTTTATCGGCGATTGACTACCATTTTGATGATTGTGTATTGATTTTTATTTTTTTGGATGCCATGCTGGTTGGTTAGCATCTAAAAATGGTTGGATAATGGCTCTTGAGAGACGCGAGTGCAGTTTTCGGGACATTAGGCAATTGGATATGCACCTATGTAAGTATTTTAATTACGTGTAATAACAATAGGAAGGTGAGTATAATGTAATGCATGACGAGAATGGATAGAGTAAGTACCAAGATAGGTACTAGGCGAATACCTAATGAATATCTATTAATATTAGAGTTTGAAAATTACTGTAAACAGTGACTAAAGGGACTCTGCATACGTAACGGGTTTTTTCACGGACGGGACGGGGACGTGAAGTTTTGGAAATATCGTTTCATACAAAATGTATGCGGCAATGCATATGTCACGGGGTCACGGACGGGACGGGACGGGATGGGCCGCATACATTTTGCTTCACGTCCCGAAAAATTATAGGCTCCACCAAAATTCGGAAGTAGAGACGTATCACAGCTTTACAAATACAATCTACCTGTAAGTACTTATGTAACAGTGCCCTTTAACCAATTGAAGTTTCAAATAAGACTACAAGGTTTTTAAATTTTATAGCAATAGATCTAGTCAATTTTTCCAAATTAATAATAAATTACCTATTTGAAAATGAAACTATTTACCTACTACTTAGGTATGAACCCCTAAATTTCATCCTATCGTTAAAAAATTTGGTGTTTTGGTTAAATGAGAATTTTAAAAGAAATTTAGATAAAAAAGACGCAGTTATAACATTAGTTAGGTACCTACCTACCTATACCCAGTACTTACAACCTATGTACATTTTAATGAGATTCTACTATCTAAAAACAGGAAATAAAGACTGGATTTTCTTAAATTTTTTTAATCATTAAATATGTAGAACCTGGATCTATGTAAGTACAAGCAACATTGGTTTTAAAAATGTTAGGTCTAAAGGTGTTTTTGCAGAATAGGCTTAACAAACAAGCTAGGCAGGCAGTGGACTCTGGAGCCCCAATATAACCTCCAAGTCAACCTCGTAAATTGCTGCAAATATGAAATTAACATATTTTTCATTATTTTACTTTAGTATCTACCTACCTACTTTGATTTTGAATAACTTACTATTGCTAGAATATTGAAAAAAATAGCTACTAAATATGATGTAATTAATTAATCAAATACATTGAATACCTTATAAAATAGGTTACGTATTAACTATGACTAACATTTTTAGGAAGGCACGCATAAAAATATTCAAGTAGAGTCATGTAGAGTTCGTAAGAAATTAGGTCCTGACATAAATTTAAAGATAATGATTCTTTACCTCATTAATTTAATTTTAACTGTCGTGTAACTTATGAGATTAGACATCTAATCAATTAGATAACACACCACATTATTCATAATACTACCTGCCACCCTGAAATCCAAACATCTAACCTACCATAAAAGTAGGACTACATATTTATACGAGCTAGGCGTTTACAAGTATTTGGGTTTCGTACAGCAAGTAATGTGGTTGGAATATAGGTAATACGCATAAATATTATCTAAACGTAAAACAGTATAGGTGATGAATTCAAGTTTTTATTTCTAGACAACTTACACAAATAAAACTTCTCAAAACCACGTAAGTACAAATGAAGACCATCGATAAGTGTTTATTTTGAACTCTAAAACAAACAAAAATTCAAATCTATTTGTAGAAAACTTACCGGCCCCAAATTCCAATATACCAAGAATACCAACAGCTGACTCTCATAAGATAACATCAGTTTACCCGCCATCTAGCGTCCAAGAGATGAACTACGTCACAAGTGACGCCATCTATGCGCCCAGTTGCATAACTCGAACGCTTACAACTACATTGACGTGTTTCGCCGCATCGCTCACTCTCATCGTAATGACAGAGATGCGAATACCTCCCAAGATGTCTTCTAAATTGGCTTTTAAATATGCGCAGCGTTGATTGGTCCAGACAAGAGTGAGTAAGCTGGTTCTTTTGAGCTGCCGCCAATAGGGACGCGGCGGGTGTTCGCAGAACGAACGGCCATACTACTTTAGGTGGAGCTTGGATAAAGTTCCTCCTTTATATTCCTGACGTATGCAGTCATTTGAGTTATGGGCGATGGCGTGGGACTACGTGTATTTATAAGAAATCTGCTGAATTTCCTTTTTCTGTAATGCTTATTCAAGAAATGGATCTTGCAACGTCAATGTTACCTCATCTACTGCAACTAAGTACCTATCATCACCTATTTCAAAACGAGTAGTAAATAAATCTTATTTGATATGATAATAATATATTATGTTATAACATAAGCAGCCCAGGGAGGTAGCAGGTTGACGTGAAATAAAATTAGTTATAGGTAGGTATTCTTATCTAAATAAACTATTAATTGATTCAGAAACAGATATATAAGTATACCTACATCAGTAGTGCTAATATAATACTAACTAAAACTATCATCATTAGTTAGGTATATAAGGAGGTAGCAAAGATTCATGTCAATGCAAAATTACCTACCTGTACCTATATACCTACCTAACTACTTAGGTAAAAATTACCTACCTACCCCTGAATGAGAATAACAACATAAATAAACTTGTTATAAGTAATTTAGTTTCCAACTGTTAAAACACACAAAAGCAAGTGGAAACAAGACATAATAGCAATAAAGAGAAATATTTAACAAACGTGAATGTAAAAATAACTAAATAGGTACCTAGGTGCCTACGTAACCCGCATTCGGTACACTCGCGTTCATAGTAGGTATGACCCCGAGAAATACCTACTAATGTGAATGAACGAACTCATAAACTTTCTGGTAGCAGGTACAGTCGTGAACGACTAGATGTCACAATTTTTTCAACAATACTTTATTTAAAATATTTGGCAAGAAAAATAAAAATAATTTCGGTTAGGAAAATATGACAGGAAGTGTGCGTGGATGTAATTTTTTAGATTTTATGTGAGTATAAAATTGAACTATTCTATCAATTTACGCCTGAATAAGTTTCGTTGAACTTTTCTACGAGAACGCAGCGTTTCAGACCGGCATCGTAAAATGGAAACTTATGAATGAAACATCGTAACATAATTGGCACATTAAAACGTCGTCATTGACAAAATTTTATTGACACATTGTAGAAAGGATAACACACAACAGGTGACCGTAGGTTTTTACGAGCAAAGTCAAGCGCGTGCCGTGCCATAAACCGTCGTCGAAATCGTAAAATTGTAAGGAGCTGTTTAAATTGCCCCTAATAGAACATTATAGTAGTCTGAATGACGTGTTTGGTTTTATGAGATTTCGTATAAGTAGGCGCCACTGTAAAATGAGATGACGTAGAGTTGAATCGCCAATAAAATAGTCATTCGGTACGTGCCTAGGCAGACAGATCCTAGACGGACGTGATTCAAAATAGTTTTACGATATCAACAAGCGTTTAGTGTCTTGTAATAATTGTCATTTCGTTTAGCTTTATTACTCATTAAACTTTTTATTACCATAATGTCACTATTGGGTAGGTTAGTACCTATAAATTATATTTTGAGGTTTATTTCTAAACTGTTGACATACTGAGGGAAGATAAGCAGGTGATAATAACGGAATAAAATAGTAAAATTAGAATTTGGAATCTATCTAGGTATTTTCTACTCTGTAGCCTATGAAATAATACAATTTTATTATTTAGGACGGTTTCATTTCCTTACTCTGTTATCTACTTACCTAAATCCTGTGTGCTGAGCATAATATTGCTTAGCACACAGGATAAAGGAGTACAAATAAATAGATAAGTAAGTAAGTAGGTAAGCACATAATCATAACATAAAACAGGTGGGTATAACATACCTAAGGAAAAAGTTTGATACGCAGATATTTGAATAAAAAATAAAATTATAGTAATCTTCAATGTTATATTATTATTTATTCAACTCAATAAAACCGTAGATTAAATTAAAATGTTCGCCAACGATTTGTGTGCGCGAGCTTACCGTGCCTTTTCCTGTTCTGAGCCGTAACTACTAACTAAAGGGTAGATATTAACGTGTACATACATAATCTACCCAATTTAGGTAGGCCCGGAATATTTCTGTAACTAAGCACATTCTCTTTGCCAAGCCGGCTTAGTTTCTTCAACGACCTACCTCTTCAATTTAGGTAGGTAATGTTAGGATAGACCTCCATAATCCCTCGCAGATATGACTGGGCGTTCTTCTATTTATTTTTGTTCTGATGTTGTAGAAAACCTTTTTACACAAAGTTAATTTTAGTGGACGGTGCCATTTGATAAAACTTATTACATGCCTGAAAGTTATGCTCTTGAATAACTACATTTTACACGCCTACTTACCTACCTCTCTGTTTAAAGTAGCAGCATAATTTTATAGGCAATAGGGTCTATCTATTTTTCTTCTCGTTTTAAATAAATTCATAGGAAAACAGACCTATCTGCCTTTCAGTGAGGATCGGTAAGTATATGAAGAGCAAAATGAGCAAAAGTGGGCACATGAATTGATTACGATCATTTATTCATGTGCTATGGGTCTGTTGAAGATATTTGATAGGTCATGTTTTAAATTCAATTTTTATCAAACCCACAAGCTGCCTTTCAAATACTTTTTATTGATCGAAGTATATAGATACAGTATGTTTTTTTTTGTTGCAAAAGAACAGAACCGTATTTTGTAATTCCTAGAAATAATTATCTACTAATTGAGTTACTATCCAGGTTGAAAAAATACGAAATAGAAACAGAATAAACTGGTTCTTTGGAATAGGCATACCTATTACTAATGTACCTAATAGATATCCTATCTACCTGTACATAAGTAGAATAAAACAAATTAAATTTACATACAAAGATCTTCTTAGCAGGATTGTACTTAGATCTGAAGAATATACTCCATGCCCTATTTATATAACCAAAGAAAACGCTACAGAATTATAAGCCAAAATATTATCTAGGTCTCGTCTCGAGCCGCACATTTTCAAAGAGCAATCTTAGCAGATAGACACGCGGCGTCCTCATTGTGATGTCCGTTCAATATCTATGACATAACGGACACGTCCAACCCTCTATCTTATTACGTTTATGCTGACTGTGAATAACACTCAGTTTTTTTTCCTTGAATCGAAATAAATAGAAGCGTTAAAACAAACTTGCTTAAAAGAAAAATTACCGTTTATGAATAATATCTCTGCCCCTCTAGACAAGTGGCAATTTGTGGCTCGGCGTATGATGGAATAGAATGCCAAATGTATGGGATTTGACGTATATGACAGGACGGTGTCAACGCATGTCAAAGACGTCAAATCCTATTCCATCATACGCCGAGCAACGAATTGCCACTTGTCTAGGGGGGCTGGTAAGTTTACCAATAATTTTATATTTAGATCAATTTAGGTATTATATTTAACCTAACCTAACTAATGACTTAGGTAATACCTACCTACTTATTTTCACTTACCTCATATTGGTTCAGTAGAAACAACTTGCAGGTTGTAAACAAGTTATCATCCAAATTCTTTGTTTATCTGAAACAAAGAAAAGAAAAATATTAAGTAAAGGTTTGTATTATGGAAACCTATACCTTTTATTGTAACATTCTAGGTTTTAAAGGTAACTATAGGTTCCTAGATTAGATATAGGTTCATACCGGTTACAATACCTAATTATAATCAGGATATTTATGTACCTATAAGTATTACGAATGAACTGACTTTATACTGCCTATAATTATATTTTTATTTAATAATTTTAGGTACCTACTAGATTTTTCTATCAAGTATGTACATACATATTATAGCATACCTTAGGTATATACTTATATACCTATACCTAGCAGAACTTTTAAAAATAAACGTACCTACGTTACCTTACTGGTATGTTGTAGATACGTAAGTAGGTTAATTCTCTTGGAGGCTAGATAGATAGTTACTCAACTACCTCGCCATGCTATTTTCCATTTTAAAATATTTTCGATCTTACAATATGCAGTTCATATCTCGTTCTAGTTGAACGGCCATAATGCAATAGGTTGTGAAAGATGCAATGGTCTCAACCGTAAAACGACACCTCATCACCTGCGCTTCTCGTCACCGAAGCGAGCCGTACGTAAAACCCGTCTGCTTCTAGTCTACACCATTTACGAGCCAACCGATACCCGGATAAAAATAACCATCTCGTGCAAACGCTATTATTATAAATGATATACAGTTTACGACGCGAATATTTATGTTTTTATACCAAACGTTTATTGCCTGTTGTGCAACTTAATAGCAGACTTGAACTTGGCACGCGGGCTAGTGACACCGTTTGATCCAAATCGCATTTTATTGTTTTGCTCAATGGACGGACGAATTTTACGAGCGTGTCGTAATCTGTGACGTGATGGTTATAACTCTGATGCGTACTACGAACGACGTGACTCATATAAATGTGCTAACTTTCAATTTCAACTTTGTTCATTGCACGCGACTGCCGGCTTCAGTTTTTAATTGAACTGCGGGTCTAATTGATCCAGCAAGGTAACTGCATGGTTCAATTGGTATAGGAAATTAGTTCGATATGCTGTTTCAACGTCAGCGGTGTCCGATTACCCGATGTTCGTTTGAAAAAACGCAACGGGTTTATCAAATTTTATTTCTTAATGTCTAAATTTCAACTACATAGACAGATCGAAAGTATCGGGTTAGATGTGAAAAAAAAACATTGACTTCGTATTTCGTTTTCCTTATGTGAGCACCCGAGATCACCCTTATTTACCTATTTTCACACAAATGCGTTTAGATCGAATACGAAAGGTCGATAAGATGGGATCCTTCTCGCCTCACTTATCTTTCTTTAATAACATTGTTCCCAGAGGTACCTTAAAGAGAAGAAAGGGAAATAGTGTCAGAACCTGTCGCTTGTATTTGCATTATATTATCTTTATTCATATTTTGTTGGAAGTAACCTTTTCGGAGGAAGCAAATAATAGGTGGAGTGCATCTGGGGCCGCATTAAGGGACATCTTTTTATTCGCTTCGAGCTCCGGTAAATATTTTTGTTATTGCGTTATGTTTCCCTCGGAGCGGGGTCTGGTGTTTTTCGATGTTCAACTGTGTTCCTGATAAAATATTGTGTAAGTGGTCCGTGCATTATTGATGGTAGAAGTTTACCTTCACTTGACATAGTGCTCTTTGTAGATGAAATCCAGTTTAGGTAGATAGAATATACGCATATCCAAAGATTACATTTACGTATCCTGTATTATGTCCATATATGCTTAAGTATTTATGTAGATAAGTAAGTATATAATGTTAAAAATAGAATGTCGAAATATTCAAATATCGCAATACAAATAAAATAAGAAACAAATTATCTGAACTTAAGATGGCAGCTGCAGTTCGTTTACATACCGGCCCGCAGTGACTTCTCACGGATATCTTGAGCATAAAATAAAAAAAAGAATATTCTCGACAAATTTTTAATCAACTGCACCCGACTCTCTAAAGGAATAAAATGTAATATTAACACCATTTGTGCATTACATGTAACGCCAAAAACTTGTAAATATACCAATAAAATATTCAACATTATGTGACGGCGTCGTGCCGTGATACTTTCGAGAATATTTGAATTTTCAAAATACGAATGGTATATAAAATTGAAGGTTCATTAGGGTTTTTGTAGTTTGGTGTAACTTATATTTAAGCTGAGTAGGTATAATGCTATCTCACGAGATAGCGCGCTCAGATTGTGCGCGAAGAGGGGTTACTGTAGCGTTAGCAAAAACGAAGTAGTCATATTTATCTTTAATACTCATACGTACATACTTATCTATTCTTAAACAAGTTATAAATAAGATAATATAATTTATTACGTACTATTAAATATGTTAGTCTTGATAGTAAATTACCACACAGATTATAACTAATTTAAAACTTAGAGACATAATATCAGCATAGCATGATAATGTATTTTTAAAACTAAGGTCTACTTTTAAAAGTGTGAAGTTTAAAATTACTTCTCAATCAGAATCTTCAATATAACTGAGAAGTAAAGATTATCCAATTATGTTATTGGTACACTGATATTAAACTATACTTTAAAATAAAATTCAAAATAATAGATATGACAAAACGTTACATGAAACAATCATAACTATTCAACCGATCAAGTTAATTGGATATTAACTCCTAGAGATAATATAGGTACTTAATTGACAATTCATAGACGTTTAGAAAGATCAATAAAACATCAATGTTTACACGAGGAGCCAGTAATATATTGTCATTACTAATCGTCATATTGACACTGTTGCATAACTCTATGACATTTTAATAATGCAGTTTAAACCGTTATTAGACTCGTCAAGAAGAGTCCACTAAAGGTGCGTCACCGTAGCGACTACGACCCAAGATTCAATATTGTCAATTCATACAACTTACTTATTAGTGGAAGTTGAAGCCAGTTAAGATAAAACGACCAGTTCATTCGCCATCTACTCATTAAGAAAATGCCTCTATCCACTCGAATAATTGGAATAAAAGTACGTACTTACGTAGATCGACAACGTAGGTCTATCTTGATAAAAAAAACTCAATTTAAATGTTTATAGCCGGCGCAGTAAGTTCGACGTTTTGTTGGTTCGCTGCCATGAATTGACAGTTTTAGTAAACGTCAGATTTGGTAAATAAAACTAGTATCTAATGACTGAGGCCCACGCCCACAAGTCGTTCGGAGTTTAATCGATGGATTAGATTATCCACATGGAGTTACGTGTCATGTAATTTTGTAGTTTCATTATTGGACACAGCGCGCGCCTACGCAATAAGTGCTATCTCTTTGACAACTCACCTTCTATGTGCTCTTGACGAATTCTTTTGTAAGTGATGTACATTTTTATCTTTTTTTTAACTGGATATAATGTCATGGCTGTTCATGTAGAGTAGGAACGAGTAAGTTGAAAGAGTGAGCTTGTTATCGTAGGTAGAAAACTGGGTCCACCTCCAAATTTATAAGTAGGTAGGTAGGTAGTCTTAGTTATATATCTTTTGACAATATATTTATTTTTAAGATAAATTGGGTAGTGAGTGGCGCGCTTCAATTTTATTATGATACGTAGTTTTTGCTGAAAGAACCTACATATAGTATGCTTGTTAGAGTTAAGACAAATGGCTAGTGTAATCTGTCTATTAATCTGCTCTATGATGATTTATTAATAGATATAGGACTTTTATTCACAGTCCATCAAATTTACAATCAATGCATTCATGGAATTATGCCAAGCATATATCATAGTTATAAATTTTCATTCTGAAATCGTTTACTTCAAATAGCTTGTAAGATATTTTCAAACAAAACAATAAAAAAACTAAGTACATACTTTCTTCTATACTTATCAAATATTATTATTGCTTACCTGTTTTAATTGCTTTATATATTTTTGGTGTTATATTTTTTTGTGCACTGTACTTTAAAATTTTGCAGGAAATGCAAGTCGTATCGGGATTGGAAGCTTACGGCATTCGCGCTCATCCAACATCCCCCTATCTATACCTAATGAGTGAAGAGGGATGAAGGCTTTAGCGAAACATTGTAACGACGCAGAACTTCTATGAATAAATTATTGTTAATGTTGAATTTAGACAGTAGGTAGATATCTGCAGCTATGTATATTAAATATTTTAGGAATTATTGCGATCATGGTAAGTAGGTATTCCTAGGTATATGGTCACCTGCCAGTGGCTAGGGATCCCTGTTACCTGATTCCTACCTTCTTCCCAATGGGTCACATGATGCATGACAAACCAGATAGAATTTTTTTTTCACCCGCTTATTTAATTATTATAAAACATTATTGTACACTAATTAGAACATTATCAGTACATGCATGACAAAGCATTAAAAAAATGTATAAATGGCCGCCTTATTGCTACAAGCAATTTCTTACAGGCAACCTTTGGATGGAAATGGCTTCCCTTTTGAAAAATTTCACTGTTAGGTACCTATTATAGCACAGAATAAATAATAGTACTGCCTATAGTGTGTACTGTACCTTCCTGTACAACTCTAAACTACCTGTCTACATTATTGAATTTGAAGATCAGCTGTTATTTCAATAACTTAGACATTAGTAGTAGGTACCGCACCTTATATAATTATCAATTGAAGCCTTTGTTAGTTAAGATATGGTTGCCCAAAATGACAGATATAAATCATATCTAAATGATAATTGAGTACTTATACAAATACTGAGGCAATTAAACTACCCATTGTGTTACAAAAACACAACCTTCGTGTGGACCAATGACATTTCATAACATAGACATGTCATATGCTTACAAATCAACGTAGAAAAATGTGCCGAACTCACACACACACATTTTTAATTCATCTACACTTTTGGTGTATTAACTTTAGAGTAATAGTTCGTGCAGTGTCTATAAACATACGATGGCATTTTCGTTATTTTTTTAAGTCACTGATGCTTCCGCTCAACGTCCGACCGGCGCCGCTCGGCACGCGGTACTAGAGGCAAACGTTCCAATTGACTCGTTTTCGGATCTTCACGATTTTCGCGCAATAACATATCTACCTACTTCTTTTTATATAATATCTTTGGTGTGGACTATAATAGGATGGTTGTCGGGAAGAAATCGCAAGCTATGTCTTATGTCTAACGTATGTCTAACTTTTATGTATTAGCCTTCGTTTGTATCCTATGTTTGGTGTGTAATAAAGAATATCTGTCTGCCTAGATAGCATTTTAAGAACAAGTAGATCCAATCTGACATATCCTTATCACGGTAACATTGAGGTTCTATCTACCTATCTACTATATATTTATTGTTAAATCTATATTTTTACAGGTAGGTACCTAGGTGGAACTTTAGTGCCTATATTTTCTACCCATCGAGATTAATTTAACGTATCTAGACCTCACCTCATCTAGATAAATATTTTTGTATCTGCCTATTTTACCTACTCATACCTACCTAATAATATTTTATAACTTTTCGTACTAAAGTGATTTATGTGCCAGAAATGAGAAATAGGTACGTACAGGTAACCTAACCTATGTTTATTATTCTTGCAATTCACACCAAGTAAGTAGGTACTTATGTATCGGCCTAAATAATTTCATCATCTCAAACAATATAGGTAGGTAGGTACATTCCGGTAAATGTCAGCTGTATTGTCACTTAACCTCTGTGTAAATATGTGCGAAATAATATTGTTATCTTTAAAACAATTCAATAAAGTAACATTAAGTAAATGTCAGTAACCAGTTTCATATCAAACCTTTTAACAAGAAAAAAAATATAAAAATAAAAGTAAAAGCTATGTTGTCAGATAATTTTTAAATACTTACCTAAATAAATAAATATTACCTACCTATATCTAAATTTAGATATTCTAGGAAGGTAGATAGGTAGTTAAGATAAGGTAAGTTGCCTGTATGCGCCACCTGTAGGTATTTCTCATTATGTATCGTGATATTCTTGGTGTACAATAAAGATGTCTAATATTATTATTATTACATGCATATTAGGTTATCCACGTATTATTCTGTATCTTATTTATATCATTTAGTCTAAATACAAAAGTTGGAGTGATTGTGTATGGATTTTATTCCTTTACGGTCTAAAGTGTTAAAGTACATTTAAGATAAACTCAAAACGGAGAAGGTTCAAATCCTGAATTAAAAATTGAAACATGCATTCAATCCCGAGCGAACCAAACCATTACGCTGAGCGCATCTAGCGAACTAAAACCGGCTTCAAATATTTTAGTCTCGCATTCTCACGGTCACATAACGACGCCATTTAGGACAATCTGAATTCATACAAAGCAGTCACATTATCTTTAAAGGTAGTACTTGAAAACATACTTGAACACGACATTCCAAAAAAAAGGTACGAGTAGGTATGCTACTATCACACACAAGACACGTCAAAAATACAATCACGGTGTTGAAACAGTTACACAATATCTATCCATAAATAACTAAATCGATCTAGTGGTTAACAAGATCCCCTATTGAAATCTCAAAGCGGGGCTTGTTAGTTCAAACTGAAAACAAAGGGGCTTTCAGCGAGAAAAAGGAGTAACGAGCCACCTTGTTAATACCAGTTGTTTCTATATTAAAACATAGAAGAACCGCTCTTCTTGGCTGCGAGCCAATTAGCTATGGTTACCATGATGGGTACTACGATAACTAGGAACTTGAGATTACAAGTATTTATTTACATAGTTTATATGGGAAATAAATCATAAAGTTTACAAGAATATTACTTACACATTCAAATGAAAATATTTTAACAATTTTTATGTTGATAGATTCAGATAAAAATTAGTACCTACGTAAGTAATTAAAATTAAAATTGGATATTCATCCGTCATGGTCTGCGTATGAACACGAATTATTTCGGTCAAAAATGGGGTGAAAAGGATCAAAATTTCATAGTAGGAATGAGTTCACAGGAATTTTAATTAAGTACGGTATCATTTTTTTCCATTCTTGACCTGAAATGAGCACGTTTATTTTTAATTTATTTAATTTTTAGGCAATTATAAAATTGTAATATCGTGTTATTTATATAGGGTTATACCTCCAAATAATACTATATCATGCCTATATTTTCTGTTTAGTGACATCATAGCATAGTTTTAATAAATTTTTTATATTTAATAAATAAAAGGTTTTAATAAAATTAAATACTGATTTTGAATTTCAAATTTTTAAATTTAAACCGGTAAGTATCGGGTATGGCCGTTAGGGTCCCATTCCTGTATGCACCCGGCCGGGACACACCCACAGTGGAAACTGTTTTTTACTCCTACGCCTCTGATCGAGATTGGGGCGCCAAAACTGTTGGAACTTAAGTATCTATTATTACGTTTCGGAGGCATGCTGTAAACTGTCTTACCTTCAAAGTTTTAGCAATCATAGAACTCATGGGTTTGTTGGTGTAGACAAGAAAATGGAACATAGCATTTAATCGGCAGTCTAAGCCAATATTTTCATACTTCATACGCTTATATACACGAGAACATGATTATATTCCTATGTCCGATAGACTGGCCGTTTCATAGCTCGATAATACTTTATAAACGAAGATGTTTTGATAAAATCTTCATATGTTTTGAAGCACGATTTACTGCATGACTGTAGGTTTTTCTTAGCTACGAGATGTTTTTATACAATATGAAAAATTGTTGAAGCTTTGTTTCGTTACGAAAAATCTATCCTGAGAAAGACTAGATACCTACTGATGATATATTGGTACTATAAATAACTGTAAACTAAAATTGGATTGCCGATGCAAGTTGGGATTTCGTACCAAACTTTTATATTAAAAGGTACTAAGTAATATTACCTATATACCCACGTATTGATCTCTCACACCAGTACACATTTCAAGCATTTTTTATACAAATTCTAGCCGTAAAATTCTGTTATCGAAACTTGCATAAATCGTCCAAATACCATACTTAATTCAGTAGGATTAAGTATTTGAGGTAAGGTATTAGGAGGTAAGGATTTGGTAATATAAAGATAATCGAAATATTCTTTATCGTACACCATTGAAATAACAATAATTTACTTAGTTTCAATTTTGTATAATTAGTTTTAATTTTATCGAGTAAAGTTAGAATACTTACCTATTTAATTTTTATGTTTTACGTTTGAGCTGTCACGATCTTTAACGGTGATCAATAAATTAGAATTAGTTAAACTAATTTCATCGTTGACTGTTTTTCATGGACTTGCACAAATCTTTAAAATTGCCAGATTCTGGTAATACCTGTGTCCTCATTTATCAACTTCTGTCAGGTGCTTCTATCTCCAGCATCATTACATCACCGGCCTTCACGTAAATCGTTAGAAGATCGCTTTGACCTGGTTTAAACTTATTGAACCAGTTATAAATAGTGGCACGGGATAGAGTTTCATCTTAAAAAAACAAACCAAAGACTATTTTCACTTTGATGTGGATTCGAAATGCAGTATGATCAAGATGTCTACCATGTTCCTGGCAGCCTCTGAGGCCCAGGAGAAGAAAACCCAAATCATATAGGACAAGGTACTAATACTGTACCTATAGGTACGTTCCTGCCATATAGATGGGAGAAAAGTGAGTATTTATTCAGCTCTACCTAACCCTTCTGACAGGCGTGGCTATAGATATGTATGTTTAATCAACAAACCAACATAACAAACCACCGTTTGTTTAACATTATTCTGTCCCTGTAAACAAATGCGTAGGCAGGGAGATTTCATGTTCATATTAATCATTCAACTCGCCTGACGCGCCGTAGATAACAATAGAATGACAAAGCGTTTTAATTATAACGCACAATAATTAATTATTTTATCTGTGTTTATTTTGCAATTATAATTCATTAACTCGAACCTACCTAAGTGGGTATATTCACGTCCTGTTGATTTGTTTATACCACCCACTTAGGTTAGAGGTACGTTGCTCACCTGATGAGCAGTATTTACAGTAGCCCATGAACGTGCAATACTAGGGGCATAATGCCAACCCTGTAAAAACCTTTAACGCCCTTCTTGAAGAACCTCATACCTATTGTAGTCGTTTAGGAGGGCTGTGATCCTTCAGGCAGCAAGGGTGCAAGTAAACATGATTTTACTAATTGATTTGTAGATATACCTACCTATCCGCGATCGACCTGAACTTCTTCGTGTGAAAACTATACAATGCGAGTGGAACCGCGAGTAAAGTGGAAAGTAGGAGAATAATACAATAAATAACGTAATTTATAACACCACTATCAATAAACAAATGTAAGATTTATGCCATAGGAAAATTAAATATTTACAAAGATTTTGTAGGCGTCTAGGAATACTGATCCTACGTCGAAGAATATCGGCAGTAGAATCATCACATTCATCACAGTAAATGGCAATGATCTCAGTTTTCTAGTAATGTACTCGTATATTTTAACATTAGTGCCACCCGAGGGTGTGCCAGGCAAATCATGTGGATTCATTTATAATTATTCTTCATATCACTGAATTAGGTAGGTATCCATAGATATTTCTGAACCCGCTTCGACTGAACCCCGGTAGCAATGGAAGATCAAATAACGAACTCCTAACTTGATGTCGTAAAAATAACACGAGTGGCAATAGTTTCACTAACTTGCAGAAGACCGAATTTTTATTTCTAATTCACGGTTTTAGATGTTTAGAATCCATCCAGATCTTTAATGCACAAGTCAACCTCATCTGCTAATATACTTACTGATTAACGGACGAAGCTCTGTCGCAGGCTTTGCTCTCGGGGTCTAGTCAGCAATCACTTACGTAAAAGTCAAATCTAGAAACAGATTAGGAGAGCGAACCATGTGCTACAAAGTGCAAGCTTAATGATATAATATCCACTTCATCTGTGGGTGGGTATCCCTATATCGAATAGAACTGTTTACGTATTACCTGTTTGACCTATTTGTGAGGTATACAAACCAATTCATGATTCCGAAAATACTATATTTTTATTAGGCGCGTAACAGTGTAGCGGAAGTGTACACGAATAGTAGACCTTCTTCCCTTCTCCCGTGATTCTTATATATACTTATTGGCAGTTATCCAATTTGGCACGGGCCTTCGAACGGAGTCGCCGGATTTGTATTCCGATGATCCATCGTTACCCATATACTTATATATCAGAGGGTTTTTCTGTAAAAATATTTGTCGTACACTAGCGTTTATGTCTTATTTTGGTTCGGTTATTATTTGTATGACATAGATACGATTGTTATTGTTATGCTTTTTTTTGCAATAATATGTACGTATTCGTTTTTAAGGCCTATATTACTTATATATTTTCAAAGTTCATGGGGATAAAATGATACGTAATTGTGATTAAAAGATTTAAACGTCATTTTTAGTTAACACTAGCCTTCCGCCCGCGTGCATCTCGGATATCTTCGGTTCTACTCAACTGAATGCGATCAAACAAGCGTAAGATTTTAAGTCTGAGTAAGCCCTTTCTAACAAAAGAAAACCGCATCGAAATCCGTCCAGTAGTTTTTGCGTCCATCGCGGAAAAACAGACAAACAGACAGGAAATTCAAAAAAAATATTTTCGTGTTCAGTATCGTTAACATAACATAACCCAAGTATTTTTTTTTAAATATCTCCAATGTACAGACACGACCACTTTACAATTAAATAATAGTATAGATGACACAAACCTTGCGAAAATGCGCATGCCATCTCTCTTATTTTAAAATTCTGCCTGCATTCTATATTCAAAACGGTCGCAGAATATAATTATGTTACTGCTTGTCCATGTAACAAAAAATTTGCATGACTGACAATACCTACATTATCTTTTCCGCTCCGGGCTTTTTAACACATAAGCGTAGGTGATTTCATGTGTCTATATATAATCACCAAGGTTTAATGATAGTGGAGGCTCTCCACACTTCATCTGCCTACCCCGAAGGGATAAAAGCGTGAGCATACGTAGGTATGTGTATATAATCAATACCTACACCTGTCCAAAAAGAAATTATGTTTGCAAAAAAGTCACCCCTCAACAAAAAGTTACCCTATTTTCAAGGGTCGCAACCCCAATCATGGAAAATGAGTGTGCAATTCTAATCAAAATAATTTTACTCCCGAGTATTTTGAATAGGTAGGTATGTCTGCCGAAAGGAGAACACGCGTACCATATGACCTCTCTAGTATTTTACCCTTAATTATCGTAAATTGGAATTAGGTCTTTTCAATGAAACCAATGGAGTTTAATTTTCTATTGAACGAGACGGAGCTCCTGCCAATTTGGCATCATTAGATATGAACTTGATTCGTCATTCCTTCGACTCGTAGTTCAAATCACGTTATTGGACTTGACAGGGTGATTTTGCATTTGTGTACCTATTGACAAAAACCAGTTAATACGGTAGATACTAAATGCCTAAATATTTATTTTTTTATAAATAGTAGGAGGCTCAGCCAGTATCTAAATTATTCCAAGAACATCGGATCACTTGTTTATTCAAAGTTATAATCGAGCCTTTTTTCTAAATTCTATCTAAATGTTTTCATTTATCTTATTCTCAAAATATTATTATTTCTTCAGAATAAATTGATATTGATACGTATCTATAATTGTATTTATTATAATAAAAATCAGTTTTAAAATAAGATTGTTAAATATTTGTATAAATTAGCTTATGTAAGGTTATTAGAGGTCAATTTTTCATAGGAAACAAAAAGTTTGAAAAAATATTAGGTAGGTATCAGATTAACGAACCAGATCACTTCATTAGGCAAATAGTTTTAATGAACATAAGAGTATTGGAGAATCCATAAAACCTTCAACGATTAAGTTATCAATATAACGTTACATATATTTTATCTACACAATCCAAGTTGATAACTTAATCCGATTCTGCTCTCTCGAATAGCTAATCTTTTCAAATACCAAGAAACTATATCGGTACCTAAGTCAATCAAAGCAAGCCATCTTGATTAACTGGTAGATTACTAGCTGATTAACATTTTAATCAGGTATTTATATTTGCAACTAAGTAATACAGTTATCTTAACACTTATTAGTTGCATCAGAAATCCTGGCCTATCAAGTTTCTGTCTGGAAAATTAACTAGATGCGTCTAGATCGTTAAAAATAAAAGGTACCTAGATATACCTAATTGGATTGGATTTCTTATTAAATGACTTTAAAATACTGTGAGTGTTAATAGTAGTGAATACTGTGAGAAGCACTCGCCGTTTTGAACTTTTGAACTTATCCTTAAAAAGGTTACGGACACATTTACAACTTGGTTTATTATTTTTATGTAAAGTTTTAGAGCTAAGGTGATTGGTAACTTGGGTATATAAAGTTAATTTTGACTGTATAACAGCGCTATAAAATGTTCAACATAATTCGCAACGCGATGAATTCTTTTAGGCTTGTTCTTTGTTATAAAATAAAAAAAATACAACATGTGAAAGTTTGACGACACTAACTTCGAATTAAATACTTTTAAGGGCATATCTTCCAATTTTGTATTACATAATATGTAACACAGACAAAAATTAAACAGATTCGTGGAACTCTGGGGACTTTTCTAAGGAATCTTCCACAATTTAAACTGTTCTAGAATACATTAACAATTTTTGGTTGGTTATTCAGAATATAGAGCATCGAAATTTACATCCATTGTAATACATATTACCTTTTTAAACATGCAAATTACTACATAAATAACACATACAACAGCGCAATAAATAACTTACTATAAACTTAATAGGTAAGGCAATAACTTGACATTGAACTTAACCCATTCACCTTCGCGGTAGTTTTTGGTGAACGACAAATTAAATACGACCTGAACGAGTTCAGAATTTGAATGTTTTTTTACGAATAACAAACACTCTTACATAAAAACTTATATGTTTACCGTGGGTAAAAATTCATGTTAAGTTAACATTCTTTAAACGTAGCTATGTGGAATATAAAATTCAGAGGAAGTACCCCGCAGCTACCGATTAGTGTTACACGGCAATAAAAATTTTCAACATAATTTGCAACGCAGTTGACCACACTTACTGAAATTTCCTTTAGAGCTATTTCTTTGTCGGATATTATAAACAATCACGTTACTGTTTTACGTGAGCTGATAGGTTAAAATATGTGATAGTTAGTGACTTTGATGACACTAGTTTTCATACTCATTATCATCATAGCGTAAGTCTTATAAGCATCTACGGCGGCGGTGCGCATTGCGTGCCTCCCCATACCCGGGGGCGAGTTGGGGACTCTACGGTCCCCACATCGGGAGAGGGCCAGATCGAGAGATATGGCCCTGGGTCGGCCGGGGTGCGAGGGATATGGCTACAACAATCTCACCTCCGGCATCTGACGGCCCACAGTCGGCGTGCGTTTTAGTGCGGAGGTATCCGCGGGGATTTTTCGCATGATAAAAAAAAAAAAAAAAAAAAAAGTCTTATAAGCATCTAAAACTTAGGTATATACGCTTTGGAGCCCAGGATTCGCTCTCCCACACTTCTCTTGGTTTGGTTTATTTTGATCTTTTACGGGAGCTACCTATAGCCGTTTACTGTAATTGAGGCACGAAACGGCGTGCGGTTTTAGTTGGATGGACGTTTGGCCGTCATGAGGGTGATTTGTGGGGGTTTCCGCATGAAAAATGAAGGTACGGTGGTAAGACGCCCTCAACACTGAGAGAAAAGTTAAGCCTCTGTTTAGTGTTATTTCTATTTACGAGATTTTGTTAGCACATCTTAGTTTCCATATTAACGAAGTTTAAGGACCCTTCCTCTAGACTTTTTATTCGTGCTTCTTACGCCTTATAAAAACCAGTTCTACCATATGATTTAATAGAAATAAACGATAAACCTCTGATTTGTTGGTTACAAAGTGAACCCAACTAATTGACATCTGTAAATAAAGCTCAACCACTGCTCAACTCAGATCATAAACACGAATTCATATTTCCTTTTAACCTAAATATTTTTTTCATGTATTTCGCTAATGTACGTAATATTTATCAAAGACGAGCTTATAGAGTGGTTCATCAGACAAATTTATTTCACTTGAAATAAAGTGTAACATTTTACCTACTCATTAAAATTCATTGAGTAAAATGAGAGAACCCAGTTTAGTTGAACGAACTTTCACTGTTGAAATCCAGATTACGAATATTTTAAATTCCTGTTATCCCTATCCCAGTGCGTAGGCTTAAGAGCCTTCACACTGGGATCTGATCATTAAGGGCGACGTCTATTACCTACTATATCTGTTATGACAGTCATATAAAAACTAGGTTTTAGTATTTAAAATCAACCTCATATAGAATTAATATCAAGATATTTTTACTAAACTTCTTTTTGATAAACCGTCGCGTTTATAATTTTATTTTAGTATTTAATGGGAACGAAATGATTCCTTTAAATAATTAACCTGTAAAATTGAAAATAACCTAAGATAATGTGCTGATACTAGGTCTATATACTCGTACATTCATAATAAATAAGAAGGGCATATCATTTTGTTTTTTTATGAAACTTCTTTAATTGGATATTTTATAGAGACGTTTGAGGATTTAAATAAAAGTAAAGATTAGTAATTAAACTTACGAAATAAACGTTTTTTAAAACTAACTTTTCAAAAACATTGATTCACATTGTCCAAGAGGAAAATAATTTTATATTTAAAAACCAGAATGTGTTAAACGTAAAAAATCTGTAAAATTAATGAATAGGTAGCCTATGTAAACGGGTCTTTGCTTGCAGATACACCAGTTTTGAGATGCAGATATCTCAAAACTGGTATAAAATGAATAAACATTAACTATCTAGGTACCTACTGTTTAAAAAAGTAAAACTTCCTTTTGGATTGCAAAAAGAAGATTTAAGATTAGGACTGCAACACTAAAAAACATATTTTATGTCTGCGGTGCGTTATTTGGATTCGGAATTCTAAATTAAGAACATATTATTATTCTTTTTTTTTTACCTACTTATTCTTGATCCGATGCATCGAATCACGAAGCCTATAAACGACAAAATTAAACCCCACACCGTTCTCATCGAAATAAGGAAAACGTGGCGTTCTCATGGACATGAGGGCAATCTTAATTTGTTCGGGGGCGATCGACACAAATTAGGGTTTGAACACATTGGTGGGCAGGTTTAGGTGTTATGTGTTACATAGTTACTTGTATGGATTGAAAATGTGTACATTGCCTTTAAATATTGTACTTAAATTTGTACTTGAAGCCCAGATACGGATTGCGTTAGTGATTACTTAGAAATGCTATAATATAGGCACGCTAAACCTATTGCTAATAAAATGTTATGTACATATTATATAGGTACTAATATATTGCTTTTAGTCGCAGCTGTAGTAGTTAAGTATATAATAATTTTAAAATAAATTGTCTTGCTAAAGTAGTTTTGCCAATAAAAGATAAATTATCGATTAGATTAGATTGTAATATTTATCTTAAGTACAGATATAGACATACCTAAAATATAAATAGTAATTTAAGTTATTTTCGATTAAATGGGAGGAAACGTGAAGGACTGTGAGGAGGTAGAGCCTAACTGAATTTTTCTTTCTGACTTTTGAGACCCTCAACTTGGCAACGTTCCTACTCTAAGAAAACCCTATTATTATCTGCTGTTGAGTAGGTTTAGCGCTATTTCTTGGACACTCTGGTGTTGTTATTCTCTCATTAACAAGTGAACTAAGTTTTATAAAGTTCGATGAAGCAGCAAACACAGAGGCTACATGGTTTTCCTACATACATAACATAACATAAACTCACGCCTATATCCCCGAAGGGGTAGGCAGAGGTGCTAGCACCCACATTGCACCGTTTATGTTTATGTCCCAATGTAATAGGTGGCGAGCCTATTGCCATTAACTGGGCACTTATAAACCTGCGATAAATACACACATAACTTCCTGGTTTTCCTAAGCGACTATAATATGAGTTTCTAGGACCTAGGACATATTTACAGGTTCAGCACCGTGAGTATTACGCCTCTGGTGTTAGGACTGTTGGACATGTCTATAGGCCGGGGAGCCCCTTGTTTCGCAGACAGAAATTTCATAGAATTTCGTTTCACAGAAAATGTTTCACATAATATTTGGTACTTATATTTTTATTTCGAATATTATTGTTTCAAAGACAATTTACCAGAATGAAACATATTTCACAGAAAAACAATTTAATGAATTTTTATTTACATTTTTTTGTTTAATAAACTTATCAAACAGTAGAATTATTTTTTAAGGAATATTAAACCACCACCATAATCGAAAATGATTTGGTCTAACGTTTAATAAATTAGAACACGTCATTATAGTTTACACCCCGACTCAGAGTACCCCGACTTGGATAGGTTAGGTTAGAAGGCTAAGGCGGGAGCGAAGCGGAGCGGAGCTCCCGCCTTAGGCCTTCGTGGTTATTTTTTTTAAAACCACCCAGAAATAGGAGCCCCGCGGAGCGGGGCTCCGTCGAATTATCTTAGCGTAATTAAGTTTTATATCTTTTGAGTGGTATGTCAAACGATTTTATATTTAATGTATGTTATGATAATAAAGAATATTTAATTTGTTATTCTATGATATGATTATTCTAACATTAAACTTTATGTGAAACAAAAATCAATGATTTAAAAATCTTCAAAGTAAGTATTCTGTGTATTGATTATTCTATGAAACGAAAATATGAGAAAAATTTTAAGTGAAACGAAATTCTATAAAACAATTAGCTATAAAACAACGCACACCCCTATAGGCCGCGGTACACACTTCGTTTCAGGTGGAAAGTATGCTAGTCTACCACCTAAGTGGTGTAAAAACCTTTCACTGTTTATCCCTACTACTCAAACTTGTGATATAGTCTTCTATATCACAACTAAATATTGACTGCTGGGTTTGTGCATCTATATGCTGTGTATCTATATCTTATAGATACAATACTAAATAACCTCGTCCACAAACCCAGCAGTCACTATCATAAATATGAGTGGTAAGTCTCGCAACTAAGCAATCGACTTGGAACGCGTGAACGAGTAATTTATACGTCGTATTGTTAGCCAGTTTCTATACACAGAAACCTTGAAAGTTCACCACTCACGAATATATAGATACGATAAATCGAACAAATCAGTCTTACAACTCTGACTATGTAATGGCAGTAACAAAAGTCGCTTGACAAATTTAAAAATACGCACTATTCTCAATTAAAAATGTGATATTGCTTTGTTTCGTTTGAGCACCTACAATACCTACTTAAATAATGGCATCATTATCTTCGCGGTGATCCCGGTTTCCAGAGCCCCGGGTCCGCTTTGCTCCTCTTTCCACTTTCCGCTTCTTTAGTTGCGACCGTACAGTACATAATGTAAACACAAAAATTCGCCACATTAATTAGATATTATTATTCATTCACAGTGCACCTTAATAGAACTACCCTCCATCGGATAGGTAGTAATTGTTTTATAACGAAAAAATGTTTAGGATGATCATCGGCTAAAAGTTATCAAATTTTATTATTCATTTGAGTGCATGAATATTCTGAAAGCTGAATATTTTTTATTTATTTTTAAGAACTATATACAAAAATACTTACATGATGGTCCTTTGTAAGCTGACGTGTTGAAATACTTTCGTTCCAGACTGTACCTACGATGCCTTCCTCAACATAATTTTCGTGTTAACATTCCGCAAATCCTTGTATATCTGACTTATTTGCTTGTAGCAAAAGATATCGGAATATTGTTTAATAAATTATCGGATATTTGTATACTATGTATTTGTTTTTTTTTGTTACTAGCAACTTTTGTTTTTGGATATGTAAGTAGGTATTGCTGTATTTACGTCAAATCGGATGATTTGTCACGTCTCTGTATCAGAAGTTTGTATTGGTTTATTTGCTTATTTTACTTTACAGATAAAGGATTAAATGAGACATACTTTGATATATTATTTCGTATGTCATGGACTGATGATGGTAGGTATATATTATATTAAAATAATGTTGATATAAAATAATTTGTTAAAGGTATGTAATTTAAGTTGGTGAATTTTTTTTGAAACTTGGTTATCCCTTACGGTTAGTGAGGTAAACCTAATGCCTTTGTTAGGGACCCCTTAATATATACATATGTAGGTACCAAGGTTTTTACAAGAATCTCGTGACCATTCGTGGGATATTTCATAAAATTGATAGGTACCTAAGTAAGTATATTATGTGGGTAGGTATATCAACATGTATTTGACCGTAAAAAGAGATAGTAAGTATGTAATAGATATAGTGTCTAGACATACACAAGTAACAACATTAATATTATAATACTTATATGTAAATTAAATTCACTTACTTGAAATGCCGCTACAAAATAATATATTCTTATTATGGCCCATTATTTATCATTATACCCATAGAAGCACATTTGGACCCAAAGAAGCACAGCTTGTAATTATGGGTTTCAAAATTCCGATAAACAAGTTGTTTTAGCGACACATTTAGTTGTGTTAAAAACTTTTTCAGCTATCAAAAAACGAAACACTTTTTGCTATGCAACTTCTGACGTTCTTAGAATGACTGACAAAATTCTATCACGTGCATCTCCGAAAAAAATTCGTAACAAAAGTTGCATAACAATCCATTGTTTTTACAATCAAAAAACACCTTACCCCATCTTTTGCTCCTCATTGTTACATTTTTATAAAGAAACTGAAAGTGTATTGTCTAGTTTTTGTTGCTGTTTTAGTGGGTTCCATAAAAATTTAGAGCATAAACAAAAAATGCAAAACCCTTCCGCGTTCCAACAATAGAGTACGCGAGGTAACATCAGTTTGAAATTACAGGTGATATGGTGAAGGTGACCAGTCTTATTGTGATAATCTGTGTTCCTTGTTTCCAATAGTTGTTTTAATTGTTTTCTTTTATACCAGCATTGATTTATTGCTGCGGTCAGTGAGAGTGGTACAATATGAGGTAAGAGTAACCATGACGTCTAAGTAATTTCTTTTTATCAACTTTCTTTTGTGAAATTTAGTAATAACAAGTGAGTCATTATAAGCAATATTCCATGCTTATAATGACTCACTTGTTATTACTAAATACTATTACTCATAAATATGTATGTAATGTAAGAAGTAAATGTACCGAAATGTGTAGATACATTTACTAAGATTTACAGACAAACTGTAATGAAACATTGACATATTTGTCACGACAACAGTAGCAATTGTTTAAATAGTAACAATTGGCATGCAGATGTGCTCCAGTTAGCTCTGATTGTCTGCAGTATACTGTGCTTATTGTTCTCAATGTTTTTTTAAATAGGTCGTCCATTCAATAAAATATAAACAAATCATTGTACTATTTGCTACTGGAAATTTCTTGAGCGTAAAGCGTCAGAGCTCGATTTTCGTATTCGAATCGAGAATATCTGATTTTTCCGATATTATATTGCTGCATAAAATTTGAAATAGGAGCTCAGCATCGCCCAAAATCCCGATAAAAATACATACCAATAAGAGAAAATGGTTCGATTGTACGAAAAACTGAACAAGCGATAACTCGTGTACGTGCCGCGCTCGCGTCGATGGAGACAATCGCCGTAACAACCCCTAATTTTATATTGACGTGCACAATATACTGGCATTATGCCCCAATGTTTGTACTATGCCATGGCATACACATTTGCCTCGTATTTGCCGTGTCTGTAGCTCAATATTTGTCGAACGTGCTAAACGTCGTGTCAACCATAACATATCTAGGCGTGACACGTAGCGACAAACATTTTCAGCTATTACACATGTTCTACTGTTATTATCTCGTTGGCTTTTTCTTTTTGGTGCAATAAAGCGTTGATTACTCCAAGACAGTGGCAATTGGTCACGAAATAGGACCTGTGGGGGTGCCGATAAGACAATTGACGTCGCTTGCTTACGAGTAAATACCACCTAAGTATATCATTGCGGTCGCAACTCGCAGCTATACTTTAATTATAGCTAAGTTTGTCTCGTAGCTATAAACACAAAGATATACCTACTTATACTGTATTCAAAGTACCACTAAGTCGATCTAAGTTAATTTTATTTTATGGTTAAATAATGAGAAGTCGTAAAGTGGAAATGGTAGGTAGGCATTGCTTACCTACATCAAACAGATACGCGTGCGCTCAAGATTTCCTGTATTAGGAAATAAATACCTACCTAAAAATTTGATGGAAATTGTTTCTAAGAAATAAAAGGAAGAGATAATTTTTAAAATGGTTGAAAGTTCGCAAAGTTATTTGGATTCAGGTTTGGTAGAAATAGTTTTATTACTAGAGAACTTTGTATTATGAAATTGGTTAAATCCACGTTCTGTGAAACGGCCGCATTACTGAAACAGTTGAAGTAGAAAAGAAGTTTCTTGAATGAAGAACTTTCAACACGGGTCCGTTAGTTAATGTAAAGAAAGATGTAAATGGACTCTCTCAAAATTGGACGGGGATCGAAAGTTTAACCTTCCAAAACTCCGTGATCAGCGTGTTGAGATAAGAAACGTCATAACTTTGCTTAAGATGTACGCGATTGTGACCCGTTTCACGACTAAATTCAGGCGAAAATACAATTTGGGTTATCTTAGCCTTGAGTCATTTTCTTCCCAACAATTTCTTGTAAAATATGACAGTATCGGCGGGTTTGACGTGCACGGCAGCTCTCGAGTATTCGCGATCCAAGCTCCGACATTAGGTAGGATTTGTGATAATATGCGAATTGGATATGAAGCCGAGATTACGCATTCCCGTTTTCCGGGAACCGATTCGATGTTAAGTATTGAAGTTTTGATAACGCACTTAAACCCCAGAACGTGACTAATCCAGATATGAGATGAACTGTATAAACAATCTCATTTCACAAAATTGGGAACAGGGCAGTTGGCTTGTAAATTAGAATATTATGAACAAAATTAGATCATTACGTTCTTGATATTTTTGAGTTATTTATTATTTTGGAAAACGAAAACGAAACGCAGACATAAAATTTTACTCAAATAGTTTGAATTTAATAACGTGGTAGGCAGAAGGCACCAACATAATTATTTCTGTTCTCCACTCTATGGATACACACATCTTTACGTTACAGCAGAAATTAATTAGGTGTTTAGTTTGTTTAGATAACAATTTGTCAAGCAATGTATTATGTATCTCGGAAATGTATTGAATTTGCATGGCAGCAGAAACTTTCTAGCAATAAAATAATTAAACGTAATAGCGTCGTAGTTCAAGAATTATAATACTAAAACAAGACAACGGTGGATAAGAGTCGCATGTAAGCGGTCCGCTTTTAAGCCTCTCGCCCATAAAACGTATGATAAATTTGACATCGACAAGCCCTCGCGTGTTGCCAGTACCGTACCGTCCCCACTCCCAAGGGCTAAGCAGAGCTACCCGACAACCAAATTAAAAAGATCTTCCACGCCTCGCATCATCCTTTGAAATACAGATCACGTGAGGGTAAAAGGGGCAGTTTAGACGTTCCCGCTCAACTGGAAGATTGTATCTTGTATCAGACTATCGTATTGGGGTTCGGTGCACTCGGAACCATATTTAAAAATCGAATACCGATAGAGCATGATTTGAAAATGGCCGACCTTTTTTAATTCTTTTTTAAATTCTGGATTAAGGACACGATTTCACGGCTTCGCATCATATCATGTTTCAATTTAGTTTTAATTTCCTTAAATAGAGGTTTGGAAATGAAGTCTGAAATTTAAGACCCATTCTAAATCGTACCTTTGAAACTTGGTTGTCGATATCCTAATAACTTTATATCCTTTGTAAATAAATTGGACTTATTATGTAAGAAAACGAAACCCTTCAGATTATTTTGCATTTAAATGCATTGCAAAATCGAAATTCCGTTAAAACCTCTCAGCGTGAAACGAAAATGATCTGATACGCATCTCACAAGCTTGTTTCAGGGCCACCTGTTTGACACATGGACATACAAACGCTTACTTTATGTAAGGTTTAACCTCCCTGTCGCAAATAAATTCACAGTTTTTATATTACGTATCGAATTAACGCATCGGCAAAGTATCATAAACACACAAATGCAACGACATCGTATTATGTTCTTGGATAAATAAGGTAGAAGTATATACTATAAAAGATTTTAATTAAAGTATATAATCGTGTGAACGTCTCTTATTATAGCAACTGAGATAAATTATGATTTCTCGTAAATAAAAACAAATTGTTATAAAGTTTTAAGAAAACAATTACAGGGCGTTGAATTTTACAATATTGCACCAGTTAATAGTTTTATATGTGACCAACCATATCTTGATTATTGAAAATCTCGTAAATAATAAAGTCAAGGTAAACGTCCCAATACTCAACAATATGAACCAAATAAATATAAACGAAGGTACCTATTCGAAGGTTTCAAAAAGGATCGAGTGAATGATTCAGCTAAAATATGTAAGTGGGATAACGTTGGGTATTGCTCCCCCTGGGTCGGGTGAATGGGTCGCAGACCCGACTAATAATGAGAACTAGAGAGCGGGTAGCACGGAAAAATACGCGAATCGATTTTCTTTGTGTAGGTACACATTTCGCAGAAGTCGACGCTATAACATGACTTTGTAATATCCATAATTAGGTACCCAGTAGCGTGGAAGTGACCAAGCCATTTAATAGATATGCAGATTAGATAATCTACTTGCATTGGATTGAATTTAAATTGGAAATCTTAACTTGAACCCTCAACAGTAAGACGCTAACTGCTAACTGGGCTCTTTGGACCCATCCCGCACTTACCTATAGAAATTTAAAAGTCGGAAGAAATCCCTTTTCGAGAATACAAAATTATGTTAAGTAACCATTCTAGATATTGACTTTTTAAAACTCAATTGAAAATACAACTTTCTATTACATTTCAGAAACATTGCTTTCGTATTTCGAAGGGTTTAAGAGTTAAATAAAATATATTGCAACTAAGTAAGCTCCATTTAGTTAGGTAAACTTATTTTTATTTCTCCTTAAGATATGAATTCATTATTTTGGGTTGAAAAGCTACTTTAAAATATCAACAAAAATAACTGGATAACAGTTATTTTTAGATTCATACGGAATCCTGTAAACAACTTTAGACTTAATTAATTTCAACTGAATATAGTCTCAAGATGCCAAAAGTAATTTTAAGAACAGAACAACATTCTAACATACAAATATCTACAGGGTTTTCATTCCAAGTGAGAGATACAAGGGATGTTAACCTTTAAGATGTAGTGATAAGAGTTATAATGGTTCAAAGGGTTTTAATTGGTATATTTGTATAGGTGCCAAGACCGAGTATCCAACTGTGGGCAGGCAACAGATGCCAAGAACGGTCTGTGCGCCTTATCAAAGCGACGAGGCTGAAAATAATTGTTGAGTAATTATTTTGTTAATTCACCCTGTAATTGCCGGGCGAATAAGTAAACAACATTGCGGGAGTCTAATTTAATTTCTTTGGTAGCTGTTTGTGATATTAACTCCTTCTGTCCATGTTGCAATTGAGTTTAATTGAATTTGTAGATAGACCTACTGTACGCAAGATCGCCTTAATTTAATAAAGGGGTATTTTGTTCTATAGATCTATACAAAGAAAACGAAACGCTTTTGTTACTGAACGCGAAATTTAGAGCGACTTGACTGATTTGTAGGCTTTTTGTAATGAAATGAATGTAGATATAAAGTGAACTTAAATACCCGGATGACGTCGAGCTTTATTAATTTAAACGCAAATTGCCTGGGCTACATATGTTTCTATATTTATATATTACTAGCATAAACAGTAGTGCTACTTAGGAACAAAAAATAAAATATGTAAATAATTTGAAGTATGTAGCCGCATAACTTAGGCCCAACTTACTTTTATCACAAGTTAAACTTAAGTAGAAAAAATACTTCAGTAGAATCAGACAGTTATCAACCGTCGAAACGAGTAACAGACATTCCTACAAAAGGTTATCTCTCTAAAGTGTTGGTCCCTCAAATGTTAAGCGTGTAGTTTGGAGAACATTTCCTCTAAAGTTCAGCGTTTGACCGACGTTCCGTACCTACTTAGTTAGGTACGTAACAACGCGCTCCTTTCCTAGTAGTAGAATAAAGACTGCTGAAATTGTAGACGGTAGTTTCAAAGTTACAAGCTCGAGCTGGTTTTCTTGGATGCTGAAAGTGAAAATATAAACGCATCTAGGTATCTGAACAGTAGTACCTTTACAGATACCTGGTCTAATAATAAAAATAGTACCTCACTGAGGTAATTACTGACTATAATGTAGTACCTGTAAGAAGGTACTAATATATATTTTTTTTAAATCGGCGATATTTAATCAAACCTAAATTATAACTAAGTATACACTGTTGCTTAATACATACCTAGGTATGTATTAAGCAACAGTGAAAAATGTAATGAGGTTAAAAAAATTGTGCATCTAATTTATAACTCAATTAATTAGGCTTGCCCTTAACAAAATAAAACATATTGTTTTCTTTTGTACTTATAAAATATTTATAACACAGACTAAAGAAATAAGCCATCGCGGGACGCCTGACAGATGTGAAACATTTAAGCAATACCTATATTAGTTATGTACTTATAGATAAGGATGGATCAGTAAACGAAATAAGTCCTATGGCAGACGACGAGACTCATACCACCCACATTTGCAGGATCAACAGATGAACAAGAAATCCCAGGCTTGGGACCCGCATAGAAATTAATCAGAAGGAAATTATAGGAGTTAGAGAAATAATAAATCCGGGAAGGGGATTAGGTAAAACTATGGCATAATCAAAAAATAAAATATTCAAATGTTTTTTCTGCAAGGACCATTACGATTCTTGTAACCTTTTTCATCATAATATATGATGGTTCCTTCACTGTTTTTATCGCCTTGAGTAAAAATTAGTTCTAGTATATGAACATATTTATTATTTGACTTGTGTCTATCAATAGCCCGGTACCTATACAAACAATCGATAGTAAACGTGGAAAGCTTATAAAATTGTAATTGGCTTTAAACCAATTGTGTGCAATTTCATCATAGCACACTGTTTATAATATTACAAGAATTTATTAAATAAATGTTGCGGCAAAAATAACTAGGATGTGTGAATTACCTAAATGAGAATAGCAGGTTTCAAATTCAAATGAAGTATTCACTGTTGATGTTATCTTATGCTTATAATTAGGCACTTTGAATGTTGTTTAAATCCTCCTAAATGTGAACATTCATATTAATTAGGAGATTGTGTCAGCCATTAGCTTATCAGCACATGATCTCACACATAATATATGAAGTTATATTAGATTCATACTTCGAATCGAATAAATAGAATAGAATAAATGCATAAGTAAATAGTATCTATCCTATCAATCACGTATTTTATTATCGTAACTGTAGTTTAAGTAACATGGCTTATCAATTATTGACAGATATTTAGCTGTTATAGAAGAAAATTCTAAACGAATATTAGAGTAGGTATAATCACTAAATTTGAAGTTAGTTTAGATATAAAACCAATAAAGCGTCTTACGTAAGGATAAATCTTATGAATAAATAAAAATAAATAGGTGTTACTAAACGCAAATCTCGAGAACGGCTTTACCAATTCGGCTATTTTTTTTTGCTATGTTCCTTATGACCCATGGAACGTTTAAAAAGCAAAAAAAAAAACCTTTCCATGAGTCAGAGGAACGGGAACAGAATTCCACGCGGGTGAATTCGCTGGCATCAGGTAGAATTCAATATAGTACAGAATAATTTTCTTTTAAAACAAAATTGTAACCCGTTAAATGTTCAAACCTCTTATAGCTTGTTCCAAACAAAACAAGTCGCAAGCCACTCAGACTTGTTTAGCAGTGCCGACGTCTAAGGGTTGGTTGGTAAGGGGTCCTGATGCTGACGCAACGGACCGTGCCGTCTGGACGTACTTAATACCCTCTACATTCCGTGTAGACGGCACTTTACATTCAAAGAAAATGGTATAGGTACTAAAATATACTTAACAAAAGTTGCTCAAATTTTAGAATCATTTGTTTCATCAATCATCAACATGTTTTTTTTTTAATTTTCCCTCGGCAAATAAGCACTTTTGTGCCTACTAATTTTGGATTTTAGTAGGTATTCCAACTATCGTAAAAAGACCTATTTGCAACTACATACTTAGAAGTTACCGGCAAGTAAATTATTTAGATAATATATTCTAGTAATAAACAGGAATTTGGGGATTTCCATTCTGTATCCGCCGGAATCTTTAGATTCCCATCAGCTTTTGTGGGTTAAATAATCCATTTTAAAATTGTAATTTCGTGTTACTTAAATGATTCCTCGTTCTGTTAACACTAAAATATAAACCACTATATTTGACTTATGGGAATTCGGAAATAAAACTTCAATAATTTAGACTTATCATAGATAGATAATGATTGTAAAGTGCGTAGGTACCTATTTATCGACAGATCATCTTACCAACTCTTGTTAATAAAAAACACATTGAAATTCTCGTTTCCTTTGAGGCTTTTTTCAAACACTTCTGCTTAGAACATACGCAATTATCTTTACAATAATTTATGTGTTATTTATTACAGAGCAATTATGTTATAGAAAAATGCCGTGGAGTAGATACACTTAATCATAGAGCGGAGTTTGGCAGATGTTATCATTTAGTATGATGACTTAATTAGTGATGTGTAAAATATTATATTCTCAATATCCATATTAAGAACGCAATATTTGCATGTCCTCATTTAGTAAATAGCTATATTAATGAAGTTAGGTACTAGACAAAATACATTACTATTATCTGTATTTAAATTACATAAATGTTATTTAACACTGAATCTTTGTCATTATCATACAACCGTATTTTTACATTATCGTGTTGTCCATTGTAACTATAATACCTACAACGAACACATTTGTTATTCCATATTTAATCTTTAAGTACAAAAATGTCCGACAAGGTTGAAAATATGACATTGCAATTTTAATCCGAGTCATACAGATTATATTTATAATATGTAAATAAAAATATTAATATCATATCCACATATAGCTGAAAATTTATGGTCGGTGACCCACCTACACAGCGGGTATCGGATAATAGTAATCCATGCAAAATTATAATAATACTTTGTATATAAACACTTACATAAAATAAAGAATTGATGGGCCAAGTAATTCACAACAAGAACCTGAATAAAGAGGGTTTAACTTTATGCAAAATTGTATTAAATTAGATACACGTACTTACATTTACAATGTTGTGTACCAAATGGGCTTGTAACTAAATTAAGTAACACATTTGAAACCTTTACATAACAATAATTATCATTATACAAAGGCATCTAATTCCGTGCTAATCTCTTTAGGCAGGTACCTATATAATGATTCATTTACACTCGCATATTTTCGTTCGTAAACCCCAAGGGGAAAGCTCGAGGGGCAAATAGGACTGCGGTTTCGCTCAGAACGGTATTAGGGGACGGGCTTCCATCACCATTTATCGGGCTTGGTTCCAATCCTAATATAGATACATTGTATATCTATATGTATTGTTTGCTTATAACAGATGAAGACAAATCAATATCTGTACGAATTACATCAAGATTCTGTTCAGGAGTTACTCAGACACTGTTTCTTTTAATTAAAGCTAAGGATTACTACGGAACATTGCCATCGAATTCGGATTACTTTTTACTCAAATCCTATTCAAATAAATAGCCCAGAAAGACAAGATGATAGGAAGAAGTTAGCAGGGAACCTCAATTTGTACTGCGATAATATTCTAATAATAAGATAGGTAGTATCCTCTTATCATCTGTAATATTTTTTGTTATACACTATCATTATTACCTACGTGTGAAGGCGCCGAGAGTCTTATGCTACGTTTACATACTCGCGGCAGAGCGAGGGAAGTGGCGAGAGAAGTGGGCAGAGACGTGGTGTGAATGGTATATTCGTCATGCCGCGAGTACTGCCGCGTATGTTGCGCAAATACTAGCGCGATGAACTATACGAGACCGCTAGATGGCGCTAAGCTAAATAAAACACGACTTTCGTTATTGCTCCTCGAATATTTACTTTTAAAAATATTTATATCGATCTACGGAAAGTGTATAGTAGTTGAAAGTGATAGTTTTTATTAATAATCTATTTAATTAATTCGTTATGCTGTAAAAGCTTATTGCGTACACTGCTACAGCGTTGTCCTCCATACGTTTACGTCCGTCTCCGTTGCAGGGCGAATACTGTAATGCGGACCAACGCGATGATGGGAGTGTGTGAATGCTAGGGCATTAATCGCGCGAATATTTCTGGCAACACGATGAGCAATGCGAGCGGCAGTATGTAAACGCGGGGTTATACATAATAGGTATTTCATACAATTGATGTTTGTTTACACGAAGATATGAAGGTACAAAGGGCGAAGAAGTATTATTTATCTGTAATAAAGTAATAAACATTGATTATTTTCACGATAAAAATTATTATGCAAATTTGAATTAATACATTAACGTTTGAAATTTTGATTACACTATATCCCGCAGTGCTTTAAGATGAATTAAAAACCAACTGAGACAAATCTTATGATGAAATAATGGACTTGGGTACCTCAGTGCGATACTCGTTGAGCAGTTATTGGGTATGAGCAGGTACCCACTAATTTTCTGGTATATCTTGCAAGTAATTAAATTCGCGTACAAACTGCAAGACATTTTTGGAACGCGAATTTAGAACTAAAACTTTTGAATCAAAAGTTCATATCATTATTAATATTTCTTTCCGATTTTACATTTTTGCTAATGGACTCCTACACAGGTTAACCCGTTGGGTGCACAGCACATCCTTATTCCCGAATTAAGGCCTCGGAATCCCGCTTATTTGTTGATCATCCGGACGGGCGCTTGTTTAGAAAGTTTTAGTCTATAAAAAGGATTAAGTCGAAAAAAGCATTCTGTTTAATTCATATTTGTTGTTTCGCTTTCCTAGCCTCGCACTAAGATATCTCTTGAAAAAATTTTTGTTTCATTTATTTAGTTAGGTATAGTATCCACAACCGCCGAGCATGTATGAAAACAATTATGAAATTAGAATAAATGAGAGTCGTCAGGATCGTAGCAAGTGAAAAGTCTTGACTTACTCGAATGGGAAGGAGGCGTGACATTATTATATATGTAGATGTATTAACCGTTTCTTGGGATTGGTCTTATTATAAATTCAATCTTTTTTTAACCACGTACCTAAGCTAAAAGGACATTTTATATTTAGTTGGCGGCACAGGCGCCTCAAATGATATGATTTGAATGGACGGCGCCGCGCCTCGTTCCCAGTTCATAAATTTGCATTTCATTTACCTCACCAATGAACCATCGAAATAATTTAGGTAATTCCCACTATAAAAGGTAGACAAAACAAGAAAATAAATTAAACAAACTAAACGTAAACAGATCACGTCCCTTACTAAGTGCATTTCGATTCGATAACGTCAAATCGAATGCCAAAACCCGTCGGAGCTATCAAAATGTCGTCTCGTTTGGATCCACTTGTCACTAGAATCGATATCATTTTCGAATATCGAATCGAGATTTAGTAAATTTGAGAATTCGTATGCAGATCTCTGGCTCAGTGCAGCAAAGGACCTCAGTAATCAAGATTCCCTGAGTAAGGGTGTTGTTGGGTGATCTAACCCCACTTTGCCCCTCGCAGGGGGTGGAAGGGGCCGACGGACGGCGCGATGTTTGTTTGTTTCAGAATGTCTTGGGAAGCGAAACTTGTGTGAGAAGGTTAATTTGGTGGGTAGATAAGTTGGTAGGTAGATATTGTTTTTATGTAGCTTAGTTAAGGAACTTTGTCCTTTCGTCGTTATATTTCCGTTCATTTTTTCATCGCGTCTTGCGTGAACTTTTACGTTTTGTACCTACGCATTTGTTTTTTTGGTTCAGAATAGGGATTCACAACTTTTTTATGGAATATTTTATACTAATAAGGTAGCTGGGAATCACAGGACTCACTAAATTTAAGGAGGTTATAATGGTTATTGAATACTTGCAATAACAAAAGGAGGATTCTGACACTATACGAATATAGGATGTAACTACATCGCTACTTAAAAAGTAAAGTAACTAACTGGTTACAGGTATCTATTACTACTTTATACATACATTCTATGCAACCCATTACAAATTTTACATAACCATTCCAATATAAACCGGATGTTATCTAGTGAATTAGTCAAGTTGTTCACAATTGGTGCTCTTACACACCTAGCACATAAGTTACATAAAGTTATCTGGAGATAGGTACTCACTTGTGTCTTGTGTAAGTAAGTAAGACAGGAGTGATAATGTACCTACAGATAAGTGTTGACTTTAACACAACAAAATTGCTTTCAAAAGAAAAACTATGGACTTTTAATAGATAACGTCTAAGTGTGGTTCTGTTAAATAATCTAATCAGCTTTATATTTTGTTGTAATTCAAGAGAATGTTGGTGCCGTGAAGGCCCAGCAAATAGCACGTGTTTCCGTTTCTGAGTAGGACAGTTTCATAAGGATTTTTCTGTAAAAAAAAGTACGCAGGCAGAAAAAAGTACCTGGTTATTAGCGGTTAGCCCTCCCTCTATTACGTAAGACTGAAAACCTATTTGTAAAAGAAAAAGATTTTCACTCAGATCCATTTTGCTTGAGTGAGAGAGTTAGGGTCAATACAGAAAAACAATCATATATAACCACGCCTTTCCATTCAATGTGCATAAAAGAAAAAAAAAAATAATAAACTCTACCTCTTTAGACTCACGAATACCTAGGTACAGTAGGTACAAAGGTAATGTTTTTTTTTTTTATTTTTTTTTTACTAACACTTGAAACCTACTAGTATTATCGACATAAGCTCATTTATTTATCGACTTAAAGCAAGAAATTCAAATGCCAGTTACACCAATACATTTATTATTGTATACTTCATTACTATAGAGCGGATGGTAGCCTGATAGAGGGGTGTCGTGCGCCGGCGCCGACTGCTATCGCATTGAAATAATATATGTATTCGAGCTATTATCAAGTGTTTAATGGCACGCCCGTAATGAATAATGTACTGATAAATATGTGCTTTCTCTCTCTATTTTTTATCTATAGATATACTAGCTGGTGTCCGTGGCTCTGTCCGCGTGGATGTCAATTATCGCGACTTTTGGTCCTTTTCAACCAATTATTACGATCAAACAAACGCAACAAACACAAGCTTTTAAGTCTTTTCGAGACCTGTCTAACTAAAAAGCTTCATCAAAATACATTCAGTAGTTACGCAAATACATGGCGGACAAACTTGCAAACCAACAAGAATGAATTCAGTATCATTAATAGGTACCTACCTATTAATGATACTGAATTCCTTTAAAACCCAAGTATTTTTTTAAATTCTTCAATGTACGGACACGGCCACTTTACAATTTATAGTAATAATAGTAATAATTTATAGTAATAAATAGGTGTGAAAGTACCGCCTTTGTTCACCGAGGTGTGACAGTAAATGATTGGTGAAAAACATAGTTTAATATCACTGTATATAAGTGGGGAAAATATATTATACACCATTTTATATTAGAACACTTAGTGTGATTTTACATTACAATTGTTCATCAAAACGTGCTTAACGAAGCTGTTAAAAAATATCGTAATTATAAAAGCATTATTTCATGTAAATAGGTTTTTAGAATTGAGTAGACCGTAACAGGGTAAGCCACCAGTGGCTTAGGGCGAAAATTTTCAAAAGAGAAGCCGGTGGTTTTTTTACCGTGATTTAGATTGTCACGCACCATGCGATTTATTGGTCTCTGCCAAGATAAGCCGGCCGGAATCGTGTTCTGTAAATGCGATGGAAAGACCCATCATGGGGACTGGCAGCATCTCGTACTGGCTGATGCAGGTGATTACCAGACATGTGTGCTTCGATGATCACCTGCGTCGTATCTGAATCTGATCAAACGTCCGAGTGATATCACTGTGATGCAAGAGAGGACTCGGGGCTGCACACGCTGGCGATCCGCCTTTGCAGGGACCCTTCAGGTCTCAGCAAGATCTTCGGTCTACTTACAAGCCGTTACACCTGCGGCTTAACGGCCGAGGCTCTGGCGCAGGCTTTTCTATTGAGCTTGGAAGTTCAGACGGTTGTCACTCCCGTAAAATTGAAGATAAACCAAATCGAAGCTTTCCAAAATACAAGAGGATTAGCGCTCGGATAAGGTAGATGCAGTTCTGAGAATCTTATTAAAGATCTGCAGGTTTAGACTGATGGATGTATTGTTATGTTTGTTGCTCAATAACAGCAGAACGGCGAAATTGATCTGAAGGAAATTAGACATAGAGATAGATTATGGTCTGTAATAGCACATAGAATAGGTCCTTTTATCTTAGGAATAGGTTCCTATGGGTTGCGTGATCAATATTTTACAGGATAAAGACCATGGACCTGTATAATATAAATAATGCTAGAACATAATTAGGTACATTGCGTTATTAATATGAACTCTAGAATGCAGATTAACATACTTATAACTCATTGTATTAAACCATCATACATCCACACATTTACATCTAAAACAGAAGCAAGATTACACCATGATTAGGTAAGTACATTCATTCATTCCCATGAACATTTCTACTAGTCTTGTTACAAAACGTTATTACGTTAGCTAACCCCATTACAACAATTGCCTCACTTAATGAATGAACAAGTAAATAAACTGTCTAGATTTTAACAAATACTTAATATAATCGTGTTATGAACACATTTACAGAATGAACACGAGCCCCAAATAGCCGTTTATTCACAAGTGATGGTAGATAACCTATATACTAACAATTTTACATTTGCTATTAAATTACACAATTTTCGACTACTTTTCCTTCAAGTTTCAACTAAGTGGTATTTTTAGTAGCTGTATATATAAAGTGGTGGTAACGTGTGGGGTATTGACAACTTCAATCAGCGCAACGTCGGGTGTAAGCGAAGTGGTTTTTTTCAGGAATGGTGGTTTATAGTATGGGTTTATTAATGGGCGATTTCATTGGCAGATTGGTATGCTGGTGTATTTATTATGAAGGATATTACGTCTGTCTACCCGTATGAAGTACCTACAGAGCTGCATAGGCCAGATGCTTTCGATAGATAGATAACAAATATTGCTGAAATAGTTATTTTCCGTAGATTTTTCGAGGTTGTTTATTGTACCAAAGTTACGTAGGTGTCTAGACTAGTGAAATATGTACCTTTAGTGGGTTATATTTTTGGGTCACATGTAAGTAGCCTATTGCCATCAATAGGCATCCTTCCTAGTCCTTTTGCACTTTGCGATTTCAAGCAAGAAAAACGAGTAGTATCATTACATCGCTTTTATGAAAGAAATAGAACATATAAGCACGAGAAGTTCGTGATCGTGTGCTTATACAAAGTAATGGTAGACTTAGCCAAAAATATGATAATATTTGCTAAAAAAATTACATTAAAACAAAAGGAATTTTCACAACAATTCAAACTCAATAGCCTGGATTAATTGGGCACAAAGGGACGTTTTTTGTTTTTGCCACTTTACTCCGTGAAGCGAAACTGAAATCAGCGCCCTCTGCGTTCCATTATCAAAATTTTTAAATTATTTTCCACGAGGTGCACAAAATATTATCGACCACACAAGGGACCATGTTTACTAACAAATAGGGGAGTTGGGAAGAGCGCATGCGCGATCCGTCGGCGGCAGTGTGCGTGGATATAAATATGGCGATGGTACGCCCAGCCGCCCTCCGTTATGCAACACTGTTTGATCTAGAAACATCCTAATAAATCTTGCTGATCATTAGAAAAACTCTTATTAAAAAATAACACCTATTAACCGAAGTTATAGAGGCAGAGGTTAGAGCAACGATTTTTAAAATAGACCCCCGCTTGGAAGCTATCTAATTGGAATGATTTATAATGGCTGGTGAATCAGTTTTGTGGGGAATATTGTAAGATTACACTAATATTCTAATAAGCTTCTACGAATTAGAATCTGGGCTAATCGGATTATAAGGAAACTTGGGTCAATTAATTTTTATGTAGGTTGTAGGTTGTAAGATCAATCGGCATTCTAACCTTTAGGCAAAACAAACCTCAATATACTTACAAATCTTATCGTCTCATTAATTTTGTTTTAAACAATCCACGTTCTTTTATAAATGTATCAATAAATTGTACCTAAATGTACCCTTCCACCTTCAGATAAGTTTGCTCCCAAAATGTACGAAAATAATATTCAAATATATTCAGAGAGCGTACCTTTTAGAATGTGAAATCAATTTTCGCAATCTGTACCTTTTTTGGCCCCAGGAGTTTAAATAACAATAGTTTTAGTTAGACATAATTAAAACCAACCAAAAATATAAGGGTGAGTATAGATGGCGGGAACGAAGGGAAGGAAACCATTATGCGGAGCCTAACGCCATCTATCCAAAATCCTCGGAGGCTTTTCCAAACTCCACCGAATGCTGCGGGACGTAGGATAATATTTTCGGAACGTTGTTTTTCTTTGGAATATTTTTTGTAAGATTTTTGTATTGTATCCAATGTATTATTATTTCTGACACATTTATGTATATTTAAAATTATATATGATACCCATTTGCTGTCTTATGAAATTCATCGCTGAACAAATTGAGTAGATATCTAACCTACCTTTTTTTACAAATATAAAACAACGATGACGAAAGATTTGACATCATTACGATATAAATAATGTATTACACTGTTTAGTAATTTTGCCAAAACAAACGAATATTTTCTTTCTAATACAATTTTATTAGAAGAAGATTTTTATAGCTTTACAAATTATATGTTTTGTCAATTGATGTGGTTTATTTTTATTAAAACGTGTTGAAAGTATAGACTTTCAACACGTTTTTACCAGGTGATGAAAGGTTTTATCTCTAAATTGAAAAGTTTATTTAGTAGATCCATATCTGTGAATACCAAATGTAAAGCAACTTACACATGGAAAGTGGATATTTAGAAATATCAGACATATTTTTTAAACTATTTTATAGTAAATAACTATCCAAAATAGTATAAAAATTAATTGAATTTTCCAAAATGAAATCAGCGTCCCGCAGCATTTAATTGAAACCAGTTTCCCCGGCAGAGCCTTTCGAAGGACGCACCAGCCTACTTTCTATCTATCTCTTTTTCCAAATATCCGATCACATTGCGAAGAAACGAGATAGCGATCATTATATAAACTGCTTGTGTGGCCTATAACTTCTTACAGATTAATGGGTTTTTATATTATTGTATAGCTACCTATTGAATATGTATAGACAAAGGCTCTTAATTAGGTAATTAACTCTTCCATAGCATCGGACTATCTGTTTCAAGCATCACGTATATTAGCGTGTTCACGAAATAACTTTTTTTTTAATTTATTGGCTATTTTTTAACGCGACTTCTCTCGGAAATTAAATTGGTCTTTAGTACCGAAATATGCTTAAGCTTGTGTTTTACTGAATATGATGACAGGCTTTGATGACAGATAATATTTATGTTTAAAAATAAAAGAATGATACGCTTTTATTATTGTTGTATATTTCATAAGATAGTACATTTATAGTAAAAGTTTGTTAATTAGTTCCGATGTGGATCTGCGTCCTTTTGCTTCTTAGTACGATGAGTTATTAGATGCTATTATCAGGAGTAGGACGTAGTCCGTGGGTGGTAATATTACAATAGTCACACCCCTTCATGTTTCAGAGAGTGCGAGTATCGGTCCGTCTGTCGTGGATACCTCTGGGCGGTTCCGGTTTGAGCGCGAATTTCGCAGTAACCTACCTTCATTTTCTTCACAAATTTTCTATAGGTTAGTCTACAGCCTCAGTGCAGCCAGTAAGAGTTATAGGAACTTGAAACCAAATCCTTGCGAAAATCATGATATTATGTCGTTTTCGCAATTGTTCGCAATTTAAACCTTTCCTTTTCAATAGGTCACAGGGGTTAAGGCTGAGAGTTTAGATGGTTATCGCTCCCATAATAGCCATATGAGCCAACACTAGAGGGGGGAAAGGGGGAAGCGTACCCCGGGCACCGAATAATTGAATACAACCAGGAATCACATTCAGATAATGATGATGATAAAAATGATGATCATATACATTTTTTAAAACGAATAAGTGTATACCCAGTAGGTATATGCTTTAATTTTTTTTTATACCACTTAGATGGCAGACAAGCACACGGTCCACCTGATGGAAAGTGGTTACCGTGGCCTATGGACGTATGCAACACCAGGGGCGACACACACACATTGCGGTAGGTCCCATTAATTTATTTAAAAAAAAAAGATTGGACCAAAAGCCTCTTACTAATCTGACAAGAGATTTGAAGAAAGCTATTGGTTCCTACGGGATATTGGATCAGCTACAAACGGAGCTCGATCGATTCCTACAAATTACTACTATAATCGACACAATTTTGGATCCAGTGTCTCTTTCTGCCATTATAGTAAATGATAGGGATAGATGTCGATTCGTAACGGTGATTAATTTCCGCCTGCGGAGAGGCGTAATCTATGAAATTTATTACAAGGACTACTTTGAGCAATGTAGGGGGTGAGGACAGAATCCATATATCCCATTTAAACTCGTTCTATATTTAAATGGTGACCCTCTTTTCCGAGACTTTGCCTTCAGCTTACCATCAGGCGAGGTGTAGTCAAACTGATGTGTCCTTTAAAGAACAAAATTCAATATTCAGGCAGTCTTGAGTATCATGGTGGAATTGGAAATTGAACCTATGCATAGGTTCAATTCCTGGGTTAGGTATCGTACCTATACCTAACCAGGGATTCGAACCTACGCTCGCTATGGTTACTTACTCTACCATGATAGATAGGATTACACAAGACCTAGGCAATTATGACTGTTTGTCAAATAACACGTCTGCTTACCCCTTCAGTTATGAAAAAAATATTTTTACCATACTAATTTTTCATGTCCCTGGCGTGATATATGAAGGAAAATGCACCTTAGAGTTCTAAGTTTCTACAGTTAAATTTTAATCTTATTCCAAAGGAACAAAGATGAAAATGCCATGACATTTTTGGACAAACTCTTGATTGTAGAGTCGAAGGTTGAAAAATTAATAAACTAGTTAGCCGTTATCAAATAAGTATTCTATTAGAGTATCAATAAGTATTCAATTGACTTTCAAATGGTATGAAAAAATGTAGGTTCAATGACATTTTAGATTCACACTTATACCTACCAAATACTAAAGATATTCTGCACCTAGGCAGTTACCTTAAAAAGGTAGGTATCCATATTGGAAAATTACCTACTTGAAGTTTTCATACTCATACTAAAGCCGCAAACTAGCACACGACCCACCTCACGGTAAGTGGTTATCGCTTTATAAATGCTCGCAAACTAATAGGGACTTCTGATTAATAACCACATCGAATCATCGTATGAGAGCTCGATGTTATTTTAGTTCAATACCTGTACCTAAAACGAGTAGGTACGTTTATATAGCGATAGGTACTGAAAAATTTCTTCTACTCAAGTAGACAGAAAAACAAAAGTCACCAGGTACCTACTTGTGTATTATTTTAGACTTTTTTTTTATCGTGCGAAAAATCCTCACGGATACCTCCCCCGCCGGGGTCGGAGGAGGAGGTTATGTCGGACACGAACCGACTAAAACGCACGCCTCCTGTGGGCCGTCAGTTGCCGGAGGTGAGATTGTCATAGCCATAGGTATCCCTCGCACCCCGGCCCCGGTATTATTTTAGACTGTCTGTAAAGGTATTTATTTAGGTACAAAATTTAAATAAAGAACTGGTGTAAATAATATACAACAGTGTAGACTACGTGTTTATTTTATACAATATAAAATAACATCAGTCACGAACATCATATTCGCAAATACCATCAAAAATTCTCTCTTATCCAAAATTTATTTTGACAAGAATGACACTGGCGAGCCGCAGCGAAAAAATATGTTTTCAGAGCGTCGGCATCGTTTATTTTTACCCACTAGAATACAAATTGGCATTGTTTTAATAAGATGAGGCCAAACTAAGCGTGTCGCGAACAACTCATTATCATTGAGAGACAAACTGACGTATCTGTTTTCGAAAATTTGTTTTGATTAAACTTCGAACGTACGAAAATAGAACACTCATACACCTAGATAATAATATATTGCTCTGGACGTTGCTACATAGACGCGATGCGTGTTCTACTTTTGAAATTCGAAAACAGAATCTCTTAGTCAGTGAAGGTTAAATAACTCATTTATTTATCATAAAATACCTATTAATATTATTAAAAATCTTACTGAATCTACCTGTTAGTACAAAATACAAAATAGAATCTTTAAATTCTGCAAAGATTAAATGACCCATAAGAAGAATATTAAGTACTTAAAGGCTTCGTGTTGTGTGTGTTACGTAATGCTACATTAATTTGTACTCGTATTATACTAATTTTGAATTTAGAAAACAAATGTCTTAATCTAAGAACGCTGAAATACGTATTTATTATGAGATACCTACATTTAGTTTTTTTTTCTAAGACCAATGTCCTAGTTTCATTTTCTAAACCAGTCTCTAGTTTTACAAGGACAGATTACGTAAGAGATTTTTTCCCCAAGACTTTTAGTTAATTGGACAACTTTTTTTGCGTTCCAACTCGGTCGTTAGACTCTTGAAGACTAACCAGTTATTTAACAGAAACGTACGAAAGTTTTTTAGCCTGTGCCTTGAGTGTTAAAAATTACCTAGGTTGCCTAACTGGACGGAACCTCAGCTCTATATGTAACCGACCTACCGAGTATGACCGTTACTTTTGTCCCTACCCTAGGTCACTCTCTGATGTATTTGACATTATGCCAACAATGTAGGAACGGGATTATTACATCAGATAAGTACTCTACTTTTGCCCATTCACCTTTTTTTAAAGTTTAGTGTATCTGCAAAGTTTGTTTCTAGAAGTGCTGTTAAGTTTCTTTTCTGACAAAGTGAACACAACAAGTCGTTTTAAAATAAATTCTTTTAAAATTCCTTTGTGAAATAGTCCATTTCAGTGAAAAAATACATGAATACCAGTGTTGCTTATGAAACTTTAAATTCCTTTGAGGACTATTTTCACACCAGCGCTGCACAAGGGAGTGAGTGCTGCGGATAAATGCGAGTATTAAAAATATTAGCTGCTTTGTCTGAAGTAGAATTTTAGAAGCAAAGATTTATTTTGATACTTTAATAGAACCCACTCTACCTGATCTTAAGAATTTTATTTAATTACATTTTTCGATAAATCAAACATATTTATTTATCTACCTCGAATAAGTTATTGCCAATATTACCAATCGCTGAAAATAAAGACTTAAACTTCGATACCTCAGATCAAAAAAAAAACAAAAAAAAGTCTGTCGCAGTCGCACCAAATGTTTATTTTTCGACCTTCAAAAGTTCAAACAGCCGGCCGACTAAATGCCAATTATGGCCACCTGCTACCACGAGACGAGTGCGACAATTTGCTAGGCACCGAGTCTCTCTCCCTCTAACGCGCCGGCATAATGAGACCCAAACACGCGGGCCCCTAATCCCCTCATATCGTCTACGCGAAACGTCAATGAACTTTACTAATCTCGGAGCAATACAAATCGTAGGCGTCCGCCAACTCCGGCTGTCCTTGCACAGCAAAAACGTCAATTCTGGATTCATTCCACGCAGTACCCTTGGCACGCTACTTGAAATAACTAAGATTGAACTTAGTTAAACTTAATTAAGAATGGAACGTAATTCTTGAAATATTTTAGACAGAGTTTTGCTCCGAAAATTGCGCGGTGCAATCAAATGTTTCATAGGCCATTGACCGAGTTCGCCGCGACTCATAAAATGCAATGACATAATAGCCACGTGACGCGGCCCCGCTGATGTGACGTTGTCAATGTTTATATGATAACCATCGAGACATAATCAGAACAGCATCGGCCGCTTTTGGATATTCAAATATTCGTAAACTAAACTTGTCTTGACTGGAACGTTATATTTAACATAATATAAAAATCCTAATTAGTTGCGTAATTATAAAATATGAGAATAACTTATCTTTTGTTTTAATTAACACTGAGTTTTGTCTGTTAACAGTTATTAAGTACGTTGGTACATTTTTGTTATAATTGATTACGTACCTGCCGTCATCCTTGAATTATAAATTAGTACACGCCTTTATAATAATTATCCAAATCGAATTCAATCCGGCCATACGTGAAGGAAGTCTTTGATAAAGATATCTATTTTAAGATTAGCTACGCCCCACGTGCATAAACGCGCAAGTGAAAATTTTGTACTTAACCTACACCGATAGAAAAAGAAGGCATGTTTTTTTTTAACCCAGATGCTTTAATTTAGCTTTATTTTGATGTTTAAATTGAATTCATAAACATTAGATATTATTTTAAATTATACATTGCCAAAGTAATTAGTACCTAAATTAAAACTGTTAAGTACGGTAGGTATCTACGGCAAAAGTTATACGAGTTATTTAAAAAGTTACTATTTAAATACGCTAATATAGTGTGGGTGTATTGATTTAAAAAAATGTACATAGGTACCAAATTAAGCGTCTATGATAATTTATTTAAGTTTTTTAATGTTTAATATAATTTGTTTATGGTTCCAAAAATATAGAAGTTTCATTTAGGAATTTCATTTCACTTATAATAAGTAATCTATGCCTTTGACTAACTTTCTATTCACAGACTGTCAGTTTTCGTCTTGTGACGGTCTAAAATGAATTCCTTACTTTAATCGCTTAAACCGCCAATTCTGCTAGATGATATGAAATTTAAATGTCTATAAAACTTAGTATTCGTTGATGTAGGTTAGTATGGAGGAATTTTATTAAAGTAATAATTAAAACAAACACGTTCAAAATAATAAGTACTAAATTAAATTAACACTACAATAATATAACAATATAGGTACAATAATATAACACCTACCTACTATGTTGTGTCAAAATAACTTCAGCAATTTATAAATTCATATCCCTACGACTTTATTTACAATCAGAAATATTCCAATAGGAAATCGAAAAATTAAATAATATAAAAACTAAACTCTTATTAGAAAAATCCCTTGCGTCTTTTTGCAAAAGCTCTGTAACATGTTCGTTTTCTTATTTCGAACCAGATGTCGCTACGGGTAACGTTGGGAAAAAGTTTTTTGCTGGTGTGCAATACTACCTCGTCACGACAAGAGACGCACACAAGCGAAGCTACTGCTTGTAAACTTTACGTACGATTACAGCACACATGCGCACCGGATACTTTACTGACGCACACAAGCAAACTCGCCACAAGTAGATACACAAGGCTTTAGTGCTAGTGTGCGTAAAAGTGTGTTTACGTAACAGAGTACGGATACACACAGCTACAAATTTTATATACAATAAGCTTTGCAGAATTTTTCCGTGGCGAGATAGATGGCGCGACTAGCTTGTATTTTGGAACTTTCTGAATAGAGTAAATTGTAGAGACGATTTTGGCTTACGTTGTCAGAAGTTGTTTTGATATTGACAATGAAATGGGCATTTAGTAATAATGACTTCTTGAGTAAGTAGTTTATTGTTTTTTTTTAATAGCTTTTAATAGTTATGGTTTTAATATTACAGTTTGCTTGTGTTGCGAAGTCAGTCAATGATTGAGGTGAACTATGTTGTGAAATCGATTGCTTTTCGATTGTGGTAGCTAGTATTATATAATTTGGTTGCTATGAGAGCTTTTGACTTCTATTGAACGATTTACTTGTGGTTTGGTAAATTATTAACGAAATCCCTTAAAATACGTCAGTAGATGTAAATAAAATAATATCATTTTTTTACGTAGCGCGTCTCTATGTCGCTAATTGAACTGTCAATTTTAATATCTTTATAGAGTAGTTACAACCACTTATGTTGATAAATTTTAAACTACCTAAAGGTATGGTTATAACTACTCTAAAATATATCAAATTCATACGATGATAAAGTCATGCGCTGTGCGATAGAGAGAACGCTCTACAAAAGTAAAATAACCTAATTTCTTACTACTCTTCCCAATAGGCAAAAACAGTATTTGGGGTCAAATCAAAACCTGGGTAGTGTACCCTATCTACTTAACTTTAAGGTGGTTTCTGCTGTTTACATTCGATCTCGATAGTTTTAGCACATTAGCCTCATTCCTACTTAATTTATTTTACCTCACGCATAGCAAGTGTTAAAAATAACTAAATATTTACACATTATGCTACTCAACTATTACCAAAAGTTTCATAAAAATTTGTTTGCGGAACCCAAAGAACTCTAACACAAAAATAATCGTGCACCATTGTTATTAATAGCCTGTGACGTCAAACCTCAGCTGTCGATTCAGACACAAAAAAACGAAACGGACAAACGCGGCCATTTTGTGAAATCCTATCGATTGGTAGGAAAAAATCCATTGTCGGGTCATAGCCGTCCCCTATTGGCCCACTTTTTAGATAAGGGTGGCACAATAGGGTTAACTTTCCCCACTTTTTCTATCGGTTCCTTTTCAAATATGGATTCTTTTTGTTAACCGTTCGAACGCCGCTGTGGCTATGTCTTGTTTTGTAAGTCAAAGAAGATTCGTCATGCAATTAATTTGTGCGTGTAATGAATTCTCGATCTTGGCTTACACGCGATGAGGTAAGCAGCTTTATATAACTTTATCAATTGTTGTAAATCTTTGTCTGAATCTCTAGACTTGATTACATTTTGTAGGTATCATAATTATATTCCTTCATTTTACATCAGAGATCCACGGTCAGAGGTTATTTTGGAATCTACCCTCAATTGTTGTATATCTAAATATGTAGAGATAAAAAAATTTGTGACAAATATTATATCTACAGAAGTAAATTAAATATATTAATTTACATAATTATTTATTTAAATCGAAAGAGCAACATCCCATAATCGACACTTCTGAAAAGTCTACGTCTAAATTCATCTTAATCACGGTTTTTATCTTTGATGTAGATAATTCACTCTTAAGTACTTATCATAATTCTTAATCACTATTAAGATAAGACAGCAATAATCATCCATGATTGTGCCAAAAGTAGTTAAATAAATAAAGCCTCTAAGATTTTGTAATATTATTATTTAATATTGAAGTTTTATATTCAAAGATTTCGTTGACGAATTATATGGCAGTGATAATAATAATAACACTGATGTAACATAGTTTTTATCTGTTGTTAGAAACAATAATATTATTGTACACATTGTATGTAAATATGTAATCATTATTCTTTGGTTAACAATCTTATAATTACTTGTCATTGATGATTATATTACGCGACAATTTTTTATCATATCGCAATTCATAAATAAGGAAATATAATTATATATTTAGACATGTTGTTATTCTTTCCACAGTAAGTGATATGAGTTCTTCCATTTTGGGAACGCTTATAATTCTTTGACATAGGTAGGTCACATAGATGCCATTTTTTACCTTGCTATTGAAGGGTTATTTACCCAACTATTCTTATTCGTTTAATTTTCAAAAATAAAAAGGTATGTCTATTTTTTGTTTGGTGGATAGGGAGATACTTTAATAAAAATAATATCTAGGTACTAGCATTATAATGACATCGGTTAAAAGATTAAATAAATCAACACTGAACTTCAATGCACATGCACAATGTTATTTAATTTAGGTATATCAAGTACTTACACATGTAATAATAGATTACATACCTATGTGTTCAGCACCTATTCTGTATCTCATAAACTCATTTCATCGTGTCTCGAATACAGCTATATCAATTCTGTTTAGTTGATTGACCAGTTGCAATGATGCACATCTGCTCAGCTCCTAGTAATTACATTCTTCCACACATGCGACGTGTTGCAGACAAGGCAAAATCTGTTATTTTTCATTTACCCGGCTTTTAATTTTGCACGTGAGAAAAAAGTGTGAGAGAGGTGCGGTTAGTTCGCTTCAGCTTTGTAGAGCGTTCTCTCTGTCGCAAGGACCTTGATATATTTTAAGAGTAGTTATAACCACAGCTCTAGTGTAAAATATATATAAATAGGAGCCCCGAAATGCGGGGCTTTCTTTTATCATTGTTTTTTTTAATACCTTTCTCTAAACGTTATTTTAATAGAATCTAAATAAGTTATGTTCAGACGACCTCATTAAGGCCGCGGGAACGCGCTGGATGCGAGCCGCTTCCAACCGGTCCTATTGGAGATCTATAGGGGAGGCCTATGTCCAGCAGTGGACTTCCTATGGCTGAAATGATGATGATAAAGTTATGTTCTACTGCTTCTAGTCATTCTGTGCACTACACGAATGAAGACTCACTTTGACTGCTACATATAAATTAAGGAATGCAACACATTACATGCTGGTACTAAATACTCGCAAGCTACAGTTGAGGGCCGTCCAACGTATTATGTCTCCCAACAAAACTGGACTCGGGGAGCTTTTCGTCTAACATTATGAGACGCTGTCTACTAGGTACCTACAGTCTTTATGTACACATTTAGTGCTCATGCACTGTATTGTTATTTCAAAAACTATGTTAAATTTATGAGAACTAAAACATCTTTTGGAAACTTGGGGTGCATCCTATTCATTTTTGAAGACTTTAAATAAATTAAGTTACAAATTACGAATAGTTTAAGTTTTTTTCTACAAAACTGTATAAAAATAAAATACAAAATTAAGCATTCAAAATCTTTTTTCTACAAAACTACCTATATAAAATAAAATACACAATTAAGCATTTATAAAACTTAATGCTCAGCATGCTAAATAATGTTCATTAAAATTCTTTCAAAAATGGCATTTTGAGTTTGTACTTAAGTAGGTATTTAATATTATGAGAATGTTAAATTTACATTGGTTAGGTAGGTATGTTGAATTTTCTTGTAGGAGTAAATTTTCGCACCAACGAAACAGTTGTCAACTTATTTGTACATACATACACCAGTGCTTTATAACTTTTTGGTAAGTTCTTGGTAGTGGACAGTCTACCTACTGAATTACCAACTATGGCAATAATAAACGATGTCATTATCATTTTTAAACATTGTTTTCAGATTACTTCACCTTCAATTGAAACTATATAGGAAAAGTTAGCACACTGATTTATTCAAAAATTCGAATGGATAACGAACTGTTCTAGCAGGTAGATAATGTCTTGCTACTGTTCTAAGACATGAAGAGATAAATATGTACCTACATTATGTAAATGCAGTGTGTCCATACACCTTACGGACATTAAGAAACCACATGTTAAAGTCAATCATTTATTATCACTAACATAAAGCTGTGGTCACTGTGTAGGTGAGTGTGCCTACGCGAGGATGAACGCCTAAATAATCTTCGTCGCTACATGTGTAATTTTAAAGCTAATGAACAAAATGCAACTCAAATAAAATTAAAACATTTAGTTAGTACTGCAAATTTAAATTTACATATTTAAATATTTAATTCTACCTAATAAATTCTATAATTAATCAAATATTTAAATAGTTGAGCATTTTATGTTAATTCCAATTTATAAAACATAGTTAGCATGTTTGCTAAAATTACTTTAAGCATATTTAAATTTTATTGTATTGTTAACAAACATAAGTACTTAATCACTGAGAGAAGAGAGAAGGCTCTGAAAAAGATTAAAAAAGATATAGGTATATTCCTAGATATTCGCCGATAACTTTATTTTTGAAACAGGCTTTGTCTAATCATTAGTAGCAGCCATTGTTCACATTATATGTATATGTAGGTCAACGCATTATTCGGTGTTATCAAAAATACAAATAATGCAAATTATTTGTTTGCAAGAATAATACGCCTCAAATTGAATTTCCTACTTAGAAACGATTACGTGATTGATACAATTTAATACCTAGGTATAATCCGCTCTTCCGCTTAGTGTGGTATCAGCTTTATACTAAGCGCGCTACACACTCCACTACCCTTGTCGATATCTAATAACTGAATGAATTTACTGCGGGATACATTACTGGGAGCGTTTATCTAGTCCGTGGACGGCCGAGTGCACTTAAGGCACAGTGTTGTTTGGCTATTATTTATTTTGATGCATTGGAATTGAACGTGATATGCTTTTAGTGTGACAGTGCGTTAAAAGATATCTGTATTTTGGGTCCTGAGCTCCATTTTTGACATGTATAAATCAAACTGAGCTAGTAAATCCAACTTTTTAGAAAATAAAACCTAAATACATTTTAACATTCTTCACATACCATTCTATTTAATATTAATTATTCAAAATTAATACTTATAACCAAAATACGTTACTTAGTCTATACTTCATTCAGTCTCCAAAAAAAAAAATACATGGATACCTACGTAATGTCTGTCCACATTAGATTAGATATTAGACTACCCTACCATATTGTAGTACTAAAGATTTATTTATTCAAAGCTCAGCCAATAAACTACGCCATCGTACAGTTACAAAACCAGTCAAAACGTGGGCGCGTAATCTATCAAACGTACCATAAATTATTCAATAAATAGGCTTTTAATCATTTTAGACAGACAATAATACATAGGTGAACAAGACATAAATTATTTTAATAGACTCTTTACCAAACTTGGATAATCAAGGCATTTGCTAACGCAGTGAGTGGGCCAGTGGGTAGATTGATTTATTGAAACTTAAATGGATGTAGGTAGAACTAAAAGAAAGAATACCTAAATCAAAACATGTTCGCCTAGATTAGTCGAGAGTGAACTGAATGGCTGAAATTGTACGTAGCTATTTATGGTGGTCATATTTATTTTTACATTATTTCATTGCTACTGTGAAATTACTAATATTCTCGCTTACCCCTCCAACTAAACTAAAATAATCCACTTGTTTTATCTACATTCTTTTTGGTACCTGGACCTCTTGCCAATCTAATACGTACTTAACAATGATATATTATTATTATAAACTATAGATATGTTGTCCACACTCTAAAATGGCGACAAAAAAATGATGACTTTTGGTCATCATTTTATGCACCAATCAGAATCGCGACAGTGCGCCACCCAAAAAAAAAACGTTTTTGATAATAAATACGTAATAATAAAATGTAAATAATAAATTAATACATAGTCACAAAAATTAATTATATTTTACTCTATTAACCCGCCCCTCATCGCACCCGGTGCAAAGGTGCCCATCACGCTGGCAATAATAAAATATTATTAATATAAATAATAATGTAATTCATATAAATTAATAACATTGACGTATTTTTAGAAGTAGCTAATATGTTGTGTTCTCGCCATTTTTGAAAGCCGCCATCTTCGTGTATGACGTATCTATAAAAATAATACATCATTGGTACTTAAGAGGTTTACCTATTAACATCCTCACATCGTCAATTTTAAAATTAAATTTCGGCCTTATTTAAAATTAAAAGGTCAGTTTGTTTACCTATTGTAGTCTCTATCCGAACTCCACTGCAAAATTTCGAAAACTTAAAATTTAAAAAACGTATAAATACGAATAAAATAAGATGTTCTTGGTCGGTATGTTCCGTCTATAAAAACTTCGCCAGGAACTGTCTACGAGAAGTCATTAAGCAATGTTCTTACATGCACTGATGTTGTTCGAGTTTATAAATGTGAACAAAGCAAGCATATCGTGTGTTATGGAGGCACAGAGTTGGTAGATATGGTTTAATCCTTCACGGTTAAGATAATACCTACTGTAGGTTTATGGATGTGCGAAAGGAGAGGCACGAAATTAAGAGTAGGCATCAAGAGATGCTTGTTTGGATACCATTCTGAAATGACCGATATCTATCTATTATGATAAACGATGTTTTGAGCAAAAACCTTGTAATTTATAGGTTAACCATTGACAATTCGGTAAGAAAAAATTGGTTAGGTGGATATCTACAGTTTTATCTGGATTGCCGCCTACTATGTAAGCATATTTTAAAACGATTTACATTGAATATTTAGAAACTAATCTCAAAGTACCGCCTGGAATGTCCACTGATCACGTACCCGCAAAATAAATCGGTTCCCATATTACCTAAGAACCGTTTTACTTTGCCCATGCGCAAAACAACCAAATCCATTCTGGCATTTTTGCTTGAATAAGTTGCAAATAGACTCACTTTTGTATTGTTAATAATCATTGTCATCATCATCCTTACGTTAATCTCAGTCACATCAGAGACCCTCGCCCTGGAGTCTGGTTCCGCGTTTTTTAGTCTAACTATCAGATTAAACAAAAAAACATTGAAGTTTCCTAAAATATATTTAGCTGTCAATATTTTGTTTACTAGAAATAACATATTACGGCCATGTCTGTCACTAGAGTACCTAAATACGAAAAAGAGAACGTAGCCGAATAAAACAAATGAGCAATTAAACCTTGGGTGCGGAACCCAAATTCAAAATAATTTTAGTCTCAAATCTCTTAAGATGAGTTAAGCTTCCTACATTTGTGGTTGTCAGCCAGGCATCTCGAGGGGCGAATGGTAATCAAACCGAGACGGAAGTCGGAGTTTACCGCAATCCCGTACCGTCTTACCTAAAAACCCTTTAGGATTGCTCTACCTACCCTCTCATTGCGAAATATACCTATTGGTACACTACGTATACGTAACGGTACAAATGTTTCTCCTATTTTATTCTTACAGTAGATTTACAAAACTAGAATTCATAAATAAGACTGAAATACAAATTTAAAAAAGAATGTAAAAAATACCAACCTGTAGAGAGATGTGTATTATTAATATGACCTCACCAAAATCTTACCAGATGAGGTTCTAGCGCAGGCTTTTCATTTGGGGTTGGGAGGTTAGACAACAGTCGCTACCATGAAGCCAAGACAAGTCAAACATAAAAAGGTAGACGGACTCCGGAATTCGAGGAAAAGCTTCGAATACAACCAGGCTCGTTGCAAGATGTGTTATAAAATATTCCAAAAATCAATATTACCATTATAACGTGGTACAGTATAGTTGTTCAACATAAATAAGTAGATATGTAAACTCCAAACTTATGTTAGCTAAACGTGCACAACAATAACTACGCAAATGTCAGACGAGAATGCGTTGGAGCACGCTACCAATAACGCGCCCTAACAACTTCAGGGTCCTGTACGTACTCCCGTTACAAATTGTGTATAGGCAGGTGAGTTTAGCATATCTATACAACATCATTTTTTTTAGGAAGTAATTTATTCAGATTGAATGAAATTTTGAAGCATTTATTATGCTAACTATTCGAATCGATTTAGAAAGAGAATTGAGTCCCGCCCGAGGTTGATTCTCTTTTCTCTTTCTAAATTAATTTATTCGGAACTGGGAAAGCGTCGACTATTCGAGTACCTACCTATAACAAAATTGGGTGTTTTTGGAGCCACACCAAGATTTTTGATGAAGATGATTTTCATGAAGATGATGATGACCGAGATTTTCGGAGCCTTCTTCTCAGGGTTGGGGGGCTAGCAGCAGTTGCTTCTATAAATATCGCATAAGTCACCTACACATCTGCTCCCGGCATATGAAAAAAATATTGCTAAATAGGTCTTTTTTGAGTGCTGAATTTTTTGCTGCGCAACTAACGTAGTAAGCGTACCTTTATATGGAATTAACATTAGTTTAGCTAATTTTTTAAACATTGAAACTAAAAAATTCAAACACAATTAAAAAATAAATTAGTAGGTATTTTTAAACTCCTCATTTAGCATAAAAAAATACTCTAGCAAATTCTTCTTTCTCTAGATTATTAAATATACTAAGAACCAAAGGTCAAAGTAACTTAAACAGTTTACGCAATTGCACGCAATTAGCAGGTACCAGAATACTTATCGATTTCCACATGACATTAAAACGTCAGAAGAGATACTAAATGCTAAATAACTTGAGTCATTCCTCGCAAAAATTATGATGATTATCTAAGTTAATTGATACCGGATCAATTTCTGTTGATTTGCTGTTGTAGCAGCTTTTTATAATGTGTTAAATATCACAATAATAATGGACGGTGTACAAATTAGTCTATTACGAGTTTGGAACTAAACACTAATGAAGTAGTTTCATTCTATAAAAAGTAAATAACTCCGAGCTAAAATAGTACCTACCTAGATATATTTTGGCTAAAAAAACTAAACTTGAAATAATAACAAACAAAATCTTTACGCCTGTCGGTCCCTACAAACATGTGCAGCTCATCAGTAGGAACGAAATCTCCCTTCTATTTTGTTATTTACGCCACAGTCTTACAAAACTTCAGCAAGTATCATCAACAAAATACCAGTACGTAAAGCGTAGATAGCCAGGGTGAATACACTGTGAATGGTATTCAGAAATCCATGTTCACTGAAATGTATGAGTGTGAGGCTCTATTGCTTTGGGCTTTAGCGGGATAATTTTCGTTCCCTATTGTTTTGCTGGATTTCCACCCGTTGGCTTCGAGAGAATAAGAGGCTTATCTTGTGTGAAAATATTTTGTTTTGTTGTATTCTCTTCCTAAGTATCTAATATTTTCTCTCTTAGGTTTATCTTTTCAAGAACATTACGATAGCTTTTGTATATTGTATTTAGAGAAGTTTTGCAGTTTGTTTGTAAATATTTTCTAATATTAAACCGAGTAGGTAGTAATTAGGTACCAATCAAAGTGGCTCGCGTGTGAACATTGTTTCATTTGTAAGTTCATTTGCATGTTATATGCGATATAGACTAGTGGACCTGTTGTTTATCCTAAATAATTAGTTAAGTAGAGCAATGTGTGATGCTTTAGACGCGCTCCGCAGGTTTACTCGCGTTAACAAATTAGACTCGCCAGTGAAAATGCGTTCAGCCAAACTGAATTCTCACGTTGAAATTCATTGAGTAAAATATGATATCGGTATTTACTTTGAATTGATCCTATCTTTGGTGAAATCCGTACTAAGGTTATACTTAGTTCTTCACTTGTTACGATATGTAGCGTGATATGAGGTAGTCTTTATGTTATGAATGTGAATATGACTATTTTACTATGTAAGTAATGTAAATACCTCAGTGCTTTATTTTCACCGTGAATGCCAACCTTTTCATATTATTATAAACGATGATCACAATAAAATAAATAACCCAGGTAACATTTTAGGTGCCTACGTAAAAATGACGTCTCTTGGTCAAGTTATTCGTACGTTACACGATATCTAAAATACATTCTTATCACCTATTAATTAAGGAGATACATTATCATTAAGTAGATACATAGGTATAATATTAAAAAATAAAAGCACATTTATGAATTTATCTGTTATCTAGTTCGCTTACTTCTAAAACACACTGAATACCTACGGTGTTCACTGTCATTTAAATAATTTTCTACAGAGAGTTTGTATGCATCGATAGGTACATAACCGATAAACAACAACGGGGTATCACATTACAGTGATGCTGAATCGTTTTTACTCAGGTGTAACTTGATTACCCATTGTAATGTGGAGACAAGTTAAGTATTTACTAGTCATACACTCTATCAATGGTAATAATCGTAATAACATAAAAAAAAAAAACAAAATACGTAAGTTGATATTATGCACAATATAACAAGTCCTCAAATGTCACATACGGAATTAATTAATTATACATGCACGCTTTAATTAGTTACTTATGCGCACAGAAGTATGCTGTCGTTCAATTTAACCAGATTGCCCCGTTCTAGAGGTGCGTGTTTTGCACAAAAAAAAAAACATTGTGCCTCAATGTGGCTGTATAGTTACGGCAAACTTCAAGTGGACATAAATAAGGGTCGCAATATTCGGCGGTCCCATCACGACGGGCGGTGTGCTACTCTCCATTTTGCAAAACAACTTCCACCAAACAAATATAGACTTTATTACAAACACAATATAGTAGAAAGTCTCGTCTCCTGTTCTTGAATACATCTTTAAATAACAATAAAAGATAATCAACTTTCGCTATTTGAAAACAGGGACCATTTTTGCTAAGCAGTCGCTATCCATGGAGACACTTTAAGCGGAATTTCTTCGCGGACTGTATACTCACAGCATCAGTTTTTGGAACAACATGGATTAAATAAATTCCTTCCAGTGCCATTTGTTTCAAATTACGAACCAAATATTCGTCCATAATGATTATGTTTTCCAATAAGTTAACATTAATTTTGCTTCGAACTGGCCCACTTTGACAAGCGTAATTATAATGACATGACAATTCTGTCGGATCAATTTAATCGCATTACCCGGAAACATTATGTAGGTATGTATATAGTTTTGTATAAACCGACCTCAACTTATAATAAGTAAATGTATTATTTTTATTCGCAGTTTTTCTTACATAAAAAATTAAACATTACCGATTATACTAGGTAGCTATGTGTACTGGGTAGGTACCCATTTAACGTAGACCTTGACGCATGCCGGTTTTAATTTGACATAAATACCAAACTATATATAGCTAGGTACAGGTTATCCAAAACTGTGATAAGAGACTACCTGTTTCTAAGAATGTGATAACTATGAAGATGACAAGATTCGTTATCGCGACTTATTAAATCGCGATTATAAAATATCATTTTAATATTTGTTTACATAAAACGCAACGAAAAAGTAAGATTAGTGTTAAAAGGTACATTGGGGACCTCCCCTCGCGTATGTTTCATTCCGTCACCATCCTCTTTTTATGTCGTCATCCACCTATCGCTATTCAATTTCTGCGTTGTGTGCAATGTCAGTCCCTGTCGCACAATACGAGAAAATAACTCCACCATTTGGGAATCGCTACCTTTACACCTTAATACAGCTCAAGAGATTTTCCCTTTGTCCATTCCATTTCAAACATATCTACTCGGATCACGTAAAGCGTAAGTATATTCTACGAGACACGATGGTTTTCCTTTCGGCTCCATTTGTCCGCCCAAGAGACTTATTACGCTGTGTGTACACGGTACACGAAGAATATTTTGTTCAAATATAATCAGGGGATGCCAGTTTCTGGCCAAACATTGTTTTTGTTTTTGTTCAATGTTATATGAAAAGATATTTGAGCACGACGGCCGTCGCTCTCGCAAATGCAAATGTTTAACTTGATATTGGATCGGGAGGGTTTGTCATTTGTTTAAGTAGATGTACAATCATATTGAGGGGTTTAGCGTATACTTACATGAAATACATAGGCTTACTTTATTTTTGTGCGCATTTGCAATATGTGTTCCCCTAGCACATTTGCTTGGAATTTTGTTCCTAGTAAAGGAAAGAAAACATATATAATATGAAATAAAGTCACTTTTTAAGCGTCTGTTTCTCCGCTAATTTCTCCTAAACCTCACAACAGATTTTGATGCTGTTTTCATTATCATTTCGATTTTTTTTTTGCCTGAATGGACAATCTTCAAATGGGGAATGGGGTTGATAGCTGATTTATCAATAGAAAATAGTAAATAAATACGTACGAATACTGGTGTTTTCTTTATAACAAACGTAATTCGAACACACTTCTCACACTATATAAAGTTGTTTTCTATTACACTAAGCGCCAAAGTGTCGATAAAACTGCCACAGTCACAATCTGCCCAGCTATAAAAATAATAAAACTGTAATGTTACGATGAATTTAATCGTGTATATCTAAATTGATTTCACTCATAAAGGCATTGAGAAGTCAAGTCATTAACCGTGCGTAGCTATATTAAAATATGTGCGAAATAGTCACGCAGATGCGTACACAATATCTGCCTACTAGCAAACATATTTGACGGGTTGTGTGTGTAAACAAGGTAAACTTGCCTGTCGTCGGCCATTGGAACCTCAATAATATAAAACATGTGCTCATACCCGTATCCCTCCTATATTTGTAGCTTTTACCCTACCGCTAGCGACGAACGTGTAGGTAACAAACTCACCCGATGTGTAATATTTTTCCAAATGAAAATTTTTACTGAAAAATTTAAATAAAATAGTAAATTTGTATAGAGCAGGTGAGGTCCAAATATTTTTTTTTATTGTGTTTTTAGGAAAACTTATTTTTAATATTAGCAAGGTAGCAAACAAGTATGGCAAGCACTACATGAACACATTATGGCGTAGCATATTAAAATTTGTACCTACTGTATGTCTTACGGACAACACATATAAGTAGTAGGTACCACTCACTTACAAAGTTTAAAATCGATATAACTAACTATAAAAAGGAAATTAAATTTCTTCTCTACATTTTTTAGTTTTACATTTATTTACATACTAGGTACATAGATAGCTACATAGCTATACATAGCATACCTAGTATGTATTTTTACTTAGTAAGTTAACTGCCTACATAATTACAGGCGTAGTTAATTAGAGTGTGGTAAGAACTATCCTCTAAATTAATTTTAATTTAAATAGCTTTTAAGTAGCTTTTATTTGAATGGACGGATGTATTATTGGTGGTTTGTTACATAATAGCTGAACAAATCTGGATGAAATTTAGCACAGGAATTGAATAGTAGTCTGGAATAGCACATTATGCAGCTTTTGTCCTGGGAATTGATTGCTTTGAGGCGCGGAGATCGGACCAATATTTCACATGGAGCTAGCCGCGAGTACTTAATATCTAGCTAATTATAAAAACAAAATGACCCTTGTTCATCACCATTGTATTTTTTTTTTTTTTTTTTTTTTTTTTTTTTTTTTTTATCGTGCGAAAAATCCCCGCGGATACCTCCCCCGCCGGAGCCGGAGGAGGAGGTTATGTCGGACTCGAACCGACTAAAACGCACGCCGACTGTGGGCCGTCAGTTGCCGGAGGTGAGATTGTTGTAGCCATATCCCTCGCACCCCGGCCGACCCAGGGCCATATCTCTCGATCTGGCCCTCTCCCGATGTGGGGACCGTAGAGTCCCCAACTCGCCCCCGGGTATGGGGAGGCACGCAATGCGCACCGCCGCCGTGGCCTGCTTCTGCTAGGGTGACAGGCGGCTCCACCCGTCACCCCCAGGCCCGCGCTCATGGGGGACGGAGGTCGTTCTGCGACCTCCGACGCCCGAGTTGCCGTCGCTCGTTACGGGCCGCGCGGTTAGCGATTCTCCTACGCTCTTCGCGGGCCGCAAGGTCTGCGATTCTCCTTCGCTCCCGCTCCGCCTCCCATTTCACGAGCATTATTTGCTCGCAGAAGGAGGCGCCGGCGGCCCACGCATCCGCGCAGCGAACCATCGCTGCGAGCAAAGTAGCGAGCGTGAGAACTCTCACTCCCCATCACCATTGTACTAAGATATTCCTAACTAATATCTATTAGAACAAAACGAGTACTACTGAGTTGATGACGCACGGATTCCCTTAAAGGTATTTATCGTTGAACGTCACGTAGGTACTCGTACCTACCTACAGCGCTACCTATTACTATTCTCGTCACATTACCTCCATTATACGGGTCCTCACATTACGTCATAATATAGACGTCATTGCATAGGTAAGGTATGTTGATGCGGTTTGGTTCTTTGGAACTCAGAATGAGAGTCCGGTAGTATGAATTAGACAGAAAAGGATATAACACGTAAAGCATGACCAAAGCAAAATAGACGATACGCATCGAAAGATTTTATATTGCAATCACGTCGATACGTACGATTTTCCTTTGATTATGCCTTATGCCTATTCTTTATTCTCACGCCTAAGAGTGACTATCCTCCTTTAGAGCGTTCTCTACATCATACAGTGCACGGAGAATAACTTCTCTCTAAGAAAAACTGCAGTAAAATAGCACTTGTGCCTAGTGTTGTAGGTACTTTTGTTGGTAAGTCGGTAGGGTCGCCAGAATTCCTTAGGGAGGGGGATAGTTTTGCCATTTTCGTGGTGCTATAGTAGGTGGGGACCTACCTACTGCATTTGTGCTCAGACATTAACACGTTTGAATATGAACTAACTTCTAAGTAAAGATAAGTGACTTAATTGATGGAGGTAGAGAATACCTACTAGAAATGTGTTACCGACATTGCATTAGATTCTTTTTATTGAATAGAATGTGCACTCAGCAAAGACCTTTCCAATAACTAACAAATAAGTTGATGTAGGTATATAAGTATCTGAAAAGTCTCGTGATTTTATGTACCTATTCTTCAAAAGAAATATGCTTTAAAGAAAATTTAAAAAAAAGATTTAGGTATAGCAAGATTTTGGGTACGTACTATGTTAACTTTTCTTATAAATTTTAACGGAATATACTAACTAAGGTACCTAGTTAATATCGAATTCGTGTTAGTAGTTCTAGGGGATTCCCTCTAGCTAGAACTAATAACACAAGTAGGTAAGCTTAAAGGTTAAGATTCCGGTGATTTAGATGGCTCTCACATAACCCTAAAATGAATGTTAACACGAATTTAATTTAGTTCCAGCTAGTTCAGATGGCGACTTAAACGCCGTCTCAGCGTTGCTCTTGGCTCAACTATTTAAATTTAATTTACGTATACTTAGTACCTACTTACCTACCTTTTATCTATCCAATTTATGATAAAGGGTAATGATAAATTTTATAATTAATGGCATAGCTCGTTCATTCACATTGTGAAGTAAATTAATTCAATTGTATTAACACTGAGGTACTCTGCGTGAGACAATATTAATTATCTTTGCTTTAAATAAAAATGGAAATACATTCAAAACCTGATAACTCTGATAAGTAACATATTATATTTCCATATTTTTATTTATAAAACTAAGAATTGTTGACTGCGGCTTCACGTTGAGATACATTATATTACCATATTTTATATAAAATTACATACTGTTGGCAGTGGTTCTGAATAAATTGACTGCAGCACAACTTATTGGATCTTAGTTTATCTGGCTTTTAGTCAAATTATTATCTATAGGCATTATATGAACAGATAACATAAAAATTTATATTTACCTACCTATAGAAACTGCCTATAATATTGATCTTGATGTTTCTGTGGAGAAATAACATGTAACGACAATCTTTTAATCTAAAACAAAATCATAGGATAAATTAAATCCGTAAATTAAATACAAGAGAACGTATACATTGTAATTACATATTTTTATACTCATAAAATAAGTTAATTATAATATTATACTTATTCACTTCCCTCTCTATTCTAAACCGTAGTATATAGGAAATCAATGAAAAAATCATAGATTGCGAAGAAAAGGGGCTCTCTAGCAAGGTCACGTATTCGAACAATGGGCTCCATGGACGAAATGACGCTCCCGGTTAACTTGAATAACGGACCACGGCATAGATTAAATGGGACGCAGAGCAATCTCAAAAGCAACCCTATTTATGCCTACTTTTTGTAATAATTGTAATATCACATATATAAGACTTAAAGAGAAGACTTCATTTTTGTATTTATTACGTATGCTTTTGGTTTATGTATGGCTTAGTGGAAATTATCAATTAATTTGCCTTGCAGACCACTGCTGGACATAGGCCTCTCCCAATGTGCGCCACGCCGCCTTCCGCATCCAGCCTGTCCCAGCCACCCTTTTCTGGTCGTCAGTCCATCTGATTAGGGGGCGTAGTGGTAATTGAGCAAAAGGGATAATACAAGTCAATAATAAAATATTTGTTGCCAAACTGCAGACCAATTTACTTAATTCTGGTAATCCTATAAACCGCTCGATAAGTACGACATTAAGCTAGAGATCTACCTACTCACCTTGTCAAGCCACTTTATTCGTCTTAATATGTAAATACTGTAATTGATAATCCGTAATCTAATATGCTAATCCGTCGATCAAATGTGACATATTTAAATGATTTTATTCCCGGCAGCCAAAAAATCTACGCATCCTACGCTGTAAAAGTTTCCCTCTATAACATGTTGTAGTATCTTTTATCATAAGAATCTAATCTGATGCGACATTTTGTACAATCGCCTTATTCCGATATAAACAGCGGTTCTTATCATAAAACTAACAAGCTTTTCTACGTATAACAAAGGCAATATTCTTTGACGCGGATCCGACCACATTCGGCAACGGTCGTCAGCCGATCGGAATATTATACAAGGGATCGAATCACGTAGTCTACGGTGAGCTCAGCACTCAGATTATCTCGACATCACACTTATCATGCTTTTATTATATTTGTATGTTAATACTGTTTCAATCTGATATTGATGTACTTACATTCACTCTTTAAACCTCCTTTGCATCTCGATTAGAATAGGGGAATTTAGGACAAAATGGTATGCTTAAGAAAGAAGAAACTGGTATTCATCAACAAACTACAAGTTCTATTTATCATTTTTTATAGAATGTCCGTATTAAGGCTACTTTCCGTGGTGTGTGATTATGCATTATTTATCAACAACGACAACGGACTAGAAGGCGCCGCGAATCCTTTTACCAATGCTTGTTGAATTTGTCTGCGCTTCCACATGTGATACAAATACATTTCCGGTGCATCGTCGTCGGTGCGGGCACTGTAGAGAACTGCCTTTAGTATATCACAGTACAGTTCGCACAGAATTTGCAAAAAATAAATAATATCCTAAATCTCTCTATTCATTTTGCCTGCATTGACTATAAGTGGGTTGGGCTCGCAAAGATCTCAAAGTAACCTAACAGTTCCGTTTCGCCTTGAATTCCCCTAATTCAGATTCTCATCTGGCATATCGATGACTCAACATCCACTGCGGGTGATGGCTTGTTGAATGGTAATATTAACCAATGTTTATCATTATTCATCGAGTATATAGCAATGATATTTGAGAATAATTTGTTTGAATTGCTTATTGAATTCAATTTTGTTTGAATATTGTAGTTTTAGCTTGGAACATGTTATAAAAAAAACTGTGAAGTAATAGAAAGTAGGTAGTATTATACATACATACATATAATCATGCCTTTATTCCCGGAGGATTAGGCAGAGGTGAATTAACACCCACATTTCACTAATCATTGTATTCCGTCCCACGTAATAAAGGGTGAGCCTATTTCCGTACCTATTTCAGACACTACTGTTGATTCAAACCATGCATCTGGGGCTGAGTCTGGGCTGTATATATTTGTCTGAAGTTAAACAGCCCTATTATTATTATACATGGTGTTATTAAAGACAATTTATATTAAAAAAAATAAACACAAAAGTGATGAAATGTAATTTTAATCCTACAAAAAAGGTACTTGCCCCAAGACTTTGCATAACAAGTAGGTACCTACCTATCTTTGGATGAGTACCTAATGTACCTACCTACGTAACTTTTTCTTTTTGTTTTATTTAAAAATTCTCCTTTTCGGTTAAAACACTCTTTGGCTGGCAGTGGTGCAGAACAATTTGGCTGAACTCAGTAATACACCGAAGTGTACCTAAGCGGTCGTGAACCCGATCCCCGACCGGGTATTAGAACTAAACAGCTTTATTTAACTTACAAAAATAAGGCTCAACGAATACCGAAATTTAAACTTGAAATCTCTTCGAACTGTATGTATCTTATCTTATTACCTTATATAAGTAGGTTTGAATAAGTTTTTGATTTGCTTCTGTTTCGTTTCGAGTTTTCGTCCCACGCGCCCATATAATGTTGTTGCATTTCGAATGACATTTTTACGGACTTTGAAAATGTTATTACAATAGAGTTAAAAAAAATACCGGATATGAAGAAGGAAGAAGGATATAATGTACCTTATAATACAAACTATTTCTCGGTCTCAAATAATAAGAGCTTTTGCCGTTAAGCAAACTCTGTGGTGTTACCAAAATTTTTTTTAACAGCAAAGCTGCTGCTCTACCCAGAAATCATAGGTACCCAGGCTTCATAAACAGCTAAACCATCTACGTTTAAATTACACATTCAAAAAATGTCAGTATATTTTCAAAGCACTGTAGTACGTGTACCTTGATATCGTCGTGTACCAGGCCCCCCGGCCCACGCTTCCTCCGCCACCGCCCTGTGCATCATTGACATGCAAATGAAACGGGCCACGCTCGCGGACCGACGGTTATTTATCTCTGATTGGTTCCGTTCGTACCGCTTTGACAGACAGGTTCCAATTCCGGACGGAACCCGCCGCGGTGTTTACATAATTAGATATGTAAACGTATGCATGTTTCGTATCAAGTCGCGGAATTTCGTGTTCTTGTTTCATCAGTATTATCGATTTGCGTTTGTATTGCTAATAATGTATTAAAAGCATTAGTTGATAAACTTTATTTTATATCACCGTATTTACTTTTTAATAAATATAGATTAGTCGTTTAAATGATATCGGTAGGTTAATTTTCACTAATGTAGTGCTAAAACTGTTGCCATGACACAGAAGGACAACTTTAATTAATGACTCGCGCTCGCATATGGGGGTTCTGTATAAATAGGTACGTGAATATCTTCTTAAAATATTGGTACTGTCCACAGTAACCTTTTCCTGGAATGAAGACCTTTTCCCTCATGAAGACGTGATAGAGTAACAAACAAATCCCATTCGGTATGTTAGTTAGGGTACTGAAAGAATTTTTAAGTACCTACGCCTTTTGATCAAATAAAAAGTAGGTTACCTATGTGTGCTTGTGTCAGAAATGATTTTTCTGGTTACATATTAGGATCAGAAAAATTGCATATTAATTTATATTGGAAAAAGTTAATGTTCAAAACAGGACTCGAACCCGCGACCGACGCCTTACATTATAATTCGAAGAAGAAAAATTGCAAATTCTTTTCTAAATTAAATTCAGCAAATTTTTTTTTGTACAGTAGATAGGTATAAGGTGATATTTTAGTTAGGTTACACTGATATCTACGCCTTATGATACATACTGATATTTTAGATAAAAGCTTTTAATTATCTTATCGCTAGATATTTTAGATATTATGGAAATCTATTTTGTAAAAAATACAACATTCGTTGTGTTTGTGATCCCAAAACTCACAGTGGTACCGACCGATGATCATTTTTACTCGAGAGTGTTTTATACACTATGGTTTCAAAATTTCCGCGAGAACGGATAATATTTTAATTAGTAAGTATCAGATAAAGCCTCAGAAAAGTTAGTAAATTAATAAAATCTTTGAACTAAGCAACACGAATTAACAAACATAAGAAACAAATATATTCGTAGATACTTATCTATATGGACAAACGGAGCAACCACTATTTACTTATTCATCAGATGTTTAGTTGAAAATTTGTGAACAATCTCTTGACTTAAACTAAAATACTCAATGAATACCTTCACCCAATCAGATTTTATACTGATTGATCAACAAAATTACTCTTCACGTGAATTGTATGCGTTAGACTTTCTACATATATTTACTTAGTATAGAATACGATATCGCTTCAGATATCGAAATCGATCTAAACTGTATTATTATGTAAACAAACAGAGTTCGCCTTCTGTATCGAACACGGCAAGTGATTGGAGACTACGATAAGGTCCTGCACAGAAATGCTGTTCATGTCAATCAGCCGTATAAGTCCCGATCTTGATCGACCGTTCGATCAATTCGTGATCAACAATAAATTAACCCTTCGAATGCAGCGGCATAAATTTCGCCCTTTATTTTATTCTTATCAAATTATTTAGACGCGCCCACACTTTCCCACGAATCGAAGGTATTTCCGTGCTCACTTGCTCCTTTTTGCGTTTATCTTTTCAGTACCCGGAAGATAACTTAAATCGAAACCTTTGATAAAGTGGCAGCATTTTTGGGTTAAGTAATTTTTCTACTAAATTTTATAAATGTTATTGAGAAATCAGTAGGTAGGTATACATTAGACAAGTAAAGTGGGGAATTTTTGTTAGCAGGTGTCGTTTTTATCAGTCTATTGGAATGTCCCCTTAAAAATTGTGTAGAGTTCTGATTGCCAGTAGCGTAATATCATAAACCTTTTCAATCACTCTATTTATTATCACACTATATCTAACTATACTTCTGTTAGTTACTTAGTTACTCCACCGTTTTTTTTAAATATTACCTTCAAGTGGGTTCCTAAGTGTTAGTAATCTAGCAAAGAGATGTAATTATTACATTTGTAAATGCAAGGAAGCTCTTTGATCTATATATTCTGGCTTCCTCAACTAGGTATCTATTACAAAAACGTGAATCTTCAATAGAAAACTCCAAAACAATTGAAAGTTTTAAGTCCTTAAAAAAAAGTAGCCTTTATTTCTACTACATGCAAAATCTTAAGACTAGATTAAATTAAATGAAAAAATTATATTAGATACCGGTAGTATAGTCGCCTCTACGGCGTAGGCCTCCCCTAACCTTTTCCACGCTTCTCTGTCGCGAGCCATTTGCATCCAGCAGAACCCACATTTTTGGCTAAATAGGTATATCTCTCCATCTCTTATATGGTCTACCTTTTTTTAAGTCCTTAGTAGGTATAATTTAAACCCAGTACATATTTTGTTTGTCCAAATTTTATAATAGGCACCTTAAAGACTCCACTGAGTCTAAATAGCAAATTTTTTTATATATTTAAACCTAACATCACGCCTCACCTCACATTTTAAGCGAGTAGGTACCTCGTTGCCTTTAACGTGAATATAAATTTTGTTATTCTCATTGATGAAGTCCGACCTTGGTCTTGTCGGGCACAAACAAAACACTAAGTTACATTGTAACGAATGTTTTAATTCGTAGGTACAGTTGCCCTCAGAAGTACCTAACCCCAGATAACTTTTCAAATTACCGATCACAATGCTTGTAACAAGTCTTAAAAATAAAATGAATCTACTAATAAAATGAGATACCTAGGCGTATTAAACGTGCCGTCACCAATCATTCATAAATTATTTGATTAATAAATTTAACGTAAAAACCTGTTAGTGTTATACCAATTCTGAGGGTGACTGTACTGTAACTTTTATATAGCCTCGTGGTAGGCCGCCACGTGCCTAGTAACCACCCTATAAGTTGTTAAAACATGGTTAGTATCACCTGAACAAGATTATGCATGTTGTAAGTACCACATAGGCTGTTACAACATCTTTGTGTCTAGTAACAACCATCTGAACAAAATTATACTTGTTGTAAGTGCTAATATACCTATAGGCTGTTACAACATCCTGTATTGTCATTAGAGTAAAGAACACTTCTACTTTATATCCATTTGTTGGTTGTTTGTCTCAACTACAATCGATCGGATGCGGCAATACTTTGTTGTTCAAACATGACGGCCAACAACTGTCCTACAGTTTATTACCTCCATTACGACTATGTTTAAGTTAACATGACATTATTTTCATCCGTTCATGTTTCCGTATGAAGCTAGATAATAAATTATATAATTAATCGATGTTATTGACATCGTGAAAGAAGCTTTATCTATTTTTCATCAGGATTTCCTAATATCCGTTGAAGAACGTTGTAATTGCAGTTTTTATGTTATGTTGAAATCAATACTGCTATAGATAAGTAACCCGTAATTGGCTATTAACAAGAAATTTTAAGCAAGAAATGTACTGACAGCATGTGGGATACACCCACTACAAAATTATTGGGTAGGCGGAGCAAACTTATGCACACCAGTTACGTTCATTACTAGCTTATGTCTGCGGCTTCGCTTGGGTGGATGTCAGTTATCGTGTTTGTTCATGTGTCCGGTTTTACTCCACCAATTGCAATGAAGCATATGGCAGTTTTAAGTCCAACCAAGACTTTTCTATAAAAAAATCAAGCCAAGAATTAAAAGGGGGTTTGAAAATAAAATAAAAAATGGGTTTCGGATCGTTAATTAATCATGTTATTAGAGTGTAGAGTATAGGTACAGTCGGTATAGCTTACCTGCTAGGAGACACTTTTTCATATAAAGTTGTATGAAAAGATGTTGGTAGGTATATTTATTTCCTCTGCGATTGTACCATACCTGTATAAATTTTTATTATAATTTTCATTTATACAATTTGTTCATAATAAAAAATACCTAACACCCGACAGCATAAACAAATACAAAATATTCTGTTAAAAAAAAACTGTTTTATATGCAAGAATACTGAGCGAAGTTTTAATAAGTGTCTTGCTTCTACAAAAGCACTTTGAGCATGAGATTAGTTCAATGAGCGTAGTTATGATATTAGTTGGGTACTTTTATCTCGCAAAGTTCCCGGCGACTGAAGTGTTAACCTGACTTGCCAAATGTTGACTAACTTTGGCACTTTCGAGACTTGTAGCGGATTAATGTTTGGAATCGATGACGGCAGGGGCCATCATTTGCCAACTGAGACCAACTTTTATCGATGTTTAGAATCCGACTTGATGTAGAATGAGCAGATATATATTTAGTTTAACTTACCAAATGTTTCGATAGTTAGGATTGACCTATTAAGTGGGTAGTGGGTAGTGAACGCGGCTGCTACGCAGGAGGCGCGGGTTCGATCCCCGCTCAGTGCCAATATTTGTATGTTGAATATAAATATTTGCATTGGTCTGGGTGTTTCTATGTATAATATGTATGTATTTACAAAAAAAAAAAAAAAAAAAAGTATCTAAGTATTTATATCCGCATTCTAGATTCCATAACACAAGCTAATTAAGCTTACCATGGGTCTAGATGGCGTTGTGTAGAATGTTGTAGAATATTTATTTATTATTATTTATTTATATTTATTATTGTGTTGGTTTGGCGCAAAGAAGTTTAAGTACTGAGGAAGGGTTAAAACTCCCTTCCACCCAGGCAAATACAGATTTTTTTAACTTAGTTATTTTCCTTTTAACTATCATTAGGTACAGGTTAGCTAATACAGCAATTAGTAACTGATACAAATACAATAATACCAAGCTTTTTTTTATAAGTTATTTAGTTTATAACTTAGTTAATATTGTACCAATAGGTAGGTACAGTGTAGGTGTGATTCTAGAATATGATACATTCCATAACACTTTACTCCATCCGAGAATCGAACCTCCTTACTCGTGCAACGGCAGCCATACTCATGACCGCTACACACTTAGATATTTAAAAACCATCAAATATAAAAAGAAAACAATGTGTAAGTCAGCTATACAAGATCATATTATAGAAACAGAACATAATATTCTGAAACTTATCGATACTACGAACTTGTTATGTTATGTCACAAGTTTCATGTTCTGATATAAAATCAAAGTCTTTTAATCAAATTAGAAAACTGATTCCATCTTACTTAGATGGAATCAGTAGTACGAATGCATAATGGCCATCTATCAATTCTAAGCGCGGGGTGAAAGAACACCAACTTTTCGGGGAGTATGAGGGAGTAAAAATGACTATTTTTCGCAAGTCACGTATCGGTTCAAGCTTATCCAGCGTTAGGTCGATGATAATAAGTGATACCGCTGAATATAGCCGACATGGATGTAGCTCCGTACTAGAATTGACTGTTTCTTAAATAAAATAAAATAAAAAATCTGTTTCCTAAAATACATTATAATTATTAGCTGTTGCCCGCGGTTCCGCCCGGGTTATAGCTATAAAATATACTCTATGTCTTTCCCAAGGTCTAATCTATCTCTGTACCAAATTTCATGGAAATCGGTTTAGTGGTTTAGGCGTGAAAGCGTAACAGACATACTGACTTATTTTCGCATTTATAATATTAATATGGATTTACAGACCAGTCGTTGTATTTTTTTATTTCAATATCTATTAACATCTAAAGAGGCTACTTAATATAATAAAATTATTCTATTTATTATTCCCTATCATTATAATTATCCTAAATTAACATATAAATTGGTTTTTATTCGAAGGAGCTTATCCATAGCTGCAGATAAGTAGCTATTAGTCCTACAACACAATTTTAAATAGGTATAGGTACCTATTAAAAATTTGCTTATACCTTATAGACAGATGGATAATAATGAAACAAAACAAGTAGGTGTTAGGTACGCGTGCACACTGAATACAAACCAGGTTGTCACAATGTTTTATGTCTTCTCTACACAGGTCAGGGTCGTCGTTTATGAGTGTACACTCAACCTTAGCCACTAATGCGTCGTAAGACAGTTAATCTACAACTTTGTGAGGTCTCTTTTTTCTTCTCACACCTAGTAAAAGAAAAAATGCATCTTTCCGATACTCACAATGTTCTTATTGCATGTGGCATCACCAAAGGAGATGGATACTCTTCCATACATTCGTGGGCCTGATTGACAGAAAATGGAGCTGTCAGCTGTCACAGCTTAAAAATACAGTTGATAAACACAAGAAATAATTAATCGATTAACGGAAATCGATTCAGAATTTATTTTTATTACACTATTATTTGGTATTTTAAATGGTTATTATTATTATTATGATTAAGTTTTGTTCACTCTGATTGATTTAATATCAAATTGTGATGCAAGTGTTATAATACGCAATATTGTTTAAATAATTTTTAGTAATCGATATTTTATTTTGCTAGTGAAATAAATTTAGTTTTAAGATTTCTCGTCTTCAAGATTTTCAATTGAGCTGGTTTTTTAATATTTTGAAATAGAAAAAAATACCGCTTTTTTTAAGTCACATCTCAACTCATTACAATTTTGGCCCAGAAGTCCCCGTCTCCTTTGAAATGGTTATGTTCTATGTTTTGACGACATTTTTGTTTTACTACATACTTGGTTAATTAAATAACGCTTTTACAGAAATAAAATATAAAAATAGTAGGTAGGTATCTCCTTTAAATAGGAGAAGTAGTAGTAGAATAAGAAATAGAGAGAATAGAGATGATAATAAGATAATAGAGAATTAGACATATTGGAAATGGTTTCAGTAGCTTGTTCACCAGTATAAAATACTTCTTATTATTGAGATAAATAAATAAAAAATGAACACTTGAAAAGTACGTTTGTGTGAACAGAAGTCATATAAATTTAAATATAAAGATAGTCGCTCAGTTTAGGTTTGAGCAGAATTAACACGATTTTCTACTTAGCAAGAACTGGAGGCAAATCTGCCTGATGGCAAACTACTCATTTAATTACATCCCGGTTCTTCGGAATTTAATCTCGGATTAATTCAAAACTGTGTATATGTTATCTAAATTTAGCAGACCACGCAGTAAAGTTACTTATTCGAATGTTATGAAACGTTTACTGCAAATGAGTGCGAATGAAATTAACCAATATTTCTCGAAGGTTAATTTTCGACTCTCTCCTTTCTTTTTCGCATTAAATTTGACTTAAACAGTGAAATAAATCAGCAATATCATGCCTTATTACTTTGCTCAATACGAAAAATGCTTTTTTTAAATATTCATTCATTAAATGCGTTATCCATAGTTTATGTTACCTATAATTTTGACCGTTCAAACTTCTTTGTTATTGCCTCTGACTATACCTATAATTATTAGTCAGGACAGTAGGTATTTTTTAAACTTTCTACTAAACTACTACTGTGATATACTAAAATACGCTTAATAAATAAAAACGGAGATAGGTACTAAAATATTCTAATAGATATTACAGTTATTGTAAATCTTCTAATAGACAGATACAATAGATAAGATTAATTTTAAAATTAGTTTCTGTACCTATCTATTAAAGTAGGGATATAGGTAGTTCATGTAAATTATGATTTCTACAACTATTTAACAACAAAAAATTTGAAATTTGAATTCATATAATTCTGGAACGCAAAGAATTGTCATTCAATAAATTTACAATTCATCTAAGCATAAAAAGATAGCGTGCGCAGGCACATCTATTCATAGTGATATCTCGATCTGAGGCATTCACGAGGCGTCCTCGTAGAGTCAATATCAATAAATGGGAAGCTGGGAAATTGGATGTGTTGCGGTTCGTGGCCGGGCCCGACACGCCATGTAATAAGATAGTAATGAGACGTTCTTGCCTCTCGTAAAAATATGGTCGTTGGCTCCCGGTCTATGACTAAATATTTAACTAACGTGTCTCCTGGTGCAAAGGTGGGACCTAAATAGATACCATGTCTGCTTCTGATGTTTATATGTATACTATATGATATAATATGCACAATAAACTTTGTCCGTTCTATCTTAGATCCTATATAAATTATTTGGGTAATAGTCTAAATAATTTTAACCCCGTAAAAAGTCCTTGCAAATTCGTAAATCGACATCGTACAAAGAAACATGACAACAGGGGCTAGACTGGGGACAATGAACTATAAGATGATGCATGTAGGATTGACAAACCGATAAGCATCTTGACTAAATTAGTATCCTATGCTTTTATAGAGTCAAAATGTAGAGTCCTATCCATGCCTTATGTATGACATAGGTAGGATTTAACTCAGTTCTCGAATATTCTGGTTATCTAAATAACATATAATAAGATATAAGATAAATTTAAAGCTTAACTAACAGTAGAGGCATCAGAAATCAGGGTGTAATTTTGTATTTTTGTAGGTATAATAAAGCAATTCGTAGGTAAAGTTGCTAAAATTTGAATTTGTTGGTATTTTTTAATTATCAAAAACTACGTATGAAATGTACTGTAAATGTAATGTACGTATAAATATGTAGTATCTACCTAGGTACTGATTTCTAAACAAAAACGCAGGTGATAGGTATTTCCTTTTGGATATCTTTTAGAAAAATCGCTCATTTCCCTTAAATCAAATGAATATACACTTACCTAATAGTCCAATGTTTATAAAATAGAAGAAACATAAAAGCTTAAGCACCTAACAAGTTTTCTACCTTCGTTTGCAAATAGGTTACGAGGGCGAGCAGGCTCGCTTACCGGCATTAAGAGTAACGGCCTCTTTCCTAGTTTTATCCACCTACATTAGTAGTAATAAAAATGGTTCACATACGTACCGTCCACACACCAAATACATCCATTTGACTGTGAATCCAAACCGGTTTATTCTGTAACAAAAAAAAAACAAATTATTTATTAATTACTTCGACTCGTTTAAAACTATTCTAGTAAATTGTGTGTAACCGATTGCATCAGCCTACGAGGATTGATTTGACATTGACACGCCGCGCATGCGTATTGCCCTAATTTCGTGTTGGAATCCTGTGTGCACAAGACAACATGATATCATTTGTTGCACGGAGAAAAGAGATAGATATAAGGTACCCAAGGACGGCTATCAAAGACAGGTCGGTAACATGGCCGACTGCTATTGCATCTGCATGCATTTTAGAGAACAGTGTTTGATGCAAAAGGCTTTTTGGGACCGCGTTTTGTTTTATTTTATTTTTTATAAAAATGTTTCTTACGTTGTACCTATTTTATACAATACTTTGGTAGTTTTTCTTTCTGTCAATTAGAAGAAAAGTAGGTACCTAAATCTCTATATACTTGATAAGTTTTGTATTAGAGCTAAAACAATGATAAAGAGAGATTTTAATGTAGCCAGATATACAGATTTTCAAAGATGGTTTTAATAAAGAGTGCATTGACCCTAATATGCGTGGAACGTAGCACCGTTGTACCACAGAACATTAAAGTTGTGCCAGAAACCTTTATAATACTTACACCCTCATATCGGTTGTCAGCACTCAGTACCAATAAAATAAAAATTTAAATTACAGCATCATTTTATTCCCTCCTACCTCGTATTGGTGGATCTGTCAATTGGTATCATAACTTATAACTTTTTGAAATAATTATGACAAAACTTTAATCGAAACCCAAATTTTAATCCGATACTCGATACAATAAGTAACATGGTGTTGATATAAATTTATGCAGATATTCAAACTCATATGAAGACGTGGCCAATTTACATACTTACATATTAATCAGTATCGATATGATTCAATGTCGAATAAGATTTTAGACTTGTTTGAATTTTCGTATGTTGCTGCTGAGACTTTTTATGGTGTGAGCGCGGTTGCTTATTCAAGAGGTTACGAGTTTGATTTCCAGTTAGAGCCTATTAATAGTTTTTCTTTCAGAGTAACACGAAGTTCTCAGAAATCGAGTTCAGCGAAATTAGGCTCGTACCCTAGGTATTAATCAAATGGGCTATGAGAATTAGTTTTTTATAATATACACGCCTCTTACCCCCAAGGAAAGACACGTGACTGTATATATTATATGTATGTATACTCCTACGAGATATAACTAAGCGTTTATTTAGGTGAAACATTCTTATTTATCTATAAAACCTAAGTATCTAGTTATATGTTACAACAAAAGTCATTAGCTATAGGTAGCCATACCATATAGCTAGCTAGCTACTTACAGATAGATAGGTATCTACTTATACCTCCGTATCTATGTAATACCATACAGGCTTATACAATTTAGATACATATTAGAAACAAAACTTTACTACCCACGTGTGTTTCAGTATAGTTCCCAACGTGTTCAGAAATTCGGCTGGTATCAAGACATTTGTATCCGAGCTCCGAGCTCCCTCTACCGATCCTTGCGATATCTACAATGTCATCGACCCACATATCCGACGGGTGACCTCTCAAAATTGATTAAACTCGCACAATTCTATAAAGGTGTTCAATTTCGAAAAACAAGGTGAAATGACGGGCTGATCATGAAATTCCTTGAATATTTCATTCCTGTTCTAACAAGTTAAGAAACTTTAATTTGGGACAGCGCTAAAACAAAAGCATTTCCATGGAAAGACCCTGGCTGCTAATCGCTTCAATTTGGCGTAAGTAAATAAAAGTTTAAACAGATTAAACTCGGTAACGAGGGCCGTCGGGGGTGGGGCAAGAGTGGAGGCACAATTATCTCGTCCTATTTTCCCTTCTAATTTCACGTTAGGTCTACCCTTGAAAGTATGTGCAGACCTGCGATTAAAAGTCGCATCGAACAAGTGACGTCTCTACTAAATGATAGGTAATAAATCGTTTTCATGTTTACAGGATTGGTATCATACATTAGTGCGGATTCTATTTCACCCTCTAAAAATCGTAAGAAAAATAGTTTAATCGTACCTATCATAGCAACGTATTTTTTTAAAAATTGTAAGTACAATAAAATCCACAGTTGATGCTATCTCTAAAGATAGAAGAGACCGAATTGAATCCTATGACATTGAAAAAAAAAAAGTGTAATTGTACGATTAAGTACTTCCAAATTACCAAACGTTTCCATTTTCTTCCCATTGCTTATGTACTCGTAATACCTACTAGTAAAATTTTTATTCTCAATATCAGTTTTGTATTCGATTAAATCCACGGAGGACAGAATAATCATTTCCTTCTCCATGATTAAATCGTACCGATAATGGCAACGGATGTTCTATATTGTGTTTCCGTTATTAAGTATAATATGTCTAGCCTATGTACCTAGTACCAACTTACATAATATAATATATAAAGGGTCAGCCTTTTATCAAGATTATCAATTGACGCTCAAAAATTGGTGTCGGTTTTCATGTCATTACAATAATTTTGTCGGTAGATAAGCACCATTACAGAAGAATTCAAATTTAAAATTAGATACTGATTAAAACTAATTTTCTAGTAAGGTAGGATCTACACAACGTGGTTCAAAACCTGTTTCGTATTCTTATTTATTGGGATCGGTATAATGTATGTTAATTGCAGTCGGTAGAGTAGAGACTGATTATGTAGAAAAGATAAATGCTACTTCCAATGACTGCTCCAATTGGGTTAAACTATAGTAGGTACACTATATATGAAGTACCTACCTACGGAAAAAAACTACTAACTTTTTGATATCAGATCGAGGCATATTGGGAACATCTCGACTGCGATCCTGAGGCGTCCTAGACTCGTGATAAAGAATCCCTTTTGGACTGGAATAAATTCATCATCATCATGATCATTTCAGCCATAGGAAGTCCACTGCTGGACATAGGCCTCCCCTATAGATCTCCAATAGGACCGGTTGGAAGCGGCTCGCATCCAGCGCGTATGGAATAAATTAGAAACATAATAATACACGGATAAGAACAAACATAATCTTTTTTAGTAGTCACACACAAATGTAATAGTTATTTGTTATACAAGAGTGCAAAGTTGCTTTTTAACCGCGTGCTCAGTTTTGATGACCGAGCAAGCGAAAGATTCTAAATTTGAATCACGAGCGTAGCGAGTGATTCACAAATTAGAATCTTGAGCGTTAGCGAGGGAATCAAAAGAGCACAAGGTGAAAAATCTTTGCACTCGAGTGCAACACGTAACTTTTCATCCCACCTCAGCGAGGAAATAATGAAATGCTTCTCCTTCCTAGCGCCCAGTCAGCATCCGAAGCTTTCACCTCGGAGTCCGGGGTCTGCTTTACCAGTCTTAACTGCGGATTTGGCTGGACCTCGATATTTGCCGTGAAGCGACTGCCATCTGACCTCCACAACCCAATGACATTAGGCGATATCGAAGCATTGCAGCCAGAATGTTGTTGTTGAACTTTTTAGGGCTCCAACTACCCGTAACGACTGCCATAGATGTTCGTATGGCATCCGTGACCGACGGCTTAACGTGCTCTCCAAGGCACGACCAGACCAATGCAAATACCCATTTTCATGCATAAAAAATATTTGCACTGAGCGGGGATCGAACCCGTGCCTCCTGCGTAGCGGCCGCGTTCAATATCACTACGCCATGGAGGCTGTATAATATGTGTATTAATACTAGTAATAAAATACAACAAAATAAAAATTCAACAACAATGTCAACAATATGACGTGAAAAAAATTGATGCGCGCAAAGCAAATTTAAAAAAAAGTACACCAAGGAGGTTACGAGTCTGAGTTTTTCATGAATTAAAAAAAAGTTGTATGATAAATTCGGCACCATAGAGGTAGAAGTAAATAGGTTTAATGATGTTTTGAGTCCACAAACCTAGTACACACGATGTTCTAAATTCAAATTTACTTTACCTCTCTAGAGGATAAAAACGACTTTTACGCTCAGTTATCGAAGAGCAAAAATAGTCTTTCCGAGATGGTGGGATGAAAAAGTATTTGAAACGCTTGCAGCCAATCGAGATCTCTTTTCTGTTTCATTTTTATGCGACTAAAAGTCTGCCTGATGAGTTCGCTACAGCCGCAAGTCTGTAGAAGCAAAATGCTATCTTCTTACTAAAGCGTTTTCGTGCAACCACAGTTTTTCTCGCCATTGAGTTTCACACTCGTGGCTTTTGGGTTATATGACAATTGCGCTCATACCAAAATACGACTTCATTTGAGATATATTTGAATAAAATTGTAGGTACAATATTGCAAAATGTTCTCTCCAAAGTAGTCAACAACTATTATAAATTTAAATTACATAATTGTCAACGGTGTAATATAAGGTACAGTACCTTTTTTTTATACCACTTAGTTGGCAGACAAGCACACGGCCCACCTGATGGGAAGCGGTCACCGTGGCCTATGGACGTATGCAACACCAGGGGCGTCACACTCGCGCTGCCGACCCTGAAGAAAACTTCTAATGCCCTTCTTGAAGAACCCATATTGTAGTCGCTTGGGAAACCCCATATTGTACCTACTTAGATCAATTAAATTAGAGTCCTATCTATTGACAAAATATGGAACAGATTTTTATTTTCACCTACCAGTTACGTTTCCTTATTTTCTTGGTAAGTAAATGAGAAAATAGGTACATAAAACTAGTTTTTATTTTCTTATAACTAATTTTACCAGAGTAGAGCTAGATAGATAAATACCTACCTTATTAATACCTACCTCTTTTCAAAATGCAAATGAATCTCGAGCATTATTTGTAAAAGAAATGACAGTAAAATTAATGCAAATAGGGGTGAAAATACTCAAGATCATTTCTTTTAGTCCGACGACGAAAATATCATAATATTTTACAAGAGTAAGAGTTGTTACATTAGCATACGAATCGGCGTAAGTTGATATCATTGAACTTTATTAAGGAAAGCCCGCGATAAACACTCCATGCTGCTATGATCCCATAATCTCATCCAATTATGCTTTGCTTTTATTCTCATAGTAGCACTTGAATATATAAACATTACCCACTGAAATAAATATTGGAACTTGTCTACCCGTGCTCTTATTTATGACGTCTCTATCGGACATAAGTACCTACTCGTATTTGGTACCTAATAAGCACCATTTTTTTCTGACAGTAGGTACGCCAATTTTAAATATGCCTATTTTTGTAACAAGTTTGTTCATTCATTTGGCGTAACAAAGATTTATCTAATGCTGGGTACAAAGGGTCGAGTTGGTTAAGTGGCGCCGGCTCATAATTTGTACTACGTCAATACAATATCTACCAAACTGTAATGTGTAGTTTTGACATGACTTGAGTATTAGGTTGTTTAAACTTTTTTCCATAAAAAGCTTACGCATTGGCCGTGGTATGGTGTAAACGTCATGCAGTTGTAACGAGTAATTTCATATTTTACTGACCTAAACATAATTGTATACACAATAAGTAGTTTTAAGTACCTGTACTTATATGATATTGAAATTAGTCCATCGATCATCCAATTGTAATTCTATTAGCCAGGTATCTGATTACATAACGGTAATTCGGATTTGTTTGCGTTACATTCAAAGTACATTAAGACGTCGCCTTCTGAATAAATATAAGTGTATTTCCATAATAAGAAAATGAGGGAACTGGCATGTCGTTTATTCTTTCCCACGTTACGACATACCTAATGTTCGACTAGTTTCCGCCCTGGAGCAAACATGCTAATAGAATCAATTTCTTTCAGAACGTTTCTGTCGATGTAACTATGTGACGTACATACGAAGGCTGCGCTGCGAAGTCACGCGTCAGCATCGCCCCCACATCGTGTCTCTATTTACATGTTTTTCTAATCTACATCCTGATATTGGGTCCAATCGTGACTTGCATTGAGCGGGCATTATTAGCTGACTTTAGGATTGTCTTCGAGAAGATTAAAACATGTATTTACATAATGTGTCAGACAATGCGACGCCGGAATGAGTTTGTCTTATGAGTAGGTATTCTGCGTGCTCACGTATTGTTGAAGATTTAGTACCTTGTAGATAAAGATTTTTATCGGACAAGATCGTTTTCTGAATAAAATTATGAATATTATCATATGTCTTAGCGTAAATTCTACTCTATTGATGTTTATTAGTCTTTATTACAATTGTAGAGGCTTAGAATTTCCTACATTACTGTGTACCTGCCTATTATTTAAAATATAATATGTTTTCTACTAGGCATACCCATAAACATGTATGATATAGTAAAACTAACGAAAAATCTCTAACACCATATTTAAGGTAAATAAACAAATCAAAAGACCACTTGCCATCATGCGGATTCTATGATTATTTGCTATGCTAATGCCATAAAAAAGCAAATACCTGGCACCTAAACACCATTTTTGCAATCCACCTATTTTAATGATAGGTAAACAGTTACCTACCATTAAAAATCTGCTGAAGTTTTAAATTGGGAGTTTTATGAATTATATTATTATTGAAAGTTTTATAGGCACTAAGTTACAACAAAAGTGTTTCAAATAAAAACAAAACATATTTTATAAGAAATACCTACTTGTATCGATTTTGCCCGTATGAATGAATGAATGAAACTAATAAATCTAAAAACTGCAATAATAGAAGGGTTTCAACCGGCATTGTTTGAGCTAAACCACCATAAAATGAAATAAGAAAAAAAAACAACTTTAAAAACATTCTGTATTCGAATGGCTGCAGACAAAACAATGGCCTTTGAGCAGCAAAACTTCAAAGTATTTGCATTCTGCAGATTCAGTGAAGGCTTTAGTTTATATAGTGAAACTGAGAATAATTGTGGTGGAGTGTAGTGCCCCGATACTTGACTAGTGACACCTACCTCCGTTGTGCGAGTTCACCTGTGTGGTGCAACGATAAGCGACCGCGGGTTAACTAATTGCAATTTATTTTTATTGATTTCAGATAGTGTATGTTCCTTGCTTGGAGTGTGGAGACCGCCTCGGAGACTGACTAAATGAAAGTTGTGTCAGAATAGAATCACATAACGGATTGGGAGGAAGGCGTGGGAACGTGAGGAATATAATATCTAGCTATGCCGCTATAGGTAACCAGCAACTAATTCTGACAAGATTCTTCTCCACTGCATCAGCTTCGATAAAACAAACCTTCCTTGGAGTTTTTTTCTTTGTTTTTGTTCTCTTAAAGTGAAAGTAAGACTACATAAGTAATTAGTGTGTGAACTAATTAGGAATTTGTTTTTGCATTTACATATTTCTAGTGTGTCAACCAAAAGTCGAACATTACGTGAGAGAGTGCCTAGTAGCTACATCCCCGGTCAAGTCAACGAATTCGTGTTGAAAAAAAAAACATATAATACTGTATCAACTACAAAACACCGACAAAAGTTAAGCCAATTAGTCAGGTAAATATCTGAAATAACAATGCTCTTAACCCATTATCAAATAAACAGTCTATAAAAAAGACACTTATTTTTTTTTACAAATGGTAATAAAAACTTTACAGCTTTCACTTTCAACAAACTAGATTTCACTTTTCTTATAAAAAGACGCTCCCAATTCATAACAGGTAAACACAGCTATTGTAATTTTATTTTTTATTGTCCATTGCTACCGTTTTTATTCATTTGTTCTATTTAACTTTTGTTAAGGTGGTGCTACTTTTTAGCTTCCGACGTAAACAATTCACAATGATAATAAAATGCATGAGCGGGAGTGATTTATAAAAGGTTGATTTATATCTTTGAGATGAAACATAGGTAAAAGGCAAACATTTTTGCTGTACAAATATAGTAGGCTGGTTAATGTGTGAGAATTATCTTACTCAAAAATATTAAAATGAACAAAGATATTACTGCGTTTATGTCTTTTAAGTGAGTAGAGTAAACTAGTTGTTCACAACTGTACTAAATCAACGGATTTTATGTAAAAAATATAGCTGTTTGTGTATGAGGGGACCTATGGGCACCTGAATAGGGGTCGAGTCTATATTAATTAAATTTATTTTATTCCAGAGGACAAATGGGTACCTACCTTAAAAATTAATTAATATTATTGGTCTCCTACCGAAGGACCAGTGGGCACCTAAAAAGGGGTCGGATTTACAACTTTTATGCTAGGGATCGAGTTTTAGAGGACCAATGGGTGCTGACCCATACAAAATACACGCTACTCGCGTGAAAATGGTGTTCTGCTGAACTATACATACCTAACTACTTCTCCCTGTCTAGGTACTCGTTTAAGGATACACATAATTATTATATATAAAAAAAGGTGGTAGCTAATAAGTCTACAATATGTCTCGCGAACTAGGTTACTATAATAAATAGTACCTAATTGTATAGAAAGGGTTCTACATGATGTAGAGTTCTTTCTACAATTTCCTAATATATTGAAAAGCACATAACCTTCAGTTCCAGCTGTAATGGGGAATAGCGATGCTACGCAATGAGGTCAATGCTCTTTTTCACCACGAAGAAGCTACCACGGGCTAACAGGGCAGCAGTTATTTCAGAACAACAACCGACTTTGGAAAAGGCAAGGAGTCTCATTTTTAAAGTTCAAAGTTCAAAATTCTTTATTTGTTGAATATGGTATAAAAATGATGTTTTTATGATTTAATTTTTTACTTCTTTTCTACTTCTTAGGTTGTAGACTTATAATACCTATATGAAAATAATACATAAAAAATAAAAAATGAAGAAAAGAAGAAAATAAGACGAAACTTAAAAATACTCCTCCCAGATACCTAAATTTCATCAGATTTCATGTTTATTAAATAAGTTTTAAGTTTTTGGATACTCATATCAAGCAATGCAAAAACTTCCCTGTCTATGATTATTTTGAGGTATGGTGTAGATACAGCCCATTTACTTTGGACTTTGGACCTGACGGTTTGTAACGTCATCGATGCCAGATCCAAACGTAAAGTAAAAGGATTGTAGGTACCTATTTATCTTAAAGCGGTGCTGTACTCAGGCAGGCTGTGTAGATATCGTATAAATTCTGTAATCAGAACTATACATTTATTTTATTTATTACAGGCCCGCCAGCTCTCAACTTTGCCCCACACACGTCGACCAACCGTTCGTACCGAGATGTGTGCCTATAAAGCAAGAGTTTTTAGTTACCGCTCATTCGTGCTTTGCTCGGGTCAAAACGGTCCGGGTTAGTCCATACTATCCAGACAGATAATAATAATACAGGCAGCAACAAATGACGTCATTATACGACCCTTGTTCCGCTTCACTTCAGTTCGTTTGTAGTGGATAGTAGTTTTTTCTGTTGTGTTATGTTTTCGTTTCTAAGGAACTAGATATTGTTATGTATGGGTGAGTAGGGCCCCACTAAGAATTTTGGGGTCCGAACGGCTCTTAGGTGTGCCGTGATCTACTGATTGTCGGAAGAAGCTATGGTGCATTTCAAATAAGTATTTCTCTCGGAGAAATGGCAGTCGCTCCTGTAAAAGCCAACTAAATATAGAGGAGTGGGTGGGTGGAACTCGGGTGCCAAGATGCAATCCCTAAATGCAATCATGAACAACGCAAGATGATCTTTGAATAAAGGTAGTACAATATCATTATATACCTACCTAGTATTTAACACGTCACTATTACATATTTCAAATTCAACTTTCCAACAAGTATTCACCATATTTAACTAAGCAGATATCTACCTATTCTATACACAGATAAGTTCTATTTGTTCCGCAGCACAAACCCTCCACCCTTAGCGAGAAAAGAACTATAGAGAGGTGCCCGATTTCCAGAACATTTCATTTTCCAAATGAGGTTTTTTATGCCTCTGATGTGTCCCACTGCTGGGAACGCTCTGTACAGTTTCCTTCTCAAAGCAAATGAGTTGAAACAATTTAATATTACTTGTGAGACTGATTTCTATATCTGGAACGTGGGTGAGATAAATATTGTGCCTAATTCGGAAAAATGTATATTCTAAAACCTTCTACACAATAAAGTTGGTGATTCATTAACAACATTTGCCTACTAAGAGAGAGACAATGAGTTTTGAATAAAATTGTATTACGGGTCCTGGAAGAGGCAGGAATGAATTTTGAATTTCGAATTTGGAAGGGCCACCAAAACGAGATTGTCAATTACTATTGCAGTGGACTGCAATAGGCTGCTTGACAGAAAATATAAATGAGTTAGTGAAGTCAAAATAGGTACCTACCTACCTAGTGATCTTTCGCGATACCAAATACTTTGTTCCATACTTCCATATTAATTTGTTCCATACCTGTCTAGTAGTATACCTCAGCAGTCAAAGGTAGTATATATTATAATACAGATACGTAGGTATCTAATAGTATAGCCAGGTATTTTCACAGTAAAAGCACGCCATGTATTACATTTGCGACTTTTTGCATTCAAATGCTGCATCTAAAGCACGTAATTTCGCATAAATCAATGAATTGGAGCGTGGAGACGAAGCAAGGGTCAACGAGGTAAGTGTTAAATTGACGACCGATCCGTAGTCACACCAAATTTACGTATACCTATACATAATAGCTTTATTTAAATAACAAATCTATTAGTTTTTCATTGTTTTGTCGTTTTATAAAACGAAATTTTAGTATTGAAATCAAATTATACCTATTATAAATATTATTTTAGTGACTTCTAAACGCATTAGACCTTAGTGACCCCGCGCGTCTCCTGACCCCTCACTGTAGCTCAGCACGGGTGTAGTCCACTTCGCAAACTTAATCATTTAGGTAAGTGGATCGAAACAACCCGGCCAGTTGTAGGGGTAAGTTGTGCCAGATGAATTTTGCGCCTCTCAATTTACTCAATACTAAATAGATTGCCCTAAGACGGGATCCTATTAAGAACAGTACGAGTTAGTACCTTTGCTTTTCAGGTACGGGCTTTGCAATCCCGCTCATTACACTACACACATAGATAACTGACCAATGCAAACACGTAACGTTGTTAAAGGAGTTTATAAGAGTATCTACCTACTCTTATTATGGCTATTAGAATAAATGCATTTTGGCTTAGGGGCAACACGGACCGAAAATATCTGATCTATGGTCTCCATTTACTATACAAGGTGATTTTGTAGTCGTTTCGGAGCGAAAGATTTTGGGCACAGTTTCGATAGCGAAAGTGTCTGGAAGTATTAATTTGGCGAAAAAAATCTTTTTTTTATAATAATATATGGGAATAATGTACAGGTGAAAGACGTACTGTACGGGGGTTGTAAAAAAAAAAGATTTTTCGCCAAAATAATACTTCCAGACGATTTTGCTAACGAAACTGAGCCCAAAATCTTTCTCTCCAAAACGACTATAAAATCTAAATCTAAATAGACTTGTTTAACAAATGGACCACCGCTTCGGTTGTAGAGGTCATTATGGCAGTCGCTTCACGGAAATATCCAAGTTCAGCCGCTTCTCAGTTAGACTGGAAAGCGAACCCCAAATTTTAAAGGAAGTAATCGGGCTTTGTAAAATAAAATTCTGCTGAAAAGTCTACATCCACATTTGAAAATAGTAAACTTGATCATGGATCAGATAAGGTCCGAGTTGCCCCCTCCACACAGCACACTTCAAAAAACTTCCATGTTTTGAATTAGTATTAGGTCAGTTCATCAAAGAAATTTTACTTAGCTGAACTGATCTATGATCAGAAGTTCTATAATAAGTAGGTATGCATGAAATTCACCAATGCTCTATCAGGTATAATCAAAGAAAACACGAAGAAAATAAATTCATAATTATAGAGACAGCGAGCAGAGGTAAGTCAACTCAGTAAATTATGCAGGTAAGCGATTTGAAGGGTGAGTCAAAAATAACCCAGTCCAATGGCGTGTCCCGTACCCATGTACTCGAGATGAAATATTGTTTCAGCCAAAAAACACGACACACAATATTTTGTGTCTCCTACTATGATTGCAAGTGTCGCAACTCACGCGATTCTCACCTAAACGACAAAATATTCAGTGATTTTTTTAACGTACGACTTCCTTATGGTGATGGTAACTGAAATAAATGTAGGTGGTAGGAATGGTCGCGGTTTTATTATATAATTAGTTGTTGCACGTTTCTATTTTATTGACCGATCTATTCAATAGTTGTTTTAAGAATAAGAACAATAAAATATTAATTGATCTGCTATAGTTTTAATTTACGTATGTTCGTTTGAGACTGTGCTAATATATATTATCTTCGATCTAATTTTGTCAAGGTACTAAGCAAGTACTTACCTAAACATAACCAATACTATAAACATAGTTCTATTTTCGTAAAAGAAAAAAACAAATATAACAAAAATATGAAACTCAAGCGAAAGAAGGCACTTGCAAGCAGAAACTATCCCCCTTCTTATAAAACTTTCACGAGGTCTGCTCCAATATATTTTGCATGAAATAGGTACACTCTGTGACGCCACACTGGAAACACGTTTCAGCAAAGTTTGTCTTATAACTATTTATGCACCAAAAGAGATGCGTTGCTTTTGAAAAATTCTACGCTTTTTGTTTTTAAAAGAGTAACTTTGTAAACGAAATTATTAGTAGATGTTCCCGTTAACCACCCCAGCTAAGTTGAATTAATTATTGGTTTACGTTGGTTGTGTAAATGATCAGGATTTCAGCCCGGAACCTGTCGACCTTATGGCCGACTCCTTAAAACCATTAGATAAGCATCAGATGCTAAGTATTAAATGCAGGTGTATTGCTTGCCCTTTCAATATCAATGTTGTTTATTTTCATTACCTAATGAGGACATTCGAAATAGGTAACGCAGTAAAGTTCATTTCAATTAAATCAACAGATGTTTCAAATCATAAAATTTGGTTAGAGATAAATAAGATAGTAAAATGACACTAAAATTTACTAAAAAAGAAATAGACACAGACAGATTAAAAAAATACAAAGTTAACGGTGGGCAATTTATTTTAACAATGATATTTACTCTACCGTTGAAATTCTAAATCAATAGATAAATTTTAAGTAAGTCCCATGGGAGTAGACAAGCCCTTATTATTAAAGAAATGCATAGGCAATCCCCATCAGCGGCCTACGGATATAGATACACAAAATTCGAGTACAAAAGCCGTGAATACACATGTACTTAAGCTGACTTGAATTACTAATAACTTAGTGCTCTGGCGCCGCGCCGTTGTACTTGCATTACACTAGATTGGTACGGAGTATTATAGAGTACCGTATTATGTAGAATAGTTTCAATTTATGGATATTGCATCGCATCATATCTCATACTTACTTTCATTTTAGATAAACATTCACTTTCATAAATAGTCATGAAAGGTAATGGAAAGTAGGTATAGGTAAATATATATTTATGAAAGTTAAATGTGATTTATTGCTGTAGTAGGTAGTAGATAGCTGTGTAGTAGGTAGACGTATTTGAATAATGATATAATGTAAGTTTTTACTAACCAACCAAGCTCGGTATATTCACTGGGATGGTTAGATACTGCCTGCATTTCAGTGAATTTTTTGGCCACCAGTGTCACTGGCTCTGATTGCAAAAAAATCACGGAGCACAAGGATGATCAACGGTTATACACATATAAGTAGGTATTTATACTTTTACCAACTTTAACTTAACAATCGTAAAAGAATCCCAAGTAATGAAAGGTCATTACTTGGGATTCTTTTACGATTGTTAAGTTAAAGTTAAGTTATAGTAGTAGTTATGTAGCATGTACATCATTTTTTGTAAGTAGGTACTCCTAAAATTGTTCATCCTGTTACCTACAACCTAACCTATATATATCTAAATAACAGTACTACTGCCGTTCAAGAATCTATCATTGAAGAATGTAAGTATGAAAATAGAAAATTCCAGACACATTTCTTTACTTAATATATCTATAGAAATATACTATGGTAACAGAAATATTTACTGCACGGAACCGTAGCTACTTTTGCGTCCATGGAGGTCACGGAATAAGCTTTTTCCTCCTGTTTGTTTGCTATTTCATCACGCACAATGTATCCAATATAGGATTAGGTTGTGACAAACATCGCTGTTGTATTGTGTACCACGGAGGAACTATCATTATGTGTTCTTTTAGTTTTTCACATTTTTATAAAGTACCTAAGCTCTGAAGTACTGAATGGACACCTATCTATAGGCACGACGGTAAAATTTGCATAAAATCATTGAATGTCACTTACGATTTTAATTGGTAGCAGTGTAGCACCTGCTAAATGAATTAATGATTAAAATTACAGAGATGTCTGATAAATGCAGAACTATCTAAGTACCTAGTACTCGTAGCACTTCTGCATAAGAACCTATCTAGGTATATTATCTAGGTGATATTTTTATTTCAAAATTAACCTTAGATATTTATAAGTAGAATTAATACCTAAATAGTTTTAAATGTTAATTTTGATTTACATTTTTGTGCACCTGCTAAAAGATATACTAGGACCTTAGTAACATTATAAATTAATGATACCTACTAGCTATCATTATAGATACCTACTTTATGTAAACTATTATCCCTATCAATGTACATACATATAGTTATTTTAAGTCGTAGTCAAGTAAATACTTAGCTATAGTCTTTAAATTAAATCTCAATCATATTTATGATACCTACTCAAAATTGCATGAATGAACATTGAACATATATTATGTAAAATGAATATATTATGTTCGTAAAAGAAACGATATCTAAATGTCTATAGCAGTTTAATCAAGTAGGTACCAATCTAGCTAATCAAGTTGGCCATTTTCTTGAAAATTTCCTTCGGACTTTCCCGGGCCTGCATCTTGGAAAAATTAACTTTTCATACTCTCAACAAATAATGTACCTACCATTTTATTATGTGATAGGTAGCAAACCCCAACCAACCAACTTTTAGGCATAATTGGGTAGCTATTTAGAACTGCAATTATTTATTAAAAAAAAGTTACGTCAGTTTTTATTCTACCTATTTTATTATATTTGAAAGAAACCACTTTGACTTGATATTGAAGTGCCCAATTATCGAATCAGTGAAATTAATCACGTTATAACAACATTTAAATAAAATAAATATTCCAACCGAACCCCCACTGTCTAGACATGGCATTAAAAATTACACTGTCTCTTTGGTAAAGGACGGGCTATAACGGATACCTGGCCTTATAAAAGGCATGAATGGACGTGTAAGCTGACTTGAATACTAATAACTTTCACTATGGAAACCTTCTACTAGCATTACGCTATTTACTATTATAGTATTTTATATCACAATTATAAAATAACTCTTTTAAATAGTCGTAGTGACAACAAAACTGGTAGTAAGAGAAATGGCAATTGAAACAAATTTCGAGACTGCATGATTACATTTTGTGCGTACAAATACCGCTGAAATACCGCTGGGCTTCTATAGACGCTGTAATTTACAATTCAATTTCAATGTAACCGAATTCCAGTGTGAATAAACTTAGATAATTCAAATTCAAATTCGAAAAAAGAAACGATTATATCATATCCTATTCCAATTATCATAGGTATCATATTAAATTAATTCTAATAATTATGACGTTTCCTGTGTTATGTCTAATTTATTAGATCTGCGGAGTGGCTCCCATTGCCAGAGATTAATAATAATACCGATATCCCTTACAGTTCTAACCACTAAATATATAGTAGCCATCTTTTCAAGGTTTATTAAGTTAATTAATTACACAGAACGTCCATGCTTATGTATGAGTTCATGAATTTTAATGAATACGAGTTCAATTTAAGATAAAACATTCAGAGTTTTTTTTCTATCTTCACAACTTGTACTCTTTTAATGTAATTTATACAAATGTTACGTTCAAAGCAATGTCACATAGGACAACAATAATTTAGAGTAATAAATTTTGTGATACGATCAACTGAATGTACAAAACGACATAGATATTTCTACATGAGTTCGAGACAAAGTTGTGATATTTTGGATCAAATCTTATTTATAGATGTGAGTTTCAGACAAAGAGAAATGAATTTAATTAAATTAAGAAATTTATTGATACAGTCACTTAGTGATGACAGTATTTGGGGACATCGGGGAGTTTTGGCAAATCGCCTTAGTTCGTAAGTTATCACAGGACCGTCGTGGGGCGTAGCGAGCACAGCTCGATATCTCACATCTCGGGCTCACTGGGGACCACACACGATGATTTGTTTACGCCTGGTAAATTGATTTTGGGTTATTTTTCTTTTAAAAGTGCTCAATTTTCTCCTCGTTTGATATTCTAATATCTTCCAAACTGGTTTGCGTTTTAGAAATCCGGCTCTATCATACAGTTTTTTTTTATTACATAAATCTGATAAGTAATTGTAATACTTAGAAAAGGACTATATTTATTTAAAGTTTAAGTAGGATACAAAGATCAATTTCATATTCTTTCATTATATATCTTGTGTTGTGTAGTGAGTGAGTAATATAGGCACGTATGTATTTCAGCGAGGGAATTTAGTAAAAAGAAAAAGCTACAAGCAATCCAATTCCGCCCTCGCCGCGAATATCTGCACAATGTAAATATGTGACACAATACGTAATCAAAATTGTTCTCGAGCCGGATTACATATTTTTCATCCGATGTTGACGCAAAAAGATGTACCTAAATAAATAATATAAACGCAAAAACATGGTGGGGAATTGCTCGTCGTTGTTTCTGTACAAATTGGGCGCCTGTCGTCTACCATTCGCATATTGGCCAATATTACACTCTCGATGCGTATACGTGTCTATACTTCCACAAATATTGGCATACACACCATTCACAACATATGCGTATGTACAGCATGTTGTGTTTACAACTTGGTATCGATATTTTGTCAGCACAAAGTTGATCTGCGACGTATTGCGACAAAACGTGCTTCACTTGATATAGGAAAGTTTGATCATGTTATCGGAAGGAAACTTCTGCCCTAGTTTCCTCTATTTTTATTAGGAATATATACAATGCCTACTTATAGCTGCGTATTCATGCCGAATATTTTGGGTAAGTTTTATTGAAAGCTTTGGTACGGAAATGCTTGTTGATACTTTGATATCTTATATAAATGACTTGACGTAACGCTGTGGGATTGTTGGTAAAATGTTCATAAAATTAGTTTATAATTCCAACATTCGGTGTGCAGTTCAAAAACAAAGGAATAAAGTTTATTCGTTTTTATTTCCACGAATAAAGAGCTTTATTTCATTGCAAAACGATTTTAAATAAATTGTTTAAACTTCAGTAAATAAAAGTTTCTCTACCAATGTGGCGTTTTATTTTCCCTGTTGTACCTACCTATGTGTGAGCTTGAACGATTTCAAATTTCAGTCGTCGTGTGGAGCCCGACTGTGGAATTGGCCAGACTAAAATAACAGACGGACGTGCTCGGAAACTGTAAGGAATTATTTTTAAGTTCGCTTCCTTGGTTAGTACACAAAGATGCCGGAACCAATAGAAAATAGGTATGTACTTATAGATAGAGGACTACCGAGATGTGTATACTTATATCGAAGCTAAATCACTGGCATCCTAATTACTACCATACTTAAATGCGAAATTCAGTTGGTTTACTTCTTATTTATAGGTAGGTAAATGAATTTTAAAATAGCATCCTGTACCTATCCGTGGGTAGATAATTATGTAGGTAGGTATGTCTAAAGGAGGTGCTTTCTTGTGATGAATGCACCCTGTGTTGATTAAAGCAATTAGGGGAGATAGATCCCGCTGTTTAAATGGAGCTTAACTTAAATCAGTTTTAAATTAAATTTGAAACTTTTGGCGTGGGTTGTACGTACGTACTTGCCTCCTATACCTATTCCTATAGGTACCAAGATTTTGACTATTACTTAAACTTAGCAAGGCATGAATTTAGGAATTTTACGAGGTATACCAACGTATTTTTATCCACGCTCTTCTTGAAGGATCAATTGAGAGATTAAGGAAAGAAGAAGCTAGAAGAACCTAGTTGGTACACTTACTAATTAACAGACTAGACTCTAACGCAAGTCCATCATTTAAGGTTGGAATATGAGCCAGTACCTAGTCGCTCTCGTAAAAGCCAAAAGAAGGAGAAAGTGTACGTGGACCCCAGTGGCTCCTAAGTGAAAGCCACGGAGGCAACCGGGAACAACTCTAAAATGATGATGTCCCATTCAAAAGTAGCTTAACACATTATCAAGTTAACGATCACTTAACTCTAAAACATTTCATGAAAAACCAAAGTAGGGACATTTACATTAAAATTGCTTGTTTTGTACTAATTCAGCAAATTTTGAGGATGAATGTATCTATGTATTTGTAAGTAGATAGGTGAAGTGATAGGCGAATATGGTAGATATCTACAAAACTCGATTAATTAATTATTATTCCTATAGGTAGATATACTTACTACAAAACATTTCGTTTTAATCGCCTCTTTTGGCTTGCAAACGATTGGTCTTCGGTCATAAACAATCTAAGCAGCGATTAATTAACGATTCAACAGGTGATATATAGTCGTTAATTCACTAATAAAGTTAAATGAAGACATATGAATTATAAATATCGTGTTTATTATTAAAATGATTCTTCACCTGCCTTGGCATAATTAGGTGGGTAGGTACTTACATTGTAGAGGACAACAATGTAAGTACCTACCCACCATGATAATATGTACCTATACCTTTATTATTTTTTGTGCAATTTATTTTTAGGAACCATTAAATTAAAAAAAAATAATTAAGAAACGATTAGATATTAATATCAAAAATACTAGAAATCTAGATAGATAGATGGATACTTAGATATTTGCTATTGGAATTGACTTTTTGTAATCAGTAATCTGATTAACTAAGACCTTAAGAGGTATTACTAGTGATTACACGACTAGTAGGTACTCTATAAAACATGTGGAATAAAAAAGTGAAATGATACTAGATCTGGAATCACCTCTCACTTCTCTGAAACGACCTTGCCTGCGGCGACGCTTGGCCCAGAAGTCATGTGACGTGCGTGTGTGACAGTGTATCACACAGTATCTGACTATGACAAGTTTCTCATAAATTCAACTTGTGACAACTCTACGTAGTACAGATTACTGCCAGAGCAAAATAAACTTTCAAGTGAAGGCATCAGATATGTTAATAGACTGGCAAACGATAGGCAACCATGTATTTATTAATAGCACTAATTATACAGGCATTTCTTGCTTTGAATATATTCAGGCTGATTCTCAAATAAGTTGACACAGAAGTAGTTAAATCGGCTGTAGATACCTTTAGAGTATCACGTGTCCTACCTGAACAAGAGTACCTAAACAGAATATGCACCTAGGTAAGCGTTTACGAAGTATTACCTTAGGTACTCTAATAAAAACCACAGTCAATTGAGGGACCAAATATAAAAAATGTACTAAAAAGATTAACATAAATATTACTAATCTATTCCTACTTGTTCGCAGGTCCATTATAAATAAATACCTATAAATTTAACACTATAAATAAGATGATTCTAATAATCTACAAAATCTAAATAGATTAAATCTTATACCTACAAAAATACACGCACATTTATCTAAATCTCTATATTATCTTATACAAATAGACACACCCGATTCATTTTATATATTATCTGTGCCCAATCTCATGCGAAGCCCGCCAAAGCTGCGGTACCATAGATGTGCCATCAGCTTCAAATTTGAAATTGGAACGAATGGAACAGCCCCGGTAATGGAACAAGTTAGATGAGAGGGAAGGGGGAGGTCGCTCACTCTATCGCTTCACTCCGGGCCAAGTTGGAGTCACGAAACTTTAAGTCGACTGAATTCATCTAGATTTACTTTGGCAAGATGTAAAAAATGTTTAAAGTCAGCGTTAATATAAACTTGGACCGGGTTCTATCTAGTACTTGCTCAGCAATATTTTTTTCTAGACTAGTTAAATTATATTATGTTGGTATCTATCTAAAATTATAATCAAATAAAGATAATATAAAATAACATGTAGATAATAATAAAATAGAAGACTAGGTTTTTCTCTTCCTATCTAGGGAACAGCTAAATCTGTAAGAAGCAGTGTAATACCTACCTAGGTATCCTAATAAATGTAGTAGATAAAAATAAATGAATTATATTTATTTATTCATTTGTTAGTGTTTTTTCTACCTTGTACAATTGATTCGAAAGTCTCTAATCTTATCGACAATAGGTAGAAGAAAAAGTTTTAAAGACAAGAGGTAGCTATAATTGTATAGGCATATTGAGAACACGAAAAAGTGTGAGATTTATATAGAAATTAAGTTTATGGAGAACGATAAATAAACAAAGAACATCAACAGCTGAATTTCAGAATATTGTGACGGCTAATTTGATTTAAAAAAAACATGTAAGAATATTATAAACAAATGCGTTGGCAACACAAATATTATTTATGAATTCTTACCTTTTAATTAAGCAGGTAACAAAGTACCTACCTACTCAAAAGGATCTTATGTATTATTTTGTTAGTGAAGACAATCTCTTGCTGACTGTACCTACAGGTAGATAGGTAGGTGGGTAGGTCCGTTTTGCTCTACCATGTACCTATTAGGTATTCGTTGCCTACATAGTTTTTAGTCCATCATATCTACGATACGCATAATAACATTAGCTATGCCAATTGTCTACCGCACGTTTTACTGATAACTCAAACAGTTACCTACGTTATTTTAAAGATAAATATTCGACGCTACGTACCAACTGACTAAAAAGATTTACGACTCCATTCAGTTCGAATTTTCGCCTAAAACTGCCAATAGTTTGCACGAAATGTTCTTTAAAACTCGACCTGCTGAAATTTAGGCAATAAAAACGATTTATTACCATTTATCTAGATTTATCAGTACTTGATCTGAGATAACTATTTGTAATATTTAGTGAAAGTAAAAAATAAATATCCAATCAATTGGTATTCATTGTGAAGATATTTATCTGGATGTTTAAATAGATAGACAAATAAATAAATTAGTCTTATTCGTACCCAAGAATAAATCCTACCTCTATCCTGCTACCTATTTATTTACCGGAAAAAAAAGTTAAATAACATGAGAAATTATAATTGTCTCAAAATAAATTTCTAATTATTAGATTCAATCAATAAAATAATCAACATTGTACAAAATATATCAATTTACCTCCGTAAAATCTACCTGACCCTGAATAACTAAGTAGAGACGTAGAGAAAAGTAGAGCAGATATCTCAAGCAACATTTCGTTAAAATACAAAGGAAGCTTTATCAATATTCGTCGCCGTCCTCGTTTATTTACTCCGTGTCTAAGTCTAATAAGTGCAAGCCAACAAAAGGACCCCGTCTAATAAGAAAACTAATTTAAAACTTTGGGAAGGCACAGCAGCGCCGAATGAGTAAAGTTGGCGCCACTCGGCCGAGATACGAACCATCGAGACAACGCCACCGTGCGGTGAACGGCTGAAGCTTTTCAATTGCTGTTTTTACGACTTGAAGGGCCGTCGGTGTGCGTGAAAGCTTCTACGCACACTTACGCACGGAACGGGTCTACTTTTGTGCGTGTGTTAAACTTTTTATGTGCTTGTGTTCCGTCCCATGTACAAAAAGGTTGTGCCATTGTCGGTTGTGTCCCATAGTTGTTATCTATTGGCTAGATAGATGGCATTGGGTGTAACGAAAGCACACACTCGTGATATTATAAAACCTGGTATACATTTTGAAGACTCACCGAAAATATTGCTGTCGGTCTTGGCGTGTTTTTCACACGTTTCAGTAAACACGTCTGGACAATATTGGGGCCGAGGCACGTGCATGCGAGTGGGTAGTGTGAACGAATTTAGGCACACAGGGGCACTGTAGGTGTTTAATTAAAACAGTAAAGACGTGCTGGCCAACGCGAGGTTTTCTCATAACTGTGATAAATTGCGTGTGTATTTTTTTTTCACAAAGCAAAAAAACCATCCGCGTAGAAATGTGGAGCGAAACTGCATTGGCCATTGTTTAGTTTGCCAATTTATACGGGTCGGTTACACTTGCGACTTTTATTGAAGCATTACCGATAAAAGGAGTCATAATAGGTTTTATAGGCAGATTTTAATGGCGATATGTTGAACAGATTTGCACTTCGTTCACTAGGTTACGAGAACGTGTTACTAAAACACCTAAACTAAGTACTTACCTACCTTTAATTACTTTTTTCATAGGCACCTATTATGAATTTCCATTTAAAATAATAGTACCTAGTTTGATAGGTCACAAACCTAAAGTAGTTATGATTTATTTAAATCTAATATTACTTACTTTTTTATTTCTAAATATAGAGTATTGTAGATAGCTAATTAGGTACATATACCTATAAAATATATTAATAGCTACCTGCCTAACGTTACAATTAAGTAGGTATATCCATTAAAATACTGACGTCATTCTCAATTCAATCCACTATTTTACCTACACTGATTTAAAAAATCTCTATGAAAATTTACATACAGATAAAAACCTAACGTAAATGATTATTTACGGTTGGCTTTTATCTCTATTAGTTGTAATCGACAGATTACAACAAATTTATTATCGGTTCACCTTGACCTCAAGTCAATTTTCGAATTCCGTAGGAACCAACACAACGGCAATACAAAAACGACTCTACATAAATATATCCTCGATCACAATATCTAAGATTATCTGAGAAACCCCTTTTATTTAACTTAAAAGACAATAGCAGTTTACATTTCAGTTTTATCTCAACTGAAAATAAATAAAATTTCCACATTTCTTACAGTGTTACAGAATTCCATTACATCTGTCCAATTTTAATTTCAATCTTATCTTGATAGTGTTCTCGAATGATTTTTAAATCGAGATCTTTTGATTAGCTATTGTGGACAACAATAGGCAGCTTTATCGGTACTGTTTATCAAGTTTAATATGCGTAGAAAGTCGGCTCCGTTATCAACAACGGCGACAGGTTGCTCTACTTTGTTATCACGGATTTGCGCTCTGGAATTGTTATTGTGTTAGCTAGGCGGCGTGCGGAGATTACAACGAGTGGTACAAAACTTGCAGTTTCATTACATGATATTTTTACTATTTATTAGGTCCATACTCCAAGCTAGATGCAATTGAATCTGTTCCTTGTTTAGGTAGATAGCCCAACCTTACATGATAACATACACACATAGAAAAACCATGATATTGTTGCTTTTCTTTGACATACTATGATGAAGACCTAGAATTCTTAATGATTACCTACATGGGTTTCCTGCTATCTACAATTCCGAGTCCTTTAACCGGAGCGTAAAAAAGCATTTGATCACGTCGGCGATCGATCACAGACAACTCTGTGTCAGACTCTGTGGTTGCCTGATTTCAGCTATTGTTAAATTTTTGTTTATCTCTGTGTTGTTTATGATGTTTATTTTTTTTTATGTGTACTGCGTGATCCGCAATAAAACTATTTTTCTTTCTTTCTTTCTATAAGGCCCCTAAATTCAGGGTCACCATTATATCTGCAATGGTGCCCTCATTCCTGTGACTTTCCTTTCTAATCTTAAGAGCTTATTATCAGGCGAGGTGAAGACACATAGAAGAGCCGTACGTAAAAACACAAATATGTTTATGAAATTTTCATTAAAAAAACAGGCTTTGTTCATATATTTCCTGACCTTAGCTAAATGAAGATGTGTGGTAAAAATTTGCGTACAAAGTAACCCGTTTACTAACATACTCACGTAGGGTTAGCAACTGTGTTTTTAACTTCCCTTCGTTTTAACTTTTTCGTTTGGCAAACTCTAGTTTATTGTTCTAAAAGTAAATTTCCCTAATAAAAAGATGTTGAAAATTCAGTCTCGATTTACTCTTAAACTTTCGAATGTCATAAATGATCACGATCACAATGAAAAGAGCACCAATTCTTCTTATAACATTATTTCCTTCAAAATTAAGTCTCGATCTAATGTTAAAAACGATGACGATGTCAATATTCTTTCTTGTGGGTAAATTGTGTTACGAAAAATCATTTCTAATATTTTGCATTTGGTTTTGACAGTTTGGGACTAAATTTTGAAGGAATTTTTGAAGGAAAATTACTGACCTTCTGGTTTTGTTTCTGATGATTAATCTACTTTTGAAATCATATCTATTGAAGAAATAATTTCTGCCAATGAAACCGAATTCACGTAAGTAATTAAATAGAGTAATTATACACTCAAAGTAAGAGTTTAGTTCCAGTCTAAAAAATGCAGTGCACTTAAAGTACCAACCAGTTGAAGGTATGTATTAAATGGTGGCAACCCTAGCCTCAAATATGAATGTCACTTTCATACAGCCCCTCTTACCATCGTAAGCTGTACATAAGTACCTTCACAATTCAGATCCCTTGAGCCCAGTTTTCTTCACAAAATTCCTTAATAAAAAGGGTAGGTAAAAGAATTTTGAAAGTCTTAGAATTTTGGTATCTGTTTCATGCCAATACCTTCTGATAGGTACAAATTATATAGAAAAATCATAAGGTTTAAGACAAAATCACAGCAAAATCGTACAGATGCGAGTCGATAAGGACGTATGCTTTACGACAGAAGAAGCATACGTAAGGTATAACTTAAATATACTTCTTCTGTAGATATACTTAATTCACATCTAATAAAATTGTACCTAATTGTTTTGGTAATCAAGCCTTTCATCATTTGAGTTTGATAGAGAATTGCCAATACTTAAAAAAATACTAAAACTTTTTGCCTATATACCTATAATAAGATCTAGAAAATGAGCCTATAAAAATAGCATGTAGATAGTTCTAATACAAAACTATCCATTATGTTAGTTATTACTCTGTCTATATTAGGGAGTAATTACTTTCTTAAGTATTGCAAAGCAAATAATCGCCGTTTCACGTGACTAAGCTACTAGTTTTCCAGGAATGTTTACACATGCATGAGGGCTCCTGTGCGACGTAATTTCATGACTCTTAATAAAATGTAGATATTTTTTTGGCGTTATCAACGTAGAAACGTTTCTCGTAGTACTTACGTGCTAGGCAACAGAAGTGCCGACTCGATATGTTTATTTAATTTTTAGGAGAATGCGTAAGGCACAGTAACTCTAGCTGTAACAAACAAATAAGGGAGACTTTCCGTGGCTAGCAAGGAAATAAACGGTTAATTTATTTTCTAGTTCAAGTGGTCTAGTGAAGTTTGAAACAATAGAGACGGTGTTGTAAAGCTACGCAAAACTATGCTATGTGTAAAAGAATAAAGAATGGCTGGCATCAGATAATACATAACTAGGACAATGAATCTGTGTTGAAGGGAGGTAGAGCTTGCATAGAGTCAAGTTGTTCTTTTTTTAGGTGAAACATGACTCGATTGTAGATGGCGGTATAAGTTATCAAAGTCAAAAATTGATATTCCTGTGTAAAAAGAGAGTACTCACTGACAAAACGTAAAAATAACTCCCTCTTTTAATAAGCTCCGTTTAATACATTGATTTACACAATTTATTTTAACTTGTTCATCTCAAAATTGCCCAAATATTCTGTAAACATTGCTAAAGATAAACAATGTTCGTTTCAACACAACATAATATAATTATCTAGTAGTGTAAATGTAAGTATCGATAACTTTACTTATAGGATAATATCGCTTAGCACATGCAGTCACAAAGACGCTGACCGAAGTCGACCTCACACCTCAGCTGATCGGCCAGGGCCGTTAAATCTTTACAACCTGTGACGTCACTACAACTTTTTTCCCAAATGATTTACAACCCATAAAGGCATAAACCTTCCACAATAACTGTACATATTGTTTCACAGTTAACCGCAATATTTAAACCCTTTCTAGGTAGACCCGTTATTGAGAGCATTTTTTCCATAAAACTTTTTGCTCCAGTTTCGTATTGTTATTTAAAAACTCGAGGAAGTCGTTAATGTTATGCAATAATATGCAAAAAAGGGTTATTGGTTTTGTTTAGGACAATATTCTTTTTGTTATAAGACGTTTTGTGAGCGATTTTCTTCGGAAACTATTGTTGGATAATGTTATGCGCAATGTGCGTTGGTTATACTGAAAGGCTCTGCGGCCCACGCTGGCACCGTTTGGAGACACGTATGCCAAAAGTGTCCTTGTTAAATAACCAGTCATAAAATAGCTGTTTAAGGTCTGACTATCAGCATTTTGTAATTCGACCTTAACTTACATAAAGGAGACCGGAATTCTTGGGCCCTACTGTTATTAAGTATTACAAGCAACATCAGTTTAAGTTAGTATTAGAGCCATCGAGATATTTACCATGTATGGTTTTGAGTACATGTTGCCTTTTGATGTATGTTTTAGGTTTATGCAGTGGTAAATATTTTGTCCCAGAATATTTAGACTAAGGAGTTCTAAAATATAAATCCACTTGTTTAACATTTCGCTACTAGATACCTACCTGTATTATTAGTTTTCATGGAAAAACCAAATAAATAAAAATACTTTGCTAAAACATAATAAATACAGTCAGTCAAGGTTCATATTTATTTATAGGGATGAGAAACCATTACACGAGGGGCTGTTTTGTAATAATTGGCTATAAAATTTTGTGACTGAAGACCTCATTGCAGAGAGGAAACATTGGAAATGAGTGCCTTATTATTTCTAGTAGCTACCTAAATATTGAGCTGTAGACAACATTCTTCTTCAGGTTCAGTGGTATTTCATTATAACTAGTTATTTTTTAAATGCATAGCTATATAACTACGCATTGGTATTATAATTATTCATTTACCAGTCCTAATAGCTTGCATTACATTGATGCTATTAAAGCATCTGTCTCGATTATACCTAATTTAACATATAAATAAAAGTTTTACTAGTACAGAAAAGTGTTACCTGTCCCAAAATTTAGTAAAAATGCTTCATATTAGATACCCAATTACCTAGATATTATTAGATACTAAATAGTAAAGTAAACGTGTAATGTAAGCGCGTTCGTATGTCATATACCTATGGGTAGGCAGGCACTTATCTCCACTGGCCACCGAGCACCTGCAGGTTATTCTTTCTGCCAGTGTAAATCAAAATATAATTAGGGTGTTTCGGCTTTATGGCATACAAAAATTAATTTTGTACATGAAAGAACACTGTATAGGTACTTAATTAGTGCAGTAGGGACTTTGTGTGGCCGACAAATTATAATTAGTTTTAGTGATTTGTGGATGTTAATTTGGTTTGTAGCTATTTTTATAGTCATAGGTATTTTGTCCTCTTTTAAAATTAGTATGGGTACCTTACCTGCCCACGGTACGTACTTACATTTGTTTATTCTTGAAGCCTTTTACTTTCTCATAATAGAATACTTTATCAGTCAGATTATATTAAAAGTGTCTACGAAGATAAGCAAAAAAATTGTGGTAGGTAGATCTTATATAGATTTCAAAAATTTCTTTCTACGTCGAAAATTAACAATTACCCTTGGGTGATATAATTGTTTACAGAAAGCATGCTCAAGTTTATATTAGTATGTATAGATATTACAAGGATATTAGGTATTTGGTATTCGTTTATGCCCTTTAATGTTAGTTAGTAGATACCATACAACACTATATCGCATACCAAACGAATTCCTGTGACGCCTTAACGCATTCAATCTTCACTCATTCCCAATTTTGTTTGTAAAACACGCAAGCGTCTTCCCCAAATGGTTGGCCGGCGTCCGTCGCCATGGTATTTTTTGTAACATTCTAAATATAAATAGATATAAGTATGTAGGTACTTCTTATACGTTGTTGTCTGAACATAAATCATGAACTCGTTACGATTTACGGCTTTGGTCGGGTACCGATTGGAGATTTAATTTAAGGTTAGCCACACTGACTGATAGGCTTTAGCGTGGATTTAGAGTGATATTGTATGTATGAGCAACGATAAATCTAAAGAAAACATTACAATCTTCAAAGGTTTTGAGTTTTAATTTTAGATGAGAGATTTCGTCAATATTGCGTAGACGTCAAATTAGATATAGGTATGTTGGTTTTCCCTACGCTATAGTCAAATTTTGTTTATTATTCCTCGTTATTGTAATGTAAATAGGTGGGAATGTAGATTAAGAATCTCAGTTATTCCCTAACCGAACTTAGGATAAAGTCTCATTCGATTTTCATAGAAAACCCGAATGAACATGTTACCCGACCTATGAATCTATCTCACGACCCGCGACCTCATTATCGCTCACAAACTTACTTAAGTTGAAACTTATGCGCCTGGCTTTAAAGTACCTCTATGATATTATGTCTTATGCAGGTCTATATAAACTACACTATGTATATGAATGCTAGTTGAACCTAATTCAAAATTTGAAACTCAAATCTCTGCAACTAAAACTACTTCACAAATCTTACCTACTCACATTTTTTATCCAAACGTTCGTAATAATTAATGCCCACTTGAGCCACAAAATGTAGTTTTCACGACATAAAATCATGTGTAAATTGACATTTATGGCCTTTGGAGGTGACACATGAACGACATACTACCTGTTAAGAAATTAGGAACAGAAATAGACGCATTAAAGTGCCATTTCACTCTAAAAAATGCAAAAACCTACACATAAATTATTACTATGTTTTTAGGTCATATTTTCAGATATTTTGGATTTATTTAAAGTTTTTATAATGGTTTTAGTAGTAGTACTTAGTTAGTAAGCATAGTTGTACCATTAAATGAGTTCCTTGAACAATAAGCAACAATGGTAAATAAGGGCAAAACTCAAAGCTATCATTATTATCGTCTTAATTACAGCACTGCAATGTCACACCAACCACTAGTCAGTACGTACCTAATCCAATGAATATACGTCTTACATCCGACAGTCTTGTTCAATGGGTGTATAGGATCCGACCAATACCTTCGAGGCCACGCCAACCTCACCTGCAAGCCGGTATAATCTACCGATTGACGGCTCATCCGCCAATCTGTAGCTCTACCATGAGTTGGACACGACACGTGCCAACGTCTACGTAACACGTAAATTGCAGGGCCGCATTAGGGATCTTGCAAATTCCGATGAATCAAGACCAGTAAAAAAGTTTCACTTTGATAATTTTTTCGCTGTTTTGCCTATAACTACAGTTTTTTGTACAAAATGGTATTATATTATACATAGCTGCTGCCCGCGGCTCCACCCACGTCGAATTCTGATCCCGTTCCAACTTTTTTTCGGCAGTCCCCTCAGATACCACTCCGTTCGGCCATCGCACTTACTCAAAGCCGCACGCCGCATATCTCGCACTCCCCGACTGATCCTGGGCCATAATTTAACATGCCCTCAAGTGTGAAACGGTATCTTCATTGTACTCCGGAAAGGAAGGATATGAATGTCGCACCACTTCACAAAATGAATAAAAATATCATATTGAAAACAAAGTAAGTACATATTTTCTGTAACCACGTTAGTGACGTGAGTAAATAGAAAGGCCCTGACGGGGCAGCTCTGCTCAGTCGGCTCTGGAATGGCACGGACCAGTAAGGACAGACCATAATTGTTTATTACCTATTTTGTTTACTATGTATTTTTAATTATCTACCCAACCTTTATTAGTAAATTACTTGACAATAAAAATGATAATGTCAAAATGGTATATTGCATACAAACCTTATTTATAACTTACTGTTTTGACGTTTAGTAAATATAATAATAATTTTGACTTGACAGCGAAATACCCAATACGGCCCTGGATTTTGACAGGATACGATTCGAAATCTACACACGGTGGCGAAGGATCGCGCATGCGAAATCACGTTGACATTTTAAACGGAGCAATCAGAAGTCAGGGAATTCGCGCATGCGTTCTACACAGACCAATCAGATTCGCGTACGCAGTTCGATAGGGTAACAAAGTTGTCAAATTTTGTTGTCAACTCATGGTAAGGCTACTGGTGGAGGCTTTCCTCTCGTCAAGATTCGCCGGTCAGGTGATAGTCGCTCCCATGATAGATGCTAAGCCAAATCTAAAGGAGGAAAAGGGGTAAGCAGACCTCAGACTCCGAGATAAAAGCCTCGGATACGACCGGAAACCACGCTAAGATGATGGCGATCCCACAGTCTAGTTCAAATTAAAAAAAAATAGAAATAAATCCTAAAACATCAAACTTTATTCAATAACAATTTGACATGTTCTAAGTTTAAAATACATGACTTTATTTTAATTTAAGACGACTGTTTGCGTTAACTGCACGTGTCAAGTAACTTTCACCGCTTTACTCGTGCAATAAAACCCCAACCTAATCGCTTTCAAGGGCTTTAAGCGGCCATGACCCGTCCTGAGTGACGAGAGAAGGATATAACTGTAAACACACTTAGCTTACGCTGTGTCTGAGACTTACGTCTACTGGGACTTAGCAAGAGATTTAGTCGTAGAGGGTTTCAATCGACGTCTTTTGAGTAGTAAAACAATAATAGTGTAAGATTTTGAACCAGTTACTTACCATCTTTGTCTATTTGATTGTGAGTAGTTACAGTTCATCCTATTTTTTACACAACACGTGTGTTTTGAAAATTCTATGTGACTCTTAGTAACTGACAATTCAAAAGTTGTAAATACTGGGTGGCGCAAAAGTAAAGACCCTATTTGGTTCGGCTATAACATTTTTTCTAAATTAGAAAACTAGATTTAGGTTTTTTTAAATGTATATTTGTACCATTAAATTTCGTACCATTAGGATTTAAAGATGATGTCTTTTAAATGGTGACCTCCAGAGTTGATACACATTTGAGCTCTATTTATGACATTTTGCATAACTTGCCGTAACACTTCCTGCGATATGTTCGTTATTTCTTGACGAATGTTTTCTTTTAGAGCTGCGAGAGTCTGTGGCTTGTTCACATACACCCGAGATTTCAAAAAACCCCAAAGAAAGAAGTCTGGACTGGTCAGATCGGGTGATCTTGCAGGCCAAGGCAAATCGCCAAAACGAGAGATAACTCGGCCTGGAAAAGCGTCCCTCACTAAGTCCATAGTGTCGCGCGCTGTGTGTGCCGTAGCGCCGTCTTGTTGAAACCAGATGTGCTCCAGCCCCAATTCGTCCAAACTGGGTATCAAAAACTCACGTAACATGGTTCTGTAGCGTTCTCCAGTGACAGTTATCGCATTGCCTCCAGCGTCTTCGAAAAAATAGGGTCCGATCACTCTGTCAACACAGATGCCACACCATACAGTAACTTTTAGTGGGTGTAGAGGTGTTTCTTGAATAATGCGCGGATTATCAGTGCCCCAGAACCGAGTATTCTGCTTATTGACATGCCCTGAGAGATGGAAATGCGCTTCGTCACTCATAACCAATTTTGAAGGAAAATCATCCTCTTCAAGGTTGAGGTTTATGACGCGCTGGCAGTAATCTAGACGAGCTCGGTGGTCAGCAGGCAGCAGCTGATGAGTCATTTGAGTTTTATACGGGAACATCTTTAAGTCTTTCACCAAAATACGCTGCAGGGTCCGTCTGGAAATGCCCAATTGCGTGGCACGTCGCCTCGTTGATGTTTCTGGACACTCTTCCACATCTTCGCGCACAGCATCGATATTTTCAGCTGAACGGCCTGTTCTTGGTCTCCCAGACTTAGGTCTATCCAATGTTGAGCCAGTTGCTTCAAGGCGTGTGGCAAAGCGTCGAATTGTGCGACCAATCGGTGCCGGACGGTGGGGAAATCGTCGACGAAATTCACGTTGTGTTCTTATCACTGATGAATTATTCCGTAAGAACATTGACACAATTATTCCACGTTCTTGGGGAGTAAAACGGTCCATGTTTATTTTCAGTGTATTTTACATTTCTTCACTACACAATTTTCAACAACAGAATGACAGAAAATGTCATATAAAAAAAATAAAGGTATTTTCTTTAGTGCCAGTACTTTTGCGCCACCCAGTATTTATCTCTATGTTTATTTACTTCCACGGTATTTATTTAAAATGTGTCAATCGCCCCTACATCACTTGGGTGGCGTTATTCTAATGGAATCTTTCAAAACGGTCTAGTCATTCTAAAGATTAGCGTTTAGCAACAAACTTGGCGATTTATTTTTATTTATATAGTTATATTTTTTATGATTATTCATAAATTTCTGTCGGTATCAGAAGTTTTTCTCTGCGAGGTTGTGTATTAGAGTATGGTATGTCAATAGGTGTCTATGTCACCTGTTAATATATAAAATATTTAGACTTTTACGGCATATCCTAGATGTAATACCTAATACCAATCAGACATCTGTTACACCAAATATCTATAATTGTTCATACGTAAATTAAGTTCGAGTTATTACCTAATAAAATCCAATACATATCAATTAAAAATGTTAATTTACTTCAATAAAGAAACGCCAATAAATTATAATCTGTATAAATATAAACACGAAACGGATGATGCCAATTATAGAATGAAATTGACAAATGGGAGCTTTTAATCTTAATTTATAGCTGAGGCATTAACAAATTAAAGTTAGTTAACTAGTAAAATTGATAGGTACCTACCCATATTAATTAGTATAGGTATAGGTATAGTTATGACCGATAGGTAGATACTCGATGAGTAAAAAGTTTGTATCGATTTAGAAAGGAAAAAGAATTTGACTTCGGGCGGGACTCGAACCCGCGATCTTTCCCTTACAGGGGGAATGCTCTGACCGCTAAGCAACAAGTTCGAGTCCGGCCCGAAGTCAAATTCTTTTTCCTTTCTAAGGTAAACGCTTCTAATTCCGTGGTATTTTCACCAAATCTCGAAAGAACCTCAAAAATTAAGTATTAATTGTAACTTTTTCTACATAAGGCTATTTTTATTAGAAGTGTAATCTATCTTATTTTTGAAAAATACCATCAATTTGACTCTAAAAGTTCATTAAAACTGTTAAATTAATAAAAAAATCAAAAAAGTCAGATGCGACTAATTCCGTGGTAAATATTCTAATTCCGTGGTATTTGGTTTCTAATTCCGTGTGTAAACAGTATGAACGTAATGACGTGGAGAGAATGATACATGGTGTTCAAAAATGGAATGTATTTATTTTAGCTTTGTATTTCAAATCAGTCTCTATCATTTATGTCTAACAAAATAGAATCACAATTGGCAAGCATATTTATTTGTATTAACAATAATATAATATATTATGTTCTATATTATAATAGGGCGGTACTCCTCGACACGGCACGTATTGTGAAGAGGTTCCTCTCCCTGGAGCCCTAACCACCGGTAGCTTGGTCCCTGTACCCGATGCCGGTGGGACACTATTTTTTATATTTATAAATATATGTTTTTATTAGATAATAATATTTATGTATTTAAAAATGTAATTTATAGGCTTTTAAAATGAATAAAGAGGGGATTTTTGTAATTCATATTTTTAAGTATATATATTTTTTAGATAATACGAGTATATTATGTATTTAAATATATGTATTTATCCAAGTCTATACTTAGGTAAGCTACCGTTTTAAATACCCACTAGCCACCGCTAGTGGTAGTAATATCTTTACAATTTACTAATAATACTAACACGTCGAGTAAAATAATGAACAGGCTGTATATAACAGGTGTCAATACCACGGAATTGGTCCCCATGTAATCTAATTACCGTTGTAAATACCACGAAATTAGTTTTTATGACACAAAATCAAGTTTTCTAATTCCGAGGTATAAAAACTAGAAGATTTTTTAATATTATACATCTAAGTTAACGCTTAATTGCGATATCATCGACATAATATATAAAACATACTCAAGGAAATATCAAAACACATCAAAAATCTCGTTTTCTGTACTTAGTTCCTCCATACAAGAAATTAAGAAAGTACCTAAGTATACAATGTTTGACCGGCTATAATTAGTAAATGCGATGATACTAGACAGAAACAACCATTACGGAATTATGGCTTTATTCAGCTTAAAACATTAGTTGGATGAATCGATAGAAGACAATCAAGTATGACTGGCAATGTCATATCAATATCCTAACAGCCAGTATTTCAGACAAGGAGATCTTACCACATTCACCCTGGGGTTAAGACTTCACATAATCCTGTAGGTGAGCAGGCGGTCTGCGTTCCCGACCTGAACGGCGAGGCTGTTGGTTTTCGACAACGGGTTCCGGAGACGAGGCTTCTTCAATAGGAGGGGCTCCCTCTTCCTCTGAATCCGGGGATAAGTACTCATCATCAGATGGCAGCTCATTAGTCACAGGGCAAGGTGCAAGTGATCTATTTGATACCGTGGTCTCGCGCCCATCAGGTAATCTGACGAACGAGTAATCAGGGTTGCTCTGCAGAAGCTCTACCTGTTCTATGTCTGACTCGTATTTGGAACCTCTTACGTGCTTCTTCATGAAGACAGGGCCCGGCGTAACCAACCATGTCGGTAAGGATTGGCCATTTGATGAGCGCCTTGGATGGTTAAACATTCTCTCGTGAGGTGTCGCGTTAGTCCCAGTAGATAGTAACGATCTTATCGAATGTAGAGCCACAGGCAGCGCAGACTCCCAATTAGTTATGTCTTGATTTTTGGAGCGAAGGTGTAGTTGAATTGTCCTCCACAGGGTTCCATTGAGGCGCTCCACCAACCCGTTACCTCTTGGATTGTATGGAGTAGTCCTGCTGCATGCCGTACCTAGGTCTGTTAAAAAAGTTTTCAACTCCTCTGACAAAAATGATGTCCCTCTATCTGAGTGTATGTAGGCCGGCGTGCCAAATAAGGAAAATAGCTGTTTCAAGCAATTGATTACAGTGCCCGAAGTCATGTCTTTGCAAGCGAAGGCGAATGGAAACCGGCTATACTCATCAATAATGGTTAAAATGTACCGGTTTCGAGTATTGGATGGTAAAGGGCCTTTGAAGTCTAAATTCAGCCTTTCAAAAGCAGTAGTAGCTTTAATGAGCTTCCCTTCGTTTTTAATATACCTCGGTTTTATTTCGGCGCAAACCGGGCACGCTGCAGTCATTCTTTTAACCTCTTCAACGGAATATGGGAGGTTTTTTGTACGAATCCAGTGAACTAACCTCGTCACGCCGGGGTGGCATAGGGAATTATGTAGTTCCAATAATTTTCTTGAACCGCCATTCATATGGGCGCAGACTCGTGAGAGAGCATCAGCTGCAACATTTTGTTTTCCTGGTCTGTAAATAATATCATATTTATAACAAGATAATTCTAAGCGCCATCTTTCTATCTTTTCATTTTTTATTTTGCTCGAATGTGACTGATTAAACATGAACGTCACGGATTTTTGATCAGTGATCAGTATGAAATGTCTTGCAATCAAATAGTGACGCCATTTACGAAGTGCTTCTACTATAGCGCTAGCCTCCTTTTCTATGGAGGATTGGCGACGTTCGGAATCATTAAGGGAGCGGGTAAAGAAAGCAACGGGTCGCCCTTTTTGAGATAGCGTTGCAGCTATGGAAAATTCCGAAGCGTCCGTTTCGACGACAAACGTTTCTTTCTCATCAATGGCAGTTAGAGCAGATTTTGCTACTTCGGCCTTAAGATCCTTGAAACGGTTAACTGCCTCCTCAGAGAGCGGGAAAGTGTCTTGTGATGTTAGTGGTCTGATTTTAGTGGAAAAGTTATCAACCCACTTAGAATAATGGGCGAATAAGCCTAGTGCTCTTTTCAAAGAAGCAGCATCCGAAGGGATGGGATAGTTTATAAGTGGTTCTAGGCGAGATTTGTCTGGTTTTATAGTATTCTGGAAAACAGTATAGCCAAGAAGGTTGATAGATTCGACACCAAAGATACATTTGTTAGTATTCAAGATTAAGTGATATTTCTCGACAGCTTCCATGAATCTGTGCAGGTTTCCATCATGTTCTTGTTTATCTTTCCCACACACAGTAACATCATCTAAATATGCAAATATTCCTTTGAGTTTTTCAGTGTTTATTATGTAATTCAGTGTCCTTTGAAATGCCGCGACCCCGTTTGTCACACCAAATGGGATCCGAGTGAACTGGTAAAGGTTCCCGCAGGCTTCAAAAGCCGTGTAGATTTTCTCCTTAGGAATAATGGGGACCTGGTGATAGGCAGATTTTAAGTCAATTTGTGTGAAATAGTTGTATTTAGCTACTCGTGATACGATAGAATCGATACTTGGTAGGGGGTAGGCATCTAGGTCTGTGTAACGGTTAATGGTTTGGGAGTAGTCAATCACCAATCGTTTACGGTGACCTCCTCCACCGGCAACAAGTACTTGAGCTCGCCACGGAGAGACACTGGGCTCTATTACTTTGTCCTTCAATAGATTAGAAATTTCTTTTGATATAAATTCCTGGTCTTCGTTCGAGTGGCGTCGTGAGCGAATAGCTATAGGTTTTATATCAGGCGACAAATTAGTGAAAATAGAAGCCGGTGGCACAGAAGCTTCGAGGACATTACAGATCTTCAGTGGTTCTTTATCACCACCAAATTGAAGTTCAAGCGAAGAATGATTCTTTAGAAGATCGTGCCCAATGATCACGTCTGCACAGAGATCTTTTACGATAAGTAGCGGTTGGTGCTTATATACATAGTGGTCAATTTTTATAGTAGCGTAGCATAGTCCGTCGACGTACGATACGAAATTTAGCGAAGCGAGAGTTACGGCTTGTCTACATGGCCTTTTCTTTAGGTTCATTATTCGTACGAGATTGTTGTCGATGAAGCTGAGAGAGCTGCCCGTGTCAACTAGGGCATCGGCTCGACAATCATTAACAGTTATAGGTATAGTAGCTTTGCGTAGGCTTGAAGGTGAAGCAGCTAATATTGTAGATAGAATAGATTCACGAGATTCAGTGTGCTCATCAGGAGAAAAAACTGCATTTGTGTTAGGTTGCATTTGGCGAGAGCTTCGGCAAACACTGGCAAAATGTCCCTTTTTAGAACAAAGTTGGCATTCGGCGTTTATAGCGGGACATTTAATTCTTAGATGAATGTGGCCACCACAGAAGAAGCATTTTCGATTATTGCGATAATTTATAGCGGTCAGGTTTGTTAGTGGTGGTGGTGGCCGTTCTTGTGTAGCGGGCTCAGTAACAGCATTGAAATAGGCAGGGCTAGTATTGTTTTCTATGATGTGGGAAGTGTTTTCTGCGCTTTCAAGAGAAATGGCCAGATTTAATGTTTCTGCTAAAGTTAAAGAACATTTCTCTAATAATCGTTCTCTTATTTTGTTAGAAGAGAGCCCTGTGATAAGAACTCCGCGAATTGTCTCATTCTGGTGTTCATCGGCTGTTACTGCTTTGAAATGACAGTCGTGAGCAAGTAATGTAAGGTTTCTCGCATACTCGCTTACCGATTCTCCAGGTTGCTGCCTTCTGGAGTTTAAAGAATGCCGAGCTAATGTGATATTTCTTCTCTTTTCGTAGGTGCTATTGAGTATGCAGATAGCATCACTGTACTTGGTACATTCTCGTATGAAATTAAAAATAGTTGGAGAGATATGGTTTATGAGAAGTTTGTACTTTACGGTTTCGGTAGCGGTAGCGGCCTCTTCCGAGATAAAGTTTTCGAAAGAATACTTCCAGTGCGTCCATTTCAAATCTGAAGCAGATGTGGAAGGTTCGACATCAAAGCGGTCCGGGCGAAGATATCTTGACATAGTTGACGCGGGTATGGACGTACTTTTTGTCTCGTCTTGCGGCATAGTACGCAAATGCAAAATTATAAGCTGAATAAATTGATACTAGACAGAAACAACCATTACGGAATTATGGCTTTATTCAGCTTAAAACATTAGTTGGATGAATCGATAGAAGACAATCAAGTATGACTGGCAATGTCATATCAATATCCTAACAGCCAGTATTTCAGACAAGGAGATCTTACCACATGCGACTTCAAAGTATGCCACGGAATTAGTTTTTTGTATTTATTGGTTATTCAAGTTATCAGAACTGAAATATTAAGTTTGTAATAGAAAAATTACCACTAAAATTTTCAAATAAGATAAACTCTATAAAATTGTAATTCCGTGGTATACAACGGTAATTAGAAACACACAAAAATATTTGACACCTAATGCCGTGGTATTTTTAACACTTATTTTCTCCTCAATTTGTTAATAGAATACTCCAATGTTAAGTGTATTCGATACAACGTATTACCCTTTCAATATTTTACCTAAAACCGAATCTCTTGTAGTATAAAAATATTGTTTAAAATACTATTTAGCAAATGGTAGTACTTACGCGCATAAGGTCCGAAATGTATGGAGCGTGTGTTCGACTCAGGTGCCAGTGGCAAACTAATCGATTATTTTAAAATATACACACACCAAGGTACTTTTGTCTTCACATAAATATGAACAGATAAATTATTATTTGATTAATGGGTCTTGCAGTCAAAAATAATTAGTAATTTGCTTTATAAAGCTGTTTTTCTAAATACCACGGAATTAGTAGCGGATTTCTGCACCCCACGGAATTAGACGCGTTTACCTTAAATCGATTTGAAAAGTTAGCATAACAAATGTTTCAAAATTTCATTCAAATAAAACAGTTTGGAGCCCAAAAACTCTAAATAACTTATATGTATTTGTTTATCCATAGCAACTACTTCACCAACTACCTACCTCTATGCTATCTCTGGGAAATATAGGTATATGTCGTTTTAACTTCATAATGGATAACTCCTAAAACGTGGATCATATAGATTTAATCCACGTTTTCATTCATGTTCATTCAGCTAGGGCTAGTAAAAAACATAATATTATTATACTTTCTCCAGCATGCAGAGAAATGAACCCATAAGAAGATTAACGCACGAGTGCAAGTTACATAGCATATGCTATTGATGTTTCTAGCTCGAGACTCGCGATAGGATGTAAGTATAATCCACATATATGGATAACAAGGGTTTATTCATCTTTCTTTATCACTTGAATCTAATGAACCTATTTCTTGAGTTCAATGTACGTTTAAGATAAAGTACTTAATAAGAAAGCCATCTCAAGACAGGTATCGGTTGATTCTATCAAAAAACTGGACGTGGTTACTCTTACAATTTACATAATTATATTATATAGATGCTGCGCTGCATCTAAATGGAATATGTCTATGGGTGGTTCTTATTAAACCTGTACAGTCAGCCTCGCAGTTTAAAAATTAGGCGCTACTTTAAATAATTTGGTGATCGTGGATAACGGTTAAGTTGATCACTGAAAAGAACATATTACTATTAGAAGGAAATAAAATCTTTTTTTTTTCTTTTATAGATAGGTTACATAATTCAAAAGCTAGTGGTAACTAGGTAACTATTCATCGTCAAAATTACTATTTATTATTTTATATACGAATGTGTAACTGTTTATTGAAATAGTTATGTAGGTAGCAAAATATTATGCAAAAATATAAGCCTACTTAGATATAATTTGTAAGCCGAACGGCAGTACTTTATTAGGGTCAATTACATTAACTGTTCGTAGAATTACACTCTAAAGAGCTGCCACTTACAGGGCCCCACTATAAATGTACAACAACAATTGTAAACAAAACTACTTTGCCAGTAGTAAGGCTTTATGCTAAACTATATGACGCCTAATAAACTGACATGATTAGTCTAATTGGTATATTCATTATTTTAAATTAAATTTGTGTCGGCCTACTTAGGTATGAATAGCTGCAATATATTAAACATAATAACACCCATTTCATGTTTCGTGAATCAAAATAAATATTTATTTAAAATTCTATTGATTTATTTCTTTAAGGGATTAGGGATAAGAAGTCTTCTATTAAAATGCTGACTGTACATTATAGTTTTACTACAGCAAAACTATTTGGTAGTGCGCGTGTCACAATCTTTACATTTTTCTCTTATATCGACGAGTGTGGGAAGGTGAAGCTCTTAGGATATTCCAAACCAAATTTATACAACGATCAGCATTGAAACCCGATAATCTCCATGTCTTCCGACAATTTGCTCGAAATCAACTTACAAAATACGTAAGTTATTATCTGATTCGTGTTTGGGCGAAGTTGCTTGGTGGTACATTAGTTTTCAGAGCTCAAGTTAGTTTGAACTCTATGTGATGGTGTTAAGGTCGATATTTGTGGCTAGGCTCCTGATAAGGGTGGGATAATGGGGTCATATGACCGAGCCGAGGTGTAACTCTGGATATACGCACATACACGCAGAGGCGTGTACCCAAAGTGTTAGAATATTGGCATCGTGTATTTGTCAAATAACCGTACACTGCTACCTACAAATATTTCTATATTACACACATTTTTTTTTTATTATTTATATTTACGTACTTTTTATTATTCATATTTTGGGTGCGTAGAGTATGGGGGTTACACCAAGAACGACAAAGCCCAAGTCAACCTGCTACTCGTTTCTCCTACGGGTTTACGGACGAGACTCTGGTGCAGGCTTTCCTTTCTGGGGTTGGAGGATCGAACGGCAGTCGCTCATATAAAACCCAAGATAAGTTAAATGGAAGGGCAGGAAAGAGTGAATGAACCCCAAGCTGGGAACAAGACTGATGATGATGTTCTTAACCCACAGCTGAGGTTTCTTCCAGAAAAAAAAATCACAAATGGGTAGAGAGGAATAAAATAAACAATATCTAAGACGCAAGTAAATAAAATAATAATATTTATTTGCCATATAAATCTGTACAATAATAAACACTACTATTATTGTAATTTATAAGGTATATCATGTTGACCCCTTATACCCATAGCAAGATTATACTTAGCTATGTTATGTGTATCACAGCTTTCATAATCATAGAGAAATATAGAATCATTTGAAAATTAATTCAAAATAATGGTATCAACTAAAAAAATACACAAAAATATTACGCTATGAAGAAGCAGTGTACACCTACTCTCTCGTATATTGGCCGGTCCGTCATTACGGTCCGGATCGGTCTATCCTCAACATAGCCGGTCCATTACATCGGCTGTAAGCCGGTTGGCCGGACCGACCCGATCGGCTAATGACGCCCTAAGAATTTTGTGACGCATCTCTATACAGCCATAACTCAAAGAGTATAACATTACGTAAGCTGAATTAACATAACTGTGAGAGGAGACTATCTATTTATATCTCTATTTCATTCGCCGGTGGGATATTCAGAGATAGGTAGAGTACCTATATTCATGGAATGCGGTTGTGCGACGCTGTCACTGTATAAAATCGATAAGTTATTTTAGTGATGTAGGCAGCGTTTTGTAATGGGTGGGATGAAGTAATCTTGGTTTAGATACTTACTTCTGCATTCGAGCTTTGTGTTATATGAAGTTAGATCAATTTAGAAAACATTTTTTTTGTAATTTTGAGGTCAGAAATGTATGGTAAGCGGGTACCGTGAAGTGGTCATACCTGAAATGTTGGCAGGAAGAGAAAAAAGATTGGCACAAAGGAAAGTCAGTCTCAATCTGTAAGAAATGCAACACACTGCTACTAAGCAGTGTCATTATTTCTTAAGTGAGGGTGTGTTACACTCAGCGACAAAAGTCACTGAATGCTAATAAACTAATAGATGATCACTGCAATGTGTAAGTATATACCTACATTAATAAATCTATGTGAAGTATCTTCAGATGTCAGTACTTATTTAGATAGTTACATTTCATTATACTGCAGGTGATCTCTACATTGAAATAAATTGAATTACTTTTTTGTCTGACTGTACATCTCTGGACAACTAAACCCATTAGCGGTTCAAAACATGGCCTAAGGACAGAAAAATATACTAAAATCACAAATTTCACGATTCATCTGGTTACATAGAAAGTGATCTACGCCAAAACAAAAGTCAGCCTACAGTACACAATTTCAACTTTAATAAAAAGGTTACGAGTGCCAATAATAGTAAATAATAGAGCCATAAATTCCTTGCATTATCTTATAATGTTAATTCACAAAAATTATTCCCTAAGCTTCACGTAAATTTTATTAAAATGTTAATGCATGTTTTTGAATAAATATTTCCATAAACATTTTATCCCCTCTTTCCCCTTTAACGGCCGCACCAAAAGAGGGTAGTTGGTATTTTCTGTTTTCAAGGCTTGCGTATAAACAGGCACTATTCTCAAAATGAACGCCTTTTCTACTCGAGTTTTGTGCCAAACAATATTCTTGAAACTTTATAGTAGATACCTTATTTGGTTGGTTTATATTTCCGCATACTGTTAAATGCAGCTAAAATTTTGCGTATACTACGCTATGGAAAATCTTTTTGAAATAATGAAGACGTTGACTATGCAAATATTTTGAACTAATAATGAATTAAGGAAAATTTTTAGCTCACTGCCCAAAGTTATATCTGGCCAAATGATTGTAAAATCATGCCATTTATTACTTAATACAGTATAAGTGCATGGTTTTACTTAAGTATGTAGATATCTTATTAAAAAAACTACTAAAACTTAATCTATGATGAAGACGTAACATTTACTACCTAATTATACTTTCTAATGAGCTACTTCTAAGGGAATATGTAAATGATACCACTAATATATTTACTAATACGGGTCCGTTACTGGATTTTTTTTTTTCAAGATTAAAGAAAGTCATTATCGTAATTTCATTAAATGACCAAATATTAAGATTGTAGGTGAGTTCAGTCTATAAAACCATGGATCCGGAAGTTTGAAGCGATGTGGGTGGCCCCCCGATGTAACTTAAGTGGTTCCGTTTTATTAATATATGTACCGCCTTCCTCCCACTCTAGATTTGTAGTCTACGGTGCGCTCTGAGAAAAACGGGAACTATAATTATATTGTAGGTGTAGCAGTAGCGTATGATAGATAGATTTATAATGTTATCTATGTAAAGACAGCATCTCGACCAGCAAACTATTCAAAATGATGTTAACACCTACTAAACAAATCATGTTAAAACCAATTTTTTTTATTGATTAAAATTATTATGTATTATTGTCCGAACTAAAGGTGTGTACCAAATATCAGAACAATTAGTTAACAAATAGTCACAAAAAAAAATTGAGTACTTTGCTAGTCAAGATCGATCTTATGCTGAATGTACTTATGTGATGAATAGACTCGGAGTCTTAGGGCTTTGTGTTTTAAACTACCTAGATGACGGCTCACTTGATGGAACGCCGCTAGGGCGGCCTATGGACGTGTGAAGCACCAGTGGCGCTGGCGTCACAATCACGCTCGCTGCAGATACTGGAAAAGTCTTCTAATTACCTTTCCTGTAGACCTTCAGAATAATATTATAGTTGATTAATACTATCAATCAACTTCATCGCAATATGAAAGAAGAAGTACCTTTCCTACATACCTATATATACCTACATACATACATACAATCACGCCTTTATGCCCGGAGAGCTAGGCAGAGGTGAATTAACACCCACTCTAACTAATAACAGTCCTACATATGAAATTACTAAATACTACTTATACATGTAACATAATTTGATTATTATTTCATGGTTATAAGAATAGACCACTACACCACCTACGATCGGTTGTACCTAGATCTTTCATCGGTCAATTACTGGGGATCGACGAGCAAACACATCGTAAATTAGTTCACACAAACATAGTTAACGAGAGGCGGTAAACAATTCCGAGTGTCAAGAGCTTGTACCCAATAAGGGACGAACGGACCGATGTCACGATTGTTTGGCAGACTCTATTGCGTGTTGTCGTGTTTGTTCAGCTACGTGACAATTCGCACTCTTATCGAACGAGTAGATTGCTATTTATTTAGTTTGTCTTAGCGTAAGAATCGTGAAAAAAGTTTATTTAACAGCTACATTAGTTACAATTCCATTGCGTATCTCAAGAAACAATCTCTAAAATATTTTTATTAGAACTTCAAAATGTCACTCTATTTGGTTTTTACGATTTAATTTAGACTTTAAATCCGATAGAATCTGTTAAAAATGAGTGTTATTCGCGTAAATTTCTGACGGTATCGTGCAGAATTTTGCTGTAAATACTTATACGTCGTTTTGACAAAATAAAAACAATATTCTGGCCACTTATAATCTACTTTAGAATTTTACCACTTAGATTGGCACTGATGTCGAACATTTTATAGTAAAACTAACACAATCATACTTACTTAATCAGGCAAATTGTAAGTTCTACCACAAGGAGAATGTATTTTCGCCAGTTTTAGTATTAAAGCTAACTTCCATAACAACGTTGGAGTGTCCAATCTCTATATTGGCTTAAACAAAGCATCCACATTCATCTATTCTTCAGAAGTTTCTAGACGCATCATCGTGTTTGTTCAAAAGCGACTGCACAAAGTACCTCAACTTCAAATTCTAAACCATTTTAGTGAGAGCTTCAAATCTGAATACATTTCCGTCTCAGCGCTATTTCGAAAAAGCCAAGTGGAGAGGCGGGGTGGATCCTGTCAGACTGGATTTGTATCTTCAAGAATATCAGTTGGACAAACACACGGGAGGGGGTGTTGTGCGAGTGGTGGGGGCGGGGGTGGTGTTTACTACGCTCCGGGGAGGTGAGCGAAGAAATGAAATTGGCAGATATTTCGGTGATGTGACACACACGTGTAGGTAAGCTTGGCTAGCAATGAAAGTTTTGCGAGGTTTTTCCACTTTCTACACGAGCAGAATAAAGTAAAAGAAGGCGGAATGTATTTAGGTACCCTTTATACATACGTAAGGAATGAGAACCCTTCCGTTATATCCTCCAGTAGAAAATATATTGCCTGTTTTCTGAGCTCGCTTACCCGCACAAAATATTGGCATGCAGTAAAGAACTAACAAAATAAATAAGGCAAAATAATATCAGAAAAAGGTTCGCTACAGTCATCAATGTTGTAGGGCGTAGTGAGAGAGTTGGTATTTTCTCAAAACGTCTGACCGAGAACTGAAAGCTAGTTAGGTATATTAATATTTACCTATCTAATCATTTTATTTATTTTTATTAACTTTTACTGCTACTATTATAAGAGCGAAAGTGTCGATTCATAGATGGGTGGATGTATGTTTGTTGCTCAATCATGCAAAAACGGCTGAACAGGATGATGTGGATGCAATTTGGTACAGACATAAGGTCGGAATTGCACATGGGCTACAATTCTTGCCAGGAATAAGTTTCTGATTCGTCATTATTACAACGTCTTAATTGCAAGATTTGACACATGGTGAAATTGATACATGGTGAAATCGCATATTGAAAAATTACGTAGGCAGCCTCTTTCCCATTAGGGTAGATACTTAGACAAAACATTTTTCAGGTTACTATCCTATGTTGGATTCAAGAGATTTTGCAAACGATAATCCTAATCCTTTTTAATCAATCGTTTGCCTACTCTAGGTGATAGAGAAGTTACTAAGTATGTAAGTAACTAGTAGATATTTACTTAATTATACTTAGTAGATAAATATTATGCAGCCACTTTGCAACATTATTCTGTGTCACTACAAGTACTTATAAACATAAATTGTGTTGTTTTGCACAAAAATTTCAATGCCGTGTGTATTTTGCGATAGAAGTGAAACGAATAATGGCTGTGTTTGTTGAAACCGCCATTACAGTGTTCTCAAACTTTAAGGATTCGTTCCATATAATATCGATAAAAAATATAGGTGTATGAGGGGACGGAACGACGAACGACTCTAGTAAGAAGAACGATGCTTATATTCACGTTTCGGTATTCTTGTATTTATTTGGAATATATATAACCTCTCGCTTACCAATAGGTAGGTATAGGTACGATTATTATGAAAAGTACCAAAGCCCTACGTCAACCGTACATACTTAATGTAATTTGTTTTGTTTAATAAATAGACATATGTACCTATTGTTATATCCACAAAAACACCTTAGGTATTTTCCATAACGCATACTTATTTGTTAGTTTATGTTAACAAATAAGCCTTATGACAATTGAAATTTGGAATAAAACTAATCTTTTGAGTTTTTCAGATTTTAGACAATTTAACGTCATTGTTACGCGGATTCGGGATGGCTTAAGTCCCAGAAAAAACTATAGAATCTCTTTTGGCAGAATTTGTATCGACTGAACTACCAAGCTCTGTTGTCTCATACCTATGTAGGCGAGAATTTCAGCTATACCGGATAGGTCTGGGTAGCTTAGTTGACATAATATTCCCCATAGAAGGAAACTGCCGCAGGTTCAAGACTTTTCAGATTTAAATTTAAAGCATTATGGTAATCAGTTCCCGTAGCCTATGAAACGTCTTGCCGATCCTAAAGAAACGTCTTTATGCCCGTTTTGTTTTCTCAAGATGGACATAAAATAATTTTACCTCAAATATTTTTAGAATTTTCATTTTTCTCCAGAATAAAACTCGCCACGGATTTTATCAGAAGCTAAACAAACAAGTTCGCTTGATGTTTTGTTCAGAACAATAAAGACATAAAGCCTGGCATAATAATAAAGAAACTTACCGAGTTTGTAGATATTGCTGAGATGAAGGAGTATAAATAAAATGCGGCTATACATCGCCGAATAGGAAGATATCTAACATTGATCTGCGATGTCGTGTGACGTCATTCGGGAGAATGAGATGAAAGATAACATAAATTCATAATTGTGATTAATAAAAGCATTTTGAACTTGTATTGATACGGACCTCACATACAATAAGTATATATCTACAATATATTGTATCTAACAAAATCACGACGATTCGTATGATTTTGCTAAACCTAATTATGAAGCTCTACCTACTATAAACTCTAACTTCATTCTGTATAATCCCAGTGCAGTGTCCAGAAATTACAGGAATACCTATTCGCACTCTATATAAATAAAACAATAAAATATAGGTAGCTACCTGTCTAGTAAAATGTGGGTGTATAATGCAATACACCTTTGCTTACCCCCCAGCAATATATGTACAATCATTAGCATATAGATCGCTCTCATTGTATTGTTTTAGAAAACGATAAAATCTCTTCATATATCTCTATTACACTTGTCTTACGTTTACGTATCCTGCAATTGTCGCAACCTCTCGTTAAAACCCCTACTCACGTTTCACGTTTGCTCCCAATAAAACGTGATAATTTATAGGTTCTCGACAGGTTCTCACGTGAACAGATAATAATTTATCATTCTCAGTTTGAACCAATAAATTAGGAGCCTAGTCGCGTAACAAAAATTAATCACATTAAATATCCTTCAAATACTTATGTCAATTATGAGCTTCAAGATTATTGTTTTTTCATTTATGTACTTTTATACGCAAGACAGTAGATTAAACCTGTGAGAAAATATTCGGGCAATAAAAACTCTTTCATAGTGGCCAGTAATTTCAATAGTTTTGTTTACTAAATTTATTGAGAAGTAGGAAATAACTCATTTATTCATAAGGATAATCTAATCATTACACGTAATAATCATACACAACCGTTACATCAAGTATTTTTTTTGTTCACAGTTTGTCACATAACTAAAATATTTAAATACTACACAACATGAAGATGGGAATCCTTGGTAAGGCTTTCACTCATAAGCACTCACTGTGTTTGTAAGGCATATTCAAACAGTATCCTTGCAACCGTGTAGCTATCAAATTGAATGATGTACACTTGTACTGTAGGTAGGCTCATTTCCTTTTTGTTACTTTGAAATGATATTCATTTGCATAAATTTACCTAGCCATTGTTATTCCCAGTAAGGCTACCTTTGTCCTACAGGATATCGTCTATTCAAAACATCAATAACTCTTCTCTTTGTTTTGAGCCTCATAATTTCTCTGTAGAAAAAAATCAATACCTTCTTAAGTAACTATAGTAAAATATTACTGTACTACAATAAGTTTCTTAACATTTTCACTCTTATAAATGTTGAATTTATGTTGTATTCATATTATGTTAATTTTATACGAATCGGTAGTAACCTCCTTTCATTAGAATATAGGTATAATTAAGAGAATTCACAATTCCTTCGCATTGCTTGTAAGTACGCAGGCGGAGTATTCGATCCCGTTAGTTTTATTACATTTTCCGTACAAGAGATAGATGAGGGAAGTTCCTCCAATACTGAAGAATAGGCGGTATCGGAAACGAGTTAAATAGCAGACCTCTTTTGTTTTGTTTTAAAGCCCCAAGGAAAATAACAAGACGGCAGAATATTGATGAGCTTCGGCTGTAGATTGGATTTCTACTCGCTTGATTTTATATTTATAAACGTTTTGAGTTCTCTCAGCGGGAGTTTTCGTTTTCTGTCAGTTTACAAGACGAGAGTACTGCTCAACCCATTTTATTAGTCGATAGGAAATGACAAAATATTACTTTTACTTCATGTCGGTAATAGCTTATTTCGTCGCGTGGGATACGCTTTCAACGTAAACGAGAAAAAATGTGTCAGACATAATATCGTTTGATTTATGTATATAAATATATTTTACATTCATATTATATTTTGTTGCAGATCAATAACGTATAAAGGGCGGAGAACAAACTCTGTAAACGCTGGGAAAAAATCTCGAATAACATAAAAGAGAGATGGCCCAAATCTGAATTCATATCATGCCTTATCAGAATGTCTTCCGAACGGATAAGTTTGATCGCGTACGGGAAGAAAACGTGCATCTGTGGCCAAAAGATCTCATTTTCTTTACAGCTACAATTTCACCGGCATCCGAGCTTTACTGATAGGTTCGGGAAAAATAGGGACTGATTAAAAAAATAAACTTTGTTATTTGTACAGCCAAATATATTATTTACTGTAATAAAATATATTTACTGGTAATCGAGGAATACATTTGTTGTAATAAGAAAAGAGATGGCTTAAAACACAATAGTCGCGTAGCATTTCGGACGAAACATCGACGAGTTAATGAAAGGCATTTGTATGTAACGGACTTGCGCAAGCTTCCTCCGGAGCCTGATAATGGGGTACATTGCGTGTTTTTATAGAGACTCCCTTGTGGCAGTCGCTATGCGGATAGCATTCAAGCACGTATTGTTAAGCAGAATCACGCTTACAAATAGATAGTGAAGTCATGATGGTTACTGTAAATGCATTATGTACGAGTAGGTAATCACATTCTTTGTACCATAGGGAGATAAAAATACACCACTCAGTTTGTATTTTTACTCAAGGCTTATTTGAATAGTGAATAAATCTATAATATCAAAATGAATTCCTAAATGTGTTGCTAAGCGCAAATCTCGAGAACGGCTGAGCCGTTTTCACTAATTGTTTTTTTAGAATATTCCTTGAAGTACGAGGATGGTTCTTACGGAGAGAAAAAAAAATTGACTGTTAGGCGATACGAAGTTCGCGGGGTCAACTAGTTTATTATAAAACATGGGATTACCTAAGTGCGCTGGTGAGGTTAGTACGCATATTAAAACACAGATGAGAGTTACTTACCTATATACCTAGGTATGTATGTAATACATACAAGAAAAGTCCTTAAAATGCAAAATCCTGTTTTGTAGTTGCTTTTAAAATACAGAATTAACACCGGTAACCATTCCGGTACAAACGGCCGGCCGTAGCATTCGCCCCGAGAGGTGGCCATTTGGCCTGCGTTCTCTCGGGTACTTCTCCGCCTCCGTTTCAAATAAACTGAGTACAGTTTTCAGCCAGAGTTGAAAACAGCATTTTAGCCGAGCGTCGTAAAGCGAAGGATCTTGAAACCCGTTACCACGCGACTCCCAGCGACATCTAAATTCAAATTTTTCTTCTCGACTCATGCAAAACCTTACGACCCCTCTATCTGCATAAAACGAGATGAATTTCATTTTATATCGTTACGTTCACACTATTTTTTTGCGGGCGACTGTAAATTGATTTTACTTTCAGTAATTCCAGGTGCTTTTTTCAACTTTGTGGAATTCTTTTATTTCATCCACGCACCTACCTATAAGTAACATAAAAAAAGATGTGGTATTACATAATACGGGAGCGCGAAAGGGAACTATTATCGTAACTAGTTTGGCAGCGCTCACTGCGTAAATCCGATGTTACTGGCGTCCATAAGGCATACTAGGTATCCATTTACCCATCAGGTGGGCAACATGAGCCTTTCCTATTCCATAAAATATCTTAAGAGCCTCGAAAGTACTCACATCAGTTGTTATTTACATTTTGGTAGTCAGTTAACTGATAGTATTGCTATAGGTAAGGTGAATACTGATGAAGGCTGTCTACAACATACTCGTATCTACGACTTACTTTAAAGTTGCCGACTAATTAAAACGTTACATTGTTTTTAAGCCGTCTGAAACATGCGACTGGGTATTTTAATACAGAAGGCTAACGTATTAATTAATGTTGGAAATACTCGCGTCTGGCATGCACTCAACTCAATGGCTCGGAGTAGAAATACTTCATGTTTATTTTCTTTGTCCTGGCCAAGAGGTAATGCGTTCATAAATAACCTCCAAGCTACTCGGGAAACGAAGCCTATATTGTGAGAAACAGTTATTTAATCTTTCAATTTAAAATCATGACCCGTTAACTCAACGCGGGCGACATCAGCTGTAAGGCGACTACTAAATTATTTCAATGTTTATATTTATGCCCTCGATAAGCATCCGAGCAGACTAGGTAGGTATTTCTATCTTCACTACACTGTGGACGCTTCGAGATAATATAATAATTTGGCAGGCGTCATATAATTTCATGACGAAATCTCGTCTACTTTTTCTTGCGGCAAATCTCTAAAGTTTCCAACCTAAAGCATTGTGAATAGACCCGTAAAACAACGAACAACCATTCATTTAGGGATCTCCAAGTTCCGTCAGCGGCTTATGAATAAAGAGGGGTCGGCTGCCGGAAAAATAGGGGGTTATTCAAAAGGAAAAGTTTTTTTTGCGTAAAAAAGGACGACTAAGCGGTGGATTATCGTCCATTCGCTGACAAGAGTTTTGTGGAACTCGTGGCCGAGTTATACGAACAAGCTTTTTATTATCGCTTACTGGAAATGTTGGGGAAAATGTACGGATAAGAAAAACAATTATCACCACGCTCCTTTTGCTGTTTACTCTGTCCGTGATAACCCGACTAAGCTTTGTCATGACGCAAATGTTAAACATGAACAATAGTCGTTTCCTGAACAACTTCGGGCACCCGTTTTATCTATACCTACAGATATTTTTAGTTGTTTTGTGACAGGCATAACATGTAGAAGATCAAAAATATTTCTTATAGAAACATTACTAAAGTCAAATATATTAGCTGCATCTCAGTGTGATAAATAAGCTGTTTCCGTCATATAAACGTTGAGTTCTCACGAAAGGTGTACGATTTGGGCGGATGACTTTATAATTATTTTCTACATGTGGGCCAACGATTCGTTCCGCGACATTAGCGATGGCCGGAGAGCCGGGGCTAAATCCTGGGCGAGTAACGAGATCTCCGGCTCAGCGTGAAATTGTGAAATTACCGGGACGGCTAAAGACGAACTACATTTCCAACTCATTAAGTAAAATTGTTTCTATCAAGATATTTTATGCTGATTATTTTAGAATTAGCTATAGGTACCTATTTGTTTAAGAAAAACATTTTTTTATAAAATTTTCAGTTAGATCGGATATTTGGCGATCGTCGATGTAAGGTTCTCAGCCTCAGTGCAGCTGAAATAATACTTAGAAATATTGTGTTTGTGTATGTGTATACTACCTATTATAATCTAAGTATATTTTTAAAAAGTGCTAGTGATATTTACACTTCTATGTTCAAAATATATCCAGGGTCAGGCCATGGTATTTCCTGAGTTCAGGATTCCTTTCACCATATTATATGATATCGCAATCAATATATATAATAACCTGTTTTGGTCTAGTACTAAGACTCTATGCGCTTAAAAAAGCGTTCATAACACAAAAAAGCTTATCACCTACATCAACTAGGTCTTAGACCTATTTTATGCAAAGATTTGATCGAAATTTCCTAATGCCGTTCATAAAATTCATGCAAACCTTCCGAGAATTCTACCTAATATCATTTGATATAATATCAACTCATAGTCAGAGCAATAAACACGTGAACACATCAAATTAAACATGCCTACAATTACACAACTAAATGTAGAAGGGTCAATACAAACCGCACCGCACTGCAGAGCAATTTGTCGTGAAACTTTGGGAGCGTATTTTGTGTTTACGCGAGCGTTACGCGTTGTTCTCTGAAACTGTGAGATAATACCTCCGCCCGGGACCTCCGTCAATGTGCTCGGGAATTTTGCCTACTGATAAAAGAATATGTCTTTATCTCAGGCCACAAGGTGCTGCATAAACCTTAAGTAAATGTGTGCCAGGTGTTATACCTATAGGTAGGGAGGGATATTAGATACTCGTAAGTCTGCATAGACTAGGAAGGTATGGACTGTATATTTTGTAAGATGTTTTTATATTGGCCATGTGAATATAACTTTACCTCTCCTGATGGTAAGCTGAAGGTAGTCTCAGGACAGATAGATATGTAGATACCTACTTAAATATTGGTAATTTATTTGACATCCTACTAGATCAGAATTGATTAGTTAGTCAGCGTATTCTCCCTTAAAAAAAGCGTACTCATGGGGTCAAGTCCCATAATGGATGTTGACTTCTTTCGATTTAAATTTATAGGAAAAATATACATAAGTTTAAGTATCTACTAATTGCTTTAAAACTTAATTCAGTAATACTATTTTTATTTTTCCTAAATAGGCTTATGGGCATACCTACCAGTATACCTTCTTTTGATTTTATATTTAATAATAGAGAACCATCCCTACCTACTATTTAATGGATGTATTAACACAGAGACAGCGTTTAGCTACCTCACACCTAAGAGCTAAGTGATTTAATTAAGTTAACGGTACGCTAGGGAGGTATAACGTGCCTTAAATTAAGTATTCTGAACTCCATACTCACACTAGATACGTTACAGTACATAGGTACAGTCGTTATCGGTAGATATTAGCTTAATACAATACGTACTAAAAAAAATTCTCTGAAGACACTTCAATTTTATTGGTAAAGTACATTTGGGCATCGATTGACAAACGATTTTTACTTTAAAATGTAAGAATCGTTTGTAAATTTCTTAGTGTTCAGTAACTTCTGAGGGCGACTGTACATACTCTATGTACGTACTTTTTTAAACCAATTTCAAGAAAATGAGGAGGTTTTGAATTCTATGTGGTTATAACTATTTTTTTTAATGCTAACCTCCGTCTGCAAGTGGGTTAACAGTGAATTAGCCATGTCGGAATCAGACCGAAACCGCATGGTGTTTCGTCACGGGTGCCTATTGTGGGGGGCCCGGGTATTCGAAAAAAGGAAATCCCCAATTAATTAACTCACTGCACTTACCTAAATTATTTAAAAAAATGTTATACGGGGTCATCAACAACACCTAAGTATTTTTGATAATTACAAAAAAAACGTAGGTATCCAATGTCTCCATCCTATTGGAGTATAAGACCCAATAGGATAAGAGTTCATAGTCGACTCACAACTCACAACACTTGACGTAAAACCACTTTACCTTCGACATACAGAATTTTTCTACCTTCACTACTTTTTTGCCTGATATGGTAAGCAAAGAAGTGGATCTTTTAGTATCACAATTCCTAATATTTCATAAAAAATGTCCAAAAGATAAAAGATGAAAAAATCTGACTTTGCATTGTTCAGCCTACATTATACGAGTACCTACATATAGATATACCTACCTATTCAATTAGGAGGTTATGTTATGGTGGGTATCGTAGCTACGCGGCAGGCAATATTTTTTATTCATTTAGAACAATCCGACCCTGGCACAGTATAATCAGAAAATTAAATCTGGGTGTACTTTGTGTCTGTTAGTTATGTCTATGTAGAACAGCAGTAGACTGTAGACTGTAGACCCTGTTTTTTTAACTTATCAACTTTTTAGAAGGATATTTTTTTTGTATTTCTACAGAATTGCAGAAAAGTTCCATTTCCAGTAGATACCCTACCTCAATCAAATACAAATATAAATCTACCTAGGTCGGGTGTATGGGGCTTGGGTTCGTCCATTTTCGTAACTGTCATTTTCATAACCAGCTACGAACGTGGATTTTTTTTCTTTCATTACCAGTTACGAAAATAGAATTAAATTGTCGTTTTCATAACCAACTGTCATAACCAGTTACGAAAGAAGATCACCAAGATCTTGGGGGCCCAAGCTAACCTGAAACTCCTGATTTTTCAGTATAACTGCTAAAAAACAAACCAGGCACTACGCAGGCTTTCCTCTTGAGATTGGGAGGTCAGACTGCAGTCGCTCCTGTAAAAACCAAGATAAAACAAATCAGTAGTTATAAAAAGTATGGCAGCGAACCCCGGCCTCTTAAGTTCAAATTTTAAATGGAACCGGGACCATGATGATGAGGTAGCTAGTTAGCATACCTACCTATACCTATATGCTATCAGCATCTAAGTCTGTAGGTACCTATAACTCGTTTTGTACCTGAGTGCTTATAGGTAGGTATACTTAGGCAAAAAATAAAAAGAAACTGGATCATTATACAGCCCGTCCAATTTAACATAAGCTTCAACATTTTACGAAGCTATTTTATACCGGATAATATCAAAGCATTTCAGCAGACAGAGAGGGCCTTATCAAAATTCAATATCTTTATTTTGTGTTGGAAAAGGACGGTGCACCCAGCTCGACTAATCTCAATGGAACAATGTTGCGACTCAATCCAAAACAATTTATTACTAAACGTAACAACTCTCAACTCAGCTTTACAAATATAAACTTTATTATAGCTTCATAAAGTTTAATCTCGTGTGTGTTTTATTATTGTTGCGTCACTTCGTCGAGAATATGAAGATCTCATTTTGTGTAAGCTCATCCTTACAATGTAAGCGTTGGAGACAAGTCAAAATGAGGCGGACCGAACTGTTGTACGCATATCTTGCCAAGTATACAAAGTTATTCTGCTAATTGTGGATAAGTATAATGAGTTTAATTTAATTATCATATGAAAAGACCCCTCTCTTGTGTGACCTACCGCAGCGTCCAACGGAGTCAACCAACGTATTTATTACGGGATCCTGCCGTTTGGCAAAATATGTTTCGTCAAATTTTACTTGCCAAAAAACTTATCGCAAATTTTCATTTCTCAAAAGAATCTTTAGCAAATTTACATTTCGCATTTTAATCACTTGGTCAAATCTAAATATTCATTTGGAAAATATTTACCTGCTCAATTTTAATTAATTCAAATATACATATTTATTTAGCAAATGCTTTATTTTTTAAAGGCGTAGTTTGTAACGTAGGCTAGATTGGAACTGCTAGAAAACTGGGTTAGGTTAGAACTGTGACCCCAACAGAGCGCGAGCCGAGCGAGCGAAGCGAGCGCGCCGCGGCAGCAGCCGGCGAAGCGGGGGAAATGAATTGTATGATAACAATATAATTATTTTAGAATTAGAACTGCTAGAAAAGTGGGTTAGGTTAGGTTAGAACTGTGACCCCAACAGAATTGCTAACTGTAAAATTGCGAAAAGTTGTTTTGCCAAATGAAAATTTGGAAAACATGCTTTGGCATGTGACACTTTGGGAAACGTTTTTTGCCAAACATTAGTAAACCATTTATTACTTGTATGCAAACGAGAATTAGTAAAATTTAAATGAATACTTTGCATAAATCTGTAAGTTTTCCTACCTGTCGTTATACGCCTACCTAATAAGTTTCATAGCACACTACTTACTTAGATAAAATAAACTAAATTAGGTGCCTGGTTCCTATCACTTGGTACCTACATAAGTCACAATTTTACGGACTTGATAAATATAATTTAATATATTATACCCATATTATAATATAATTTATAATAAATAATAACTTATTAAAGCTACAATAAACCACATATTTACCATTAATAGGTATCTAGGTACATCTAAACATTTTAAAGAACATGTATTGTTAGTAGGTTCTTAGTTAGATTTATCTAATGGCACTATTATCAGTTCTGTGCTAATGGTGAGGAACCAGCCTGACATTCCTGACATTGACATTGACAATACCCTCTGCATGACGTTTGCTTTATTCAACCATGCTTATTACCTACTGTTAGTGGTATCGATCAATAAACTGATATTCCTACCTACTAACCTTCGGATTAAATATAAATTCGTAAATTAAAGTTTTAAGAAGTAAAAAAACGGGTAACTTATTTTATTAAATCGATTAAAACCCAAAAAAGGTACAATGTTTTTTGTTACTGCTTAACACATTTAAAAAAGGTAAATAATTTTCTGGTCAACAGTTTATAAATAGGGCCAGTGAAATTGCCGGTACAGTCAATAACAAAAATCTATGGAGTCCATATTAGCGGGAGTTAGCTAAATAAATCAAGCGGCGTGCGATCGCGCCGCCCCTCCCGGCCGATTTCAAAATGGCCGCCACACACAGCTGACTATTCTCTCACGTTTTTTGCTACTGCCACCATTTTGTCGCACCAATTCTTTCTTTTTTGAATACTATCAAGGATTTCTGCTTGTCAAACGAAGTTACACTAATTTTATTTAAATTGATGCGGTTACGTGTTCAGACCAATCAGCAATCTTTTTATGCGTGTACCTAAACTATTTGTTGCTACATATCTGTGCGTAATTTAAAGTTACCTACTTTTGTATTTATTGGGTGACTTTATCTATTTTAATATAATATAATTAGATTGTCAATTGTATTGTAATACCCAAAACATCACCATTTATCTTTGCACTTTCGAAAAAGTTCCTAAACATTCAATGTGACGCTGTCAGAAAAGTGACTTACTTTGTTTTAATACTTATCCGTAATCCGTAACGGATATAGGCAGGTAGGTACCTATAGTCGGAATCTATATCTGTAGTGTCTATCTTCTATCTTGAACGTACGTGGTTTTAATAACTCCTTAATCTTCTAAAAGGATAATATTTGACTTTACTCTGTACAAGTTGCCTTGTTCCATCTTTATGATATTAGGTTAAGTTCGCTCTGAAAGGATTAAGGCGGCTCTTAATTCAACGCTCCCGGGCCGGAATAAATTTAACGTTTTGAAGAGCTTATGAAGAAAAACTTGAGATGTGCGGATAAGCTCCCTCGTTTAAAATATCGTTGTATTCATGTGGAGGATCGCACAGAACAAAGTACATAAATATTTCAAATAATGTTGCTTTGAGATTGAACGCGAGTGTACATATAAATTGCACAATTTACAATAATGTAGCGAACAAGTATTTTAAATTTGGTCGAAGCACTTAAAGCACATTTAGCCTTTTGGCTGACATAAACTTTTTAAATTTAGCTGCATTTGCTCGTCAGTATTCTCGCGCCAACAGTTTAATTGCGGCGCGAAATTTACGCCGCTTTGAATTATACCTGCAAAACATAGGCACACGTGGTAATGGGCACACAGCCTCCGCAGCGCAGATACACACAGTAATTTGAACGGATCTCTCGATATTTCATTTTATTTTCTTCCTCAATTTTATTTTATTTTCACCGAGCGGAACGCCTCTAGCTGAATGGATGGTAATTGTAGGCTACGCAGCGAAGGGTTTGCTTCAGGGAATAATTGTGCGAATATAGCGGAGCCTTTGGGAGTGTTAAATGCCAGGCTATGTCGAGGCCGCATTTTACTGGGCCTGCGCGTTATGCTTAATGCTGGACCAAGGACGAAAATTATCTGAGTAACGAGTTTTGTAAAAGCGGCGATGGGAACTAATGAGACTATTGAGTCCCCCGACTTGTTATATGAATATTTTTATAGCGCATAACTTTAATTTTGCAAGGAGACGATTAACTTTAATGGTAGCGATGAAGAGCCTTTCGTGACGGACCGGAACATCTCGCCAACAAAGTGCTTTCACTGATAAATGTTAAAAGCGATGAGAGGGTTCGTGATAAACATAGATGAAAGCGTACTCACCGTCGTGGAAGAGCTGGCGTCACATGGGACTTGAACTTCGGACACACTGCACTTCACTGAATATTTAAAATAATGAAAAGCCCGGACAACGGACCGGGGCGTTCCCTTTTAAAAATGCACTGCACTTGGGATTTTACTACGGCCGTGCAGGTTGGTTGAAGAGAAATTCTTAAGACCAGGATAACAGTCTCGTAAAGGAGGTGGTTTCTGAAATACACCAGTTGAAAATAAACGTGTTCCCGTTAGCGAGCCAGAGAATTATGGATACAGTTAAACTGAACAACTTGCACAATTCTACAAAGAACTAAACCGACTTTCATTCACTAAGGATTGAGATTTTCCTCGCAATAGTTAACCATAGATAGAACTTACCTAACTCTATGTCATGTCATGTAGTCACAAAATAAATTGCATATATGTACATGCTTTAAATAAATTTTCATACCTCTAAGTCTTGCTAAGGTAGGTAGCTCTCGACGCGCTTAGTGGTAAGTGAACTTAAGCGACTTTTAATCTTTCAATTTGAATTTACATAAATATTTATCTCGTAATAACTACCTATTACCCTAATACCAAATACTTAAATAGTTGAAATAGATTTACTGTGAATGACCTGAATGCTTATTTACATACATCTGAATATTCAAACAAAAAATGAGTCAACTAAAAACATATAATCCGAGAGAATTTTGAATCTATTTTCCAATAGAACAGATTCATTTAAAGAACAAAAACATATCTAATAACATTAAATAACTAGTGTACCTACCTTATTTAAAAAAAAAAAACAATTAATGATTAATTTTTTTAAATATTATTGTCTCTGTATTTCAAATTGATCTGTAAAATGAACATGAAAAAGTACAGTTTCAAATAACATAATTAACTACTTAGGTACTTGCTCACACCTAGAATTAGCATTAGTAATTTAAATATCTAAGAAATAATAATTGTATTCTACCTTCATTTTCATATATGTAATATGAACACGTCTACATTTACCTATATAACTTTAGTAAGCTACAACACTTTTATAAGCTTCTATAACTTGCACCTTTCTAATTACGTAAAACATTTTTTTTTTCTATTAAAACACGTAAACGGGCAGTCAAAAAAAGCAATCACGAAAATAGAGCGGCTCTTTCTAATTAATTCTAATTAGGCGACGGTAGGTGGCTCTATTATGGCTGAAAGGAAGGGGGGGAGGGTTCGGAAAATCGTCAATGTCCCGTAACCTTAATTTAATACCGCTCTGTTCCAGGATTAGAAATTACCAACAAGAGTTCATTTGAATAATTTTGCTATTGAATAAAAAATAAATTTATTTTACAACATGTACCAACTTAACTACTTTAGAGTATTATAAATATTAATGTGACAGTTTTCTTAGGAATATGGTTGTTACTCAATTACGCCAGAACGGCTGGATGGTTCTGAATAAAATTTGGCACAGAGATAGAGTCCCGAAAAGACTTTTTAGGTTCTCATAGATCGTGGGTACGGAACCAATATGTCACGTGGGTGTAGCTAGTGTGGGTACTTATATAGAAAGTAGAAATTAATTAGATACTTCGCTTTATCGAAGATATCTTATCAGCTGATTTCTACATTGAGATAATGGAATGACCAAAATGTATTTAAGGGTATGTGCTTATTTAGATGTAGATACAAAACTTTGTAACAGTTTATGTTTATTTTATTCATAAGTGTATTATTACAAACTGCCAATTAAGAGAACGATCACACGGTTACAAATACTGGGCGTATATAACGTTGGATCAAATATTTGTTCCAATGTCTCCTACACGATAACGCTTTTTTTTCATAAATTAAGTTACTCGTCGATGCATTTCCGACATAGAACATAACAATTTGTACAAATTAGGGGTTTGTTTTAATTACCTACATAATGAAACCGTTTTTGACAACCCTGATAACGGTCATTTAGTGTCGAAAAATGTTTTAGTTTTGTTTGGGTTATAAATGTGTCAATTTTAAAAAAAGACTGAAATAGTAAAAATTATGACTTAACATTACCTACGTTAAATTTTACGTAGGCAAGTCAGACATACCTACATTATTTAGTATTTTACATACTTAATAGGTACTCGCGGTTTTGCCTGCGGGGTCAGCCGAGACAATAGTCTACAATTTGCCTCTGTTCTCCCACACTTCACGAGCTCGCTCTACTATCATTAAATTTTTCATGGCAGTCCGCATGTACAAACGTAATTATAAAAAAAAAGAAAGCCCCCGCAATGTCAGTGTAGCCTTTTAATAAAAGGTAAATTGGCACCATAATAAAAATATAAGGTTCATTTCAAAACAAATGCATTTAAATGCAAAATACGTAAAAAAAGATGATTTCCTGAAACGCTTGGGTAGGATAATTTTTTTGCAAAAACACTCAAACTCAGTCGAGGAGACTGGTAGTTCCTCAAAGGCCATTAGGCACGTCCCATTTCGTTTAACGCTTTAATAATGCAAAACTTACTGTAAATTGGCAGAGATGGTTGCCGCAGAATTTTGCATAATCAAATTGACTCCGTTCAGAAGCAGTTTCGATGCAAATATGACCAGAAATGTTCATCCAAATTTAAAGACGCCCAGAGGGGAATTTTGATTTCTTTTACGAGTTTTGTGATTGGTGCTATGTTTGAGCTGCAAGAACTGGTAACTGTTTAAGACTAATATAATATTGGTATTAAACAGTTAAGTGTACAAGGTTAAAAGCTTTTTTGAAAGTAGACCATACGAATATTGGCAAAATTAGCATTATAGTTCAATTTTTGACTTAGCTTTTGCCTAATCCATCATTGCACTGGTGTACTTTGATATATCTTCCTTCAAAAGTTTCATCATCATTCTCCTAGCGGTTGCTTTCGAAGCTTCCAACATGAATCCCAGGATTAAGTTTCTGCCCTTTACTTCATCTCCATTTCTCACGATTTAACATTCTTTGGAGTGAACCCACGCATATTATCTCTTACAACGTTAAGTTAACACTTCTAGGGTCATTCCATTTCACTGGGGACAGCGTAGAAAGCGGACCCAGACCCTGAAGTGGAGTGAAGCGCGTATCTCAGTATGCAACCGCGATACACACTATGAAGATGATGAATTTTATTAATGAATCTCAGCAATGATAAGTGTCGAATAGTGTCGAGACGATTTATTTAATATTCCAAGAGTGTTATTAGACATAGCTACGTACCTACAATAGCTATCTATTGTTTACACGTTTCATGCTATGAATGACAAAGTGATAAATCGGTTTATACCCGGAGGTAAAGGTTAATAAGTCTAACATATAAATTTTCACGTGTATGAAAATAGAGCAATATAATTTCAAGTATTATGAACTTTTATTTAACTTGCAATTTTCTTTGAGTCAAATTTTGGACGTCAAATTGAACCAACTTTCATCACCCAAATCCATCCAAATTCTTGATAATACCTAACATTGATACCATCAAGCTACCTAATACCTATAACCTAATGTTTTATTGGTTATTCATTAGATGAAATGATCTAATACCTAGTGAAAAAAATATTTAATATCCAACTAAATTAAGATTTTAATAAATTTTGTTTATTCTGAAAATCTGTTATACTTAGAATGGTCTTATTATACTTCGTTTCTGAGGTACAAAACTAAATACTCATTTATTTTATCATAGGTAAGCGATATAAGACGTGGGTGGCGTTTGTATGCACGTATTATATAATGTATGGGAGCTGATATTGTTCAAAACAGTAGCCTTCGATATAACAACTCAACTCCAGTCACACGATTAAAATTCTAATGTCTAAATTCATGTCAGTGGCATTGTTTAGATGGAACTGTTCCTGGAGCTTAAATGGAACATTATATTTCAAAGGACCTTTCTGATAAAAAACTATACCTACCTATAAATTATTATATATGTATATAAAAATATGGCGTTTAGAATTCATTGGGAGGATGATTTTCACTCAAAGGCAAAATTGACTTTTTATTTACAGTATTATACCTGTGTATGTAGGTATTTAGGTACTGTATTTACGCATAAAAATCAATTGCAATGCAATGCTATTACGTGTTTCTTTTTACTGTGTTATTCTGTATCTCATCAAGTAATGGCCCGCAGCACTTACTTGGTGTAGCAGTTTTATTTTATTCACATATTTAAATAAACTTCATTAAGTAAAAGGATCTCTTAGCATATAAAGTTGCAAGTTTCCACAATTTGGTAACTTACGCACGGTACACCTCCATCCTTATTAATACAAAATACTTAGATAGGAAGGCCGCTCTATACGTCTCCCTTCCTTGCATATTTGATCCTATGTAGCTGATGTAGCGCGTTCTCTTTCTATCCTTGTGCTGAGGTACACATGGTATGAGTTAATTTTTTTTTTACATTAAAAGCTTAACGAATGCAAAAATATATTAAGTGTATCTTTTACATTGTTTCAGTGAAATTAAAAAGTAAGCATGCACGTTGAAGTAATAAGTAGTCTCCCTTAGTAGAGACTACTTATTACTTCAACGTGTATGCTCACGTCAGTTTGAGTCTATTTAAGTCTCTTCGCTTAAATTGAGCGAAGGAAGGTTAATTTCAAAGTGTATTACGTTATGAGTGAAAGGCTTATGTGAGTATCGTATTAAGGCGGCAGTTGAAAAGCGAGTGCGCGTCGACAGCTATTGATATACGGCGGGCAAACGCGTGCTGACTCACAACTATCGGTTTGTACGCTTTACTGACGCTTGGTTCAAGTTAATAACTTCTGCAGAAACATAAGCGGGAGCGGTTTTTGATGTGAATTCCTCTGGTGGTAATTTTATTTGTACTTATTTATTAAAATTATTATTTAAATTAAGAATTTAAAATGAAGCAAAATTAACTTAAAAAATGTAGAGACCTACTTTGTATACAAAGATTTAACAAAGCGGCTGATCGACGCTACGCGTGACCAGAAGGCTGGTTATTATCTTGCACAGAGAATAAGCATTGCCATTCAACGTGGCAATGCTGCCAGCCTTCTGGGAACGTTACCGGTCGGTGACGATGTGGAGGAATTTCACGACGCATTATGCATGTAAATATTTTATGTATTTAATTTAGTTTATTTTATTAATTATAGTGTGCAGTGTTGATTATTTTGAACTTGTAATTAACAAAAAGTTACATAACCTAAACTAAATCCATAGCTTAACTTCACCTATGAGACCTACTTACTTATTACAATATTCATATCCAACATAACTGTCGTAGCTGCATTGTTAACGATACAGGAACACAACTTTAAGCTTATTAAATGAGAAAGTGAACTTTTCAAATCGTTGTGTCCGTTGTACCTATCTATTCAAATTAGTATACACAATTACCTAATATGTAGGGATATTAAGTATGCCTATCTTGAACGTAAAACTGATCAATAAGATTGCTATTCTTATCTTTATCTCCCTTTTCCATGCAAGACTCTCTACTAGAGTCAAGGTGAAGTGTATAGTGTATGTAGTAAAATTATAGGAGGTTTATTTGAGTAAAGTTTTACCTACGACTGTCAGTGACCTCCAATAGGTGCTAATCACCGTTTCATGGGACCTCCATCCCAAGGAAGGAAGGACAAGTAAACGCAGCTTCCTTCTTGAGAAACGAGAGATAAAGGTACTATGACTCATGTCGAATGACGGGCTATTTTGGTAAGTGTTTTGCCTATGGCTAGTGATGGCGTAGCAAGTAGTAGGCGTTGTCAATATCTCGTCGTGGTTACCCTTTCTTCTGGCACCAACTTGCTCGATTTTCTAGCTCTTTAGCCTATTTCAGTTATTGTAAGCTTCCTTCAGCATGCAGTATTATTATGCTCAACAAGTTAATTTACTGCTAGGTTTATTCTTAAATAACTGTCTTCAAAGAAGAAGAAGAAGAAGTTATACTTCAAGAAGTATCTACAGTTGAATGAAAATTATTTACCAATATTTCGATTTAATACTTACTTTGAAATTATTGAAATTCTCCCAAAGCTTATAACTTGAACCACACCGTGAGAGCTTCTCCATACGTGGAATTTTTACGTAAGCTACAACCCAAGCTACTAGAGCCGAAGGGAATTTATTGCGAAGGAAGGTATTGAAGTGGTATGATGAGTTACTGCAAGGTAAATAAGTAGGTATCTATATAATATATCTACAGTAACATTCGGCGTAAAATTCAGGAGTAGGTATGTTTAGTACCAAAGTACCTACATCGATCTCTTTTCTTAAGTATGTAAGTAGGTATATTTACCTACCTAACAATAAACTCAAACAATAATAAATTAGAAGAAAAGGTACTTACAATAATAAATGAAAGTATCGCAGATAGAATGTTAAGTTATTTTGAAATAATAAAATTAACTCAATTCCTTAGTATTTCCCTAAACCGTTCAACTAACCAAATTCCTTTTGTTAGGAGTGGGTTCATGTCAGTAGTGTAATAGCCATGGTTCGAACTGAGGACCTCCAATCGTAAGGCCGACTCCCTAACTACTGAGCTACTAACGTATACTGTCATTATCAACATGTACAACACCACTATCTACATACAAAATGGCATATCACAGCCCGCGTTATTACAACTAATAAAGACTATTCCACCCTGTTGTTTTGCGTTTAGTTCTATAATAAAAACAAAAGCTACATAGCATGACGGGAGGGTGAGACTGCACGGGGTCGTGACGGTGTCGTCACGTAGTCGTAACGCAGTACGCGCCGGGCGTAGCGTCGCCGCCGCCAATCTAAATAATTGGTCCGTCCGTTCGTTCGCTGTCCATCGACTGTGCAACTCCTTACAGCAAAAGAAATGAATGGAGTCGACCTTCATATACATAAATTCTGTCAGTACTCGTAAACACGCTTGCATTATTAAAATATCACATATTTTATTACATCATAGTGCCGCGAATGTCTTATCTGTATGTTGAAACATTTATTATAGATGTTATGTCAATTTTAACGATTAAAACACCCACGTTTTTAAATATTTAGATAGTGGTATTACGTTTGTATCTACCTATACTTCATTCAATCAAATTACCAGCTGTTATACTTAAGTATTCTTATTCATAACTGTAGACAGTGGGAAATGTTTTAAAATTAGTGGCTGTTCATAGAATACACTACCTGTCTGTTTAATAGGTTGGTGATCTTGGACAGACTTAAACTTAAACTTACTCAAAATCCTTACATATTTATTACAAAATCAGTAAAGATATGCGTCAAATCAAACTCCTGGTGAAATCAAATTAAAAAATAGGAAATAAATATTGATTATTTAGACAAATTCGTACGTCGTAAGTGCCCAACCAAATTCTAAATCCAGACGAAATACTCCATTATTATCGAATCATTTCAGTCTATACAATAAAACGTAGACCACTTTATTTAGATATATTATTTCGACTTTATATTCTGTAGACGAAAATTAAACAGTTTTATTGTATATTTAATACTCTCACAGTGTATAGCATAATCAAGTACAGTCAATGAGGCAAGTTGCTCAAAACTGACAAAGTAGCCTGTAACTGACGTTTCAATTGAAATGAATAAATAAGGAAATAATACCTATTTATTATATTGACATACTTGTATTTTAACCCTCATATGAAGACAATTTATATAATGTTTTATTTCTTATTTTGTAGAAAGTTATAAATTCAATGTGATCTGTTTTAAATGTGTCAAACTCACTGACTCTACAATCTAAACGTAGAGCCAGCAAGTCAACCAAGCTTTACCTAGTTGACTTACTGTCTCATCATTTAGACTGTAGAGTCAGCTACGTAAGTGAATTAGTTTCATGAAAGATACCTACTTACTGTAACAACTGTCAAGCAATATTTGTAATAAGGTAACTCTCGAAAAAAAAATCCTAAGCCGGCTCCACGCCATTCCTTTTTCGTATATAACAGTAAAGGGTGGAAGTAAGAAGTAAAAAGAGGAAAAAAAGTGTATTATTAGTCTCTTACCGAAATGGAATTGGAACATTTCGTAGAAAATTCCAGAATATATTCACTTCGCTTTACTTAGCTGAGGGCAACCATCATACTTTCGCCACTTTTACCTACACAATTTAATAGAATTTCAAGCGAGGAATGTAATATTTTCGGTATACTTATATATTTTATTTGATACCTAGTTTCGTCTACAGAATATAAAGTCGAAATGATATATCTAAATAAAATGGTCTACGTTTTATTGTATAGACTGAAATGATTCGATAATAATGGAGCATTTTGTCTGGGTTTAGAATTTGGCTGGGCACTTACGGCGTACGAATTTGTCTAAATAATCAATATTTATTTTATATTTCTTAATTTGATTTCACCAGGAGTTTGATTTGACGCATATCTTTACTGATTTTATAATGATTAAGTATGTAAGTATTTTGACTAAGTTTAAGTCTGTCCAAGATCACCAACCTATTAAACAGGCAGGTAGTGAATTCTATGAACAGCGCCACTAATTTTATAAAATTAACTCACTAACATTACATTTTCATAGTCATAGGGCTGACCCAAAATTCTACTGAGACGTAAAAATACTATTATAATATCTATTAAAAACCTTACGGCTTAACTGCCGCTAAAATTTGACGCTTTCCCTAAAGTTCTAACCTTTATCAACATTCAAGTTGGATGTAATCCACTCGAAATGGTTGTTTCAGAGAGAACGTTAAAACTTTACGTCTATTGTACTACAATCTATTGGGTTATTATTTTTCAACGGTCAGCTTCGAATATAAAAAAAACTATCATAATTTGTAAAGGACAACAGGTGAAAATGAACACACTAATCAAATTATATTCGTTCCATTACGTCATAGCTTGGAGTTCTCAAAAATCGAATCCATTTTTATGACAGTTTAAAGTCGTTAATATTCCAACCAATCGGTGTAGACTATTTAGAAAATCGACCTGTCAAACGTCAATGTAATGAAGACTTTATATATTTTTACGTTTTCTTTGACGATGCCGCCAAGACGAATGAAGTAAAGGTAAAATAATAGTACTGGCGGTGGATGGGGCCAAGCTTCATTGTATAGCCATCCGAAGGGAGAAGTTACGACCGCGACAGGTGTGATGCCGAATTAACTTCTTATATAAACTCGCTTTTTATACAACACCGACTGCTTAATGAGTCCGGGGGATCACGGTAATGAAACGCGAGGTGTCTCGGACTTTTCTCGACCTCTTTTCCCGTCTTAATTAAGACCTTTTTGGGATTAGAACTTGATTTCTCGACATACATTCTATTAGGTTGTTATAATAATGACAGACATTAATATGCGTACTTTAAAGCTTTCTAACGAGCGAGCAACCTGCACGGGGCGTAGTTTCATCACGACACACGGCACAATATCTGTAACAAAACGTTCACGATTAACATACCGAACTTTTTATATAGATGTCTATTTTAATAATATGTAAAATCAATGTCGTCGTAACTTAAAGTAGAAGGCACGAGAGTATGCACCGAAACTCGTTCCATTTTCAAATACGGTGACATTTTCGACGGGTCCGTTATCTGATGACTGGTCAATGAACTCGCTATTGGGATTCCAAAACAGAAATAAGAGACAAATGGTTGAGCGGGAGCGATGCACACTGATCGAGTGTGCAGACAAGACACGTTTCATTCAATCAAGACAGCGGATGTATTGTATGACGTGTCAGTGACCCCCCTCATCCTGAAACATACATCGACATGTACCTGCCCACAATCAATATTCATGAGATATTGCAGTTATGTCGAATACGACCGCCTTTATGGTGAATGTCACTTTACTTCACTCTGCGTGAAGCATTAACCGTCTTAACTGGCCATACCTATTTTAGAAGTACCATAAGCCTAATACGTATCCAAATAACGGATCTTAAAACTAGGTTACGGGTTAAGCTTTCAAAGCTTATACTGAATATACTTAGGTATATGAAGCTAAAATGGACAACATACATTATACCCAAATAATTTATTCGATGCTTATATTACTTTTTTACGGGTGTTCATGTCAAATTTGTTTTTTATTGACATTATTATCTACTACTATCGTTTATTTACTATATTTAGTAGCAAATAAAGGTTGAATATTTTTTTTCCTACTAATCAAGTCTTATAACTCCCCTATAAATACTAGGTACGTTACGTCCAGTAAAGATAATTTTGTTTGCAGTTTTTCGTAGAGTGTTATCAATCAGACCAATTAGATTAGGTTAAAGGTCGTAGTGTTGTCGCTATACAAAGACCCTCTTAAATTTCCATCAATGTGAGTCATTGTAATTCTGAAAAGATTTCCATTGATGTGTTAATTAGTTCCAGAAATTTCTCCGACATTCTACCGTCGAAACGTACAGAAATACATTCATTTGGTGACAGACACGTTTTGAACGAAAGCATTCAATTTAAGAAGAAAATAACCTGGATGATTGTTTCTATTATCGCATACCGAGCGTGACAGAATGTAAATAAAAATAGATTATCTGGTAATTATTGGTTATTAGGGGCATTTAACAGCACATTTTGTTTTTAATTTTTTAGTTTAGGTGCAAGAGAAGATAAATAATTAGGTACTCCTTAGGAGTTCGGGTAAACACTCCAAATTCTCTCTCTTTTATTCTTACTTTATTGAGCAATAATACCTCAATTCATGACCATATTCTTTAACCTGGTGCTTTCTTATAATTCACATAAAAACAACCAGGTTTCATTTCTAACACTCTTTCCATAAACAATTAAAGAAAGAAAGAAAGAAAAAATATGTTTATTTCGGTCACTTTGTCAATTTAAAACGAATTATGTAATAATTGAATCGGTTTCCACGGTCTCATTTGAGATGGTATAAACATAAACAATAATTGAACTGCAGGAAAATGTCATCGCAGTAATAAAATAACAATTCGCGCGGCGCCAGATGTAGGTAGGTAGGTAGCTACAGCAGTTTATTGTCGATGCGCAAATTGAAAACGGTGACGGGACAATTGCCTCCCTGTTATTGTTTAGCTATTAAAAATTGATAGGAAAATTGATGAGTAAATAAACCTACCCTCCTCTCTCTGCCAACAAAGGGTGGCAATTGAAAAACCCTGAAACTTTTATATTTTAAATTGAAAATGATATTTATGTGGTTTTATAAAAATGTTGCTATTTTTTGTTGTTACAAAAACATTAAACATTTTTGAAAACAAAACAAAGATTGCGTTGAATATAGGTAGGTACCTCCCAAAATGGTTTTAAATACGTTTTGTTCTTTTTGTTGCCATTTGGCCCCATTATCCTTTAAATAGAACATCAACAGAAATTGAAAATTAAACATTAGAAAATATACCTCACATACCGATCAGTACCTACCCAAAGAATTATTTAAGTACCTAGCAGTGGTGAGGGGTCCTTGTTATCCGATTCCTGCCGGCTTGCTCTGCAAAGAGAAGCCGTGGTAGAATTCCATACAAAATTGCTATGGTTGGACAATTTTTTTACACCGGCTGCCCTTTTCAAAATTTTCACCCTTCACCACTGCTACCTAGTACCTAAGTACACTAGGTACTTTACAGGTAGTTAACTATCGTACATTATATTAAGATTAATAACTACCTAATTAGTTTAACCACCAAAATGCGCAGCCAGAATAAAAAAGCAATTAGGTAATATAAACTTATCCTAAGTTGACCTAGGCATACCTAGATAGGTCATTCAAGAAATACAACACATCAGTAACATTTGTAAATTACTATCAATTTATTTCTTTAGTACTACATTTCTACGACAGCCAACAAACTTCAAAGGCTAGGATTCCATGATATGAAATATACTTTAATATTTTACCCAACAATGTTTCATACATGCGAGATGAAAGTAATGAAAACATGTCGCAAATAGCAAATCTGCGTCAAAATTCTTTCTCAGAACAAGCTTGGTCTCATAACTTGTGTACATTTGGTGTACCTACTAGAATAATAAAACTTGTATTTTGCCCGACCGCCCGCTATAACAAACATCTCGCAAAATGTATGAGAAAGTATATAGGTATAACTATAGAATTTTTTGTATCTTTGATATCTCTATTATAAAATATATTTGAACTGTAAATCATACCGTAACATAAAAAGATAAATTAATTATGCCACAATAAAGAATATTAAGCATTCATCAAATAGACAGCGATCAATAAAATGCTATAAATTGTATTCCAAATTTAAATTTACAAATATAATCGAGAGTAATTACCACTTTATATTTTAATCGGGCAACTGACTCAGTTTTGTCACTGTAACGGTATTCGATGTTCCATTTATTCGTGGACGAAAGCTGCGGAGTATTTATAAATAATATTTTTTTATTCGATTACGCTGTGCCGGTGCCCGATGCCGCCTTGAACAACAAAGTTGTATCGATTGGACGAGCGCACGGCGGGAGGAATCGAGCCGCCCAAGCATCTTACCGTTCTATTTTCGAGTCTTACGACACCAAGGATCTTATCATCCATGATTACCGTACCGGTCCGGAGTCATATTTTATTCAATATTACGACTACACATGAACACTGTGCACCTTATCGCTATATTAATTAAAGATTAATCCGTAATGAAGCGATTTCCGTACATAGCACTCACGATTACATATTACAATCTTGTATAAAATGTCACTGACGGCAACCTTAGTGACGAATACGAGTGAGCTCTGTTAAAACATCTTGCCTATCAGGTTTATAGGCCTACTTAATGCAGATTGATAATAATTTAGTCATGCATTAGCTGTTCATGTTTTACTCATGAACGTGTTTATATGATTCATACCTATTTATTTATTCATACCTATTTGACTTTTGAATGTGTTTACAATAAGTGAATAACATAATATCAATAAATTGTTTATTAATTATTTATTAACTACCGAGTGCATCACAAAGTGGATATGAATATGGAATATACATATATTATGATAGTAGTATAATACTCGTAATTTGAATTAATTTTCACATGAAATAAACCACAGTAGGTAGGTACAGTTATCATTAGTAGCCATACCTATTCCAAATTACCGACTAATTTATGGGCTAAAACTTTACACAAAATAATCAACAAAAATTTAAAAACATTACTAAAATTGATCCTCTGTAGAATACCCATCTTAATTTATTTATTGATTGATTTAAATGTGAAGATTGATTGTAAATTTCTTAGTGTTCGGCAACTTCTGAGCGCGATTGTACGAGTAATCCTGACAGTGGTAGGCACACTGATTTCTATGATATGATGACAGACTTTCATGTACGTGCTTTATGATATTATTCTCTTTTTTATGTTGATTCACTTTATTGACATGTCTTTATTAAGACTAAATTTTTAAATATTGAAGGTAAATATTATTAGGTACACTTGTGTTGTAATTGTTTATGAAACTTTTGTTTCTTTTGCAAATCTGAATTTTTGTACGCCTGCACAACACCGACAAGAATCATTATAATAATATACAATTTTACCTAGATAAAAACAATCTGTTGATGAAAGGTTAGAACCTTAATTTTTAGTATTTCGCTTTACATAAATATTAAAAATATGTTATGTTATTTATCCAAAAAATAATTTTAGGAGACGATTCTATAATATAATCTATGTGGCTAAACTGACACAATTTTCGTGTAGGTAGGCAGGTCGCAAATTCATGAGCCCACGGCTTCGAAGGTTTATGATGACATGTCCATCCATTATCAAAATTATCAGTACCTTAAATTAAAATAAAGGTTATTTATTTATATTTATATAACGTCATACATATAAAATTGTATGTTTATGTGCTCTTACGCGGAACGCGTCTGTCCTTGTCAGATGTTTACGTTTCCCTACAAAAATTAAACTAATAAATAATCTAGGTAAATTAAAATAACGAAAGATACATTTAAAAATAAAGATAAAGCCGTATCAAAACTTAAAACGACCACAGAATTCAAACAAATTTAGTATAAGGTACCTAATATCTACGATGGGTGTAAAAGTGAAAATTGTGATTGGATTCCCAAAATTTTGACTAACTCCGCGCACTAAAAACTTTTTTATGTTCAAATCAGTTTGTTTGGGATTACTCTAATCAGTTCAGAAGTCTTAGCGGTGCGTAATAAAATACGTACCCGCATAGGTAAGCAGAAGCACCCTTAGACAGATGAAATATTGCACCCACGTTTTACCTATTATACCCAACGTAGTTTTCCCAATCATACATAAAATACGAAATTGGCCCCGTTCGCTTTACGTGTATCAGGTACAAGAATATGACTTCTGTACGCTCCCATATCTTGGTCTGAAGGCATTAGGTAGATACTAGGCTCGGAACCAATAGCGGAAGCAGATAGATACTGACGGCTTGCAATAACAATAATGCGGGGAACGGAGCTGGGCGACCTGCCAGGGTTCTATCGATCCATACTACCGCACAACACCAGCGCAGCTAGACCTCCCAAAATATATTCCTGATCCCCTTATTTAAGGGTTCATTCATGACTTAAGGGGACGAGGCAGGTCAGTATAATCTGGTTTCACAGATATATATAAGTAGGTCAGAGGGAAAATTTACAAACACTACTCTCTGCGAATGTGGTTTTTTTTTTGCAAAATAAACTGAGAAAATTCTTTCCGGGTCAGTGCAAATGGGCATGTTTACTTGATCGAACATGATACGATAGTGTTTTGGTTGGGAGGTAGGGTATATTTAAGAGGAAAGATGAGGAAAATAGTAAATATATCTACGGGGCGAATGTTTGGAATAATAAGATCAAAAGGGGCGAATGCACCATTTAATCAGATTGAATCTGTTCATGGAGGTAACTTTTTGATGTTCAAGGAAATGTTTGTACTTAAGTAAATTAAGTAATAACTAGGTACCTACTAAGTACTAACCAGGTAAGTAAGTAGATATATTATCACCTAGATAAAACTATTTCTACTTATCATTATTATTTTAATTTATATTAATAGCTATAATACCTAGGTATATCTACTGATTTATTAAAAGTTTTCCAAAACTAGATATTGTAGCTACTTGGATTCAAGATCTAATTTTTCTTGATATAAAGCAATGTTACAATTCAAACAATCAAATCAGTAGGTATACATAGGTATAATTTCAAACACAACATAACTATGTAGTATTAGTAAAGCATAATACCACCCAGGTGCCTATGTATCTAAGTGCCAAAGGTATGCATTATGTACACTTCCAAGTGCAATACCTAGTAATTAGAAACTAAATACCTACCGATGCGTATGATCTTTCTATATTGTACTACTCGCTCTATCTTATCTTTTATTGCCATCAGCAAAAAACAAGTCATAAAAAGCTTTCCGGCTACCTGATTTAATCATTTTATAATCTCGTTGATAAAGAGTTTAACCCTATTTACAACATCAACACCTATAAAAGCTTGTAATTACATTTAACTGATTGAATAATAATAGTTTCATTTAAATTCAAATTTGCTCATGAAAAGCTCTGTTCGTTCGCTATCTAGGCACGAGATCTCTTTGTTCCACTGACAGTAACATTACATAAAGAAATATTGGGCCCACTTGTAACCAAATTAGATATTTTTTACCAACATCAATAAATCGTTGGGCGCTCAAGTACGTACCGACTTATTTTCGAGTTACGTCAAGTTTCTTCTCAAGATAAGTACTACCTATCCAATCCTACATAGCATCCAGTTTTAAAAGACCCATAAAAAGAGGCCACACTTCCTCATTACGGCTTTATTTTCTTATCTCGGGAGGAGGCGGGGGATATCAAGATATGTTGGGCGAATATAAAGGTACTAGAGAAAGGGACCCGTGGGTCGACAATCAAGCGAGCTCCAGATAAAATATTTAAAGGTCACCTTAAACGCTAGCTTTTCTAAACCACTCGAAGATACTGAAGCAGTTTAAATTCTTCGGCTGAGAATATTTTTTGTTCAAATAACGCCATTTGTATTTAAACACTTCATATGACACCAAGTGGAAGCAATAATTTAAAATAAATTTATTGCTGTGAACAAAATTGTTAAACAGGTCGTTTGAAAAAATATATAATATGTGGTCAAAAGTATATTATAAGTAGGTTATATTATATATTCTAGGATATATAACACAGCGCCATCTAGTAGTTCAATCTAGTATAGTTAAGGTAGGTAGGTAGGTAGGTACCTTCCTATAAGGTATTGATTTTAGAATCATAATTAGGTATACCTAGTTACTTATTTGTAAATTTGTACTAATGCAACTAGACATATTAGGTACTAAGTATATAAAATTGATTCAAATATTGTCACTGTGGTAATCGAACCGTTCATGATAGACATAAGTACTTATTTTAAGCTCTTATGTACCCAAGTACCTAAAAGGTGCCTGAGAGGTACATAAATTATTTTGTAGCTTACCTAATAGCATAAATCAAAAAATGATTTTCGTTTATTATTGTGAGTTTTTTTAGTTTTCAGGTTTTTTCATGATTATTGTACTAAAAATGGTGTGACATATACCTACCTAAGCACTTACTTATTTATCAAACCTATCTACTTATACGGATTTCGCATGTCATAACATAAAAGTAATTACCCCTTATCTTCAAGCAGTTATGAAGTTAAATCATCATTCATCATTCAAGTGTTTGATTTTAACTACAATACCTAGATAGCTTATCCTATTACTTCTATACTCAAAGTAACTAGTTTGATAATACAGTTCTGTATTTATTAAGGTGGGTAAGTAGGTGCATCTATGACATGGAATATTTTAATCATGAAAATGTTAATGCGTTGCATTAAGTACCTAATATATTTTTATAAATAACACGCCTAGTTTGATCGCAGCGTGGGATCTACGACTTGATTAGTTATGGAAATAGGCCCAATACCGTAGCCATTTTTGTAATAGTAGGCGGGCACACATTAATGAGTACCTACCTACCTATATTATAATAATTATGCTGACAATAAATTAAAATTCATAAGTTAAGTTTTGCTGTATTTAATTAAAAAGAAAAAATGTAGGTATTGGACATCTTTCCGAGTAGGTAGGTATTAACATGTTATTAATTAGGTTAGGTTCAACGGGAGGGACTGCCATCTGACACCCCAAACACTAAACTTATCCCTGTATAGGCCGTGTAGAGCCAGTCAATAGGTAATATGCAAACTACCTAATGTCTGCAACTGTCACAGGGCTCACTTTACCTATTAGGTATTTAATAAAACAAACGAAAACAGAGACACATAGGCAGAAAAGTAATCAAAATGACAATAAATAGAAAAGAAATAAATAAATCAATGATGTAAAGCAGTAAGTACTGTAAAGTCACATACTTAATGGTAAAGGACCTATGACAATAGTAAGTTGATTCTTAGTTGTTACCCAGCAAATACTTTATAGTTAATGCTATGTTATATATAGGTGGGTTTGTACTACTGATTAATGTGTACAGATAATTAAATAAGTAATGAAATTTGATACCTAAATAAATAGAAAATATTCTAGTAAATTGAAAATGATTTTCATAATTAGAAAACACTTAATAACTTTAATTAATTCAATAGATACCTAAGGAACAGGAACAGAATTAAGTAGGTAACTATCTATTTAATCTGTGCTAAAAGATGACTTCTTAAATTAATTAGATAGATAAATACCTACTTATTTAAATAAAACAATATATTTTTAAATGAGATAAATTTTGATAGATATATTCTTGGGTGGCACTGGTTTTATCTCTTTTATATCGATATCTAAAACGTTCGCTGTCGAGATAGAATTAAGCCATGCTAAATCTCTGCGAAGAATACCAATAAGCAAGGAGGTACCTACAATAACAAGAATTAAAATATATCTAGACTAGCAAAAATTGTATCAAGTCATGCGTGTATAATCAAAATAAATAATTCAAAGTACAATAAACAAGTGAATCGACCAATTGCCAAGTCTATTCCGTTTTTCATTTACGTTTTCCTTGCTCTGACAAAGCCTAACCGACTGCCAAAATGGTTTTACAACTAAGAAAATATTCTGTTAAAGGATTTTGAGGCTTTGTGTTATTGTATTAAGAGTGTTATTAAGTGTGAATTTTGTTTTTTCAGGTGCTACGCACGCATTGTGGAAGCAAGTTTTGCGTCGATTTTGAGTGTCCGTCGGCACGCGACGTTGCGTGTGAGCCTGAAGCCCGCCCAAATTGCTTCTACAATTCCTACCTGAGGTTTCTGCTCCATAGTTACATGATTTGACTCATACCATGTTGTATTACTATGTAGTAGTAATGTCAATTGAATAGAAATGACTGTTGTTCAGGATTAGGTATCCAATTTTGGTAAGGTGGTTTAATGTACATTGTTTACCGACGAGTAAAATTTCATTGTGAACTCATAACTCATTTATTTGTAAGAATATTACATGTCATTTTACATAATTTGTCAATTCATACTTCCACAGGTGGATATATTTAAAAAAAGGAATTATGTAGATATATTTAAAAAAGAGAAGTTCATAGTCTACCTAGACGAAGTTTGGATATTGATCTATAAACTTGAAATGAATCATTTTAACAATTTTAATTAAATAGGTATTTCTTTCTTAAATTAAAAACCAGTTACCTATTAGATGTATTTGCAAATTATAACTGGTTCATTTAGTCAAGGAACGTGCTCCAAATATAAACAAAATACTTATAATATTTATATAAGAGTCGTTAAGTATTAGTTAATATGAAAAGCGAAGTTTATGAACGTTTGACAACAAAATTACAAAATTAGGAAGGTACATAGGCAAATTAGGAATATTCATTTAACGACAAAAGAAGCTATCCATATTCTAAATTAGACATTACCTTCGCTTTAAAATCTTTATCAAATATATTAATAGTAAAAATATTTAAGTAGATTTTATATGAGGTAGTTTATAAAGATATTCCAATTTAAAAATGAAACGTATGAAAAATAATAACAAATAAATCACGATAGAATCCGTTAAACAGTTGTTTTATTTCAATGAGTGACGTTCGCGTAAACTTCAGAAAATATCAATTTAAAAAAAATGGTTTGTGAATAGTTTAATGTTAAATAACTTTTGCCTTTGATTGTCACTGTGACTCGTACTTGTCATTTGATTAGGCACATCTTTGTGGAATAGAAGAGCGATAGACCGGTTTAAAAAAGGCTCGCTCCAATTTTGTAGAGCATTGTTTCAATCGCATGCCGTACATCTAAAGCTTGATATATTTTCAGAGTTATTAAAACCAATATAATCGAAATATTTCATAATTACAAAACGGTTTTATTTTTATTCTATAAAAGTATCAAACTGTTAGGCCGATGTACGATAAGACGCTCTACAAAACCGAAGCAATCTGATTCTAACCCTCATAGACTACTGGCCCGTGTAGAAAAATGATGGGTCATTTGAACCACCAGGTGACCTTTATAGAACGATATAAGAGCATAAAATAATAAGATTCAGCACTATGCCGTCACTTGTAAGCTGTCCAACTGAGTGCAGGTGAAGAAGAGGGGGTTGTAACCCACGATTACTTCACCATGTCGCATGATTTTTGTACGGCGTTGCGGAATAATGGATTAGAAGCAGTATTGAAATATTATGAAACTGATGCCGTACAAAATCAAATGACCAAATTTACCCTGGTAATGTCGGAAAATAAAATAAAAATTCCGACTTTGTGGCTCACCATTTTTTGTACAGCACTACGCGTTTGCTTGTTATTTTTCATGGATCTATCGATGGTAAGAATGCCGTACAAAAATATATGACCAAAATGTACTCACTCTACCTGTACTTTGTACCTGTACTCACCTGCACTCAGTTGGACAGCTTACAAGTGACGGCATAGTGCTGAATCTTATTATTTTATGTTCTTATATCGTTCTATATAGGTCACCTGGTGGTTCAAATGACCCATCATTTTTCTACACGGGCCAGTAGTCTATCACGCTTCTTTCCGACCTGCCAAATCAAATGCTAGCTACATACAGGTGATTGTGGGCAATAGGATAAGAATACTAATTTATAATTACCAATAGGTACGCCTACGTGTCTTCCAAGATTAGCGCCGGCCACCAAGTCATCAAAGTAAATAGTGCAATGAATAATGCACAAATCTGTTTGCCAAATAAAGGTCCCCATTCACAGTTTTCGGTTACTGAATGCAAATTGGCTACTCGTGATTGCTTGTGTGTACCGTGAATACAAACATTAAAATTAATTGTTCGATACCCTGATTTGGAGTGACGATAATGACAGGTATATGATTAGAATATGACTAAGAACTAATATTTGATGGTTCAATAGTTTTAAGACGAAGGGATGCAAGCGACATCGGATGTTCAAAGGGAAAACATTCTAAACGACATCATAAATACTTTACTGAAAAGCGATATTCTTGTGAACTGTAACTTTCAACCCTCGATACGATTGTTTCAAATATTTACAGAGGGGGACTCAACTGCTCCTCGCATGTAACGAGACCACCTGTGTTATCGTTGGTGTTCAGCTTACCGGGGTTCTAAAGAAAGCCCCGGAGTTCCAAGTAGTAACTCTACCTCTTTATTTGGCTTAACTTGGTTTATAAAGGGCGCTTGCCATTTGATCTCCCAATCCCAAAAGGAAAGCCTGCTTCAGATCTATAACCGTCAATCCCCAGGCGTACAGACTTGCTGGTGATGTTGGCTTGGGCCGCAATTATCTAGGTACCTATATGTGGCTCCATACCTACACTTAAATAACGTAGGTAACTACTTACCGGCAAATATTTGATTTTGGACCCCAAACACCTAACAAAATGTAGGTACCTACTCTATACACGCAGTATGTGTTTGTGGATATCTTTTGAGGATATCTCGGGTGCTACGGTGTTGGTACGATTTGGGGTCAAGATGTAGGTATGTATTGGTAACTATTATATTGTATCGCTGTTTAAGAAAGAATACCTACAAGTATCACCACCCCATCTCATCCGAAGGGTGTCGTAAAAGGCGACTGATGGAAAAATACGCAGACGAGATCACTGCCAGAGAAGGAAACCTCGAAATAAAACCCTATACCACCTTGTCTGGCCTATATCCAGTTGCAATAGGCTAATAGTTAATTAATTTTATAATTAGCTATATCAGCCTGATTATATTCTTTTAGCATTAATAAATAAGAAGAAACTATCTTATCTTGCGTGTATTATAAGTTTTCTCGCGTGGCGTTATACGCGTTGTGGCTAAACGGCTCGGTCAATGTGAATATTTTTTCCGGATAATAATTCAGATTGTTCTGGAGTGATGCGCGAGACCAAAAAAATACTAAAGCAACTAGACCGTAGGCACTTTACTTATATATTTTTTTGAAGAAAATGTGAAGATAAAAATGCTACGCGTTATGATCGACTGTAGGCGGTTCTTCAACCTCAGAAACTTATTGTAATATGAATTTGTACTTAGCGGTACAAATCTGCCTAATTATCATGCTTTGCATTATTTAATAAAGACAACTACTTACATTTTTTATGTCATTTTATTGTTTTTTTCATGTCATTTATTGACATAGGTACCTATTTATCCTATAAGTATAGATATTACCTACTCGTATTATACGGATAAGTACATTCTTGTTATTATTACCCATGTAGGTAATGTATCTACCTAATTGATTTGCCATTACAACTTAATCTTATTTAACTATTTATGTACACCCAAGAATAAATATAGAGATGCATAGGTGGAAATGAAAAACAGAGGCTCTGCTTCATCATTCTTATAAACCAAAAAATTATACATTACATTAACGTCTTATCTTAATACACTCATTTACATTCATACATAATTAGATTTACGTCAGAAGGTATACTTATAAATTATACTACTAAAGTAGATAATTCATTTTCTTTTACTCAAGTAGGTATTTATATAAAAAAAATAAGATTCATACCCGTGATAATTTACTCCTGTTTTCGCCACATGGAGCTATTATTTAATACATGAGCACACGACAGCCGCTATTTCAATTATGACCACTTAAACACTAAAAACTTCACGCACACACACACAGATCACAATGTATTCTTATTGCACACAAATATCGCAATTAATTCACGTATTATAATTTAAATTAATTTACTCGGCAACTCGTTTAGTCTCTTCACTACAAGACAAATAATCGTACTGAGACGCATACTGAAACGATGTCGTTAAGTTATTTTTATAAAGTGTATTAGTAAAAACCAATGTCACACCACTATTGTATATTTAAACTGCCCTATAACCGATCCCTTATAGTATTGTACCATAACCCGTTACGTAAAAAAGATGTCGTTTTAACAATGAGTTTTTGCTCTACTTTTTACCGGTTACCGCAGTTACGAAACAAAGTGACGGTCATTATTGCATGCTAAAGATGATAAAAAATAACAGTATTCATTGACATCTTATAAAAACCTTCTTGCAAAAAATGGAATGCCGAAAGTAACGTTATATTTTTTACTTGTTATTTGGAATATTCAAGTTAATTAGTGATATTGTGTTTTATACAAGAATCAGCTTTCAGGAGCAAAATGTATCAATATAGAATATAATAGTATTCTATATCGATAAATTTATAGGCATAATAAAAGGCCAATCAATTAGGTCTATAAGAGGTTGAAAAAAACATAACCTTCCTTTTTTTGGCAGTCGGGTAACAATAATTTAATTAAGTATTACAAAGTATTAAGTATTAAATAGTGTAATAGTCTTTGTACCTACTTAGGTACAAAAATTAATGTAGGTAATAAATAATACCATGATTACTTTAATTCTCGTTAACATGTAATTTTATGTTATGATAAAAGATAGGCCTAGAATACAATACTTAATAAAGTTTTTTATGCTGGCTGGTATGAGTTCACTGGTTGGTTTTATGTATTTAGGTTTGGCTGATAAAAATAAATTGAAAAACATTTAAATAATAAGTATAGGTATTAGAAGCAATCCAAATTCGAATTTCTCAAATAGAGAACCTATTTGAGAAATTTAATAATTGAAATTTATTACCTAGGTATAGGTACCTAACCAAACTAAGATTGGCAAAACCATATACCTAAGTAGGTGTTTCAAAGAAAGATAAAGTCATTATTAACTTACAAATTATTTTTACTGCCATTAGCGCATTGCTGAATATTTATTGCTAGTTTTACTTCAATTAATAAAACTATAAGTAGGTAGCTATCAAATTCTATTTCTATTTCACAATTAAAACTGATGAATATTATTCTGATAGATATCCATGTAGGATCTAAGATATATCTTAGAATAAAATTAAAAAAAGTAGTACACTAGTACCAACCTATTTATCTCTAGGTAAGCAGAGAAACTCACAAAATATTATATAAGAATGACCTTCAAAATCCGTATCTGTTTAAAATAATAATTCAGAGTACATACTGTATAACAATAGGCTAATTATACCTATTGTAACACATAGATTACATACTGTTACCCGCTGCTCTACACGTCGTCGATACAAATGAAAAAGAAATCAAACCTATGCGATGGAAACTGATTGAAGTTTTTCAGACCAATACCTATCTATCTAGATTGTATAGTGTTATATTTAATAAATAATAACAACTCGGCAATAACGTTACCGATTAAATTATAAAGTTACTCATTTGTCTCTGCAAAATAATGAACACATTGCCTAAAACTCTATATATAGCATTTGACAAATAAACTAAAGGTATTTAAATTTGGAATACCTATCTAAGTCAAAATAAATAAATAGTAAGTAAAAATCTATTAGTTTAGGTAATTGATCAGACTAGACTTCAATCCAAAGCCTATCAAAGTACCTATATACTTTTTAAATATAGAAGTACTAATAATTTTATAATTTTATAACATTTTATAACATTTTATAATTTTTATAATTTTTTTATAATGTCTATTTTCAGCTCTTTTTAAAATGATAGGCTTAATCTAGAACCTGATTGAAATTTTACCCCATTCCAGTTGACAGTTTGAGCTAATATTTTAGTAGGAGTTTGAATGAAAAAGAAAAAAAAAAGAATTCAAACTTATTTATTCATGTTTCACTTAAATAATCAAAATATCATGAAATATTATGCAATTATTTATCCCATTGATAAGTCTGACTGGACTTGAAGCAATTTTACAAACAATGAGCAATTATGAACTTCAAACAACATCGACAAGTTATTGTCATGAATTTTAATGACATCATTGTCTTCCTTCAAACCCGCTCACTTTTCAGTTCCGGCTCATTGATATGATGAGCTATGGCGGAGGTGCGAGTTTTGTAGTTTTTTATTATAGTTTATTTACACATTAAAAATTATGTTCATCCTATTTACAATATTTTGTTATGTTAGATAACTGCTAAATACCTAAAGATTTTTCTAGTTCCATAGAATTTCCTCAAAAACTTCTAAGTACTACGTACGTGCCTATCTTCTTATTTACCTACCTGATTCACCTACTTATATGGTAGAGCATGACTAGAGTGTACAAAATTATTTAGTAGCATGGGATTTTTCATTATGAAATAAGTAATTTGTGTGTGAAAAAAGTGCGCTCAATTCTTTTTATCTCTCTCAAATATCTAAGTACCTACTTCTGCAATCAAAAAAACAGTTTTTTCTCTGCCTAATTAGACTTAATTATACCTTAATTTAAGGTTCAAAAATTACAAAATATTTTAAGAAACAGTAATTTCATCAAAATAATTCGAGCAAATATTGGAATAAATGGAAATCCAGCTGTTTTTTTTTAAACTTATTAATAGGTATTACGTAAATCAAACCTTCGCAGCTAAGTAAAATATTGATTTGAGGTAGGTAGGTATTTTCATGATGATCTTTTTACATGAGATATCACGATTTACCTCACAGTCTTTTGCTACGGTTTTTCTGATGTATGTATGTGTGTGTCATTCTAATGTAGACACGAGAGCAGAAATTTGTAACAGTGTGCGTGTTTACTTCGAAGTACTGCCACTCCATACGAGATGGCGCTGTAAGCAAAATTACAAAAATATTTTTCTTTAAGTTTTAATCGAAGGTAATTTTCTATAAATTGATTTTAAAAAGAAATTTAACTATGAGTACATATTTATTGTGCGGACAATAATAAAATTTATTAACAACATTTACAGCTTAAGTAAGATTTTTTTTAAATTAAATATAGATAGGATTCACTTTTTATCTCGTATTTTTATTTAAATATTTTCGAATGCATACGGAAAGAATAAGTTGTTATTATATTTGGAAATAAGCATTCTGTACAAATGTTGACTACAGTGCTGCCGCTAAAATTGCGGTAAAGGACGGAACTAGCTAGTGTTTCCCTTCCTTTGGTGTCGCTTAAACGGCTTTGTCATTCACAAAGCTATAAAACGTAATTTTACAAACATAAAGACCTTTTTGCTTTAACACCAGTCTGACGCTTACGCTCATTCAGTATCAGATGTAGGTAAGTTTAATGGAGCGTGTTCAAGCCTTTACGAAACACGGTTTCCCGCCAAAAGCTTTCCCGCCTATTATTTTTTATTTTAATTTATAGATTTTTGGTGACCGACTGGAATTTGGAGCTCTCAATTCTATCGTGTTTTTTATGTTGGTTTATGTAACGCGTGTAGTATGGGGTAGAATAGAATAAAGTAAAAATAGGGAGTTACGGCTTTCGGAAAACTCCCAGTGACGTCACAATATAAGTATCTACTCTACATGTGCAGTACGCGTTTTTGGGTAGGTATCTTTTGATAATAGCACAGGGTACTACGGCAGCGGAGGACCTTAAATCCACCAATCACAGATTAAGTAAGTAGGTAGGTATATCAAACCAATACGCACGTGGCTGGGCCTCATTTTTCTCGTGACTCGTGATCAAAATAATTACTGGCAACTTAATAGATCATACTAATATTAACGTTGGTATCAAGTTTTAGATAGGTACAGACCTACTTCCCCGGAGAAACCATCCTATCGATCAGGGAAAACATTGACTCTCTTTGACTACACCTCGCCTGATGGTAAGCTGAAGGTAAAGCCTCAGGTAAAAAGACTCACCATTACAGATACCCACAATATTATAATGGCGGCCATCAGTTTGACGGCCTCATCAAATGCTAATTTGACAACCCATATTTGGTGCTCTACTTCTCATTTCTTTTTTTTTATTTCGGGTGGGAGAGATCTGATGGCAGACCCTCCAATTAAAAACTATTTAAAACAAATAAAATAGAGGAGAAGGGGTAAGTAGACCACGGACTTCGATTTGCGAGAAGAAGGAGATATTGAAAGCCTCGGGTGCATTAGGGAATAAGATTAAAATTGAGTAGTATAAGAAAATAGTACATTATGGTACAAGTGAGCAACGTTGGTGATTACCGCCGAGGCGCCATTGAGACCCGAGCCGTCAGGCGAGGGTCTTAAGACAGCCGAGGACGGTAATCATCATGCTCACACGTGCCATACGACGTTTTACAACACACTTGCGAATAAAATAATACTACAAATACTAAATAAACAATACTACAAATTAATTCGTTTTCCTATGCGCGCGCATTTAACAATGGCGGTCGACCATATTTAAAAAAAAATGAGGTTAGAACTTAACTTTTTTTTACTGTTTTTTTTTCTGTACTTAGAGAAAAAAAAAAGTTAAATTTGAGCGAAAATTTTGTTTATTACACAAGTATTACAAGTTGAAATTATTTATTTAAATACGAAAATGCATCAAATGACCATACAATAGGTAGGCGTATTAATTTATTCGTACTATTAAACACGTTATTTTTTGTATCAAAACTTTTTTAAGAACATAGACAATTATAGACACTTCCTAGAAAATTTAAAAAAGAATCTATAACTCACATTTGTGAATAATAGTAATGAAAAAGTCACAGTTTTATAATAGGTGTCATTCCGTGCTTAATTGCGGTAAAATAATATCACTGTTATGAGCAGGTGTGTTGTAAATGATTTTCTTTTATCCCCGGCCCTATTTCTTACTAATAGGGTTCGAGTTATGGAAGCTCGACTTGGCTACTGTTGCTTAACCTTGAATGTGTTGTGTTAACCTACTCTACAACCACCTTGTCTGTTTCATTAATTTAGTGATGCATACCACACTTGCCATCAGGCTTTATGCGAGCATAGCTCCTGGTTGCATCTAAAGATTGCACTTTAGAGCCAATTTATGGTTCACTCTTTGAAAAGCCAAGTTAACCAAATTATGGATTAATTTCTATTTTGGCTTTTACGTGAGTGACTGTGATCTGATGCCTCACCGTAACCCCGAGAGGAGATTAGACCAGTCAAATGGTAGGTGCTAAATAGCCGCTTTAAGTCCACCATAACCTCCCCTGCCGACTTCGGCGGGCGAAGGGGGGGGGGGAGATTATCCATAGGAATTTTGCGTACGATAAAAAAAAGGTGCTAACCTTATCTATAAGTCGATAACTTATAGATAAGGTTAGCTTGGGCTCTGAAGAATTTGGTTGTGCCCTATAAGCCTTCAGTTGCCATCAGGCGAACATGGTCATTTTTTATTGAAAATATTCCACCTTGCAACCGTGAAAAACCAATAACACTATCAAGGTCATAAGTTAGTCGGATGGAAGTCTGCACCAGAACATGGTCTCCGAAAAAAACTGGAGTCAGTTAATCTTCTCTTGTAGTCACCATTTCTCCATTGCGCCATTTACTGTTCAGATGGTAGGTATAATGGGTAACTGGTAGCCGAACGAACTGGAGCCTCCCAAAACGGATCCTTGTGGCAGCTCTAAGGATGAGAGTTCTCTCGCTCGACGCATTGCTCAGAGTTACAGTGATGGTGCGGATCGCGAGTACGTGGGCGAGGGATATACCAGAGGCAATATCACCCTCAGCAACTTTGACCTAGGACGGCGTGTGATTTTAATCGGTTCGAGTCCGACATAACCATGCCCGCTGGTTTTATCCACGAACGAACATCTGTGGCATTTGTTAAGGGTAGTTGTTCTGGGGGCCACGTGGTAAAATCGAGTAAACCAACAAGGTGTAGAAGTTGACCTCATTAAAATATAAGCTGGAGACTGTAACGAATCTCGGAAAGAAAATTAGGAGCCAGTCTGATACCTGCACTGCCTTTCCTCCCTACCATTTTTTCATTCACCTTTAACTCTCTTTCTCCTTTTCCATCCATAGGTAGCATCGACATGGTCTACGGACCATGGATATCACCGGCCTACACGTGAGGTTTAGACCCCAAAGATCTTGGAGAGGCCCATACACCTCCAAGGAATATAATTATAGAAACAAGAAGCAATACAATCACGATATAAGTACCTATTTAGCCTGTATTCACACCCAGAGTAATTTTATTCAAACGTCAGGCAATTCAAAGGGCTTTAGGTATAGGTAATACCTAGGTACAGAATCTATCGTTTACACCTATATGGCATATTGCAAAAGAGAAGCGTCTGCTAAGTTGTATACTTACAGCGAACAAGACACCCGAACAAAACATCTCAATCAAATGCATTAGGGTATAGCATCGTCTTTCGACATTTCTATTTGCTGATCAAGTTGTCGTGTGTTCCAACCATTATTATCCCTTATACCTAACGTAATAAGCAGTTTTGTATGTGAATACATAGGGTTAAGGGTGAATAAAAGGAGTGGTTGCCTTTGGGTTAATACGTGTTTGTCATGAACATTTCTTGTGCATGTGGAAAGGAAATAACTGTCTTAGATTGAAGGAGTTGTCGATTTAATTTTATAGAGCAATGTTGTCTTAGCACGAATGGCGACCGTGGCTTTAGGTAGGACGTTACATATGGTTTATAAGCCTCCCTTAGTTAACTTGAAGTGAATAAACTGAAGGATATAGGTATGGAAAGTGAAAAGTAAAATGGAAAGATAAGCAGGGAAGGATTAACAAGAGTACTAGTAATTTCAAGCACTAGTACACTAGGTTGGTACTAAGGTAGCACAACATTATTAAATCTTACTAAAATTATTCTATACCGCAATTGGATAAATCTTTACAAATCAGAATGGTGGTCCCAATTTAGTGAGTATTAATCCAGTCAAAATAAAGATTTGAGCTTGCATATATATGCGTAGAGCTGAGCTGTATATGCGAATTTTTGTAAGCTTACCATTTAATTTCGTCTATTTTGACTGGATAATGACGTAGCAGGCGCGGTCGCAGCTTGAAGTTTTGGGGGGGGGGTCACTTCGGAAATTCCTTAAGAAATTTAACCCCCCTCGTACTGGGACTTTTCAATATGACGTGTATGGTTTGGGGGGGGGGTCATGTTCCCTGTGACCCCCCCCCCCTCGGACCGCGCCTGTGACGTAGTCTCTTGCTTTTTAGCGCCAATTGTAAAAGATAACTTTTGTTGTAGATAATAACAAGGTCTAAAACTTTTGTATGAACGGTTTTTCACATTACCTTACAGTTACAGTTTGAGAAAAAAATGGAAAAACCTATATTTTGGTTTTTTGTTCTTATCTGGCACAAAAAATATTTTTATTTTCAACAAATATTGGTGACATTGTACCTCTTTATGTTTTAAACAGGATCGCATAGCTTTTAATTCAACATATTTTTAGTTACGTCTTACTTTGATGGTTAACCAAAAAAGAAAGAAACGAAAATGCCCAAGTCTTAAAATGCGTTTTTTTTTTAAATAATAACGCATAATAGTTACGAATAGAAAAATTATATTTCTGTGGGGAAATTTTCCAGGAAATGCGATAAACTGAAGATACTAAATATCAAAAGTCACATTTAAAATATTATGGAAATTATTCCTTATTTACAACGGAAGTGGAAAGAAATTTTTGATAAAATCAAAAATATTGAACCGTATACCTAACCGATTGAAACTTCTTCATAAACAAAGTCGATTAGGTTACTTATTCATTGGGACTTATCAACCTACATGGAACTGTAAAAAGAAACTTGCTCGTTGGACGCAGTAAGTAGAGGTGAAACCGTGGGCATAGTGAAAATAATCATATGGTCAATCAGTTCTATGCGTTCTTCTTACTCGTGTCCTAACTACTTACATACATTTCATATTATTAGAAAGCTCATCAGCGCAGCTTTAGCGGTTTAAATACTTAGCAATACCCACGCCGCGGGGGTGGTTATATCGAAGAAGTAACCTCGAAACAGAGCGACTACATAGCCGCTATGGCCCTTGCGAGGGCCCAACCAGGGCCAACCCAAGAGGAAAACCAATGCCAGAGCCTCGTCAGCAGGTCTACCAGCTTGGAGCTGGGATTGATATGGGCACCAATGATCTTAGATCAGAAGATAAGTTGTTAAGATTCAGTAAATTTATTTTAATAGGTGAATGCTAAATATATTTTTGTTGACCGTTCACCCATCTCCTTAATGGAAGACCTAAGAGGAAATGTATGGACCGTATAAAAGATGATATGATAATGGCTAGGAAGGGAGTAAATGTTAAGATGACTGCAACCAGAGATGCGGGGAAAAACCACACATATTATAAATATAAAAACGTTCCTTAGACTTCTTTATAACATTGTATTCTATTATATAATCAAAAGCAGGCCTGCGAAACAGCGGGGTGATAGGCGACAGTAACTGTCATATCCCCAGGCCAGGCATCTATGCTATACTTAGATAAGATCTTCATCCTAGCCTTATTCCCAGTCACATCCGAAGCTTTCACCTCGAGGTCTAGGGTCCGCGTTTTCCAGTCTTATTGCGGGTTTGCTGAACTTCTATAGGTAGGTATAGAAAAGATGATTATAAAAGAATCATCATAGTCTTCAGTGGGGTAGGTACTTGGTAGGTAGGTACCTGCCCTACCAGCTTCCTGGACTAACAATGGTGAGATGGCCGTATAAAATGAAGACAACTAAAGCCAAACAACGGAGAAACACAGATAAGATAGGCAAGGACAAAAACCCGTCATTTATGACAAACTAGTTATATTGAACTTAAATAAAAAAATACACAATCCAATGTTACTATTGGAATGAATACCAATTAAAATGTTTAAAATATCTAATACAAATTCGAAGTTCTAATAGGAGGATTTAGGAAAGAGTGCCTCTTTATAATAAACTAGCTTTTGCCCGCGGCTCCGCCCGCGTGGATCTCGGTTATCGCGACCAAACATAGCCTATGGCCTTTCTCAAGGTCTAATCTACCCCTATACCAAATTTCATCAAAATCGGTTCAGCGGTTTAGTCGTAAAAGCGAGACAGACAGACAGACAGACAGAGTTACTTTCGCATTTATAATATTAAGTAGGGATTATATTGTTGTGTATTTAGGTATATCAATATAATAATTAAAAGGCACTCTATTAAAAAGGATCACAAACTGAAAGATAGACGATTTGGTCGATGATAAAAAATCTTCTTCACCGTTACTGCTTCGCCCTAGCTTCTTGCGAGTCAGCAGGCAGTCAATGGATAGGCTGATAGATAATTGACTGCCTGCTGATAAGTTCATGGTGAAAAAAAAGCCTACAAGCAACCTATTCACCCAGGCACGAGAGTACTTCTTTAACTACAGTTAATAACTGTTTATAAATAAATAAAAGAAAAAATTAAGTAGCACTGGCGAGGGGTCCCTATAACTCAAATCCTGCCGGCTTCCCTATGGGTCGTATGATGCCATGACAAATGAGACCAAGGTATCTTTTTTCCACCGACTTTCCGTACCTTTTACCACTGGTAACTAGGTAGATTTCCGGAAAAAATCTGACTGAAATTGAATATTAATGCCGAGGAAAGGTTAACTCTACCAGAAAACATTTAGGTACATCTCATAGAAAGGAATATAGGTATCAACCTACCTAGGTATTCTATCCTATCTGTATTAGCAATGTTATCTTTCTACTAGGTAATTAGGGAGCAAGATAAGAAACATGCCTACCTTTGTGGGAAAGAGTGGGGTAATGGAATATGCGCTAGCGCATTCTTTAAATTGGTACTTTAGAGGCTCTAGGAAGACCTCATCATAGTTCTCACCTGCTGCTCGGTAGGTTCTCTTACTAATTGACGGAGCCAAGGTTCAGAAGCAGGCGTACCTTTCAAAGGAGGGATGAGAGATGTCTGTCGCTTCCAGAAAAAATAAAATTAATATAAAAGAAATGGTAGAACAAATGCCTGGCAATGGTACCCCCGCCGGGTCCAGGTAAAAGGGGTAGGCCAAAGAAGTCCTGGCTTGACGTCGTGGAGGGTGATATGCGTGCTAATGGTCTCACTACCATGGACGCCCAAGATCGTGCGAAGTGGAGAAGGAAGAGCCGGAAGGCGGACCCTGAGCTTCGAGGTCATCTTGGCCACGGATGCAATCAGGAGAATACGTCTATATGCAGATGATGATGAAATGGTAGAGCGTTCCCTAAGCTCCAAGACGCGGGCTTTGGATTCTGCCTGTAGAGGCTGTTGAGAAGTAAGATAGTTTATCTTTGCCTCGTTAAGCTTAATAACCTTCTATGGACTAAAAGGTACGGTAACCTACAATTGACAGAGCTCTATATGTCAACGGCTTTATTTAGTATAGATCACTTGTTGGTGGGTCAAATCTACGAAAAAAACTTTTACCCCCTTCCTGTTGACTTTTTGATCAGGTTTGGATGACATTTTTTTTATTTATTAAGTAGGTCTTCCTACTTGTGTTACTTTGTCTTACTCGTATGCGTCTAACTTTCTACTAATGATCTCAAACACGCCAGAACGGCTTAACGGATCTGGATGTAGGTAATTGGGCATATAGAGATAGAGTAGGTGCTCTGGACTGCTTAGCACATGTGTAAGTACTTTTGTCACGGGAATAGGTCCCTTGTCGATTGCAGGAATAGTGGAACTACACGCGAGTGAAGCGGCGGACAACAGTAATTGGGAAGTATACTATAGATACCTACATATATCTATATTTATCTCTGTTGTAACTTGTATGTAGGTAGATCAAGTACCTACCTAGGTTACCTTATCTACCTCTATCTAGTAATTTATAATTTATAATTGAAATTCATGCGGGTTTATTGATAAGTAAGTAGGTGACTCCTGTTCGTGGCCATAAACATAATGTGATGTCTAATGACTTCAATGTACCAATACTTAACATTAAAAAAACCCTTGGCAGCCCTTCCTTCTCTCTAGCTTCTTTGTATAAGGACCTGTACCTGATTGGAACGAGGGGGATAGGTATGAATATGTAAGTTTAACTTCAGTAAGAAGCCCCCACGAGAATTTGACAGAGGGATTCAATATTTAACGTTGAAAACAATCTCTACCTCACCTTAGTATTGTTAATTAGGTCATAAATGTAAATGTAATTTAGATAATAAGATATTTGATCTGGATATTCTTTCCTTATAACAGTATCACATAAACACAGTTGTAAAATATTATAGTAGAACACAATACCAACTAGAACTGCCTTACTAAGTTTTACAACGCCGCTCTATTACCTACTAATTCGCCAATTCAGCTGCTAAATCCACTAAAGCTGGAGTTTATTCAGATAAACCCTGTAGAATGCGACACTCACAATCCAAACCTCCATAATCTTACCTTAACACTACACGATTGCACTAAGCGATGAACTAACCAAACGCTCCGCCTATTTCATGATGGTGGTATTTCTACCTCCTTAAACATCCCATACAAACTGTCACAACTAACAGACATCTGTTTATCTCCCACCGAACGAGATATCTACATATAATAATACACGCAACAAAACGAGATGACAGATAGCGTGCGAGCGAGATAAATATATTTCAAGGTGCACTCCGCAGCGGCAAGGTAATCTTTAATAGAAACTAAATAAGAATCATTTGCATTGCAAGTGCAACCTTATCGTGTAAGTGAGAGGGTTGTATTTAGATCGCGCGGATGCATCGGCTTGATCATTCGAATGGAGAGCCACGTGAAGAGTGGAGCTATACTATGGATACGTAAGTTAGATAAGGATGGGAAGTATATGGAATTCACTGGCCATGTTGCAATAAAGTTACATCCAATTCTGAGTTATATAGTTTAAAGTGTCTATACAAGATGGCGCTAGGCACATTTTTATAAAGATTTGGTGACAAATAACTTGAATGATTGATAGGTGAGTATGCATATATTTTGATAAAAACAAATTTTATAATATTGAACAGTTTATTAACATAATATTTTCATTCATGGCATAACCCGAATCACTGCTCTATTATGTACCTATTTGTCCTATTTACTTATATAAATACGTATTTACCTAATATCTAGATGTAGGTATCCATATTCAAACGTCTTACATTACTACCTAAATCCTCGTCTATACAAAAATTACACAAAAATAAGACTAATAGCTAGTTGTAAAGTATTTCCGAGTTTACAAAATAACTCTACACCTATATCAAGTCTGGTATTTACTAGGTAGCTGTATGTTTTGCAGTTATAGATATGGGCAAATGCACAAAATAGGATTTTGAACGGTATTGCTTTATCTGTATTTTTGTTTAAGACCTAACTGTTCAAACTACGTTTTGTGTCCTTGAAAGATCCGTAATAATCAACTGTTTAGTTATTTTCATGTATTAATACTGCATCCTTTTATAATCATTTACTGATATTTTCATTCAAAATTTCAGTTTTTTGACCATCTATGTCATGAAATACATTTTTTCCGCCTAACTGCAATTCACAACTACAGAAAACCCGGTAATTCTTAGTAGAAACGCTTAACAACGCTTAAAACCTTGGCATACAAGCGTGTTAAAGCGACCTCTGGCACAGATAATTTTTAAAACAGTTTTGAATCGACGTTCGAGTTGGAAATATTCAAATTGGTACTTACAAATTGTTTTTGTTCGTCGCACAAACGTCAAACTTGGAAGGAAACACATCGCGTGAGCGCGCCGCGGCGGCGCTCGTCCACGTCCGCGCTACTTCACCGACGACAAACGATTTAACCTTGTTTTTACACGAAAAAACCCGAGTATTCACACAAAAAACACCTTCATATTTCGGTAAAAGTACGGAGCGAGCCGAGATGTGTCGTCCGTGGCCGCGTTCGCATCTAAACGGCCCGAGTTTTATGTTAGATTACAGACGTAACTTTTATAGATCCTCGGTGCTATATAACGCGGTGGGCGGGTTCAGGGGAGAGTGGCCCTTACGTGGAGTGAGGAGAGGCTATAATGGCGTGTGTTGGCCGTTGCACGGGTGTCATTAAATGTCGCGCGACGAGGGGAGCGGCGTGCGGAGGTGTGCGAGTAAAGTTTTGGGTATTGATTGAATATGAGACGGATTAGTGGCTAATGATCAACAATTGGGTGTTGGACGACTTAATTGGCGTCGTGCACGACGGGGTGGCTCCATGGGAACTGGCTGTGCGCTCACCCTACGCGCCTACCTGCAGTCTAGCTGCATAACCACTTATTAAATACACACTAGGAGTACTACGCGCTCGTAAAATACTAGAATGAATGGCTTGAATGAATACACCCACGTACACACATAATTGGCAAAATGTTGTGACTGCTTTTTATCTATAGGTATAGGTATATAAGTTATCTATATACCTACCTACGTTTACGGCATTCATCCTTAACGTAGGTAATATTATATACGTAGGTACTTCTGTTTCGTGTGCTACGAGAAATGGAAAAACATAAACTGAAACAACTTTCATCATACAGGTAGTACTTACCTATCTACATAAGGGTTTTCATAGCTCTACATAATATTATTTATCCATTCATGAAATTCCTTATAAAAATATTGACATAAGCACCTACTACAATTCATCTGTAATAAGTAGGTACGTCAAAGAATACCCAGATACCTATGGAAACATTCAGACTAATGCAAAATGTCGTCAGAAATAGTCTCAAATAACCCTTTCGTCACTTCACATCTCTACTATAGAGAGGGCATGAGCAGACCTTCTTATATCATAAGTATATAATACTTATCTATCTATCTATCAACTACCTTTACACTCGAATGAGCGTGGACCTTTTCGAATAAAAAAGGGAATCAAGAAATATGTTATGGTACCGGAAACATATTTCATATTTTTATTTTTTACATAGATATAAACCCCAATTTATTTTTGAATAAATAATGCAATTACTGCCTTCTTGAAAACAAAAATTAGTAAGTAGATAATTTTAATTGATCGGTACAATTAAATTATGGAAATCAGCAGGTATCTACCTATTTATACAAATTATTTATCTAGCGTAGATTATTTACTACCTAGGGGAAGTGGGCTCGATTACCAGTTTGGACATGACTCTATATATGAAAAAAAGTCCTATTGAAGTCAAAAAGCATGCTTACAAAAAAATAATTGTTAAATTGTGAGTTAATAAATATCTACCTAACCTACCCTATTCAATTATAGGTATACATATAGGTACCTATAGATAAGTAGACTTTTAAGTAGAGTCTTATTCTACGACTAAAACACGTATGACATAAGAGCCACGACGCTATCTACGAACAAGAATAGGTATTATAGATGTAGAGATACGCCTACAAGGTAGAGTCATTCTCGGAATGCACGACAATGTCCCACTACGCGCTTGATAGAGTCCACTCACGATAGACGGGTGGAGCTAATGTCACCACAAACTGTGAGCTTATGGAGATTTTTCGAAACCGGTTTTCAAGGATATCTTTTAGTTAAGTAGCGGCTTTTTTAGAATTTGTAATAAAATGATATTCATTCGAGCACCAATCTCGGTTGCGACTGAAGCTTGCACTTTAAAGCCCGACTTTCACTTTTGCCTTTAAATGGATTCGTATAACTCCGGACAAGTATCTTGGACCTAAATCGCAAGATAAACGAGGCTCTGACGCCCGCGGATTGCTTTGTAATAATCTATGCTTAGTGAATTTGAGTTCGTTCACCGCAGTAGCACCTCGTGCTATCCTCAAAAGACACCCAAGAAATGTATAGCGCGCGTATGGGGCACGTTTTACGCACATTTTAGGTCCAACATAAGTGTCCAGAGTTATATCTTTTGCCTTTTATCATAATTATATCTCCGTTTTCGTATGTAGGTATATTTCTTTGCTTTGTTCACAGTTTTATCATATCTTACATATCGGTTTTTATACAAGCACGCTGGTTTAGAGTCGCAGCCGACAATTAGAATTTAGTTACATACACGCACTACTTAATAACCATTGATAAAAATAGAAGCAAATATACCTAATTCCTTTTTAGCGTACGAGTATATCCGGCCTCTCCACGAGCGTGCCGACACTGCGTCCCAAAATAACTATAATATTATTATCTACTCAGTTAAAATTGGGACGTCTCACAAAGAGCCGAAATGAGGGTTACTCTAAAATCCCTAGATGAACAAGAGACGGAGTTTATCTCTCTGAATTGCGTAGACTATTTAGTTGGAGTTGTATGTAGTAAGAATGTCGTTTTGAATCTAGTTTTTGGATCGTTTTTTTTTTCGTTGTTCATTTTTTTATAAACACTATTAGAGTAACAGGATTGTTCAGGTGCACAACGATAGTGATTTTGAATGCTCTACATTTGGCCTTGGGTTCAACTCCCGGACTGAGTAAAGTTTTTTTGAGTTCTATTAGGTAATAATTTAAGTATCTATCGAAATGATATCAAAATGTATTTTCTTATTCACCACCACATCTATCGTCTAGACCTAGACTTTCTCATGATATGAACCAATGGCCACAATCTAAGGGATAGTCCACCGATACCTATCTGATTACGTCCATATGCGTGGGCGTTCAATATCTGATGCTATCTGTACCTAAAATGACTCACATGCCTACGTAAAATGAATAGTAAGTAAATGTACCGTCGATGGTATTTTTATGATATTGATCTTGGGAGTTGGATGAATATTAATAAGTTATCCTACTTACATACAGTCTACCTATATAGAAACGTTTTCTGAGATGTATAGAGTGTGTAGGTAAGTATCCTATTTTGTTTCATTTTTTTAATACCACTTTGGTAGACGACAAAGACACGGCCCACCTGATGGAAAGTGGTTACCGTGGCCTAATGACATGTGCAACACCAATGGAGTTCCACTGGCGCTTTTTATCCTTAAAACTTTTATTTCTACATAAAATACCCATAGATATTCTTAAAATATTGTTTAACACACTGCTATACCTAAATTAAATTTAATCACATATGACATAGGTATAATTTATTCCAAGTACTAAGACTTATTTCAATGAGATACATTATAATTATTATGCATAGTCACATTATTATTATCTATGATATAAATATTATTAACCAGAGTCATTATATTAATAGTTTCAAAGACATGCACGTCAGTAATCAAATAAAATCAAATAATCATAAATTAAATCAATACATGTCAAAATAGTGAAAATACAATGAAGGTTACCTATAGTCAAATTCCATTATCATTATGGGTTCATTTATGTATGTGCTATGCTATGCTATGTAGACCTGAAGTAAGTATAGGTAACTGAAGTATTTTATAATTTTAATAAAGTGTTCTAAATATGTAATTGCATCTAATTAAGATATATTTTAAATAGGTACCTACAGACACCGACCAGAGTAGTCTGGTTAAAGACAGTTTATTATTGCTAATTTTACATATCTCTTGACGTGGCTTGAAAGTAAGACGTCATTGTACGCCATGACTTTCGTGATGGCATAAAAATAAGAATTTATTATTCACGTCATAGCCAGACGTCCCGCGGCGGTTAACAATTACCTACCTAATTATTATTTTTTGTTTAAAGTCTCCCCCCATTTTAAATGTTACCAATTGGGTCTAGACATGCCTACGAAGTTTTTCGTCCATTTTTAGATTTGTTCAATTTAATTATTTTATTTCATATTATCTTTTCTGATCTTAAATGGCATTCTAATGGGCCTTAAGAAAAGGCGAGACCTGCTGGTTATGATTCAAACTATTTATTAAATTGTAACTACGTAGATATTATTTATTTTATTTAAGCGTAAATGCTTGGATTTTTTAAATTATAGATATAGGTAGACAGGTATCTCGAATTTAGCCTAGATACTAGATAATAATGTCTTTTGTTTCGTATTATGTCTTTGCTTTGTACCTACCTGGCCTACCTAGGTACAAAGCAAAGACAAACTCATGTAGAGATTTTCATACCGTCAGTTATATTTTTAGACCCACGTAATAGCAGGTTAGCTCATTTCCGTCAACCGACACGTCCCCAAATTCCATCATGTAGTGACAGAAAACCAATAACACAATCGAACCCGGACCATACAATTGCACACTACCTACTAATATACTTATAACCAAAGGAGACGGGGATTTCCGGGCCAAAATGTAATGAGTTGAGATATGGCTCAAAAAAAGCGGTATATTTTTATATTTCAAAATATAAAAAAAGCCGCTCAATTGATAATCTGGAGAACGAGAACTCTGAAAACTAAGTTTATTCCACTAATAAAATAAAATAGGTATCGATTACTATGAATGATTTAAACATTATTGTCTATATAAACACTTGCATCGCAGTATTATTTCAATCAGATTGGACAAATAGAATAATAATAATAATAACCATTTAAAATCATAATAATAATGTAGGTAATAAAAATAAATTATGAATCGATTTTGGTTAATCGATTAATTATTTCTCATGTGTATCAACTGTATTTTTTATCTGTGCTATGATAGCTGACAGCTCCCTGACTTTCAGTCAATCCGTTTATTTATTCAATCTTCAAAATCAATTAATTATCGAGATAAAATATATACAATTGTTTATAAAATAATGTACAATAGTGTACCATATCAGTGTGCTTTATGAGTTTATTGGTTTAAATCAAATCACAGTTCAAAAACGTTCATGTCTTGCATAACCTTACTTATTTAATCTCTTAAAACTGTGCTCTTAGATCACCAAAATCTGCAGAATTTTCAGGGATGGTTTAATAATATGTAAGCTCTTAATTTGAGACCACTCTCATCTTTTTACATCTTGGCCCAAGTATGTATGAAAGCATATCCATCTCCTTTACTTTCTTATTAGGTGTATCATCAACAAGATTTTTTTTTAATTAGGTAAAATATTAGCTGCCTATCTAAGCATGTACCTACCTACTTATACAGATATACTAAAATCTATATAAAATTTTACGTAGGTAAGTATCGGTATTGTTATTAAAATAGTTTTGTTGTTACTCACTTATTCGTATATTATGTAGATAGGTACCTAACCGAGTGGATTTATAGGTAGGTAGGTGGGTAGATACACGTATGATCACACACATGTAAAACTCAATTAACTCAATAAACCTATACATGTTGAAACACATCCGCACGCAAACCTTAAGTACAATCAACCTGACACCGTTTGTATGCGTATCACACGCCAGACCAGTGCACTGCCGGACAACAAAAGGGACGCAGCGAGAAAATCTCTGATTGTACAAGGCCATTCAATTATAGTTTTTTAAATTAACAAACTTCTCAATAGCTCACTGAAATTTTATTTGCAATCCCCTACTACTTATTACATGATTAACCTACTATTTTCAGCTTGAGGAATAAAATTAATACCTAATATTATTATTTTAACTTATTATTAATCCTCTCTGAATGTAAGCTGTTTATGATTATTGTTTAAGATTATTTAAAATGATCATCCTAATTAATTGCGGAGTAAAAAGTGAGCAATAAATTTAGTATGAATCGAAGTGAACACTTTTTGTTGAGTGTTTCTACCAAACGCTAGTAGTTTTATAATATTTACAGTTGTTCGTGACAACATTCCCGTACATAAATATGGTAATCTTTAATTAACTACCTGATAATTTACGTCAAATGGGGTGGCTTTAATGTGTAGTAGTAAACGCAGATAGTTGTGAATATGGTAACAAGACTTTAAATCTACTACCACTTGAACTGCTATTAAATTATTCACTATAATTTAACTTTTAGTATCTTTTTATCACTGATTTTTTAAAATTTATCCATGTGAAATCTCCCCCAGGTACAACTTTGATGAGGGTTTAATAAACTTTACTGCATAAAGTTGAAGTCGAATCAATTATATTAGATCAACACAGTGTACCCGGTACTAGGTGTATAGGTATGTGGCGCTTCGTTTTTTTCTTAACCTTTTTATTTTCTTGCAACTAAGATCTCATAAAATTTAATATACGCAATATTAAGTAGATATTATTGAATAATTTTATTACTTGAATGGTGTTAAGAAATGGTAGAAACAAGAATGAAGACTTAGAAATAAAGATTAACTAAGGTAAAAGCTTTACCTACTTCTGTTAATAAATGTTTAAAATCATTTTTACGTTTTGCTCTATTGAATCAAATAACAACTCAATGTCTCCTAAAGTTACAACAAGAACGAATATTAGGTAAGTTGAAATAAAACGGTAGCTGCCAATATTTTGTCCGCCATTGTAGACAATATCCTCGACCGGTCCTATCCTGCGAATTCGGTCGTACTAACCTCCTACGTCATCTCACACATATAAAACTTACTCGAGTTTCTACCTGCCCTGTGTGTGATCCTTACTACGATTTCGGAATAACAAAATGGAGTTTAAAAAGGGACACACATACTTTATACCGGACCTATGTATGGCTAATAGTTTATAGTTATATTTTAGACGTATCACACATGTGCACTATTGTGTATTTGTGATTCCTATACCTACCTATTTATAAATCAATATATTATTATACTTATATAAAAATAGATAGTATGAATAAAGAATAACAGAAGAAGTAGGTAAGAGATTAGAGGCATCGCTCTAATACACTTTGTTACAACTTTTCTAATCTAATCTTCCAATTCTAATCCAGGAGATCGCGATTGGTAAAATAATTTTCTATCTTCTTTTCTCTATTCAAAAACCGATTTTTCATATGATTTAATAAGTACCTAGTAATATTATTACACTGAGTTTAATTGGTCTCTTTACAGTGAATTTAAATAGTACCTGTCTACGTTTGCAAATTATCAGGCGTTAGTAATATATATATATTAAATAGATTACTAATGTAATGACATGCAAAATTCTAATTAATTTCCTGTCATTCCAAATATTTAAAACAGAAACTAAACTTCTTGAAACTTATGTCTGTTGCCTTCAATACTGTTTGCCTTAGACTATTATGTGGCCCCAATGTACAATATGCTCATCAGAAACATAATCATTTTCATTAAAATTCATCGACACAAAACAGTGCGGCTAAATTTTCAACCCTTTTCACAACAAAAGGAACAAACTTCCTTCCACAGAGAGAGCTATTAAAGGGTCTTAAGGCTAGTCCGGGTTTAGTTCCCTCGGAGGTATTGCCAAAAACAAAGAGGTTTGCAGACAGGCGTCGGGGGTGTGAAGAGGGAAATGCGGAGAGGGGAGAGGGGCTCTGTTGAGGGGTAGGTGTTATGGGGGTAGGGTAGGTGCCTCCGCGGCTGTAACAGTTTTACGATCGGATATGCGAAGTGCTCATGCGCGGTGCAGCCACCTCACGTCTCGTATTTGCATCAGATTATCGACGGATGTCCAGTTGATGGGCGACTTTATTAAAGCCTTTTATGGTCTGTTTAGGTCGCGATGTAATTGGCTGGATAATTAAGACCTTAATTCTTTAATTAGTGCTATTTTCAAATGCGAAATAGATGTTTATTTTTAGTCTGTTAGTACTTTTTTTTTATTGAGAAATTGTTGTGCATTTTAAAGTCTGTTTAATACAACAAGACAACCTTCTTGGCACAGTATGGTTTATGTTGTCACCTTGCAAATTGGTTGTATCGAAAATATTTTTTGCTTTCCGCATTTAAAACTATTATTTGTTCTGATGAACGAAGTTGTGTCGATTATTATTTGTACGTTTATAAATTTCCCTAAGACATAAATAGATGAGCACCTACCTAATTAACGTTCTTTTTCATACAGAGTATCTGCCTATAAGTACCCGGTTAGCCTAGTTGTGGGCGGTTAGCAGTAGGTTAATTATTATTTACATACAAAATTGATAAATATATGGATAGGTATATAAATGTCATATCATTATAATACCTCAATAAAATGTATCATTAATAAAATTACCTAGGTATATGATTCTTTAAAGATACAATTTCAATCAAATTCAACCTTGTATCAATCCGAGTCGTAGCGGAACACACCTTTAAATAAGAATGGTAGTGGTACGCTATAGAGCGGTCAACGACTCACAGACTCGCATCAGGGGACCACAGACTCTTCGACATAACGTAACTATAAATTAGTGACATAATGTCGAAGAGTGTAGAATAAGTACCCTTGCCACGACCGTACAAGGTAGGTATTTACTACAAAAAATAGTAACTTGATACAAAATCATGTAGAGTTCTTTTTTGTCACTAAAAAACCCACGCGTCGTGGGTTCAATTCCCGATCAGTGCAAATATTTGTATGTATTCACAAAAGAAATTGTACCTACCTTAAGTATGTTTATCTGTGTAACTCCTTACTTCTCCTTCTGCGTTGGCTTATAGGTACGACTTTTATGGGAACGACTGCTGTCTGACTTAACACGGTGAAGAAGAAAATCACCAAATTTTGATCAATAGTTGTCACTGGCAGTAGAATTTATGAATAGAAAGGAAGATTAATTAAATTAAAAATAATTATGAATTAGGTAAAATAATTATAATAAAAGAAATCTAGATAAATAATGAATGTATTTACGTGCGTTGGTAATTCAAATCTTACTTTTACACAATGATTTAATTCCAAATGCATTATGTACAGTCAACGATGAAAGTAGTTTTACAAATTATACATTTATTAATCACTTTAACTCTGAAGCCTTCCAGAAAATTAACACCTCCACCGTTAGTAGTGTCCCCCCCCCCCCCCGTACCTATCCAAATTTGGTAGGATCCTATGAATGCTGCTTTGGATATTCGATTGAGTAAAGAGCTTACTGAAGCTCTTGGCCATCCGAGGTCTTTAAGAAAGTTGTACGAGGATTTAGCTGAAATTCCCCTTGCTCCAACTTCTACGGCGGCGTAGAGTTTAACCACGTAGCCATTGGGGAATCTATTTTAAGCTTTGTTAATTAGATGTAAGTCAACCGTAGGAATTTTAAGTTGACTAAGGTTAAGATGCGGATAGTGGAATCTTTTACAGCTGAGTACAAATATGTAGTAAACTCTTCGACAGGTAAGTTCCTATTCCACCCGTTCTCGATTCTCCCCGATTTTTTTTGTTTAAAGCGTGATAAAATGCCATTTTAAAGAATCAAGAGTGGGGAAAATTGCGACTAACCCTCGTCGCCTTGGGTACGTTACTCGGCTTTTGAGTCGAAGCCTTAGAAAGAATAGAGAGATACTAAATCGACTTGGTTTAGCCTTATAGAGTGGTGATGTTGTAAATATTATGGATTAGATTTAAAAAATTGAAACCCAGATCAAATTCCATATGAATGAAGTCGTGATAATTGCTAGTTGTATGAAAGCGTAGGTATACAGATTTATATAGATACGTAGATTCAGATTTCATTGAACTATCAATAGAGGGCAATAAACTGTACAACCATATCTATTATTTGATTAGATCTGTCTATATTTTTCAATTTCATCCAATTGCCTCTGACAGGAGTGTCCCACTTCAATTGTCATATAACACTGAGTGATTATAGCAATGAAGAGAGGGTGTAACAGTTAATTATTTTGTTCACTACACTACTATCAGTGATAACTGATAATTATTTATTTATTATTAAAGTAGCAAACTAGAATGTGTGTGATATTGTTAGAAAGGAGACCTCTACTGCTACGTTGGTGATCGCGGGTTCGATTTCCACTTTTTAAATAGGTACCTACTTAAAAAGGCATTGATCATAGTATTTTATATATAAGTAATATATATTTTAAAAAGTATGTTCATCTGAATTTAAGAAGCTATATACCTACCTACTAGATAGTATTCTAGTAATAGAAAACGAAAGCTAGTTAAACTACCTAAATATTTCCGATCTAGATAGTGCTAATTAGTAGGATCTATTCATGTCATGTGTCATGTGAATATAATAAAAAAAACATACAGACAATTTGAGAACCTCCTCCTTTTTTTGAAGTCGGTTTATTAATAACACACAAAACAATGGTACCTAATTCTGAAAATAAAAACGAGGCATTTCCTTTTTTTCCCGCCTTTGAATTTAGATAGTCAATTAGGTAGTCATCAAATGTTCTGTAATGCAATATACTTCATCTTCTTTAATTAAGTACTTTTTTAATTATTTATGAGCTATAGATAAAACTGAGACTAACATAGATAAGATTGATATGGCCTAATGTGAGAACATAACCTCACGAAGTGGTATACATCTGGTAACTGACGGCCCAATTAGGTATATTTATGTTGTGTAAAGATATTCACCAACTTATTAGTCACACTGATGAACGTTTGATAAAAACTTAAAGAAGGGAAACGGACCACTTCCTTTACTCTTACGTAGAGATAGAACACAGTCAAATGGGAAGACTTTTCACTGTAGAGAAAGCAATAAAACTTTGAAATTTCTGAAATCAAGCTGTTAAAATGTGTTAAAAGCTGTTAAAATTTGCAATTATATTTTCTTTATCAGCAGCTGAATTATATTTCTAATCACGGAGTGATTCGGGTTATGTTTATCATGAAAATGCATAGTCATCCGAACGGAAACAACATAGAAAAATTCAAATCGCACTATAAAAGGAAGTTGATCGCATTGAGTTGAGATTACGTACAAGATTTTGACCTTTACAAAAAATAAATACCTATCCAATTATTGCAATAAATAAAAACTTGTAAAAACTAAATAACAAGAAATAAAAATGTCAAATATAGAAAATACTCAATGAACCATTTTACACACTGTGCTCAATTTTTTTTTTTTTAATCGTTACAAAGTTTGTGTATAGGTATGTGATATTATATTTTCTACGGTTTCATGGAACCATGTCTGTAGACGGCCAAGACCTATTGTACAAAATCATTCACATGTAAGTACTTAACATACTTGGTAACTACAATATGATTTATATCTGTAATGTGAATATAAATAGGTTAGCCGTGATTTGAGATCTGTATAAAAGCACTTTATCCTTCTAAAGAATTTTGGAGCCCAACCAAAATCATTTAGACCTAAGCTAGTCTAACGATACGTCTGTTGCAAGCGTTGGAAAGCAGTCACTTCCATTGCCATTTGCAACAGCCATTTAAGTCAAATCAAAAGAAAAATAAAGAGAAAACGGACCCTGGGTTCCGAGTTTAAGTAAGCCCCAGGTGCAAACGGGAATAACACTTAAATGATATCTCAAGGCGTCTCAGAATTATTGCATAAAATTATACAGGCACGCACAAAGATGTACTTAGTAACTATTGTATGTAAGTACAAAGTGGTTAACCTTGATAAAAAGTCTGTATGTAAGCACTTTATCCTTACATCAAACAAGTCTATCTACATCTCCACCATATAAGTAACAACGCGTTAAAACAGCGTTGAAAAACAACCAAGGATTAAGTTAATACGCGTGTATTCTGAATAATATTTTCCAACTATAGGACAGACTGGTTAAACTTGGTATTCATAAAGGATACTTGACGGTCTAAAGCTCGGTTTTATCCAACAATCCGACGATTTAGGAGACAAGTAGGACATTATCAACGATACGCCTGACATTGTTGGCTATACGGCTGACATTGTGGGCTCTGCTGCATCGCCTCATCGCCCACTTAAGTATGTAGGTACGTTTAATGTTTCTGCTGATATCAAAGAATTTACATACAACATTATAGGTATTTATGTAAGGTACACTGCCCTTTTTAATGCACGTTTTTCTTTGTTTGCAAAACTTAATATTGCAAACTGTGGGCCATTTCTGTTGATGGTAAGCTACTTTATTTTGTAAGATTGTAATTTCAGATAAGTAAGTTGTACCTAATGTGTCTGGATTTGTCTGCTTAATTTCATGGTCATTTTTATTTTGTTAATAATTTTTAAACAATACCTAGATACCTACATTATTTTTCTGATGAGTCTATTTTTTTACCTTTCATTATTTTAATCATACCTATACCTGCAGGGTGTATTTTTGAGACGGGGTAGTAAGGCCAGGTACCTCAACTATTATTACAGTTAGAGAAACACGTTCTTAGGAGACTATTCATAATTTTTGTGAGATTTTCTGAGATCTAAATCAAATTTTATCTTAAATTTTTTGGTACCAATCGATCAAAAGATTTCATTAGAGCATTTGAAGGTATGGGTACTAGAAACGACAAAAATGGTACATAGGTACTTCAACTAATCATCCAAACCGCCCACGAATTATCTTTGAAGATTATACCGACCACACCCCCCGTGATGGGACACCGGGGATTTTAATTGGTTCAATTCAAATATGGCTAAGTATTTGTTCGGTGATGATGATATATCTACGTAAGCACTAAAAGTTCAATTCCAAAGAGTTAATAAGATTAATATACCTAACTAACCTATAAACCTATAGGTTAGCTAGGTACCTACCTACTACTCATAATATTTTAAAACTTAAGAAAAAACCATTTCAGTCCCAGATTTTATTCTACATGTAGCCTACCTAAGTGAAATCTACCTATCCTCTCCTCCCTCCAATGAAAAGTGACAACCTCAATTTTGTTATTTTGCTGTGATTTTTTATAAATAAAAAAGGGTGCCGACTTTCCTCTATGATATACGTACGTACCTAACGTACCTATATAGGTACAAAATATATACCTAAGTAGGTACAATCACAGACAAAATATTTCCGTCATGCCTGACCTCCACCAGAAGATAAATTATGCCTGACATAATCATATTGTTTGTTTACAGTCACACACATAATGTACAATATTTACTACATTATGTTTTAAAGTCAAGAGCAATGATCGCCATTAAGTTGGTACTTTGTTTGCATTAATGTTAAATTGAAATCGTAAACTAATCGATTAACTTACTCGATACAGATACGATGACATTTGCAGTTAGTATAGCTATGTTATAATTTAGATAGATACAGTTCGAAAGCGTTTTCTCTGTCGTACATCAGCCTGACAATTCGGTAGATGCGTTTGTAGAACATAGGTACTCAGTTGAAACTGTGTGTTTATAAAAAAACACTATTATAACTTCGCTTCAAGCTATAAAGCCACGTGGTTCCCGGCAGAGTAAAATTTGGGCCACCCCATCTCCTCCCATGCGCTGTCGTACAAGGCGACTAAGGGATAAGGCTGTTTAACGTCAGACAGATTATACAGCCCAGACTCAGCCTATACATGGCTCGAGTCCACAATAGTGCCCGAAAACGCCAATAGGCTCACCCCGTAGTACGTGGGACCTGATATGATTGGTGAAATGTGGGTGTTAATTCACCTCTGCCTAACCCCCAGGGGATAAAGGCGTAATTGTATGTATGTATGTATGTATAACTTCGCTTCGATTCGATTCCAATGGATAAAAAAGATATGGGCTGTGTGGTGGTGACTGTGGTGAGAAACCACGAGTTTCACAGTTAGTAGGTAAATATACCTAATAAATCGGTACCTCCTTTTTGTGCGGCAATCCCCACAAATACCACCCCCATCAGTCATAGGAGGAGGTTATGTCACAATCGGACCGACTAAAACCGCACACCGTTTAGGGTCTCTATTACCGGGATGTATGGTTAAATATAATAGGTACTTATTCCTGAAAATAGGCCTGAAACCCACTTCATACTTTTCACTACGACGTACTGAATAAATAAGTTCTCCGTAAACTTTTAACTTTACTGTGAAACACCTGCTCTATACACAACTTTCACTAGTAGCACGAAGACACCGGAGGCCAAGAAAGAGTTAAAAAGCTAATTACTAGTCTTTGGTTCAAAGTTAGTGGAGAAAGTACGATGATGAGCTTTGTACATTTATCTTGTGTAACTTTCGTAGCTACAGTCACCGTCAGTATTACTCTAAAACTTTATAAATAAAAATTGTAAAATTTTAAATTTGTCCTCTGAAGTTTACAAAAATATTAAATATTCTATTTTATTTATTGTTATATTTCAATGTAAGAATCGTTTGTTTTCAGGAACTTTTTAAGAGTTCTCAGTTTACCTACATAGGTATATCGAGAAATACACGTAGGTGCAGTTGAAGAATTTCACTAGGGAAAGTAGGTAACAATCTTACTAATACCTGAGCTAATACCTAATTATAAATGAAAATATTTGGATGTTTGTTATTACAGATCTGGCAGAAATTAGATTCACAAACAGATTCAATATATGAAGCCTGTAAGAAATGGATCTGATGCCCATCCTAATTCATAAATAGGTATGCAAATCAGGTACTACCTACTTTGCGTACCTACGTAGGATAGAATTAAAATAGTAATAAAGCTTCCTATACACGTATCATGTTTCTAATTTGCTTAAACGGACAAAGTAAATTAACTTATCCTAATTTATTCAACTAATTAACTTAAATACCTACTCAAGTTACAGATAAGTGAAACAAATGAAGGTGCAAGTTTACCTAATACATGTGGGTATATTGATAATAGTCTTATGTGCAGAGAAAATGTCTCTGCCATATTGTTACTTGCGGGTATAATTGGACACTTAGAAATACCTATTCACTCTCACTCATTGGGAATTAATGGATGTAACATACAACCTGTCTTGATGGTAAGCGTTTTCTGGTACCTTGCTGTAGCAACACTAGTCAGCTTCTCTGTATAAAACTCCGACTACCCTTATACCAAAAGTCTGGGTAAGAAGGTCAATTGAAGGTGCCATAGAACTTTTCTAAACACACACAATATATTCACTGAATCTCACACACACACAATTTACATTAGACATCCACAAGATCTTCAGAATCACTTATCCCAGTTCGAAATAGTTATTACGACTGCGACGTATACACAACACAGTTCCAAAGTTACATAAAGGACCACCATCAACACAGAACGACAATATCACTTTGTTTGTGTTTCTGAACTAACAGGAGTCTTGGGACAGAACTTTGGCTATCTCTAACTCGATTTGCATACAAATGCCCGCCCCCATTGAGCGAACAAGCGACACACTTTCTAAGTAACTTTTTTTATAGTACGAGAAATTGTGAGTCGTAATTTACATAACGTGTAAAAAAATGCGAAAATTTGTCATTGTATTTCTTATGAATTTGTAAAAGTAAGAGGTTCCATGTGCAGCAGTGCCAGCAGTTGATGGTAGTATACCAACTGATTGAATGTACAGGTTATAATTTCGATGGATTGCTTTTCTCGGTGACTTAAATTGATTTCAAATTAGGCTTTTTCTCTCCCTTGGTTAAAAACAAGGTAAAATTATTAATTTACAATTTATAAATTACTTATGTCCTTTCTGTATAATTCACGATTAGGACAAACATATCTGATTGATTCATTTGCTTGAACGTATTTACCCGTTTTAAATATCATACACAGAGCAGAGCCTTTAACACATCATTTGCTATTGTCTTTTTTTTTAATTAGATTGAAAATATTATTATATTCTAAACTGAGAATTAAGCATTTTGAAAGTGAAGCGCCATCAATAAATCCATTGCATTTTGATTACAATAAATAATTAGAACAATACTATTTTTTTTTTGTTTTTATTTAATGAGTGGGAGTACAATTGGTAGTAGGATTGTTTTTCTAGTTAATGGGAGAAAGGTGGAAAAGTGATGTTCATCAAAATGCAAATTATGACCTGCTTATCTTTATTTAACTGATTAGTCAAAAATTATTACTGGCGTTAGCGAATAGCTATCGTGGCTAAAATCTATTATATAGAAATATGTATTTGTGTTGTGTGCGTGAGTAATTAGGCATCAGTGTAAATACTTTACTAATATAATGTTGGCGTGTACCTATAGTATATACATACCTAGGTATCGACACAAGTAGTTAATAAACTACTTGGGCCGATACCTACATATATATCTACGTCGTTGCATTTTTTTTTCATATTGCTCGTCTTGAAAGTAACATTACTTATGTAATCCTCGTCAAGTTTGTAATGCAATACTCTGACGTACCTACTTTACCTACTTACCTGAATCAGCCTGAGAATTTCAAAATCACAAATCGATTAACCCTATTACTTACTTTATTATTTTTTTAATTACGAATTTCTCAACCTTACGTCTGTACTTTACCTGCTCTTTGTGGGTCTGTGACATCTTCCTGTTATTCTTCAGATTAGGAAGATGGACCAATGCACACGGATGGATAAGAAGAGGATCCAAAGGGGGTCACCCAGAAATAGAAATCAAGTCTAGAGATTCTTCACATTAAGTTAGCTAACGATGATGTGAGTATGATGGACTCAAACAGACTAAAACGGCACACAGTTTTTACATATCTGTCTATGTTACACAGTTGTAAGTGCAGTAAATGTTCTAGGACATTTTACACAAATCAATGCAATTTCAATGCGTACAAATATTTGCACTGAACGAAAACTGCAACCACTACCTCTAAATTAGCAGTCGAATGACCTACCACTACACCACACAGGTATCTCGAGGCGAGCCTGAACTAACAACTTATAGGTCAAATATCAGCATGTGTCACAAAATTGTATGCAACGCTGATTACAATACAACATGGACTTCCAAAAGATAGATCATTGACCCTGAACTTCAGGTGTGAGACTGTCTTATGTATTCATATATTTATTACACGCTCATTAATTCTAAAAATTAATGGTCAAATAAAATTAATGGTTAGATTACTACCTAACCAATATTAAAAAAATAAAGCAATAAATGTCAGTGTTTGCATTCGCAATTCAACGCGTAGAAGACATAACATATTAATTACGTACGATTAGCACCCGGTTACTTTTATAGGTTTTAAAATGTTTTTTTTAAGATGGTGCCTCAGGAAAGTCTTAAATAAAAAATACTAGCTGCGCTTCTGATTTAACTCTTGGTACTTTTCTTCTGACAAGATACAGGTTATTTGGTAATCTAGTTCTACAGCGTCTACCAATGCTATAGGTATGCTCTGGCACTAGCATTTTCACTCTCCCCCTATTCGTGACTCGTTACAAGTATTTCAACCCTCTTAGTGCATTACAGACCCCCTAGACCGGTGGCAGTTCGTTGACCGGCGTATTTGTGTAGTATGGGATTTGACGTACCTATATGACAATCGTTAACGCATGTCATAAACGTCAAATTCGTCTTTCTATTCTACAATACACCAGCCAACGAATTGCCACTTATCTAGGGGGTTGTGGTGGGGACAGATATCATTGGAGTGTTACTTTTTTCCACCGTCTTCCCTTTTGAAAATTTACTGGTAGCAGTTACGGCGTGCGTTCTTTAAGGATACCTATCCTAGCTTGGAGAGGTATCCGTGTGGAAAACACGAAAAAATAAGGTTATCAAAAGTGTTGAAGACTAAATATTTTGAAAACAATGTCAATAAGACCTACATTAGGTTACCTAAAACCTCCGATCAAAAATTTCCAATAATTCTCAAATTCGTATTCAAAACGAAGGCTGTAAGGAATCGTATCTCGAGGGTGGATAGGGGTATATAGGCATAGGCAAGAAAGCCATAACTCACAGTAGATACTATAACTATTAGATTCAGTCGAGACACTCGTCACGTCGTCACGCATCTCCAAGGCAAATGTAGCTCGCTCGGCACTTGGCCCATGCTTGGGTAGAGAAAAACTATTTTTGTCCGGAACACAGAGCCCTTGTTATGCTAATGAGGTGAAACTTCTCATTGTTGGGACATTTTTGAGACGAGCAAGGGTAGCTGGGATTGGTAAATGTAACATTTTATCGTATTGTAACAAAATGGTAGAAGGTACAGTCGATGCCAAAAATACTCGTAGCTTAATAAATCCTATTAGCTGTTAAATGCTTTCTAAAATAATAAACTAATAGGTATATGGAATCGCCGTAGGTATATGGAAAATACGTATATTTACTGATTTGTATGTATCTACGTGCAGCTTTTATACCTAATGCCTACATGTTACTTGTTGTACCTACCTATTTATTTTAGTATTTACTTATCATAACGATTGGAATACAACGTGGAATCGGTGGAATATCAATATGTGCTACTTTTATTTTACAAATAAAAACATGAAACTTGCACCTGTTTAATAAAGGTTGGTCTTTATTATGCCTATATACTTACGTACAGTCACCGCCAAAAACAAAATGATAATTTTCAAACTTCAAAAATATTTGCATGGACATTATTGATTGACAAGTAGTTTAATAGGCTTTTTTACTATTTAACATAAATTAATTTACTATGATACCTACTAAATAATTTTTGCCAAAATCTGCATAATTTTACCTAATATACCTAATGTTCAACTTTTGGTGTGACTATAGGCATATCTATATCTATAGACATAAATATGTACTTACCTATTTAGGTATTACATGTGTATTAATTTGTATGTTTAAATAAAATGCCGATGTACACATTTCGATAACCCTTATAAAATGTTTTGCTGTCGTCTTGTTCAATTAAAAGACTTTTAATTAAACAGGACGAGGCGGCGACTTTTAATTGAAGGAGACTTAATTTGTATTATCATATCTACCAAGTAATAAACGAATAAAATTATTATTAACCAGGTTAAAGTGAAAGAAAAATTATACAATCCTCGAATTGCAGCTGCTGGTGTTCGCCCTTTTGTTGAAATTCGTAACCATTGCGTTAGTTAGCAGGAAAAAATGAGAAAAACATGAGTCAAAATTGAACAAAAAAATTGTATTCAGTTTTTTATGAACTTACTTACTTTACTGTTACCACACAAATAAAAACCTTTGCACGTGATCTATCACTGTAAAATATAAATGTAAATTTTGTGTACAATAAAGAATTTAAAAAAAAATGAATTGAAAAACAATAAATTATGTAAAAAAAACAATAGGTATGTATCTAATAAAAGAAGTACATGTTTATTTATAATGGGTGGATATTTGAAGACTTTCCTTGAAATCTCCAGGAACTCTTCATCAGATCCTATCTTGATGACCAACTGGAATGTGGTTCCACAAAACAATAAAATATATTCACACAAAAATATAATTTTCATAATCGATCCAACCTTAATCAACTCGAATATACCTACTTACGGCTGGATCGATTTTTAAAATAATTACGACGAACTTAACTAGAAACCCCTATATTTTCCTTTCAGACTCGGTTAAACATGTACTGAATTTTATGAACATAGAAAAATGTAATGTAGGTACAAATTCTAAAATCCTTATTGAAACTGTAAGATCCATATCAAACTCGAAGCCGGACTTCGATGAGATTTTTATGCAAATTAAGCATCTATACAAGGAAAGGTCCACAATAACCCTTTCGAATCGCTCTAAAGATATTGTTTTCAAACAGACTCCGAACTATGTTGTTATGATAATTTTTGTGAAAGTTAAGGGTTAAAAAAAAGGAAGATTCGAAACAAATGTGCATTAAAGGGTTGTATTTGCATTTGAAAGCTGTTTGATACAGTTACTTACTGTTGCACCTATTGTAGTAATATCTACTTTTACTCAGTAGGATATTATCTGTTAGAAAAGTCTAATGACACTATACCTACTTAAACTATAAAATCTCCAACACTGCATCTCAGTTTAGTTCTGTTTACATATCAACAGCGTTGGTATATTTTTATACATCTACGAGGACATAATATGCAAGCTTCGTTTATTATCTTGAAATGTCACGTCGAAACACCTGCTCAGACAATCGGCATTTTGTCTACAAAATTTATTCATAGCAAGGCGTGCACTTACATGCATTTTGTCTAATTATACTTGGGTAGACATTGACAGTTACGGAAGGCGTATATTAGATGTCCTTATACCTGCTTATATCTATTTATATAAATTCAAAATTAATACGTAGGTATACCATCCAAAATGGAAATTAAATTCAATATATTATATCTACTTACATTACATAGGTAGGTACCTATAGGTGGGTACCTTACCTACCTATATTTCTATCAATTTACTACCAACATTATTTCACTGTCAGTTAAATAATTAGCGCTTTATATACATTACCAAGGTGACTGAACGCTATTCGCTGTACCAACACGTTATCAATCGTTATTGACTACACCACTTGACATAATGCGATGCAGTGACGTAAGCAGCGAACACAAACATAAAATACTAAGGAGGTTATCTTAACCGGTTTCACTTAGGCTGGTCTCAGTATAACTATGTTCAGCATGGAGCAATGACGCGTCGAGGTCGCTGAGGTAGGCCACAATAGTGTATAGAGCCTGTAGCTAGAGCTATGGTAGGTATAGATGTACTCACGTGGGCTCCCGTCGCGTAGCAACACGCCGCAGCAGCGTAGCCAATGTCTCGGAACATCGGTATCACTGCACACTTGCACCAGTCCACCAGTGTCCTTCCAACTTGACACTATCACTCGCGTATCTACGCTCGCAAATGCGGACTGATTTTTTCTCGCGTAACGGCCCATTAAACTTGTAGATTTCTATCTCACTCGATGCCACGATAGTATTAAGAGGCGAGACAAAGAAAGGTTGCGGTTTATGGGTTGTTGATAGAATTGGTATCCGCTCGGTAACGTACCGCCGCCGTGTTGCATATTTTTATAAGATACGACCTTGTAACGCCGTGCACCTACAAATATATAATTTTATAAGTTAAATATACTTACCTCGTAGAAAAGTATTATTAAAATTCACGTTCTAAAAACGAAGGTTTTGTTTAGTTTCAAAGAATCTGATAATATTGGAAAAATAAAAAGTTTAACATATTTCGCATTCAACCATAGGCATTGTGACTTATGTTGGCAGGCAAGCACCTCATAACGCAAAGTAGGTAGGTACCTGTAGTAATTTTGCCATACCATCATACAATGAAGAATTATCCATTTTCACGGTACTTTCATCTATTCCTTTTTCACGGTTTATCTATCAAGAAACTTTATCTCCTGCTTATATCGATGATTTACAACCACAAACCACAATGTTCTTCCAATTGCGAACCTACTAAGTAAGTATACAGTTGCTCTCTAGTTTGTTACAGGTAAATATAACTAAATAGGTACTTATGCTAACTTAGTTAAGTAGATATAGGCATAATAATGAAAAAACTTGCCTGAACACATCGCACTTTACGATAAATACTTCACGAACACTTGCGAAACATCTAAGTACACACCCACCTAGACAAACTGCTTGCAACATAATAAAACTAAACAAATATGAATTTCAAACCAAAAAAACGTAACTGTATTCTCGCCTTCACAAGGTTACGTTGTACAGAATTATAACGCCGAAAGATGTTTAGGAAATATAGGCGTCGCCGAGAGCGCAGTCGTACATCTTGCTTTATATCGCCTCAACCAGTATTGGAGAGCAGAACATCAAACGACGTTATGGCCCCCGGACGTGCCGGCCGCTCAGCCTGCTCGACAGGGATGGATTGATACGAGAGGGAGGGATGGCGAATATTTTTGCAGTTTCAATACTTTTATTATTCGCAACACAAACAAACATTCGGATCGAATATAATGCTGAGAATGGAATCAAGTTTTTCTGCTGAGATCAAAGTTTGGTGGCAACTTTTAGCGTGTCGCCCAACGTGGGTGTCTGTTGACGTTACACGTTTAACGTCAGGAGGCACTTAATAAAGTTGTAGTTTATTTACTTACTCCTTACATTAATTCAGTAACGTTGACATGTTTATACAGACTTTAACTTTCAGTATTTAGAAATTTGAGTAAGAATTTACCCATAGTACTTCTATATTCGGTAGATTCGGACGTTTTCAACGAAAAACATTACACTCCTTCCTTCGGCAGTCGTGTAAAAAGTACCTAATAATAATCAGGCAGGTAGAGTTATTTTCATGTTTGTAATGTAAATGAATGCATGTGGGTATTGTAACAGACAACGCGTTTCTCTTCAATTTAAATGTTCACTAATAGATACTGAATTAATCTAATTAGGGCGAGTAAATAGCCGTGAAAAACCACTTTTCACAATTAAATTGCGAACAAAATTAAGTAGTTAGTACCTAGTAGATAATTACCGTATCTATGTACCCACACCTACGTATATAGATACGAGGAGTAGTTAGATAGATAGATATATAAAGAAAATTCAAATAACAGAATAGGTATCGAAGTACAAACCAGTCGTGCCAAGCGTTTTATTTATATTAGCACAAATTGAATCCTTGGTTCGACGCCAAGAGGAAGCTCGTTCACATATTCATCCCGGCTCAAGGAGGGGGAGGTAGGAGGGACGAGATTCGATTTGCCTAATAGCAGGCGCGAGGTACGGAGGGCTCACTCAATTACCCAGAGTGGAGGTGTCCCGTAGCGCCCTCAACATAATTACATTATCTGATAAACGGTTAGCACCCCAATTTCCCACATGTGTAAATTTTCTTTTTTAACGCTCTAATAAAATGGATTTTACTTTGATAGCTAGTATTGATTTTAAATGCGTTGATTTGAATATTAATGTGACTCGAGTTGAGATCATTGGCATTTTATTTTTTGGTTTTATATTTGTATTTTTTATTAAATTTGCCCGCTTAATAGATGTAGATAAATTGGCGGGAATGAATTAAGGTAGAGTCTCTACTCTACCTTAATTCATTCCGGTTGGAGAGACCTAACGTTCAAGACTCTCTAGTCTTGAACGTTAGGTCTCTCCAACCGGATGTCTTTTAAAGAGGATCCTGAAGTTTTCTTAATTGAGCTGTTTCCCGGGTTTGCCCTTTCCCATTGGTTACGTTACGAATCATTCAAACATCAGACTGTTGTAGGACTTGTAGGTTTCATTAGGGGCAATCTTGCACAGAGTTTAGGACTTGAATCTAAACGATAAAAATGATTATTAAATACCATTTTTATTTTATTTGCACAATAGTTTGAATCCCCAAAACTCAAATAACTGTGAGCTAATATCGAAATGGATATCTGCCATTACAAGACACATTTATTAATTATCATACCTAGACAGTCCATTTTTTTTTATACCACTTAGGTGGCAGACAAGCACACGGCCCACCTGATGGAAAGTGGTTACCGTGGCCTATGGACGTATGCAACACCAGGGGCGTCACACTCGTGCTGCCTACGTTCATACCTAATTACTAATTTATTTTACTGTGTAACCTAGTTGTTATTTGCCCAACAACAAATCAACCAAAACCAGGTATTATTAGCTTTGTATCTTAGATAAGGAAGGCAAATTTTGGCTGCACCTCATCACATAGGACAGACACGATGTCTCTGAGGTTTCGGAGCCTATTCGAAGCGAAGCAGGAGGTGAAGATCACCCTGCCCAAGAAATACATGATGATCTGTATCTCGAGTCTGGTCAATTCTATCACTGTGCAGGAAATTTGACCCATCTCACGAAGTGTAAATTCTATTTTAATCGAGAGTTTATTTCAACTCACACACTTCTGACGTTCGCTAATCGCGATATTTCAACTAAATAAATTAGTGATTAAAATTCAATATTTCTAGTGAACTGGTGTTACCCAAGACAAACTGCTTTTAGCCACATTAGCACCTACCTAATTTAATATTAGGTAGGTACGGTATGTCTTACAGCATAACACTTTTCACAGTCGGCATCCACCGGCCCACAATCACTTCCCGTCGGGCCACGAAGTTATAATAACTCGAAATTAGTACACTTTAGAATTGTGATTTCTGCCTTGTACCTACCTCACAAATTTAATAAATCAGTTGTGTATGTACATTGGAGATATAGGTATATATCTACGTATATTTAAAAAAATTGGTTTCAATAACATAACGATTCTGAATACAATTAGATAGATATTCGACATCCATCCTTTAGTTGAAAACCGTAGGTACTTTACCGTTGTAAAACGAGTTTTTATAAGAAATATAATAATAATATGAATGGTACGAATTGAGAATAGTAAACTACAAAAAATGGCATGAGTTAATAAAAGAAAATGAATAAAAATTCAGTGGTGCGAATTAAGAATCAAAATAAATAAAAATAAATTCATTTTTAACAAAAAAAGTTTAACCGACTTCAAGAAACGAAAAAGAGGCACTGAAAAGCGAAAAATAACTTAATTTACAGACTTACTGATTTATTAGAAGTCGGTACCTAGCCCAAGAGAGGCCATATTTCAATTGATTGCATCATAGTAGTTCAGACACAACAAACAAAGTTGGCTGGCACCGACTTCTAATAAATCAGTAAGTCTGTAAATTAAGTTATTTTTCGCTTTTCAGTGCCTCTTTTTCGTTTCTTGAAGTCGGTTAAACTTTTTTTGTTGAAAATGAATTTATTTTTCTCTTTTTAGTGAGTTTGTACAGTCTCACGACTGTACATCGCATGTATAGTGACCTGACTGTACATGCGCTGCTGACGCTGCAATACAGATCGAACCGGCCACGCTACAAAAAAAATATCAAATCATTATTCAAAAAGAATTTTTAAAATCAATGCATATACACCGGAAATATAGCTGAATATTCTGAACACTTCTGCGTACCCCTTCAAAGGACTCAGGCGTGATGTTATGATGTGTAATGGCAGAAACATTGCAATAATATGCCATTGCAGCAATCGCGGCTGATTTCCTGGTACTTTTTGAAGAGTTCCTTGGTCTAATCTCGGAAACCCATCATCAGATCTTTACGAAATTTAAATGGGACCACTTCGGAATAATCAACTTACGAACACAAAAAGAATTTTCAGAATCCGTCTAGAATTGGCTTCACAATCGCGTAACAAACATACAAAAAAAAAAAAAAAAATTGGGTACGAATTGAGAACCTCCTTTTTTGAAGTCGGTTAAAAAATCAGTATGAGTTAATAAATTTCGAAACGGTATGAGTTTTCGTGGTACGAAGACGGAACAACCCATCGGCAGAATCGCGGGCATCAGTAAGTTTAAAATAAAATCAATTTTTAATACTTAGTGTTAATCCTTTATCTCTAAGAAAAAAATATTAAAACGGTCATTTTACCTCAGCATCGCACGTCCGTGTTTCGAGGTTATTCACGTCTGCTTTGGACATTTTGAGGTAATTACTAAGAGTGAATATAAAAAGCTCATGTGGATGCCACTGGTATCAACTGTAATGTTCTCATATAATGAACCGGTTTTGAGAGGACGTTGAAACTTTTCAGCGACCGGTTCAAAACCTGTGATGTTACAAAGTACCTATTTGCGTATAAATGTAATTTTTTGAAGCAACCAATGCTTACCCATATTTAGATGCTAATATTATTATAAATTCCAAAGTAACTGTGTCTGTTTGTTACGCTTTCACACCTAAACCACTGAAACGATTTTGATGAAATTTGGTACAGAGATAGATTAGAGCATGAGAAAGGGAGTTTGAGGATGAAGATATATAGCTAAGCTATGTTCAATAGCAATAATCGACATCCCCGTAGGTGGAGTTATTATTTCCCTTAGGGCTGGTATTCAGAGCGAATAGCCTTATTATATTAAAATGGTATTTATTATTTATTTATTTATCATTTTATTTCAAGCGTATACATATTATACATACACTCATATATTGTCAGTTAGTATATTAATATTGTCTCTTAAATGTTAGTAGAGGAAAGTGTAGATTGCAGCAATAGTTTATGAGTACGTACAATCTACCCGGTCATACTACATTTCATATTGGTTAATGATCTCACTCACTGCAACGAATCAGCAGATTTCAATTGATTGACTAGGCAACTGACTCCTCTGAAAAGTACTAGGCATTTGGTTCTACTTACTCCAAGTCCAGTATAAATTACCTATCAGAATAATCCTTCTATTACGTATCTACAGCTACTCTACATTTTTATGAATAAGCAATCTTTCTTTTTAATACGTAATTACCTTTCTTTCATAAAGTTTTGTGACTTTCTTGGTTTTTGAAAATAAGGTAAGCACTTTATTAAAAAAAAGCAGGTAGGTAACCTGCGCAATTAATTAAAATTAAATTTAAGAGTCCTAAAATGTTATCAATGATTAAATGATATCTGATATTTATCTCATTAAATTTTTTAACAATGAGTAGGTAAGTACTTACCTACATGTAACTGTACTTACAAATCACAGGAACCTACCATTCTATCTGTAATACCGCAGTTAACATTTTTGATTATACATTATTATGTATAATCAAAAATGTATAATATAAAATAATAAAAAAATATACCTTCACAACAAAATACCTGTTACAATATCATAATAAAGGTAGGTAGGTATATCGGTTTTAAGATACCAGTTGCGACCATATTAGGTAGGTACTTCAATGCATGTTGTGTCCTAAATGGAAAATGGGTAATAAGCGCACAGACGAAGTTGATATTCTGAAGCGAACATGACCATAACAAGTACTTTCAATAACACTAAACTTCTGATTTCATTATCGCCTCTTATTTACTTTGTACTTGTAAGTAAGTAGGTACCTACATAGTTGCCTCAACAATCCGGTCCAAATACAATAAAAATGGTTTCCTATACGAAAAGTATTGATGATATTTTATTCATAATCATCGAGCCAGTGGTGCGCGCGCGCGGATTTACAGGGTAAGCGAGGACGTAGGGTTCACTTCGACCAATAGCAGTGAGTTCCACATTTAACTGTAAACCGGCCAGTGAGAAAGATCTGTGATATTTTCGTTTATTGACGCTTTCGTCGTATCAAGGGTAGCGCGGGGGAGGTCAGGTATTGTTGGTAGTATAATATGAAGTTGTCTCGGTTCGGTTCATTTATATGCTAATCAGCGAGGAGGCGGCGTGCATCACAATAACCGGTAGGGCCGCAGGCGCAGTGTAGGTGCATACCACTGTGGTTACTTTGTAGATTATCTTGAGAACTTACGTTTATAAGGGTATTGGTTCAACCTCTGAGGTTGGTTTTGTTTTTAAATTAATATCACAAGGGTTTATAATTTTCGAATTCATGGGAAAGTAGGTTTATAATAAATTCATTTTTAACAAAAAAGTTTAACCGACTTCAAGAACAGAAAAAGAGGCACTGAAAAGCGAAAAATAACTTAATTTACAGACTTACTGATTTATTAGAAGTCGGTGCCTAGCCCAAGGGAGGCCATATTTCAATTGATTGCATCATAGTAATGTAGTTCAGACACAACAAACAAAGTTGGCTGGCACCGACTTCTAATAAATCAGTAAGTCTGTAAATTAAGTTATTTTTCGCTTTTCAGTGCCTCTTTTTCTGTTCTTGAAGTCGGTTAAACTTTTTTGTTAAAAATGAATATATTTTTCTCTTTTTAGTGACTTTGTACAGTCTCACGACTGTACATCGCATGCATAGTGACCTGACTGTACATGCGCTGCTGACGCTACACTACAGATCGAACCGGCCACGCTAAATAAAAAAATATTAAAGCATTATTCAAAAATAATTTTTAAAATCAATGCATATACACCGGCAATATAGCTGAATATTCTGAACACTTCTGCATACCCCTTCAAAGGACTCAGGCGTGATGTTATGATGTGTAATGGCAGAAACATTGCAATAATATGCCATTGCAGCAATCGCGGCTGATTTCCTGGTACTTTTTGAAGAGTTCCTTCCTCTAATCTCGGTAACCCATCATCAGATCTTTACGAAATTTAAATGGGACCACTTCGGAATAATCTACTTACGAACAGAAAAAGAATTTTCAAAATCCGTCTAGAATTGGCTTCACAATCGCGTAACAAACATACAAAAAAAAAAAAAAAATTGCGTACGAATTGAGAACCTCCTTTTTTGAAGTCGGTTAAAAATACATAAGTACCTAGGTAAATGCATATGCACAGAACAGCACTTTTATACCCACAAATACAAATCTACCTAGTTAAAAAGAGTCATTTCATTCATGAATCTACGTCTTGGATGAAGTGACAACTTTTCCCAAGAACGGAACCTAACTTTTAGAAATATGAAAGTTTTGAAGGATTACCTATTTTCCTATTATTTATTATTATTTTCCTTTGGGTATACTGATGTTTTTGTGACTACATGATTACAATATATGTAAGTAAATCACTGACAAAACGCCCGTGGTGAATCAACAAATATGTCGTCGAGAATTTTTATTTTACACAAGTCATTCTCATCATGTGTGACGTGATTGTTTTTTTTTTCAGCGAGAACAGGTAAGCCTTTCAGAATATACTACTGGGTATTAAGACCAAATAACAATAAGTGCCACCTACAACTAAGTCAGCAAACAAGCTCCTGCCATATGTACTATGGATATACCTAAGTGCTGATGTAGAGTCGCCCTTAAAAAGATCAACATATTCCAAGTTATTAATCACCCTAGTTTTATCATCATCTATCAAGAAATAATAGACGGAAACATGAAATAATTAAACATTTCTACAGATTACAAAAAAAACCTTACTTTAACATCCAACAACATTGTAATTATGACCGACTCTACTTACTTACCTATGGGAAAAAGAAAACCAATAAGAATGATAAAATATTTAATGAAAACTTAATTCATTTTTTAAATTAGTTATTAATTATTAGAGACGCTCCCAATTGAATTACCTATTTAGTTACAAAAGCTTAGGTAGTAGGTATTATCTAACATCTTTTATCTGAAAAAAATTAAAAGAACTTCAGCAGAGATTGGAACGTTCGCGTCGCTGCAACTTATTTTTTAAGTTGTAAGGAGAATTCAGTAAATTGACACTGTAAGAAAAACACATAACATCTTATTTAAATACCAAGTAACCCATTTAAAAAATAAAAGGACACCTAATAAAGAAGAAGGAGGCACTGACAACTTTACATCGGTAGATGGCGTTGTTCTTAATTTTGGTCTATTCAAGTAAAATGTTCATAAATAAATTGTTTTTAAGTTGACTCTTTATGGAAAAATATTTTTTTCTTTATAACCCGATACTAACCTTTTTTATATTATTCACTCTTATAATAACAGTTTGAGTACATGGTAGTAAAGAGCGCTTTACAAAACAAAATTGTAGAGCGCTCTTTATTACCAGACCTGTAGAAAGGAAAGGCGAGGAGAAAGGTAGAGAGCCAAAACATCTTTGAAATGTTTCTAATTCAAGACAAAATATTAATAGTAGTGACGTACATAGTGTAGCTACTCATACAGAACATAGAATTGGTACAGTTTTGCGGCATTAATGTACCTATGCTACCTAGCTACTAATTACCTACCTATCTCATAGGGAAATCTCTTGCATACAGTCATTGATACTAACATTTTAAAGTTGGATTACATTACTAAAAATAATTTTGGAAAGTTCAACTGAGTTGTCAACGTTTTACTTGATAAATTTATTGAGTAATACAATTTATTTACTCTGTTTGAATTGATCACAGTTATTATGATTATAAATTACAGAATAATTGGTGAAATTCGCTAAACGTTGACCTAATAATTCAAGAGGCTTGTCACTGTTGTTTTTCAACACCTATATAAATGTCTAGCTGTGATACTTAGATAAGTTTACCCGTAAAAGCACGCTTATTTTGTAAATGGTACATGACTCTACATTTTACTATAAATTAGGTAATAGGGCGACGGCACTGCCATCTATCCGACATAGTTACTAATTCTATACTAGTTATTGATAGATATTGCATACCTATAATTATGATTTTTGATAAGTATAGGTAACTTTTCAGGCTAAATTTATTATTAAATTATCTTAGCTGCGCGTCTGAAAGCTATGTAAATATTTTAGTGTGAAACTTTTTGTCGTTCACTGTACACACCTTTAATGAACCTTTTACGTATCTTACTATCTTTACATTGCAATCTTTGCATATTTGTCTTTGACTACCTACATTTTGCCACATAGGAGCAGAAGTAAAAGTTCTGGCAGATGTAGAGCATTAAGGGACCGCCAGATCGAACATGGTACTTCCCCTACTAACAAAATATTACTTTTATTATTATCTTTAGAATCTACAGTTTAATATTTGAACCTGTGACCTTCCGATCGTAACGAGTAAACTACTGATGATCTTAGCTAGCTACAGAAGCTGTCCTTGTGAAATATATTTCTTTTACAGATATTTTTGACCAGGATTCGAACCCGGGACCTCTCGATCGTAAGACCGACTCCTTATCCACAAAGTATATTGATTCACTTAAGTATAATTATACGTTATACTCACTCTCTCATTTATATACTTACTCACCGTCCTTGCTAAGGGTTGAACGAAGCAGGGTCCCACTGACATCGTTCGACAGCAACAGAGGAAGTTCATCATTATTTTTAATGGTGTTTCAATATGGATGATAATCAATTAATAATTAATTAACATGTAATTTCCATTTATTTCTTTATTCTTTATTTACGATTTACCTAATACATAAATGTTGAATATAAAATAGCTTATTACATATAGCTGTGCTGACTTTAATTGAATGAATTTTATTTCAAAATACCTACACGAAACTTACCTATTACCTATACATATTTGAATGTATGATCGCTAGAGTAGTAGACCGCTCTGCTGCAAATGACTGGCCATCAAAATACATATCCAGTAGTACTAAGGTAGGTAGAGTGAATGACACAGTTCAGTTGACCAGTCTGTAGAGTGGTCAACTGAACTGTGTTATTCACTCTACCTGTTACAACATCATCATCTTCATAATTCATCCTCTGTAACATATCGTATTTGAATCGGTTACCTATACTAAGCCTTGCTGGCCACATCTGTCGAAGGACTGATGGCCGTTGGAGCAGACGAGTCCTTAAGTGGGACCGCGAGAAGGAAAACGGAAGGTGGGACGCCCCCTAGCGTAATGGACAGACGACCTGAAAAAGGTGACTGGGACTGACTGAATTCATCAGACGTGGCGCACATTGGGTGAGGTGTGTGTCCAGCAGTGGACTGCAATGGGCTGATTGATTGATTGAATGAATGACCTATACTAAGAACAGTGTGTGCAGGTAGTATGTGGATTGCGAAAGAAAATTGGTAGAATTTCCAATGAGTATAGAGTTTTGGAGAGTAGAATATCTTTGACGTCCAAACCAACCTCACCTGGAAGTTGTTGCACCTGTGAATCCTCTCAGGGTTGAGACTTAGGGAGGTCAGACAGTAGTCGCTTCTGGAAAAAAAAAATCGATAAACCAATAAAAAATAAGCACACCTCGAGCTCGAATCGAGGCAACTAAATGATGATTGATTAAATTACTAAATAAGACGCCTTAGGCCTTCCATCTCAGGCTTAAGTTAGAGCTCCTTAGAAAGACTAGTCATACAACAAGCAGAAGAAGTCCAAAGCATCTTCTGTAGAGAGAATACCCTTTGAATTTCATTGATACCCTATAATACCTATAGGTAGAGCGTAAAAGAGACAGCAAGTTTCCACGTTCCAGATCACGGACAGTGATCAGGAAATTCCCATTGAGAACCATCGTATTAATAATGGGAAGTTTCCCAACAATAATTTTTGTAAGATCATGATATTACTGCACCCATATTAGCTACTAAGGTCCTTCACTATGGAGTTGATGGCTGTGTGCCGGCAATGACAACACAGGGCTAGTTGACTTCCGGAGTACCTACTAACTTACACCCGTATTCACAAACAATACTTCGCTATGCGTACTACCAAAACTGTGCAAAGAACGACAAATTCTCAGTGCGTTCGTTTTGGCAAGCCTTTTTAGTCATAGAAAACACATAAGTAATACTTCGTTGAGGGAATGCAGTGCGTTAGATACTGCTCCGTGATGTTTGTGAATTAATTTTACCAGCCCTATGCGCTCGAGCACACTATGAGACCCACAGTATTGTTTGTGAATACGGGTCTTAGTAGGTACCTACAGATATTGACTTCTTTGAACATTTTTTAATAGTAAAAGACTACTAGTAATCGAGGTTAACGCCTCCCCCTTACCCCTCCAGCTAAGCTAAAGTTGCATGTGTTAGGAGGGTGTTCAGGCCGGTGGTGTAATGGCCAGGATTCGAACCCGTACCACTCGATTGTAAGAATCTTAAATAAATAAACCAAGATGGTTTTAGACAGCTACAAAAGCGTCCAGATGAAATTCATTTTCTAAACATTCCCCCTGTAAGGGAAAGAACGCAGGTTCGAGTCCCGCCCGAGGTCGATTCTCTTTTCTTTTTCTAAATCGATTTCCTTTTATTACCTTCTTTTTAGGTAGCAAGTAGGTTTGTAGTTTTTTACCACTTAGGATTGATCAATATAATGTGTACCTATTGTTTTTATTTTCAGATAATATTTCCTGCAACCTTCTGTTACCAAAGCATACTCCAACACCTACCGTGCAGGAAAAACATCACTTACCTACTGATTTTTCGACACGAATTCCTCATAAGTGATTCCTGAAAATGTTTAAGGAAACTCAAAAAGGTTTTACAAAAGAAAAAATAACGCAGACACGACGAAGTATTTAATTTTTTCCCCTTTCATACATTCTCTTCTAAATTCGTCATAAAATTGTGGAGAGCACATTCATGTTTAATTATACATTATACTTAACAAAACCTCACATTTCTGGCGTGATTAACTACATTAATTTATCTGTACAATAATAATTACGAGACCTTTAATTATTACAATTATATAGTTTAGGTAAGTATGGTTCTAATCGTAGTATCTACTGAAATTGTTGAATACAGTCAGGAAGCAGTTGTTTTATCTGAAAAGCAAGGCTATTGTCAATTGAAAACGGTTTATGGAAGAATTAACATTGAAAGGTACTAAGTACATCGCCGAATTAAAGTGTAGGACTGACAAGAGAAGAGGACAATCATTGAGCATCAAAGTCAAAGATATTGCTTTTCAGATAAACTAGGAAAACAAACATGACCCATATTTCAATATACTATAAGATAGATAATGCTTTAAAATGTCATATTTGCTAAAATTAGTCTTCCATTCGTCTAAGTTCCAATGAGGATTCATTAGGTGCATCGTTCCTCATTTATATAGAAATTCGGTTACCTAGACGAGGTCGCCATTTTGTACAAAAACACCTAATTTTATTTCACTATATAATTACGGGACAATACAGATTTAATGAATTAGATCCAAGGAGTAAACTACTAAGTTTACAATAAAACATTCATTAGGTATATAGATATAAAATAGGTAGCTAAGTAGTACAAAGATGATATTCTAAGACTGGGATGATTCATTCGAACACTAGATGACATCATAAACAATTTCAATAAATCAGTACCTACAGTACGCGACTCATTCGATGTAGAGCAAGAACGTTCACGATAGATCGCTGTTACACTCGTGTATAAATAAATAATAAAATATTCAACTAAAACAAAAATAATAAAGTAATAGACAGGCTAAAGCGAACAGTACAATGATCAATAGAGGACAATATTAATGCACTTGCCCATATTACCTAATTAATTGATTATAACATCAACTTCAATATTTAAAAAAGTTATAACAGTAACTTAATGTATAATTCTACTGGAACCGAGTTAAAGCTTTGTCAGAAATCCATAATTTAAATAACAAAATTTACGAATTATGAGATAAGAAATTAAACAGTAATAAATATTTGATCATAACGTGATTTCTATATTTGCTTATGTATATGTATGCGATGCGTCGATGGCAGGGGACCTGTACCGTTGCACGAGGCGGCAGGTGGCGCAGAGGCTGCGGTCTGTGGCACACTGGGAGCTAGTACGTCGCGGCGCGTCGCCCACATATAGCTATAACTGCCACCAAAGCAACCCGAGTCGAACAACAATTTGGTAACGAAAATAAAAGTTAACTGATTAAGACTAATCCTCCCTCCGAACAGCAATACGAATACAACAATAAGCAGTCTCACAAAATATTTTACATTTTTTTTTTTTCAATAAACTATCTAGAAACTATAATTTATCGGTGACGTCTTTAATATTTCGTAATTCGTACTTAAATAAATTTCAAATACATAAATCAGCGCTATTACTAGACATTATTAATATCAGGAATCGTTATCTACTCATGTATATACTTAGTCTCGTTAAAATTACAGAACATAATTTCGTAATTAATACTATACACAAATCGACAACACAATATTTTATCTTAGTGCGAGATTCTCTGGGACTGAGGCGCGCCTGACACCGCAAAGCGTCCACGTTACGTACTATACGGTATAGCGAACATTTGTCCCTTTAGTCCTCCGGCCACGAACGGACGTGAGCATTCGTCCTGTCCGAACCTTAAGTACGACCACATTCCACACACTAGTCCTTTGGAACTTTCCTTCCCGCATGATGCTTAGCTTGCTATACTGTGGTGAAGGGGGTAAGTCCCAGAGAAAGGCGCGGGTCACTGATGGTGTTTGGGCGGCGGCGCGTGGTGCAGCGCCACGTGGTGCGGCGCGTGGTGGTGCCCCCCGTGGTGGTTGTGGTTGTTCGCGTTCGAATTGTTGTTGTTGTTCTGCGCCGCCTGCGCCGCCTGCCGCTGCGAATTCTTCTTATTCTTCATTCGTCTGTTCTGGAACCATATCTTGACCTGCCTCTCTGTCAGGTTCAGGTTTCTTGCCAACTCCCACCTCTTCTGCTTCGAGACGTAAGCGTTAAAGAGGAACTCTTTCTCTAGTTCGAGAGTTTGGAACTTGGAGTAGGGTTTGCGTTTTTTACGCACAGTCACTTGGCCGGTCCAGTCTAGCGGGTTAGCAGACCCGCAGCCCACGCCGACTCCGACCGACATCGATAAGGAACCTGCACAAACAAACGGTATGTTTTACTTGGAACGGGTGTAGGTTAAATAAAATTAGACATTTGGAGGTACACATGTTCTATTTTGTACAAACAGTTGTTGTAACCTAATCAGAACGATGTCGGACGCGTTAATATCTGTTGGCACGACTGCATTCGATTATAAATAAAATGAAGATAAGATTCGGTTCTCAAGTTTAAGTATATCTTAATGTAATTTTCTTCGGAGAACGGATCGTATTGCAGCAAAACAATTTAATTACTTCCTTGATCGTAGGGCGCACTTATTCGATCGGCTATCCGTTAATTGTCTCGGCAGAATGCATTACAAGTGCACCGGCTGAGCGTTTCGCTTTTAACTAGCTATTTCCATGCCGCGTTCATAGAAACAATTGTGGGCCGGCACGGCGCGTTAGAAGTTAACACACAGCGCGATTTATGCGACCGGTCCTTTTGATGAGATCACCCGCAATAAACTTTGTATGCGATCTGCGACCTTCGTGCGTGCAACACACTGCACCATTTCCTATTATTCAAAACGGTACACCTACTACGGCGGCGTTGCGAAATTGATGCCTTATTGTCTAGCTCTAGCGGATGGATATAAGCGAGTCAGGTGTCGTAAGAACTTATTCCCATCTCGGAGTTAACAGTGCGTCGTTTAGTCTCTGTTACACGCGACAATAACTTAAGTGTCAATTATCTTTGATGCTTTACAGAATACAGACCTGTTTTCTGTAAAAATATTACATGTTGTTCGTAATGTTAACTCGGAGCTTACAAGAAAATATATTTTTATGTTTTATTGTTATATTGCAATGTAGTTTGAAGAAACGAACCGATATGAACACGTGTACCTAATAGAAATTGTTCATGTTGAAATAATCTATGATATAGGTTAAAACGATTCTGTGTTATCGGACATTGCATATGAAAATTGTAAACATGGTTATTGACACCGTCATATTTCACTCATATTACAATATGGATTTCAATGCAATAAATTGAATAAGATTTGTGATATTTACAATAAGTACCTATGTTTCTTTTTTTTTAATTTTATGTAAAATCCACAAAAAATATAAAGTGACCCCTTTTGAAATTAAATTCAAAGCAAAGAAAATTGTTATAGGTATTCTTTTTTAACTTTTAATTAAATATACCTAATACTAACTCTACAGTCGATCAGAGAGTCTGTTTGTCTATTTATAACCTACCGCAACTGTAGTTCAGTTCCAAATGATTTATTGTCTACTATCGACCTACAGCTTGAATATTGATTTAATAGCCACTAATGTATTGTAAAACTTCATGTCTTCTAAACAGAAACGCTACTGTAACCTTCAACACAAAATTATTTATTACCTACAACAGATATTTATCGCTATTTAATTTCAATATTTATCATAAGAATAAAATAATAAAACCCCATCTAATGAGCCGACTAAAAGAGCAACCAAGTTTTATTGGACAGCAATAAAGGGTAACAACTTAACAGGTGATGGGTACCCAATCATTAAGGTACTACTCACTGTGTCGGCAATAAAACTGATTTACATGAGACAAAGTTTTATACCTACTGAAGAAAGCGACAAAGATGTAGAAAATGTACTAGATATGACATAGAGTTATATGTTAGTCTGATGGACAGTTTTATGCCAATGAACTTCAAATACTTCAATGCCTATATGTTTTGTAGATTTTTGTATAAGACTGAAGCAAAAAAGACAGATTTTCGCTTACAAAGAAAAAAGATGGCAAATCAGAGAATAGAAATTGGACTCAAAATGAGGCAAGGAGAAGCTTCTTAGCGATGTTAAGTTAATATGTTTGAGTACGAGTGGTAGGAATTTGGGACGGGCTTTCTGTAATATTCCAAAAAAAACTCTTGAAAGCTTATTATGAAGACTGCAAAAGATAAAAAAATCGAAAAATTATTTTCTCAAAAACCACTGTCTTTGTGTCGATTTATCTTTTTCATGCAAGACTTTTAAATAAAAACTGTCATAATAATATTATTCTTGGACTTCTTGTTACGAATGTTATGATTATGAATTACTTGAAACTGTGTTTAATATTCGGTAGCATTAGTTCAAAATTGTTTTTTTTTTTTTTCAATAAAAAATATCAGATAATAATAATTTTAAGTTTTTAATTATGTAATGCAGTGCATTGACTCGACTCTATCAGGAAACAAAAATAATACTAAAAAAATAACAGCAGTTTCCGAAGTGGAAGTAATCGATACCTTCTTAAATATACTTGTGATGTAAAACGCAAGACCGGTCTTGAAAGGCTACGATTGTACGCCCCACGAAATAATAAGCACGTTGTCCCTTAAGCCTTCCAGGTTGTATCTTACTCCGTGGAACAAATGGCAATTGTTTAAAGAGAACATAATGACAAGTCGAGTTGTCAATTATGAGGGAATAGGTACCGATCAGTAGCAATAAAAATGCGGGTTCTCTTCGACCATAAAAGTTTACCTACCTACCCGACCGCGGGCTTTGTCTATTTCATGTACCAACATTACTTTGCTAACTCTATACGACGACCTATCTGTTATTGCAAGGGGATAAAGTCGAGAATGTCGTGTTCTTGGTTTTTATAGATGCCGCCTGGATGTATGATTGAAAGGAATATCTGAGACGGAGATGTTTCATTTCGAATGTGACCAAAACTAATTTCTCCGCGTGATTTATTAATATAAGTAATTTATCTAGTTTTTATTTGAAACAAGATATTTAACATGGTAGATAGCGACTTCTAGGTCCGCTATCTATGAGCTGAGAAAGCGGAACGTACCGAGCGCGCTAACGGAGCCATTCCACAAACCGTTTACTAAGCCGTAAATGCACAAATCAAAGTCAATGTCAACCTCAGGTGGGCCGTAAACACACAATCATAAAGTGACGTGAACACTCGTATAACTTTTTCAACAATTGTTTCCTTTTAATGGCCCATTATATGCGCGTTTTACGCAAAATTATGTCAAGTTACACCTCTGCCGTAACAGAGGCGCGATAAACCCATCTTTATGGTTAGGCGGCGATCGAAAGCGAACTAGCGGCGAGCGTTTATGAATGGAGTCTTTTTATTGCTCTCATATTGACATGGCGCTTGTAGTTTAGTAATTACTGCTTACTAACGCGATTTGGGGAAGAAACCAGTATTATTGCATACGTGTGACGTAGCTGTGGTTTTATGATTCATAAAAGTGATATGTAGGTAGTATCTACAAGAGCGTGTAGCGCGTATGCACCGTCCGGGGCGGGCGCGGTCTCGCGGTAGCTCTGTCTCATAGTTTTTTATCGTCTCATCAACCTGTAATGTGTTTATTGTAGCAATATTTGGTTTATTGCCACTACTCAAAGATCGGTTTATTGTCTTAACGCTCAGGTATCGTGTTTATTTATTAGTTATACATTTTTATTGGCGCTTTATTTTACGTAAACTTTAATTTATTGTCGGTTGTATAGTGCCGTTTTACATTGCCTATAAAAAGGTGCTTACGGTTCATTTTTAAACATTTGTAGCACGTGTTTTGTTCATTCATCAAATTTATGGTGGTCTGTGGGAAAATGTTTTGGTTTGAGCGATCGCTGGCTTCTGAAGGTAGTTTTAAGGATTTCGATGCGAATGTAGAGCTAACGTTTATTTGACTTACAGCCCATGTTATCGACGTTTTAAGGCCTTGATTGGAATGCTGTAGTGATTTTTATATCTACATACTTTACTTGTTGCTCCTTTACCATCCAAAAATAACTACGTAACGGTGTTTATTTTTATAAAACAACTTGTTACAAATTCCACGTCTTAGGGATCAAACATAAAATTTGGTTCATTCACCCAACGTCTCATAACTTAGCCTTACATTTAGTTACATACATAAATCCATCAGTGTGAAATATCGTGCAGTCGTGCCAATCAGCTGTCTTCGATTAGAGAAAAGAATGCGGTATCAGACGCGGTGAGTGTATGTAGCTCGCTTGATACAGACACCCCCACATCGGCTCGGCGGCGCGCCAGTGTGCGGCGCGCACACATGCAAGCGCCGCTGGCTGTGTGCGGCCGCTCAGCGCCCAGCGCTCAGCGCCACCTAGCGCCCAGTGGAGCGAGCGCGGGTCAAGGTTGACAAACTCATAATAAAATATTTACAAATCAACTTATCAGCTTCAGTTTGTCGCGATTTATAACAAACTTTGATTGTAAACTGTACAAACTGCGCCAGATAGTTCCGAACCTCGCAACTCACGTTTAAGTATATTGAACTTATATTAGTATTTGTTTATAAATTCCGTAAAATGTTTGGCTCAACTGTGTTTGCTTCTAGTCTCGAGCAACCGATAAGTTCCAAAGATTACAAACAGCGATGCCGCGACCGGACGTCAAAAAACGTGAGCTCTGGGTTCGTAATGAACATAAATATAAATGAGTAATAAGGTGTTACTGACCGGGCAGGGAGCCTGGAGGCGGGTAGGGTGCACTGGAGACTGACTCGGGCGCGTAATTCCGTAGGCCGTACGCTTCGTGGGAGAAACTGGACGCCTCGGAGACCGCCGTTCGACGCTCCTCTCCCCCGACGTAGGACAGAGGCTGGTCCCCGCGTGGCGTCCCATAGGGGTAGTTCCAACAGTGCGGCTGTGTGAAACTTTGGTGGCAGCCACCATCAGCGTAGGGCTTGTACTCGCCACTGCTTGCTGGCCAGAAGGGAAGCGTAGATTTGCGCTCTCTCTCGACTGGCAGGTTGTAGTAGGTCGGTCCGGTGGGATACTGATGGTCGAAGGATCCAGGTGCATCTGGAGGATACCCCCAGGGTTGCTGCGCGTGCCGGATGACACCAGGCTCAGGCTCATAGCGCTTGGCCGGTATGTGCAGGGGCGGCTGTGGAGGGTTGGAGCCAACCGAGGCTGGCGAGGCGCTGGAGGCAGACGGCGGTGCAGCAGCCGGGGCAGCCGGAGGGGAGCCGCCGGGCGGCGACGCGTGCGCTTCTTCGTATAGCCCCGCGCCGCCGACCCCGTTCATCATGGTCCACCAGGCCGGCCCGGTGGAGTGGCCGGATGCGGGCGCTGGCGACGCGGCAGCCGCGTCGCAGGGCGCGCCGAGGCCCCCGACATGGTTGTCAGGGTACAGGGTGGCGGCCGGGCAAGCCACGGGGGATCGGGACGGTCACCGGCCGGTTCACGCGCGTCGCGGGCACATCGCACCGCGCACACACGCGTCCCACACACAGGAGCAGCACATGAAAATCAAAACGCGATCCCGATTTAGCCAGCCACCGGACGAGAGTTGACCGCAACGTTAACTGTCCAAAAAACTATAAACTCCGCTTTGGTGGAAGTTTTAAAAACTTATTTGAGAGTGCATCAAACAGTCACTGATATGATAAGCCCTCCGTAACCTCGAAAAAAGTTAAGTCCATTTATGAATAAAAAAACTGTCTCTAATATAGTTTTTGCAATTTAGTTGATAGTAAACAATTCACAGGTCTTCTGCGAGGGTCGTCTCGATGTTTAAAGTCAATCGGTGACGCAACAGTTTTCTTATTTTGTTGAATCGACGAGAGGTCGGTTAGGTTGCTGTCGCGAGCGTGTCGTGTTTGTAGCGCTTCGAGCGGCGAGTACGCGAGGCGCGCGGTCTGCGGCGCGGTCGAGCGCGGAGTGGCGGCGGCGTGTGCCAGTGTGACGGCGCACACAGGCGCGCACTCGCCTGCCGCCATCTAGCAGCGGGCAGCGGAACTAACCGGCCTCTACACTCTACACAGCGCTCTACATACGTGCTCGTAGGCGGGCGGGCTGGCGAGGCGCCCAGTTCGTGAACTCATCGTGTTCAGCTTATCTTTCGAATTTGAATTTTCTCCCATCCGTCTATTCTACGTATTTATTGTACTAACAATAAGTTATTATTCGATGAGTACTTTAAATAAAATTTTATTAATTCTGTGATGCATTACTATTATCTAACAAAAAATTAATTACCTACCTATGTAAAAAAAATACTAAATTTGCGACTTTTGCCAACACGTGAGCTGTTTCAGAACAAGTGGCGTCAACGTGTATGTCAAAGGGTTGACGAGAGCTACGGCGCGGGTGCGTAGTAAAGCGATTAATGGAGGCAAAATAGCCATAAACTGCCGTTTAACCAAACTGCAAGCGTCACTCGACCATCGCCGAGTTGCCACCAATAAAAAACGCGAGACTTTATGACGGCAACTCACTCACATTTTATTGTGAGTATAAACTTAATTTTATCGTCTGTTAATTTCACCACAAATAATGTTAGGCACCTACTAGATTAAATTATATAATTTTATTTTATTGCTATTGTCAATGGCAAGGCCGCGGTCTAATGCCTCATATTCAGTAGCTCAGTTGAGTTCACTGACTTGTTATATGTCACTGTATATCTTACGCTGTCGTGACATTTGATTGATGAACTGTATTATTATCTCTATAGTTTACAATATTGCTTTCAAAGTTTAACTTTAATTAATTCCATTTTCAAAATTCCTTAGGTATACTTATCTATCATTGATCATGAAATGACCCCAACATAAGCAAGTCGTTTCACAATTTTTGTAAGAAAAACTGAAAATGATTTCATTTTTAAAATTTATAGGTTTGATTTTTTTATAAATACACTTTTAATAAACCTTTCTTAAAGTTTAAGTCAATTCAAAATTGTATAAGTGAACTTTAAATAATTCCATTTTTTAAATTTAAGTCATCAAGTTTATAAATGAACTTCAAATAATTCAATTTTTAAAGTTTAATACACCTATTGGTCGCATTCCCAACACAAGCAAGTCGTGAGTCGTCTAATCGACACACCCCCTAGCCACCCTTTGTACGAACAATACACCGTAGAGCCAATAAATTCGCTCACAATATTTCTCAACACGCTACACGTTATGTTTACGCAAGACACGGCTATAAAATATATCAGCCGAACAATGCTAAAACATACACCAAGTAATGTTAACTCTTGTTAACTTGACTTTACATGCGTTATGTTAATACCTACTAGCCGAATTGTCAAAATATAATAACGCACTGAGCGGTGTTTAGAGTTGCAGCGTTTAGCGATTTTATAGTAGGAACCTATGAAATTTAAACTGTTAAGTGTGATTGAGAATAACTAGATATTATTGTAATAGTAATTAATTGTATGTGCCTTGGTCATTTTTTTTAACTACAAATACTGCACTAGGTATTAAATTCTCAAAGGTGCAGGGGCCTCACAATTTTTTTCTTTTTTGAAAAAAAAATTTATTACATTAAAAAACATTATTATTATATTTGTTATACCCAAAAAAAACACCATTACCTAATATTCTTAGTAAACTCTGCGATCTAAGTGGTATAAAAAAGATAGGTATATTAAACTGGAGTTTAAAAAAAAATGATTTTCACATAGACATTTTCTGGTTATTAACTTGTGGTCACTCTGACAAATAATTAGTGATTTTTATCACTAAGAACCCAATTATGAAATGTACCTTTTTTATGATTAGAGGTATTTTAAAAGAGATTTATCTTTCTAGAAATTGTTAGGTAATTATTTTTTCTTATTTTTGTCTGCTCTATCTCTACCCAAATTAGCTTCACTCGCTCCCCGCGCTCACTGACACCAAGGGTCCCAAAAGAGCAACACATTAATTTCCCACACTTAGTCTCGAGCGTATAATTACAATAGGTAGTGCACAATGAAAGCACGAACGATAAATTCGCGACACTTTGTGGACGTGTCAACAAAACTAATAACATGGATTATTTGTATAAAAATTCCATACACCAAAGATTTATATGTACACCTTAATATGTGACTTGTATTTGGTGTATTTACATTGTGAAATGATATTAAGGGACTCCACAATGGTGGCTTAGAAAAGAACCCAGTAATATATTATTTGATGAATAATACTACTATTCAAAATCAAATATCTTCATTTATTTAGGTCACAAAGTAACACTTGTGGACAAATTCGATGTTCCTACATTTACAACTAGTTTAGTTAGACAATAGGTAAAGCTTGTGAGAAAAGAATACAGCAATAAAAACTCACAGTTAATCGTTTTAACCGTCAGTAATTGCTAATTATAATAATAATTATGAAGACTGTTGACAACTTGTATCTATAAATTTATCGACATCGGTAAAGTGTTAATCTTTCAGTCATGATTTTAGTGACTTACCTACTAGCTGGATATCAGGTATATCCGGACCAATTAACGGACGAGGGTCTATTTATTACAGGCTTTTCTTTCAGGGTTGAGGGGTCAGACGGCAGTCGCTTCCGTAAAAGGCTAGATAAGCCAAATGAATAGTAGAGCGACTAGGAGTGTGTCTCCAATGTGCAAACATTGAATGTTAGAGCAACTATCACTCTACAGATGAATTAAATATGACTATCGTGGTAGAGAAACGATAGCTAAGAACATTGACTTCTGTTCTAACTTTTGAGTTCGAATCCTGAGTAGTGAAAAGTTTCTTTGGGTATCACTGTCAAGAAAGTATAATAACAGTACGTAAGTAATAACCAGTAAAAGCTGTACCCGGGCTCCGACGTGAAACTTGAAAGCCTCGAAAGCAACCAGAATTATCGCTAACATGATGATGATTAAACCACTGAGATAAATCTAAACAGATACATACAGTTTGAGCGTAAATCTCTAAGAAGCGTTTGAAAATCAATTTTAACCCAAACGTACAGAGTTTCTATTTCTTTGTAGGCATAAGTTACGTTGAAGTAGGTAACTATACCTAATCATAGACTACCTGACTATCTTCTTACTTCCATTCACTTTCATACCTTTCACTTTACTTGTTCGTCAGTGTGTGCAAGAATTATCTGATAGACCTATAATTAAACGACATAAGTTCAACAGGTTAAACCATACATTCTTGCCTTTTTGACATTATCATACCGACTATGCAACGACCAGTAACGGCAATAGCGATCGATAGCTACGTCAGATGTCACGGGTTGGATTCCTGCTTAGTAGGTACCTACAATTATTATTTCTATCCATGTAACAAAAGCAAAATGTATGATAATTAGTAAGTAGCTATTATTATCTGCATTCTACAAATCTTAATAAGTACAAACTTAGATATGCATAGTGTTGTGTATTGTGTAATAGGCCTTAGAATATCTCTGTTATTATAAAACAACTCTACATATGCCCCATTAACTGCTTTCGTTGCCATTCTGTACAAGTTAAACTGTTATACTAGGGTTACATCTACTGAAAACTGGATAAACAAATGCATGGTTTATTAAAGAAGGTCTTTATGTAGTAACAGAACGGAACGTAACATTATCTGTGGCTCGAACACGCTCCAGCACGCTCGCGTTGAATGACAGAAACAAACACAGGAACAAGTACGCCTTGCTCGCATCAGTCTATAAATATTTACGTTAAGAAACTCTCCAGGCCAATAGTCGGCCATACCGAGGACGTAAATAAAAGTACGCTTTTCTTATCTCGGCACATGCGCGTGAGTTGCGCAAACCTATTTCAATTGGGCTATGTATAAATAATGTTTACGTAGCCGAAGTCACACACGAAGTTGATTTGATATTTCTTGTTTAACTTTAAATAAAATTTTGATAACAAATGGAATTGGCGATAACTTGATGTATGTTTACCGATATCTTGTTAGAATGAATTTTATAGGTTCTTCAAGCTACCTTTTTATGTATGTAGCATAGTATAAGGCTGTTTTTTTCACAAGCCCATTTCTCGCCGAGGTATACCCCCTCAAGATGTTCGGAGGCCAAGCCAACCTCACCTACTAGGCACAGGTACTTATCTATACTATCTGATTAGCGGACGAGTCTCGGTAGTCGTTCTCGTGAAAGACAAGGTAAATCAGATCAAGATAAACATATTACTTGATAGGTTTTTAGGAGATATTTCGCTAATAAACGTCAAAGGCATTGGTGGCTACCATTAAACAAAACGCACCTATACATGTTTAAATATTTGTACGAGTAGTAAGTCGATTTACGGATGGGAGACGCCAGACGGAAGGACATTCAACCGCAACAGAATTAACTGATTATACCACAAACTTAAAGTAGGACAGATAGCGCATTTGCTTTCAATAGCCAGCATCATCATCTCAGCGTTGATACAGCTTGCATACGATGCTTTCATCTCAGAGTCCAAAGTCTGCTTTCCGGTTTTACTCTTAATGTGGGAGGACAGACAGCAAACGTTTCCGCAAAAGCCAAGGTAAGAAAAAAAGTAATCGAGCGGATTCGAAGCTCCAAACTACAAACTTGACGGATGGAACTATGATTGAAGGTAGACCCACATAAAAGCATGAAAAGCTGGTGCAGGTACCATAACAAATCTTGCTGGATGGCTTCCACTATCTAGTCTGGGTACTGTAAAGCTATGGATTATAACATGAAACGTTCACTCATGTAGAGGGGAAGCACGTGTCAAAATTTCACATGTTGTGAGTGCTAAATCTTCTCAAAAATCTCGGGAGAATAAATGTTGATAAATTACTTACCAACAGTTTTTATCGCAATTATTATTTAATAGTAGATGCTAAATCATAGACAGCCTCCGTGGCGTAGCGGTAGTGAACGCGGCCGCTACGCAGGAGGCGCGGGTTCGATCCCCGCTCAGTGCAAATATTTGTGTGAATGAAATATGAGTATTTGCATTGGTCTGGTCGTGCCTCGGAGAGCACGTTAAGCCGTCGGTCCCGGTTGCCATGAGAACATCTATGGCAGTCGTTACGGGTAGTTGGAGCCCTCAAAAATCCAAAAACAACGGTCTAACTGCTAAACATCGATATCGCCTAATGTTAACATTGGGTTGTGGAGGTCAGATGACAATCGCTTCACGGAAAATATCGAGGTCTAGTCAAATCCGTGGTTAAGACTGGTAAAAGCGGATCCCAGACTCCGAGCTGAAAGCTTCGGATGCGACTGGGAATTAACGCTAAGAGGAAGAAGAAGTAGATGCTAAATTATCAAGTGAATATGTAGCAGGAGAAATCGTGCGACAGAACCACTTTCCATCGGTGGGAAATAGGAGAGGAACATCTGAAACTCTCACATAGTGCAGGAAAACTACTGCTACGCTAAATCGATTTTCAATGAGAGGGTGTTGCTACCCTGTTTGTGCATTTGTGTAGACTTTTGCATATTGATGAATCGAAGTCGTAAGGGTTGTCAAATCGAAAACAAACAGTGGGTTTTCCTCGCCTATTTTTTTATTTTAGTATTAAAATATGTACTTTAAATACCTACTGTTATCTGAATACAGTCAAGTACATAACACAATCGTACTGGATCTAAAACCCAATAGGTATATATTATGATTGCAGCTATTTCAGCGGCTTTAGTGGTATACCCGTAATGAGTTGCTGTATTTTGCACACAACCTAACGGTTTACATTGCCAGCACATTAAATAGACCGTATAGAAAGCTTTAATACCAACCTGTCCCAATTGTGAAACTCGTCTGATCTCTACTTTCTCTTAAATTACCTGTAGCCTGTTCGATACCGTTCAGCGCAAATTAAACTCATTAAATATCAGCTTGTATTTAAAACTTATTTAAAATGGACGTAATTATATTCGTTAAGGTGTAGAAACTTTTATAAATTTGACAGTTAATTTGTATTTTTAATGGCAACTGTGCATATATAGGAATCTATATTTACATATATAGAAAGGCAATTAAACCATCGTATGATGATTTAATAAGGTTACAGAAACTTTTACTTATTTTTAAAGCGTCTCTATAAAAATGACTTGTAAAAATATTTTATGAAATAATTAGCATAAACTGATACGGGTAGGATCCTATGCACAGATTGAGAACGAGCCTAATGGCAGCGGTTGGGCAATTTTCGAAGGCTGAATATGTTAACTGTCGTATAGAAATCAGTTCTTAGTTCCCTGGTTAACCTAGATTATAGGTACACAATAAAGTCTACGAGTATATCACCCAGGCTAAATTTCGTCAGCACAAATCAATTGAACTAAACATTGAACTTTGCTTTCGCCTCTTACCTAATGACATTTATTGAGTAACATATAGGTATGTACATCAATCAATGAATCAATTAGCCGAACGCAGTCCTCTGCTGGACTCTCCAAATACCTATATGCTTACACAGTTTATATTATTTATTAAATTAAACTCGTTCATATATTTAGTTCACTATAATAGTTCACTATAATAGTTCACTTTAATAGTTCACTATAATAGTTCACTATAATAGTGAAATCCAGGTAAACGATTGGAACTCTGGGCTCATTGTATAACAAAATATTTCTTAAATTATTACTATGCTTAAAGTGCTTAACAATTAAATAATGGTATGAAAGAGCAAAATGTATCAGTGACTGTTCGATTTTGAGTTCATTTCCTATCGTAAGCTTTCATCCTTGAGTAAGTTGGACAATTAGCTAAAAAAATATAGGTATTGGACTCTACTTTAATACAAATTTAGATCTTCTAAACGATTATGTGGGTACGTTATTTATCGTGAATTCATGCATGAATATTTTTTTCTGGAAATCCAAATTAAAATTTATAGATACGTCTTAATTTATCTAGTATACCTAGAGATACCAACGACATTAAATTTTTATTGCCTTTATAATGTTGTAATAAATAATATTTCAGCGTTCTACTACTATTTTAGGCAAGATATGATACACTCAATATGAATCTTCTTATAAAAGCATACGTGTAGGTAAAGCTAGACTTTAAAAATGTCACCAAGCATTGACCAACATATTTATAAATTAAATACAAAATATGCAATACCCACATGTCGGATTACTTGTAAAATATACACACAAATTAACATTTTAATACAAAAAAATTATAAAATATAATATTCACCTTGTCGTAAACTCGCTAGCGACGTTTGCGTAAAAGGACACGGTAACCTGCGGACAAATTATAAAATTATGTAGATAGGTACCGTGTAATACAAAGAAGCGTAATTATTCGTACAGGCGGCAACAAAAGTAGCTTGACACATTTCAATTAACAGGTCTTCTTAGCTCCAAAACTTTTGATAAAAAATTAGGTAACAGAACATTTTGAATTTTTATGAGTGATTCGAAAAAAGGAAAAAATATAAAAAAAAAGATATTTTTACTCTATAGGTATTGACCTTATCCTTGCAAAGACTAAAAATACGCTTACAATTTTTTTTATTGATGTATTTCAATATAAATATCATTCACAAAGTTAGTTTTCAGCTGTATGCAGCTACATTGCTAACTGTAGATAAGTACGTAGCTACGTAGCTGTAACCAATCTGTAAATTTAACTCTTGAACTAAAGTTGGTGTTAATTAACTCAGTAAGTAGTTAATTACCGCAATCTGCTCAAGAACATATATTATAAAAATGATGTGTGTAGACATTTTATTATTTCTTATTACAATTCTTTTTGATGCCGTGAGCGAAGGCGGTTTCGGCGTCACAGAAAGTCGTAGAAAAACTTTTTGTTTCCAAAAAAACTGTTAAAAGTTTATGCATATATAATATGCAGTCAGGTGCGTCGATTATTATTTAATGTGGGTTTATAATTTATGGGGTTCTATCCATATAATTAGATATTCGATAATTGTTGTGATATAGGTATTATATAATAGGTATATGAGGTACTCTATTACCTTTTTTACTAGTAGACAATTCAGTCATGATTATTAGGTTTCATGGAATAACATGTTACCTACTTAGTTAGCTACCTATATGTTCGCCATATCTATCAGAAGTTGATATCGGTCAAAGCATAAATAGTCAAGATTGATAATAATAAACATATGTACCTACTGAATGAAATTTTGAAGCATTTACTATGCTAACTGTTCTTTCTGTTACTATGCTACTGTTAAAAGTTAATATTACAGCTCACTATGGCACTATTTAAACTGAAAATTTGGCACGGTTCTCTCTTCCCTGTGTAGTTCAATTTTCACTACTTATATCTAACTCTCTTCCAGTAGCTGAAGGAAACTACATAATACAAAATGAGGGAAACAACGATTTCCGAACATTTAAGTTACAAGCTCCGCATGTGAGTGAAAGAAAATTTATATGCGACATAAGGGCCAATTACGAAGAAAGTTTGTATCGCGAGGTTTCATTACGATGTGACTAACGATCCCCCGCCTGTGGAACTGCGCATTAAATCATCGTTGCACATTACGCGTCGTCCGCGAACATTACTCAGTTTATTTTTAAAGACGCCGCACTCCTCCACCCACAAACATCCCATTGACAAGTTCTACGGTTACAATTTTATTTCCTAGCTCGAAGCCGGTACGAATATAAATAAATCCTTTTCTAAGTCATTCGATACGGCGGTAAGTCACGAAGTTTACATAAAATAGGTGATTTGCGCCGAATGCCACGGTTATTTTTTTTTCTGTTTTTCGTTGGGGGTGCTACCCTATATTTATGGGCAAAAAAATCATGTTTACAAGCCTTTTTTAAGCAACGATTGCGTATGCGTGTAGGGTCGTAAACTGTTTTGTGTTACCTAACAATTAAGACGCGATGATTGAGTTTTAACAGCTTTCAGTTCAATATATAAGCACAATTATTCATTTTAGCTATGAGTTTTTACTGCGATTATACAAATTATATATTAACAATACCTATGCGCATATATCAGCTTATGGATGTAATTAATTTGTGCAGCTGTTTGACATTCACTCGTATTATACACATAAAATAGCTAGCAGAGATTAGTGGTAAGTCCAATAGTAATTGGAAAACTTTAAGACGCGTCTGCGTCGGAACTTGGTAGATGTTCATCAAACTTTATACTCATTCCAGCTCGGTCCAAACTTTGGCGTCCGTAATCCGGCCGGGGGTTTATTTAACCGTGTCTTTTTTATTATTTCGTCAAGTACGAGTAAATAGAGCAGCAGAACTATGGCGGAGGGCACTCGACTTGACGTTTACGACTCAATCCCAAAACATAGGCCGGCGGCTGGCCAAACGGGGTGTAGTTTCACTAGTATAGTTAGACCTCCCGCTCTCCCCGTAGCGCTGTGTAGTGCTACAGAGTGTATGGCACTCGGATGTGAGTTTAAAGCTCTTTTCAGACTGGTGGGTAGAGTATTTCAATGGCCGGAGTGTCAGGACGAGTTTAGCCGCGTACTACAAGCTGTCAGCTTGCGTTATCTTCACCACAAGTATATGTTATCGGAATGTCTGTCCCACGGTTGGCTGGCCAGACGGACGGCTTAGAACAGAACTGTTTGTGCTTTGGCGTTTTATAATAAAACTGTCATCGGTTCCGATCTCAATAGTAGTCAGCGTTATATCGGCCTGACATAACCCTGTTGTTGAAAGATATACCGATGTTGATTTATATCTTTTTAATAACAGGGCATGTTAAAAGGGTCAAGTATTAGTTTTTTGTTTCCTTTTTATAAAAATACCTACATAGGTAGGTGAATAATTGCAGTAATAATTATGAATTTAAGGTAAAGGTATGTTTTGCTGTCAGGTATGTATGTTTCAGTTTCAGACGCATAACATAATCCGAAAAACAAGTAGGTGTACTTACCTTACCAACCTATTCTTAACTAACGTAAGGTCTCGAGCTACAATATTTCCTGTTTCTGTCACATTAATCATGAGTAGGTAAATGTAAAATATCAAGGATTATTACCGAAGCGGAATCAATTGACTTCTTGTCTATTGTTTTTGTTTTGCAAGAGCATTTTTATGCACTTGGTATTCTATATTATACCTATATCTGAGTTAAATATATTCTATAAAACAGTGTAAAATTGAGAAAGAGCGCTATTCATGAAAAAAATTTGGTTTTCCTCTAAATAGGTCCAAAATATCTCACCATTTGATTGCTAAGATATTGTCACTCGTTTTTGATAGATATCAGTTTCAGTTAGTGATATTAGGTACCCAGTGGTTACTGGTAGGTACTTACTAATAGTTCTATAGCCAAAACTGAATATGAAATTGGTGAATTCTGTTAGTGACCATCTGGTAATTTTCTTTAGAAATAAATAACCGGGTAACCTAACAGTAGGGGCTAAGAATTCCTCGAACCGTTTTACTTATCATGGAATCGATGTAGCGATTTGTAAGAGTCTCAAAAATGGAGACTGCAAATCAATTCGATCCTAAGGCCACACGGCTAAAGGCAGAAATATACGTAAACATTTCGTACGTAAGCCATAACATATTTACAATAACAAGATCGCGAGGGTGTAGGAGGAGGTCCGAGCAGTTAATGGTGCGAAAACTGACTGGATCATATCCCTGGGTTTACGACTCGTGAGTAAACGGCGATTCATTTGCAATTCTAACTGCGACTTAGATACGACTCGGCAGTTGCCTCGCCGACGTCAAAATACGCCTGTCTTGTCTCTGATTCGGTATTATGAATGTTATTAGCCGTGTATTATAATAATAAACATGCTAAGATATAGACACGCTTGACTTTTATTGCGGGAATGCGTTAATCAAAGAGCTTTAGTCATGTGGATGAACTTTAAGAGTGATCCGATGTTGTGTACCTATGTGAGTTCTAAGTTTGATAAGTAACTTGCTATAAAATTGTTGCGGTCGTTGCTCTTCGATACAAATTGTAAATATCTCAACAGTTTGTTTAACTTTGAATGGATTTAGCAAAATCATAATTCGCGAATCTTGTTTACTTAGATTCCTATCAGCTACTATAAATTTTAAGGTATTGACGATAAATGTTATGACCTCTGTAACGTAGCTGTAGATACATATAGTGGTCGACCAGTTGCACTGCTAAATCAGAGGTTACGTGTCCAATTCCAGAACAAAGCCAAAAATCCAAAAATTAAAAGCTCTGTATAAAAAAAGATAAATATTTTCTCTAAAACAACGATTTCTTCCGATACAATTTGCGGTCACCAGTACCTAAGTAGGAACACTGTATTAAAATATTAGTCCCCGACCGGCTACCAACTGTAAACTGGTATATCAAGGACCACCATGAATTATATCACCACCAAGTAAAACGTCTGCTATGTTATAGGTACGTAAGTCATTGTCCTCTAAATATAAGTAGTTTTTCGTGCTCAAGTAACAAACCGTCGAAATCTGCCATACAATTAACGACAAACACGTTCGTCGTTCCTAAAACGAGTGTGGCATTTGTCATCGTTCACAGAACAATACAATTTTCCACGACGGATTCCACTATGTTAGAGTACACATATAAGTACATGGAAGTTAGGTAGATAGGTATATGGCAGTCAAAAAGTCGGTGGTCCATCGGAATTACAATTCCAATCACACTCACGGGGCGATGTTATCGTCAAGGACACATATTGTGATTCGTAATCGTACCCCACGCCGGATTAGATCGGCCGCCCGATATCGTCCGATCAATGTATTAGAATGTCTATGAGGTCTCTATGCAGCGTTTGCGTGAAACGATTTTCATGCCGGGAACAAATTCTGGCGAGGAACTTTACTGTTCACAATACCTATGTAAATTTATCGGCCGATATGTTCCAGCGAGTAAAAATAAAGTTTGATTAGCCGCAGAATATGGTAGCGTTGGAGGGTTTTAGTTGTATCGGTAATAAATGGTTTGTAATTTTTTTTTTCATACTTATTAAAAAAATATTCTGGTTCAAGATCCTATGCACTTTTCCTAAAAATTACGTAGGTAAATACATAAGTACAGTATGCTGGTTTACGCCACAGCAGTGTACCGATTGTCCTATAACGATAATGTCGTCTGCCTGGTACCTTCTTTAATAACTCTTGTAAAGACTAGGAGTTCTAATAAACGCAACTACCGCCTGACCTCAATATAAACTTATCTCAACAAAAAACTTCTAATCACAATAAAAACGGACTCCAATGAATGAGAAAAAGGTGTGACTGTTATAGTACCTAATATTATTTCGTAAGAAAATGAGGTCCACAAATCCATATTTAATATATCTACTTAGTTCTACCTCAGTAGTAGCAGTAGCACAATTTAGCATTAAGTTACGATGACATCAATAGATAATATGCATGAAATTAAAATAGATAGTAATACTTCCTTATTGGAAGATTTTAATGTCACGAGATACCGAGAAAGTGAACGAGTTAATCATTCGATATTCTGAACTTTTTATTCATTGCATTTTAAATTCTTTTGGTCATGACGAGATTTTTTAATCAATTTTCCATGACATTTTCGAATCGACATTTAATTCTGAAGTTGAAATGTGGCTCACCAAAAAAGATTTAATTTATCTAGGTGAACGATTCAAGTTTAACTTTTGAATATAACAGACAAGCTGATCAGTTTTTGAAAGTTTAATTTCAAGGTAGGTATGGGAAAGTTTTTACCTACCTACTCTACCCGAGGATATGAGCTTTTAAGATAACCAGTTTCTATTACTGATCTGTATAGAAGTTAAGATATATGTTACAGTATACGTACGAGTATATGCAAAGAAATTAAAAATACCTATATGTTATGCTTCGTTAAAATACAAGCGTGCCGCCCTGTCATACTCAGTCGCCGACTTAATTTATAACCCTACCATTATTAAAAGTCTTTACAATGTTGCGATTGTGACATGCATAGCGACGATTCAATCTGGTCATATATTTTAAATTGTGGATTGAATTTACGCGATGAGTTTTGTATACGGTTATTTCGATATTTCAAGAGCCTGCTTCTCAAGGTTGGCGAGAATAATTTCTATAGTTTATAAAACTAAAAAAGACACGCTTGTTACTAAATGGAGCTTGTTCAAGTAAACTAGTTAAGCCTTAACTCTGATAGACCCAAGAAATACTGGCTTGAAATTGTAATACATAGTTAGATTTGACGGGAAAAGTAGGGATGTCGAATCAGAAAATGCTGGAGGTATATCAGTATAGAAGGTTCTAATTACTAATTTTATGTTCTAACTAGAATATCAATATAAAAGGGGGATAACAGTATGACGACATGACAATCGTCTCATTTGTCCGAGTCGATTTTACTACCAAGGTGCTTCGCAACAGATAGTTGCAATCAGAACAAGATGAACAGCACTCTAAATATACTACAATTTGCGGTTTCCTACTAGGTACATAGTGTAAATATGTAAACACGGACGTGGGCAGACTCAAAACGGTACATACACACAACGGAGAAACACGTCTCAGTGCAGAATATAATGCATCTAACCCACGCTACCTGAATGGCACTCGCCATTTTGTAAAGCCCAGAATCCTTAGATTTTGTAATAAATTGATACAATATAGTACCCGGCATTTGATTTGGCTCGTTGAGAAGAAAAAATGGAGTCCAGTTAAGACAAACTTGATTCGGTATTGTAGAGTTAATTAAAATAAAGTGAAACATGTTGAACCTGAGAACTTTGAAAAAAAATTACGACCTTAGTGGCGTAGCGGTAGAGTCTTACTTACGAAATGCGTAAATATGGATGAATATTGAATTGATGGATGTTACTATATGCAGATGATGACTGAATCATTTCCTAACTATGACGGAGAGAAGGAAGATAAAATTATAGTCCGGAAAAGTACATGTATGCTAATTTTCATTAAGGAAATAGTTTCCTATGAGTCACGGGTATAGGACCAGTGTTTCTCGTGGGCAGAAGCGTGGACCATAGATAAGATATCAGTATTTTGAAATATTAAGCCTAATATTGTGGGTATATGGGGCCTTACTTTAAATCCAGCGCCAAGCTCTCTATGCGTTCATATAAATACCTATAATTAAATAATTGGCGCAGGCGTGAGTCGACTTCCTCGCTGGTGCAGCGAGTGCGGCTGCTGGGCATGAGGTCTCGGGTTTGATATCTGGGCCGGGTAAAATTATATTAATTTTGTTTGGTTTAGAAATTCTCAGTAGCTACACAAAGATTGAAAATGGCTAGTTAAAGACAAAGGGTTCTCATTTCATGTTTAGTTATGTTTCGTAAAAAAAAATTATAGGAAAAAAGGTAATTGATAGATTTAATAAGTAACATTTGTATAAGTAAATTTAAAAAGGAATCTGTGTATGTGCTATTAAAGTTATGTAGCTACTAATTGAGGTTAAATTTCAAATAGATGTCGACACATCGCCATCACCATAGCCCATAAAAGTGCATTAGCGCTCTCGGATAATTGTTAAACTAAAGATGATATGGTATAATGATAACCAATGTCTCATTTGCAATATTGCATTGGAAACCATTTTCCAAGAAGAGCTACGAGTTCGCCTTTCGTAGCTTTTCTAGTGCCTAGCCTGAGAATACGTTTTTTTTAATTTGGTCTATTTCATAAAACATTAAAAAATACAAGTACTCGTCGATTAATATAAGAAATAAAAATTTATATTTTTTAATTTCAAGGTGCAGCAAATCTCCTCTTCCAGATGTCTTCACCTAAATAGGTAGATACTGGATTGGTAACGACATCATCGACTAGGTAGGTGCGGTGCATAAGAATCCTACAGGTTTGATACCCGGATCAGACAAAATAAGTCGATTAGGGGAATAAATAGCTGAAACATATACCTACCTACAGCCGAATGCATCAAGCATACTCCCATTAAGTATGTAACTAGAACCAAAAGTATTTAGCAAAATATACTATGTGCCGTGCTAACCCCCTTCTGTGACATAAAACTGTGAGTTTATAAAAATAATATAAAACTACAACCCATAAAAACAAATAAGTACCAAATTTAGAAAAATAAAATAGATTAAAACACCGCCTTTAATAAGACGCTACACCAAAACAATTCGTAGAACATAATTAACGTAATTAATGCCGCCACATTCCGAAAATGAAGTCCTATTTTCATAAAAATAACCTAGCAGCCTGTAATGAAAGCTCAGCGTTAATTGCAGTAAAGAATAAAGCAAAATTAGTGATAGTAAGCTTTATGCCGTATGTAATAAAGTTGAGATTCAAACCTTAGTATCATGTTCTGTGTGGCGTCGCCGCCTCACCTGTTAGTAAGGCCGACCGCGTGTTTGCCGCGCCCGAACCTTACTCGCAACACGCCTGCAACAATACAAACCTTTGATTAAAATAAATATACAGCGAGGGAAATAGACTCAGAGTTTCTTAGCAAAAACAATCCTTTGTTCTACGCCAATTGTAATAATAACTACTTATTTGTGACTGTTTCTTTTGCTTAAGAGAGAAATAAAAACGGAATTCTGATAAATCATAGGCATAACATTAATAAATTTATGATCCAAAAAATGTTCTTAAATAATTGATTAGTTTTGTACTGTTTTCCCTAGCCTGGTTTCCCTGTTTTACCTTTGGTGTGTAAACGAGCCGAATCGTAGGGGTCGTACACCCTTCTTCGAATGATGTCTAGCTCTTTGGGGTATGTATCTCTCTAGGGGGAAGCCAGTGAGCGACACTTCTAGAGTTGCAATGTTCTAACCTATGTCACGGTATCGCTCTTATTGGTAGACAAAAATACCAAAATTGCACAAGTACTTAACACATATTTTTCACCCATCTCAGTAACCAGTCAATATCTACTGGATATCTTTAGTGTGTATATCACTCAAATCCTTCTGACTGAACCAATTTTGATGAGCTTTCGCGAGTGTATTTGAGTTGGTGCTTGGATTTACCAATTGGACCAAGTTTGTGCGTGTTGACCAATTGATCCCGTAGATCGCGCTGCATTTGCATAACTCAAATTAAAAGGTTCAGACAGAACAACGTAGGTAAGTATGCGATTCTTTTGTTTTGTATTAAGTATTCCCCCGCATACATATTCTTGTCAGTGTGTACCTGGTTATCTGTATAAATACTTAAATATCGATTATGTGGGGTAAAAAATATCAGAGATGACATGCTCATAAAAATAGTATGACCACTTACGCCTACACGTAGCGTAGCCACACATTGTACACAACATAGTTGCGGATATTACCACAATAATTTACTTAAAAAGCATTTATAGAATTTTTAGTACGCAGTAAAACAGGCAAAAGAACGCATTCCCTCTCTATATACATATGTGTAACTCGTTAAGTTCATTTCTTTAGTAGGACAACTTTAAAATGATCATGATAAAGATTTCTTTGTTCGTCTACTTTGTATAAGAGAAGCTTTGGATTATAAATGTTACAAGTGTGAAAAATTAACTATGATTTGTGGAGCTATGATACAAGGTTTATTATACCTACTAAATAATGATGTAAGAGACATACCTACTGGAAAAACACACTGAGAGTAGAATATAGAGAGAGAGAGTAAACAATTTGTATGACTTTTTTTGAATTGTCAACCTGCAAATATTTTCATCCGTAAAAGGGACTAACACATATGAAATGTAATCTCCTTTTTACTGATATTTTGACGGAATCGGCCCCTTATTATCATAGACAGCGCATATCAAAACGTGTTCAGTGGAAATAATAAAAGAATACCAAATAAATCGCGATAGAATTAGTTAAAAATCGTTTCAATTTAACACAAAATACCTATTTGGTAGGTATACATTGATGTATAGGAAGATTGTATGCCTTGATAGTAACTCAATTACCTCAAAAAGTCCATTAGGGGAGTAAGGAAATGGTAGTGAGTCTAGCACTCGCCGAAATACTGTACAAATCTCAGGCATAAATACCCACAAGTGCTAAATTTATTTTATCGTCTGTACCACTTAAGGTATAAGATTGAAAACTGCTGCGATATTTCCCGGTAATTTGCTCAGCTGTTTTTTCTACTGGGCAATAAAATATTTACGGGCCGGGATGAATTCATGAGTGGAACTGAGCGTCCCCATCCTCCACTTGGACAAATTAATTCATTTTCATGAACAAACATTATTAATATTCAACGTTATTCATCGTATAAATATTTTTTGTGAGCCGGTGGAGCTTCCAAAAAATGATTTGTGTGTTTATAGGAGCTTTTCTTTTACATGGATAGATTTTTCTACTTTGAACACAAAAAGTGACCAGAAAATATGCCAGCTTAAAACTAGATAGTTTCTAGGATTTTGCTACGACTTTTTTATTAAAATTCTAATATTGTTTTATGTTCACGGATACATGATTAAATTTTACCGCAGATGTTTACGTGATTACAAAACGATCCAAATGCCACTATCTGTAGGTACATTTTTTCATGTTGAAATAAATGAAGGAAATAATGGAACTAACTAGATATTATGTATTACTATTACTATTGGTTTATATACAATACACCTTTTTCTCATCTAGCAGGTAAAAGTTATTACAATTTACCTGCCATACGACTTGAAAATGCCGCGATAATGATAATATAATATGGAACATTCATCATAGGTATTTCACAAATTAAGCGTAGGAATTCACAGCCTACTCAGTGGTAGCCTGCAAAGTAATGTATAATATACCTCTGTCTTTAGGTGCGCGTATAAATAAAATAAGAAAAGGCATTTCATTTAGCACCTGGCAGCACTCATGTAATATTCATACAATAGCGTATAAAGCAACACAACAAACAGACTACATATCAAATGAACTGTCGCGATGCAAAAAAAGGTGAGTGCAATGCACTGAGTATTTCTAAGAAGTGCAATATCAGGGATCTTTCTGTCGCTGTCGGCGCGCAGTCGTTATGTCGCGGATGCATCGATGCACTTACAGATAGCACTTGGATGCCGCTTCACAACATATTTGCTTTAAAAACAGTGCCTACTCCTGTAGTTAGAAGATCTTGTTGTACATAATATAAAGGTAAATAAATTTCACGTGTGGTTTTATTTGCATTTGTTTTGTACAATTTATGCTCGGTGGTATCTCGATGGTTTTATCCAGTTCTGGATTTTGAAAGAACTGCGTCCATGGGCTCAGCAGCATAGTATCTGACAATCAGGTTGATAGACGGCTATATACGACGAAATATTTCTTAGATTTACCAGATTGTCTATACAATCTTCTCTCAGATAAATCAAGATTCAGAACTGAGTACCATTCTAGACTATGGACCTAAGTAGATAAAATGTAGATAAATGGATTATAATGGATCATTTGGACTAAAAAGGAAACACTTTTAAATTGAATCTAAAAGAAGCCACGGATACATTTCTCATAATATAAACGACACTCGACCTATATAAACCTATCTATGAGAATAACAATCTTTCTATCCGAAGCCAGCGTAGGCGCATAATTTGATATAAACTTTAGTTTAGTTCACTAATAAATTACTTAAGTAAGTAATTTCTTAGTTAATAACTAAATCGCCCGTAAATGAAGGGTAGAGTATATTGATAGAACTGCATGTCTCCATGTTATCTCGCAACTAAAATAAATCTAGAGAAAAACTCGGAGCTGTAGAAGAACAATGCTCAGGAATATTTGAAGAATATGGGAAAGCCTATATCTGGAGGCAAGAAGGCTAGAGAGTGAGATAGTGAGAAAAGAAAATCAGTAGGTAAAGAAGGAATCGTAAAGAGTTACAGTTACCCAGGAAGAGAAGAAGAAGTAAGATAGCAGTGCTATTTACTTACTTATATGTGCAAGAATGTAGATTTTGGATACCGATTTATTTTCTTATCGATTCATAATATTCGTTACGTTACCTAATCTGAGTACCTATTGTTGTCACATTGATTTCATGTCGAAGACTAATTATATTAAAACAAATTAAGCGTGATTTAGATGGAGTGACTTTTGTCACGCCAGACCGTATCACGCAATTATAAAATCTATTGACTTTCCCTCATTGTGATTGTGACTTATAAAGGAAATATTCAAAAGGAGTCGGCCCCACAATGAATCGATAGATTTTGTGAAAGAGGATATACTTAGCAAAACAAATCTATATTTTATCTACACTTTACAAAGTTTATGGATGATAATGATGAATTATCTCTACCACACAGCACATCATTTTTAGAGTAGTTAAATCCGAAACTATAGTTTTAATATTTTATCAATATAAATAATATCTTCGCTGCCATATAAAAAAAGAGCACTGTGTACTTGGCTTCATCATTTAAATCAATTAAAATAATATTCAAGTATGAAGAGCCCTTTAAAATATAAACAGGTTTGTCATCTGTACTAACGAATAACGTCAATAATATAACGAATAGATGTTCCGATAATTAATATCCGCTTCCCCACGGTGAGTCGATTTCATAATATGTAGGTACGTACTTATTTTACAACTTCCTGAACACAGTTCAGAATAACATATGTTAGGTGTTGTGTTCAAAAGTCACATGTTAAACTGGACGCCAGTTTTAGAATCGACGATAATAACAAAGCTTGTTAGGACTTAGGACATTCATGATCGCACTTAATGATTATTAATGGTCGGGATCATATTGCTTTTGATACGATCCGTTACTTCTGACTGTTAGGGGGGTCTTAAGATCAGTACAGTTATATAATACATAATTCAACGCAAATAAAATCATGACGGATATGTGACCTACCTATGCGCATGCAACTGCGCCAAGCTTTATGACCTTATCATAATTTAGAGAGGGCGGGCAGATGAATGCACGTCTTTGTTTCGCGGAGTTTATGCCCAGGTTTATGGCGAGGTCGCTACGCAACGTGACATATACGTTCTGTAGTATAACATGTTATGGTCAAAGGGTCATTAGGAATATAATAACAGTTAGATATATATGTAGATGTGTAAGTACATATTTAAGTATTTCGCACGATTTTAGTACTAAGATACATCTCAGTCACGTTCATAAAAATGTACGTATAATTTTAGGGCCGGTTTTTAACCTGTTATAACTGGGAAATAAAATTGAGGTTTAGTCTTAAGTTGTTTTAAAATTATAATATAACTAATAGGGTAAAAGACGGAGGTGCCTATGTTATAAAATACTGAATTTACTAAGGCTCATCTTCAATTTAGGAGCAGGAATGAGTCATTCCCGCCACTCACAAGAATGACATCTTTGAAGTCACCCGAATGGGAAGGTAACTCTACATCATAGTTAAGTACTACTAAATTACTCTACTGGCGAGTAAGTTGCCAGGAATCCCTTTTTTATCGTGCGGAAAATCCCCACGGATACCCCCACGTCGGGGCCGGCATGGGAGGTTAGATTGGACTTGAACCAACTAAAACGCACGCCGTCTGTGGGTCGTTTGTCGCCGGAGGTTTTTTTTTTTTTTTTTTTTTATACCACTTAGGTGGCAGACAAGCACACGGCCCACCTGATGGAAAGTGGTTACCGTGGCCTATGGACGTATGCAACACCAGGGGCGTCACACTCGCGCTGCCGACCCTGAAGAAACCTTCTAATGCCCTTCTTGAAGAACCCCATATTGTAGTCGCTTGGGAAAACCATCGCGGGGAGTTCATTCCACAGCTTGAGTGTGCGAGGGATGAAGTTCCTTTCATACCGCACAGTGCGCACCGTTTCCGGTCGCAATGTGTGAGGATGAACTCCCCGCCTATGACGAGAAGTGCGATGATAGAATGTAGCTGTGGGCATCATGTCAAACAATTCATCTGAGCACAAACCATTGTATAGGCGGTAAAACACACACAGTGAAGCAAAGTCTCTCCTGAGACTGAGTGGTTCCACATCGCCTGTGAGTATGGGATTGCCGACAAGCCTCAACGCCCGTCTTTGTACCGAGTCGAAAGGGTCAAGCTGGCACGCAGGCGCTCCGGCGAAAAGGTGACAGCAGTACTCCATGTGGGGCCGAACCTGTGCCTTATAAAGGAGTAGTCGTTGCCCCGCAATGAAGTACTGCTTCGCCCTGTTGAGCACCCCAAGTTTCTTTGATGCCAACTTGACCTTGTCTTCCAGATGACTTCGGTATTGGACGTCGCTGGAGATATCGACACCAAGAATCCCGATACTTGTGGAGATGGTGAGCGGTGTGCCCAGGAATTGCGGCGCTACAACAAATGGGGCCTTCTTAGCGGTGAATACACATACTTGTGTCTTGGTAGGGTTGAATTGGACTAAATTTAGTCGTCCCCAATCGGATACTCCAGAGAGAGTAGTCTCAATTTCGGACACAAGTTGTTCGCGACTCTCCTCCACTTCCGACCTAGGCATATTTGCACGGCCCGTGTAATACGTGTCACCGGTGCTGTCATCTGCATAGCAATGGATGGAGCCATCAGACAGCATGTCATTGATATGCAGCAGAAACAAGGTCGGGGACAACACGGAGCCTTGCGGAACACCGGCGTTTATGTCCATGCGGTCCGAGCAGCTGCCATCGACGACGGCTTGAATACTTCTGTTGGACAAAAAGCTGGCAATCCATGCGCACAATCCCGCGGGGAGTCCATAGCGTGGCAACTTCGCAAGAAGACTTCTGTGCCAGACCCGATCGAAGGCCTTCGCTATATCTAGGCTGACCGCTAAAGCCTCACCCCGGCTCTCGATGGCTTGCGCCCATCGGTTAGTGAGATACACTAGGAGGTCACCGGTAGAGCGACGGTGGCGAAAACCGTACTGTCGGTCGCTCAGTAGATCGTTTCCCTCAAGGTATCTCAGGAGCTGTGTGTTAATCACACGCTCCATCACCTTCGAGAGCAGCGAGGTGATAGCGATAGGCCTATAGTTGGACGGATCTGTCCTGTCGCCTTTCTTAGGCACAGGATGCACGAATGCAGTTTTCCACGAAGCCGGGACCTGTCTTGTGGAGTAGGAGAGCGCGAAAAGGCGTGTAAGCACTGGGCACAACTCAGGAGCACAGTGCTTGAGCACCATCGCCGGTATACCATCCGGCCCACTCGACTTTCGAACATCTAGGGATTTAAGTTCACGCCGGACCACCCGTTGCGTGATTTTCACTTCAGGCATGGAAGCACCACAGCTGGGAATAATAGGTGGCTCGGCGTTCCCGTCGTTTATAGTCGAGTTTGACGCAAAGAGACGACCCAAGAGATCGGCTTTCTCCTTAGCGCCATGGGCCAGACTACCGTCAGGTTTTTGCAGCGGCGGAAGGCAGGACTGGCAGAAGTTTCCCTCGGCAGCTTTGGCGAGCGACCAAAAAGCACGACTTCCTGACGGATACCGCGCAAGCCGCTCGCCAATTCCGCCAACGAACTCGAACTTAGCCCTGGCTATTGCTTTTTTACTGGACCTCGAGGCGGCGTTCAATTTACGCTTCACTTCAGCGATATCCGGATCCCTATTGGCAAGAGCTGTGGTCCAAGCCTTATAGGCAGATTGCTTGCGGTCTCTAGCTTCTCTGCAAGGCCTATTAAACCACGGGCGTTTGCTCGCTCCTGTCGCGATCCAGCGGTTAGGAATATAACATTCCATGCCCGATAGGATCGCTTCAGCGACTGCTGTTGCACAGGAGTTTGGATCATCTGAAGTGAAACAAAGCCGCCTCCACGGGTACGACGCGAAGAATTCTCGCAGACCATCCCAGTCTGCCGACTTATAGTGCCAGACATGCCGCCACTGTGGTGGCCGCGGTGGTTCAGGCCGCGCGAGAGTCACTTGCGCCCGGACAAGGCAGTGGTCCGAAGTGCCTAATGGCGCTTCCACATTCACGGAGTACTCATCCGGGCGCGTAGTCAGCAGAAGGTCCAGTATAGAGCTTCTATGGGTCTCGATGTCTGGTATTCTAGTGATAGAATGCACCAGTTGCGAGAGTCCATAGGTCAGGGCGAAGTTGTATGCAGCCCTTCCCGCAAAATCAGTCTCGGTGGACCCCAACCACTCCACGTGGTGAGCATTAAAGTCCCCCAAGACCACTAAGTCCGCGGTAGGGTACTGCTCGATTACCGTGTCCGCCGACCGCTGCAGATGCTCAAACAGTTGAGCCGTGCCCAGATCACCGCTATGAGACCTGTACAGGCACGCATAAACACGGGTGTTGCCACCGTGATCCATACGCACCCATAGCGTTGATAGGTCTCGCTCCTCAAGGCCATTTAGACGGCGACAGCAAACATCATCCCGGACGTACAAGCATACCCCGGCTTTACTCAGAAAGTTGTGCTCGAGCTTGTAGCCGGGGTACATTAGGTAGGCTGTATCGGCCGGGCGGGCCGGTAGGTGAGACTGTCTGAGACATATCTGTCCTCTCGTGGGTTGGCTAGGGTTGCCAACCCAGGAATCTTTTGGGTTGGATTGGGTTCTCTGACTCTGACCTCTCTATATCGGAAGTAGAGACCAGACTAGAACTCTATTTCCTGTTTTCACAAATAAAAAAAAACATTTTTTTTTATGAAAGAGTTATTTTTAGAAAGGGTCTCCTCTACTTATCTTACTATTTGTTATCTATTCCTAAAAACATATTATAACCTATGCTCAAACATAATGTTTATCTACATAAAATAATAGTACAACGTAGGTATCTATTTGGGTGAAGATAAAACTGGAGAAATTCAATTACTTATAAGCAATAACAGATATAAGGCTGCCAGCGAGGGTGGTAGACACAATGATTCAATATAATCCGACGGACATATGTCGTCCGAGGACTTATGCGGACTTTTATTAAAGACGCTTATTTGGGAAACAATATGGTTGCCATAGCATATTATACCGGATTGAGACACGCCGCCCAAACAGCTTCATTAACTTAAATTAAAAACTTAAATATGCTCTTAAGAGCAAATCATTTATTTTCTTTGGTAACGATATTTTCTTGAAAATCTTGCATGTTGGGTTAATCTTTATAGTGTCTACCTTACTTAGTTGTTAATATATGTGTTTACAGTTATTTCGCAATGCCTTCCAGTAAGGTAGCAAATACAAAGGAACGGTTGTTTATTAAGTAACTTGCTAGAAACACGTGCCAGAAAATTAATATTAACAACACAAACAAAATAAACTTTATTCCGTTTAATTAGTAGACATAAAGTACTTCGTATTTTCATTTACACCCTGTTTCAGTGTCGGTGTTCGTTACATCTGGCCTGAAAATTATTTTAGCCGAGCTCCTAATTTTGGTACATTTGCGATGAGCTTAACAAGACCGAGCGAGCGGCGCGCTTTTCATCTTTGAAGCGCAACATTTACATTTTCGTCTCATTTATTTGCTATTTCGGGCCAAGCCCTCCCCGTCTCCCTGCACTCCTCACACCCCCTCTTACTCCCTCACTCCAATGAATAAGTGTCAGCGTGCGTCAGACGAGAGAGTAAAACGAAATTGGGAAGGAACGGTCTATAAAGTCTAATTAAGTTTGAAGTGAATGCACAAATGTAAGGAAATATAAAAATGTCCGTAAGAAATGAGAATTTATTTGAGAGCGCTTTTGTATAAAAGCTTATTTAATATAAAGAATGTTTCCTTATCGCACACTTTCATCACAGTTAAATAACTAGAGGTACAACGAACGCGCACGCAGCCCAGTAGCCCTTACAACTTCACTAATTAATCAAACCACAATGTAGGATATTCTTATGAAGCACCTATATAACAAAGCCTCTTAAATAACAATAAATCTTACGTAAAGTAAACATAAATCAAATTGAACCAAAACAATGGTATTGAGGCATCATTTAGGTGCGGAGGAAGCGAGATGGCGCATGATCAGAATGTAATCGCCTAATTCCGGCTTTTATTAAGATATTTTTACGAAGAAAAGCCGTCATTTTGTTATTCTACAGTCGTTTCGTATAAAAATAACGCGTCCCTTAACGCGAACCTTTTGTCTCGGGGCGGCACCCGCAACCATAATAGATATTATTTCGTCGCCACCCTCTCTTAGTTGACATTCGTGGCTTGCAGTTGGCAGGATGCAACCGTAAGGCGTGATTGAATTATCAATATAGAAATTAGAAGCTTTTGGTTCATATATTATGAAAATGTAAATGTATTAGTACAACCTCTACTAAATAAATCTGATTTTGAAATAGTAGACAACCTGTCATAGCTATTGATTCAGACTAGTGCTTTAGATAAATGCTAAAACAATTTGTCTTCCTGCTTTAAACTTGTCAACAAAGCAGCCTAAGATATGTAAGAAGACTGAATAAAAATGCCAGCTAACCCTAACTTATTTCATAAACGAGTGTTCTAAATACATATACATTTTCTTAAAAACATATTCTTAAAAAAAATTACTTAAATATTCTATACCACTGTGGAATGCATCATGCTGCGTAATAAGTAGGTACCTGAGTATGTAGGGTAATATAAAAGCGTATCGCCTTAAAATAATTGAGCTAACACATTATACGTTTCCATAAATTCCTTTCCAGATGGTACAAATAACTTGAATGGCGGAGGGTTACCTTTGTATAAAACGGGGCACATACAGGCCCAGATTTTTTAGATAGAAAACGAGGCCCGAACCGCCCCCGAATATAAATCGCCTTGTTATATTTTCCGGGACATTGGGATTCATGAAGTTTGTGGGCCCTGACGATATGATTCTTCAGAAATAGGAACTTTTATACGACCTGCGTACAAAAATAAATTTAGACAATACATGCACATGTATATATATACCTATAGAGAACTGATTGCTACGTGTGTTCGGTATAGGATTATGTTTATGTTGCGTGTAATCATGAGGTGCTGATGACTTCGATTTCATGGTTGAATGTTAGTAATTTAGTTTATTTTTTTAAATATAAACTTTCTAGGGTCTGGCAATAGTAGCGCACTATAAAAATATAATTGAATATATAGATTACAAGTTAATTTTCTACCTAGATACCTACTAGATACTAGATACCTATCTGTTGGTTTCTGTAGCAGGTACCTAACAATATTTTCCTTGTCTACGGGGGTATCAAATAATTTGACCTCAGCGAAAATAGAAATGTACTGAGTTGGTTGTCTAAAGCGTAGGTATACAATTTAGTTTGCTAAACTGCACTACACTCTTTCTTGACCGGTTTTATTCAGATGAATTACATGAATTAATTTTATCTGGGTATTACTCACGTCAATTTATTCAAATAATTTCAATTCATCATGATTCCGTTTCAATTCAATTTAAGTAATTTGACCGAATCAAGTATCGTATTTTTATGGGCACTACTATGGTAAGCTCGCTTGATGGTAAATAATGTCATTAGCAGCGTGCTACAGGAAAAAGGGTAAGGAAATAGGAAAAACAGGAAAAAGGAGACAAGGCACTCTCACAAACCGAATACAGTACTAAAAGTAAAGTGAAATATTTATTAAATGTGGTGGTTAACCATATCATTATACTATTTATGTTTATATAGGTATTATAGTAGAGATTGCAATGTTCGATTGTTAGCTACATACATAGGCACTCAGTAACTTCAGATAGACATCTAAAGTGACTCCATATACCTAAGTACATTCCATTTTTACATTATTTGAATTCTCATTAACTTACGTAGCAATAATCAGATTGCGAGATCAGAATTACGATTTATATACATTCTTAAAGCAATGATGAAACGAGTTTATACATTTTGACCAATTTTAATTAAGTTATAAAAATTATTAACATACAAATCGCTAAATATAGCGATTTAAAAATGGCACTGGTTTAATAAAGACACCGCTGCTATCAATTTCAAAAGCTATGGAGATATTAATATTAAATATCTTGAAATTTATTATAGCTTCGACTAAAGAATCCTCTCAAAGTTTGTTTTTACAAAATTGTATAAATTTTCTCATAAAATTCAAATAGCCTGTCATAATTATGCATCTAAATGCTACTCCCCAACGCGGGGGTGTTCTGAACCCTTAAGAGTTCATCTGCCGCTGTTTATGCTTAATTGTAATGCAAAGAAATGCAAATTTTGTTGCAAATATGCTGTATAGTATCTAGTTTATTTTGTATCACGACAGATAGAGTCGAGCATTTGAATAAAATTCAACTTTAATAATGTGATAGAATTTATTTTTCTTCTAACGTATTTACACACCTACATACTTTTTTTACAGTAGATAATCTAATAGGTCCTGTTCCCATCAGAAGCTACAGATACTATCTATGACACTTTTTTTTTCACTTAACATACGCAGGTAGATTCATAACATCTCAAGTATTTACTTAATTGAAAATTAAAAGTTTAATCAGACTTTTAAACTTTTTTGTATTTATAGCTATCTCATACGAGATTTTTGTCTGAAATTTCTACCTATGAGGCTTCATGTCAAGAAGTCCAGGAATTGCTTCATACAGAGTAGTCTTGCGTCAGAGTAAACTTCCAATGGTTAGATACTTACTGCTGATTGACAGACTGCCCTATAACTACCTATAAGTAAAAAATTTGAATCAGCTTCGGGTGAGGAGACCGATTCAAATTTTTCTGTACATCCGTCTTGGGGCACGGTCGGAGTCATTTACTGATACTCGTATGAACTATCGGAACCAATTAAATACTGATTTTTGATTTTTCCATCTTAATCGATTTCAATAGTTTTACTAAAGTTAGTTTTACTAGTTTTGGCATACTAAAATGCTTTAAAATGTCATTCAATTAGTAAGCTTTTACTGCAATCAACTGCAATTCAAACATCTATCACACTTCACTTTCTGTAGTTTATTTGAACAGTGGCTTTTAGAAACTGGTCTTACTATCAAGGTGATTGTATAATTACAATTTTTATTTAGGTATTAGGAAATTACAACTGTAGGCACAAGTACTTACAACGGTAGGTAGGTACGTAAAGTTAACGTAAATGAACTGAATAATTATGAACCAGTTTTTAATCGCGTTTAATTTACCTAACGAAGCGAAAAACATGCCATGGCTTCAAATTTAGTTGTAAATTTAAATTGTTATTTTCTTTTGTTTTATTTTTAATTTGCTAAGTATTTAAGTTTAAGATATTTTTTAGATGTTCTAGTTCTTAAAAATAACATTACTATTGACAAATTACAAGGTCGATTCGATAGTCCTGAATTCAATTCTCTCATGGGACAATTGATGAATTTCATTATGTTCAAGAATATTATATACTACTCAAAATTTGCTGTCTAAATAAAATATATAGGTACCTACCTATTTTATAAAATCATACTTCACAATCATGAAAGGATTATGACAGTAGTGGAAGCTCGTGAACTATGTTAGACTAGAATCAAATGCCGGGCTGTTGTCTCTGCCGAATACAAAAGTACAGGCGTACATACATACGCTCACGCCTATTACCCGTTAGTGTTTGACCAGTTTAACAACTTTTGTCACTGACTGTACCTACTAACATTTTACTTACCAATCACTACCTACTAGGCATACCTACCCTGCATTATTAAATATTTAAATCTGACAAGATCATAATCCTACTACTATACCTAGACGGATAAAAAACACCTCTTATCTCAATAAACACTCTACAGTTATATATTTGCACAATTTAATTCCCTCTGTAAAATATGTATATCCTATCCAGTAATAATGAGTAGGTACAGGTATATACAACAGCGTTATACATTTAAGTAGGTCTCGGAACCGGTTTAAGGGCGAGGGCCGACGACCAAGTTATTAACATTCGTATGTAAATCAGGCACAGCCTCAACTCAGCAGAGCCTTTATCATCTCGTTAAGTATGATAAGTAAAGTGGATCTCTTTTTTTACTTAAAAAACCTCTACGCTGAATATTTTTGATAATATATTCAGAGTAGCCTTGTAATTAAGCATGCAAATTAAATTAAGCTTACCCGTATCTGCATACTTCTATACTTTGTAGATACTTAGGTATACCTACATAATAAATTAGATCTTTTTATGTTATGTTTTAAATTTTCTTTTTATACTCAGTGGCTTAGCGGTTAATCCTCAGAGGACAGGGTTAAGTACAAACTATATTTTGTTTGTTATTTTTTGTAAGGTTTTCGAACTAACATAACCTATAAATAGAAATGTGTTAAGTTACTTCTGTCACTGACTGTACCTATCAATGCGTGTGTGTTTGTAATCGTTTCTAACATGCATAGATTTAAAGAAAATCGATACGAAACAGTTATAACACGGAAGAGCTTTTAAACATTACGCATATTCTCCATTTGCATAATTTAGTCGAACGCATTGTTATTTAGATTGACGTTGATAATTTTATTACAGCCGTCGAGGCGACAATAGGATTCTTTTCAATAAGAAAGTCTAAAGATAAATTAACAAAAGAAAACAGGGCAACAAAACACAGTTGCGTAACAACGTATAAAGCCTCACAAAGGGTAGCGGTATGAATATGAATGGGTTGTTTGGTGAAATTGGGCCGAAAACAACGGCCGAGTGAACAGTTTCTCCGCCTATTTTTTTTCTCGTGACTACCGTCAGTTCGGCATGAAACAGTTGCTTTGTGGAAACGTTTTGCCTATTTCGTACCAAGCGCAAAAACTATTTTGACGTTCCGTGTAACCTAAATATTTAAGAACAATTTAAAAATACTTTTAAGAAATGGAATCTTGTTGGCAGAATGAGTAAGGATATCCTTACTCATTCTGCCTATAATATTAATATTATTATTTTATGATATTAGTAGATAATCAAGTTAGATATAATTTCAACAATTTAAAAACATCCAAGTTACAGATAACGTGACGTTCATACTCGTAGATAAAGCAGTAGTAAAGTTTTCACCTAGGTACTTTTGTATGTTTCAGTGTGAAAATGTAGAGTACCTAGATAGGTCAGGTAGATATTTTATATCACTAATGCTTTCATGATTGTAACGCTAGTGATATCTTATTTTGCCACCTACTTACATGGAACAACAATCATAGTTTAGCATGCAGCATACCTATAATGCTGTTACTACTTCTACCTAAGTAAAATTTAAATTGAATATTTAACCCATTAGATACCTACCTAGGTATATGTGAGCGTACCTACTTGATATTTTTAATATCACCCTAATATTTAAAATAGCAGGTAGAAAAATTCGAGTAGGTATTACATAGAAATATAAATAAATATGTGTAAGCATACGATGTATTGTAGGTACTCACTTTGCCTTTTACTCGATGTTTACGTGAACACTTCGTATAAATAAACGAGAAGTTCCTACGCCAGATGTACGGACAAAACTTTCTCCCGCTCGTGCGAGTATTAAGCGGGTAACATCCTCAGTTTTCCCAACGAGTTTCCTCAATTGTTTCGGTCGGTATTTATTAAATTACCCGGGCAAGGGCGTAACTGACGGTCTGCGGGCTAAGCCCGGTCGTGCTCTTAATAAAGCTTTAGCTTAATATTGTATGCGAGCACAATAACTTACAACATGGGTTAGTTTTATTTTTTTTTCTGACCGAGACCGTGTATCAAAATAAAATGTACCGAACTGTTCATCGGAAGAAAGCCATCCACAAAGCCTTACGAACGAAATGATTCGAACGAATTAAATTCAAAATCTTTTTTTTTTATTACCAGTTATTACTTATAATTATTTTGTGTTTTTTTTTTAATTTCGGTATGGACAAAATTGCATCTTTAATTCGCATGATTCAGAATTACCTTTAAATAAGTAGGTATATATTAACTTAAGTAATGATATTTGTATTTAGAATATAATTAACTTTATTCTAAGGAGATTAGTTACCGACATTTGTGATATTAAGCTGAGTAAAGGGTTTACACCAGTCGTAGCGCTCCGTGGTCCGGAAACGTTATCTCGGTTCAACTAAACAACTCACTCCAAACGTGCAACCATCCCTCGTAATCTTAAACGGCGCAACTAACTCCACATAGCGCAGTAAATTGTGTTTTATGATCTGGGCTGAAAGGTTGTAAATTGAATACGGTAAGCAAGAAAAATGTTACGGAATATTGGACAAAAGCATTACTGCCACAGTAAACCTCTCACAGACGAGTTAACCACTTACCGCAGAACTGAAACTATTCAAATAACTTCTAGGTTCGGTGCAAAATGGTAGCTATGTAAGTACCTACATACGATACGATACCTAGGTAGCTAGGTAGGTATCTAGATATCTTCTAATAGTAGGGAGATTTATGTAGTAAACGACTGGTAAAGTAACAATTCAAGTGCATGTCTCACATGAGATATATTTCCGATGAAATGAAATTTATTGTTCAGTTTATTATTTTAATGAAGAAGAGCGTATGTTTCGATAAATTTGTACCTACCTATGTGAGTAACAACTGAAAATAACTTTACAAATTTTTGTCAACAAAATTAAATAAAAGGGTAAACAGATATACTGCGAAATTTAAAGAAATGAGGTTAATACCTACGGGCTAAATTATTCCGCTAACAAATTTAAATCTGAAAAAGTCTATTTAATTCATTAAAATTACGAGACAGTAGATTGTCAGTTATGGCCGCTGAGACCGAATGTGCTGAGTCGCCGAGCGTCGAAGACGGTCGTAAATCTCTTGATTTCTCTCTGGATGAAAATAAGCGACACAGACTAACTCACGTAGAATAGCAAAATGTTACCGTTGAAAATACTACATCGCTTTAATGTTCCCACTATATATTTGTTTACCACAATAATTTATTTCATACGGGCTCTGCCAAAGGTCAGAATAAACTTGTTTTAATAACAAACTGTCAATACAGCTATATTTCGTTAAATATATTGCTGCACGGCTATAATATATTCATTCTCAGTTAATAAAACGTTAAGAAGTTTCTTGACTCAATGTTTGTTGTAAGTAGATAGGTACAATAATATCCGAAAATATCATGATGTTTTTTTATGTCATTTAATATAAGCTATAACTAAAATTAATTTGGAATCTAGATATGGATAAAAATTCCAGAAATTTAAATGGACCTTCTTAAAATAGTCTGTTTTTATAAAAATACGGCGGCCATCTTGTGACGGGAGCCAATCACAGAGCGTCTGCCACCAAATTCAAATATGGCGGACAGGTCCTACCTATCACGTGTCACGTAACCCCATTCTTTATTTTGGAGTTGAAGTGAATAGTTGTCTGCCGTTTCAATTTAAGATTAATATAGTTACATTCAATTTAGGTGAAAGATGGACAGACATAGCTATCTATAAAAATTCCAGAGTTGGTTTATCTACCATAAATGGGATATTGTTGTTTGTTTAATAAAACTAACTTAAATTAGTAATAAATTATTGTTTAATGGTTTGTATGTCAATATTAGCATATTTAACGACGATGCGAGATGGCCTTCGTAACTGACCTACGCATAGACACAATAAAGTTTAATGTATTTTCAAGTAAACGGATTATTAAATATGAAGAACTTCTTACGTAATTTGTAGATAATAGCACACATGTATATTTACGGTCAAGCGTGTATGTTGATAAAGAGTGACTGAAATATAAGAACAGATGTTCGGGGTGAACGAACGAGGAACGATGCGCCCGCGCCGCGCCTTTACCCGACGATTTATTTATTAAATGTGTGCCCAGTGCCTGTGCCCACATTAACCTGACAATTTATTTGTAAATACATTTAATGATTTTATTGCCTTTGACAATGTATTAATGACATTATTTCGCTACCTTATAAACAATAAAAACTGATTTAAATGCATAGCAAAGTTATTCGTTGATAAAGATCTTTATTATCAATTCGCGGGTGTTCAGTGGTTATAATTGTTTTATTGCCTAATTACAAACGTTTAGTGCATAATTAAGCATACTTTAATTGCTATAATTAATGTGAGGTTATTTATCATACTGAGGTAAGTGTGTTGGCAGTTTTGCGTAGATAAACTATCATCATAAAGATATCACGGCTTCCTATTGTTACCTAATTAGGTAGGTAGGTAGGTACTGTCGTTGGAAATTATTTACCCAACTTATCTGAGATCTACAGCTTTATCTATATTTGTGTGCTTCATGTTTTTGTTACACTTATACCTAAATTAATGTATGCGAAATCAAGAAGACGTGTGTTTGTAAAGTAACGTACTTAAGTAACTTAAACCATAATTGGGAGGTACAGGTACTTAGTTATTTTTAAGAGTGATCTCTCACTAGGAAATCAGTCTTACAATACCTATAGGTACCTACATAATTTGATAAATTTGACTCTGTGTTAGAAGTTATTACGATTTCATTTGTAGGTAGGTAATTAATTTGATCTCGTCTATTGAGATAAAAAATACTATGACAGCCTACAGCCCTACAACCAATCTATCTTTAAAATGTATTTATTATAGAAACATAATATCTCTATTTGACTTAAGTTGCTATATAGAGATATAAATTATATAGTCAAGTGGTATTTTAACTAAACTTAAAAAGAATAATAGACAACCCTGCCTATATTCAAAAAGCTGCTTAAAATAAAATAATCTCTTTTAAACCACCACTCAACTCAAATTGTGACTAATAATACTATACAAAAATATAAGTGTGTACGCGTGGTAGTGAGGAGGGCAGAGAAGGTGGGTGATTTAAGAAAATTACATTATAAAAAGAATAGGAAAAAAGCCGGAGGGGCTTGGCGAGCAGCGTCGTTTCAAAGACATTATTATAAAAATGTAGCAATTTAAATTCGAACGTATAAATGCGGTCCGCCATGTAGGTTCCCTATATCAGATGGCGCACAAATAAAATTGAATATAATATTGGATTATTGTTTACAATCATAGATTATGGATACTTGGGTAAGTAAGTATATCTATCAAATTCAGCTAATGCACTTGAGAAATTGTAAAGTGCACACATTTCAATTTTGTTACCCTTGGACAGATATCTGAAGACAAGACCCACGAGAAATTTTTGTAACCTTTAGGAATATTTACAAAGACTCTCTGCAAGTAATATTTCATATAGGTAGATCTACCTATTACTATGAAGCTGCCACTTCATAGTACACGAATCATCATTTACGTAGATTGAAATCGAAGTTTGAAGGTCTTCTCCCGCCCTCCTCCCCTCGGTAGGTGCCAACGTGTGAGTAACGTAGGTATATCTATGTGTGATATTTACTATCTTTGTTCTATATAACAAAAATGTACCTATAGGCCTAGTTATTGAACTAGTAACCTTTACTGGTAAGCCAAATATTGACTCATAACATAGCTCTACTATAGTTATAGTAGTATACTTGGATACCTAGCTATTACACGCTACTTTTGACATTAAGGGTTGAAAACAGACACATGTAAAGTGAGAAAGAGTAGATATAAATCATCAGTTACCTACCTAAACTGTATCTAGTCACATTGGTACAAAATAGCCCTTATAATAAGTTTCACTTGAACAAAGCTAATCCAGCTAAATATCTATCTCGATGCGAACTTTTACTACTACTTTCCTTAAATTGGAAAAGCTGAGACGGATCAAATCTTGTTGAAACGGCAACTTAGCCAATAAAAACTTTCTTTGTTACCCAGATACTATCGACTAAACTCTTTCAGTCGACTCCTAACGCTCCCTCTTTTCTAAGGGAATTACTGCACACTCTAAGGCTTTGAATGACTATTAGGTGGATAATATAGGTACGGTAGAGAAAGCGAGCTTATTAAAACTTTTTAAATTTCAGGCGATAAGGAGTTTAAAGGCTTTTAAGCGTTGGAAAGAAGAGAGTTATCAAGCAGATAAGGATATAACCGTAGGTACTCAAATAATATGCCATAATAAGATGACATAAAACAGAGTCCTTTTTTGTTTTTTTTTTTCGGGGGCTCGCTCGGATCAACTTTGTTTGATTAATTTTACATGTACCAATTTATTTTTGTTCTAAGTATAAAAAAGATATCCAAAATATATCTGTTTCATCTAATTTTCTATTATTACCTGTCTATTTTTGTGGAAATGAAAGTCGTTAACAGTTAAACCTACCAGTAAAACGTCACATATTGACTATAGAGAGAATTCTGTAAAGTACATTAGAAGTGCAGAGTGAGTTTTGTGTTCCTAAAACCTAAAAATATATTAGACAAAAAATATATTCTTATCAAGACTCTTCATCCCTACTTCCCTACTAATATTATAAATGTGAAAGTAACTCTGTCTGTCTGTCTGCCTGTCTGTCTGTCTGTCTGTCTCGCTTTCACGCCCAAACCACTGAACCGATTTTGATGAAATTTGGTATAGGGGTAGATTAGACCTCGAGAAAGGACATAGGCTATGTTTGGTCGCGATAACCGACATCCACGCGGGCGGAGCCGCGGGCAAAAGCTAGTATTAAAACATAAATAGGATAGTATTTATAAACGTTCTACAACTCTAAAAGTAATCCAACTCTACATTTCTGTCTATTTAAATTATACATGGCTCCTAAATAAACAATAGATATCTGTCTATAGGTATATTCAAAGTATGAAAGCAGAGATTATCAAAACCTTGTGATTTTGAACATAATCTTAAAATTCAAATTCAGTTAGATATCAAATTCCTCGGCAGTAAGCCGCTGGCTGCAATTACAAAATATTCTCGCGAGATTCCAATTAAGGCGTTCCATCCGCAAAATTCCACGGGGTCGGAAGCTTCTAAGATTCCTCCCCTACCACCTCCGGGGCGGGTAATTGCTCCTCACATTCCCGGAATGTCTTACAGGCGAGTTCGTGCTCCCACTTCGGAGGAATGTCACTACGTTAGACTTTAGAACAATTATTACTTAACGCTGTCGTCCACCGAAGTGTATCGACGTGTTACATACGAACACGTGTCATTTATATTTTGAAATATCGCTTATTATTTTTGGAGCAATATGACTTTGACTCGTGATATGCTCTAGTGGGTATTATCCTTAAACAGGGTCTTTATTGTACTGTATTTTCGTTTCTAAGTACTAATTAGAAACAGCAATGAGTGTAGGTAGTTAAGTAACTAATAATTAAGTGTTAGTTACATTAACGTTTATAGGATAGGAAGAGTTTAATCGAATACTTTATTTGAATTTCTCAACGCTGTAAAACGCCTTATCACCGCCTTCGATTAGAACTCGTTATTTTTATGTTTAAAGTTACATAGTAAGTTACTGATATTCAAATATTCCCAGTAAGTAAATTACCGAATTAAGAATAATTAAGATAAGCGTATTGGCTTCATGCCTACGTGTGAGAGTCAAGTTTTTCTGATAATACCCAGAGTGGTTCTAGAAACACGCACCAATATTTATAAATAATAACATAAAACAATATAGCTGTGGTTCTTAAGAGTTCGCTACATAAAGCTCGCCCCGAGAATAAATGGATTACTTGTGTCCGTGGCGCGCCATCTAGCGGGGGGTGCGCGAAACTGTATGAGTTATTGTTATTGCATGGATTTCCCCGCTTCCGAACATGTTTTCACTTACACCCCTCTTGTAAGTCGTAAAAATCTGGTCGAAATATTTTATTAAATTGATTGTGTTTTCTAAACATGTCGCCGCAAAACATTCTAAGAAGTGTAATGGAATTTATTCAGACGTTTCGTAGTCGGTACGCGCCAGAGTTTTATATCCTTACATAGCGTTTCTGTTATGTTCGGAATTATCCAGGATCGAGCGATTCTGCTAAAACTGTCTCGTATTCAAAACGTATTCACTGATCCGGAGAACACTTAACTCCTGGCATTAGCATCGGCGATATAGCTGCTCTAAGCAAATATTTTGTTATAACAAAATCTATATCTATATCTATACTATTACTATATTATAATTATTAATTATTAATTATAATATTATAAAGAGGAAAGATTTGTTTTTTTGTTTGTTGGTTTTTTTGTTTTTTTGTTTGTAACGAATAGGCTCCGAAACTACTGGACCGATTTCAATAATTCTTTCACCTATAGAAAGCTACACTATCTGGGAGTAACATAGGCTATATAACATCACGCTACTACTAAAGGGAGCGGAGCAGTGAGCATAAATGTCAATAAATCGGGCAGATTTCCATACATTCTTTACTAATATTAGATTTGTATTTTTGTATTCGAGTAAACTCAAGAACTACTGAACCGATTTCAAAAATTCTTTTACCATTAGAAAGCTGCACTATCACTGACTAACATAGGCTATAATTAATTTTCAAAAAAATAGGGATCCTGGATAAAACTTCAATAATATAACCCAAGGTGTAAAAAAATTACCTAAAAAATTCCTTACATCGCGTACGCTGCGAAAACTATTGAAGATAGAACAAAATAATGTACTGTAGAAATGTATCACATAAAAAGGTCTACATAAAAGTCCGCGACAGCATATGTCTATCTAATAAGGGTAGCTCACAATAACCATTTTTATCTTTTACAAATTATAAAAAAAATATGTGTCATTTTCGAAGCTATTTTTAACAATATAGTGTTAAGCCTTATCTGACTAAATACGTTAGATACATTGTACATTTAATGTAGATTAAAATTGCCCTTTACACTGTATAATTATAATGAATATTTTAGAATCTATTGCAGTATGAAAGTAACGCGCGACGATATAAATTCAAGCCGAAATGCCGATCAAAGTCAGACCACGGAATCTATACCTTTATATTAATTCTTATCTAAATAGATCGTTTGGTATTTAAGATTGTTTCAATACCTGTTGATTACTTTTTGAATTATTGAAATCGCACGTTCTATTCAAAAGATATTACGAAATTATAATGTCAATAAATCCGGTAAATTACCATACATTATTTGAAAACTAATTATTATTACGGGCATGGGCTAAAAGGGTGCAACCACGGGTGTTCGAAGTATTTCACGAGCGAAGACAGGGAAGGTCAGCTGAACACAAGATGCAACGGTAACGGGATCCGAATGCGGGATTGGAACCTCCATGTGATGCATCCTGGGTAACGGAGGCATTAACGCTCCTCACCCAGGGGAGGCGCTACCGCCTACGGCAAATACATACAGCAACGGGAGCAGCTCTATAGAGGGCTGCTCAAAGGCTTCCCACATGTCCCTCTGACTACGAGGAGGCCCAGTAGAGAGCAGGAAAGGGAAGGGCTGGTCACCGAGCGCGGACGTGAGGATTATAGGTCCGGCCTCCTGTCATCCCTTCACGCCCGTCTCCTCCCTTTCCGGAATTCGATGGGACATCATGCTTCCCACTTCTGAGAGGGCCATCTTAAAATTGTAGATGGCCCAGGGTCAGCCGGGGGGTGCGGAAAATGCCCTAGGCAATTTTACACTCCAGCAACTGACGACCCGCGACGGCATGCTGTTTAGTGGGTCCGAATTCCACATGGCACTCCTGATGGCTGACGGGGATGGTATCCGAGGCAATTTTAGCACGAAAGAAAAGTTTGTACGGAATCCGAATTCCACGCGGGCGGAGCCGCGGGCAACAGCTAGTTGAATAAATAAAGAGGATATAACAAAGGTGTAGGTACTATTACTAAAATGTGATTTAATTAGGTTTCTATCACTAGGTTTATTATCCAACTGTCCAAAAGTAACCAAGTGTACCTAATATTTTCAGGATAAGTAATTATATAAATATTATATAATATTTTAACCCTTCCTATTTTTTAAGGTTGTAGGTAGGTAGGTAGGTAATGATATACAGCCCAGACTCAGCCTCAGATGCATGGCTCTAGTTAACATCAGTACCCGGAATACGAGAATACCTAAGCTCACACCCTATTACGTGGGACCTAATACAATCATTGATAAAGTGTGGGTGTTAATTCACATTTGCCTAACCCTCCGGGGATAAAGGCATGATTATTATCTATCTATCTATCTTCTATCTATCTATCTATACTATTTTATATAATTGTAAATTGCAAATGTTTGTCCGCGATGGACGCAAAAACTACTGAACAGATTTTGATGCAGTTTTTTGTTCGAAAAGGCTTGTTTAGACTTAAAATCTTACGTTGGTTTGATTGCAATTGGTTGAGTAGAACTGAAGATAAGAGATCCACGCGGGCGGAGCCGCGGGCAAAAGACTAGTATTTTATATATTTGTTAAGGTAAGTACAAAGCATTATAAAAATAATTTATATGCACATCATTTTTCGTTTATTTTCGTCTCGATGTTGAATTTCGTACAATTAAATTACACAAGAAAAGTACTTATCTTAATTTATGTAACTCTTATCGAGAATATATCTTCTAACTTCAAGCTTTATCTCGGTAAATACCAAGTAGTTTTGAACACAAAGCTCAACTCGCCATGATGTAGTGTGGAAGAGAACCCGGGACTTATTAGCGGTAATGAGGCCGTAAAGTGCCTACCTCAGTACGTTCGTTACCGGTCACATAACTTACGAGCGATGGCCGAACACCCAGGCTGTGAGCTACCGAACCGCTATTTAGAAAGTGAGAAACAAGAAATTATGTTGAGGTTTGGTTTTGGTTTGTTTGGTAAAAATATATAAGTATTAAATAAAAAAATTATGCGTTTTTTTAATACAATTATGTATAAGATAACTAAGTTAACCGCCGCCATCTAAGATAACTAAGATAACCAAGATAACTAAGTTACTTGTCAACCCAAATCTAACCCTACAATACCTAATAATGCAAGCTTAATATTGCATATACCTACCTTAGATGTGCATAAGAAGAATCAGTTTCATGTGACTTAGGGTTGAAATACACGAAAAAGCAAGAGGCAATCAACAAAATGGATTGACCCGATCGCAGAGTAAAGTCTCATCGATGCTTATGTACGATTTTCCTTGATTATACTTATGCACACCTTAGTTAGGTACACGTAATATTAAGCATGCATTAGGTATTGTAGGTAATTTAATATAGGTAGTATTATTTAATATAACAACTTATATTAAATAATATTATATTAAATTACCTACCCAGATAATGACCTGACCCTCTTCAGTAAGTAAAAACACATTGTTCGGAATAAATATAAGCTAAGTAGGTACAAGAACTCAACATGGGTGAATTAATTAAGACTAATTAGGTGAAGAGTTGTAAGAACATGCCGGATAATTAAATGCTTAACCCGACTAAAAACTGTAACACAGTTTTAGTTCTATATAAAAAAAAACTTAGGAAGGTACCTATGTATTTAGTATTTAACAAGTAATGTGCAGTATTGATTGGGATGAAATGTTGAATGTGTGTTACATTATTCAATACGTTTATGGTGAAATAAGTAAATTATTTAACAAAACAACAACATGAATAGAGATACCTACCTATATATATATACCTAGATAGACCTACATACATAAACAATTTTTTTTACCAAATAACCATCCTACGCTTATTTTCATTCAATAGTTGAGACTGCAAACCACTTTCATAGTCATTTCACCTGTTCTCACTTTATCAGAAACGAACGAAGATAAGCCTAGATATCAGAGCCTGAAGACTTATCGTATTGATAACATAACGGCCACTCCTTACCGTTGAAGTTCAGAAACCTGTATGAGTATCGAAATATCTTATCTAAGTGTAACTAGTTACTCTACCTACGCTTAGAGGGTTCAGCCAAGCCCAAAGTCAATAGCAGTGAGTATAACCCGCGTCACGTATCTTGGACCTAAATCGTAAGATAAATACGAGGCTCTGGCGCCCGCGGATTGCTTTGTAATAGTCTATGCTTGGTGAATTTGATTTCGTCTACCGCAGTAGCACCCCGTGCTATCCTCAAAAGACACCCAAGAAATGTGTACTGCGCGTATAGGGCACATTTTGAGCACATTTTAGGTCCAAGATACGTGGCGCGGGTTATATCACTAATAGATATAGGTAGCTGGTATATCTATGGTGGCTATTATAATACACCACGCAAATTATATGTAGGTACTTACACAGGGTTTAACTTATTATAATATTATAAAGCTGAAAAGTTTGTTTAACGCGCTAATCTGGGTTAAATCTCAGGAACTACTGCCGAATTGAAGAAATATTTTTTGCGATGAATAGTTCGTTTATCGAAGGAGGTTATATACCTACTATATAATATCAGGCTACTACCCAAGCAGCAGTAGCAGTAATCATAAATGTCAAAAATCTGGCAGATTCCTATTCAATAATTGAAAATTAATAAAGACCCTGGAGACTTGCTTAAGGTATCTGCCTACTCGGAAAAAGAAAGTAAACTAATAACATGGGAGTGAAGTATATCTTGTAGTTCTCACTGCTTAAGTGGCTTTTGAACAATTTTATGGGTAAATACTCGTAGTTAAGTTACATTATAAATTATTACCAAAAATATGCCGTAACAAATGATTAATATCGAAAATAATCCACTAAGTTTAAGATAATTATCCGCAGTAAATTAAGTTACATTCTAAAGATCATTAAACCGTTGACCGAGCGAGCGTGTCGAGACAGAATAAGTATAATAAAGGACCACACACCACGTGGAATTTTGATTTGGCTTCTTAGATTTATAATTTAATTTATATTGTACTTGTAAGTCGCTATATCTGCTTTCAAACAAGTTTTCAAGACAGCGAGTTAATAACCAGATTTTCTTTAACATTTGCACGAATCCCGATATGAAAATACAAAAGGATACCTTCAGAATATTTTTGCATAATACTATTGAGTGCATCAATTTCAATAGCATCAGTTCAAATCGTACCAAAATTATCCCATAGCATAGCTGTAGTAGGTGTGTAGGTAAGGAATAATTTTGGTGCTATAGATGTTTTTGCTATTAGTGAATCAATCAATTATTCATGAGTTATTTTTTTACAGTTGCGGGTACGGATAAGGCGGTCAGATGGCGATCGCTTCACGGTAAATATCGAGGTCTAGCCAAATCCGTAGTTAAGACTGATAAGCGGACCCCAGTCTGCGAGCTGAAAGCTTCGGATGCAACTGGGAATTAACGCTAGGAGGAAGGGTACGGATAAGAGGTAAAGCGGACCCCAGACTGCGAGGTGAAAATTTCCGATGCGACTGGGATTAACGCTAGGCATGAAGAGTACGGACAGACGGACAGCGAAGTCTCAGTAATAGGGTTCCGTTTTTACCCTTTGGGTAAAGTACCCTAAAAACGGAAATAAAATACAAAATATACCGTGGACAATTTCGAAAGTCTTTGAATAAATTTGAACTTAGTCAAGAAATTATTTCGACCTATACGTTTATTCTCAAAGTTAATAAAAGCATTAGGTTAATGATAAGCCATACACTACACTACCTCCATAGTTTTGATCAAAGGATATTTATTGATCTCTGATATATTAATAACAGATTCCAGTTAAACACCACAGAAAATAAATTAAAAATAGAAAATTACGAAAAGAGGTTAGAAACTTCAGCTACAAGAAACCATATAACAAAAATATTTTAATAAAACTTTTAATCATACTCATTAACGAATTTTAAAAGCGAAATTTCTCGGTTTTGACTTTGTATAATTAAATTTCCTTAGTGTAATCTAAACCAGGGATATTTTTTAATTAGTTACAAGGAAAATTGTTACAAACAACATACCTAGACGCGATTCTCCGTCGCCATCTGTGCTTGCAGCCCGCCGAGATTCTCGTTTGTTTGGCGCGGCGCCAAACACCGCGCAAACGTTCACACCCTATGTTTATATCAAAATTATTTTTTAGAACTAAAATAAAACAAAATTTCAACATTTTACGTACACAACACTACTACAGCGCATAAAAATCGGAACTAAACTGACTGTCGAGCTTTCTCTTTGCTTGCAAAAAAACTAATTTGAATTTTAATAGAAAATTGGGTCAACTTGCCTTTCTTAGAAGCGCTTGCACATCCTATGCGTCTGTTTCTCTGTCAATGAATGTCACTTATAATAAACATTCTTTTGTTCAAATTGAAATTTGGACCTACATGAATAAATTATTGAAGTTTTTGAATCTTTAGCAGAGGATACTATTGTTTGATCGTTTCTAACAAGATTGTAAAACAAAGTTAAGATGTTTAATTTCATTGCTTTTAAAAGTGTAGTTTTAAAATCTGAGTAGGTAACATAACAATAGTTTCAACAAATGATAAATGTTTATTACCCCATACTCTATCTAACTCTATCTGAATTAGTAGGTACCTTGACTAATATTTCAAACTCTATTTCCATAAAATTTTAAAACATTTTAATTTTCTTATAACATAATGACTATGTAATACATAGATAGATACATAGCTATATTTATTAATACATTTTTGAAGAAAGTTTTATAAGAAAATAATATTTTTACAATAACGCCATCTATCCAAAAGTTTAAGAACTTTTATGAGCTTAAAGCACAGGCAACACGGAAGGTAGAGTCCTCTCTACATGATGGTAGAGACGAATTAAATATGCAGACATACGTGAGAGATGAAATGAAGATTGGTTGTAGTTACTGATAAAAAAAATCTGATTCGGTAGTATTTTCATATAACTCCTATTAAAAAAAATTAAGTAACTTACTACTACATTTTTTTCCTTTTTTTTAGATATTTTCCTACATTAATAGTCCTAAAATAATAAATCCTAAAATAAATTGACCAAATAGATAAAACAACAGGAGTATCTACCTACGCACCTACTTATTGAAAAAAATGGTAGGTAGAGCTAGAGCGCAAACCCAAAAGTCACAAGAAGCACTATTTGTAAGTATTGTATAAGTAGGTAATGTATGTGTATGCCCTATCATAATGAGGTGTAGGGATACATTCTCACCTATTTAAATATATCGCCATTAACGCTACCTACATTAATAAATTTATAGGTATTTATATACCTACCTGTTTATGATTTACGATTAAATATTAAAAAGTAATATTTCAACCTGATAATAAGTAAGTAGGTACAATAAATATTTAGGGAAGTAGGAATAATATTCTTGACAAAAAAATAACATTGATTTCAAATGAATTAAAAAATGGATTCATAGATACCCAATGCCTATAGATTTTAATATTGTTTTCATAGAAATCTACTAGTTTCAAGAATATTAATTCGAATTAATTTTATACCTGCATTCCTTCTTGTCTGTACCTACATTAATATAGTAGTTGGTTCCCAATTAGTTCATTAATATTTGCCTTCCAGGCTATAGGCTAAGGCTATATTACCATCAAACTATATTTGACATACATAACTCACAAAAATGTAGCAAAAGATCACATTTCTTCTGTTCAAAATGAATACCTCATTATGAATAAATGTAGAGCGAGTGTCTTAAGGACAACGCCATCTTCCAGAAATCCATCGAACTACTATCTTTCCAGTCAGATGTGGTAAACATTTTTATAGCACTGGTAAAATAAATATTTTTAGTTTTTACCAAAATTAAATAATTAAATAACACACCCTGCAATTGATTAAATTTGAATAGTAAATCGATTAGATTCTCATTTAATTATTTTTTTATTTATCACCACACAGAAATATTATCAATAAAATATTGCAATAAGGAAATAAAAAAGTTATCCAGATTGCTTAATAAGCATTTAATTAATATTCCTAGTTAATTTCTGGTTCAATAAGTATATTGTGAGTTTTTCTTATAAGAAATAACAGTCTCAGCCACGGTTGAATACATCTGATCTCCGGACCCTCCCAATCGACAGTACGATTAAAACTCACACCCTTACAAACTGTGTATGTGTGCTTAAGAATTTCAGCTGCAGGGCCATTGCCATGCCGTGCTATCGACGCCATGTTACTTTATTTGTTGTCTCTTTCTAACAACAGAGATACGGCTGGAGAGTCATGAGAAAAAAACGCTAGCTCTATCTCTTTCATACAAAGTCGGGAGAGTTGCTGATCGCAGTGTGAGTTCTTTCGATTTGAGAAGGGGAATGAAAAATTAAAAAGAAAAAAGTATGGCGATACCGTACGATGCGTTCGTTGGTACGGACCGACATATTTGGGATACTTCGATGATGGCGGATTCAGATAATACAAATACGAATATTAATCGGAGTACCTATTAGGTATTGAAATAAAACTAAGTATTTTAACGATGTTCTGTTATTTTATTACTTACATTGATCTCAACCAGTGTAAATAAAAAAATCGATAAAATTCATTAAAATCCGTTTTAGGTAGGCATCTGCTATTTGTTACCTACCTGAAAGATACCAAATGTTTATCAAATTGTTAATGATTTAAATTAAATAAGTAGATAATTACTTCATTAATATTTTATTGCAATTATTACATCCTCCACAGCGTTATCTATTACTAGAAACAAAGTAAGCATAGCTTCACTAGTTTGTATTACCTATAGGTTCCAGATTTTTTTTTATACCACGTAGGTGGCAGAATGCGGAGTCATTCGTAGGTGTGTTTCTAAACATAGGTACCTAGTTACCTATCTAGAGAAATGTATAAGAGGCTTTGCGATAACTTTACACTCGTAGATACAATATAAATTACCTTATTAAGTAAGTGGGTAAGTAGGTACTATTCTTACCTTATAAGCAGCGTTTTGTGAATATTAATGCTAACTTTTCTTTCTTCAAACCATTTTGATGAGATCTGTAAAGATATATTCGACATGTTTAATCCAATTTAAAACAAAATAATAAATCTGGATAACAAAACAATTTCAACATAAAATACATAAAAGATAGGGTGGAGATAGAAATAGGGGTACCTACGTAGAGTTTAGTAATGTAGAGTCCGGTCATTGAGACAGAATGAAATAAAATAAAATTTTAATAAAGAATAATTTTCTAGTAACTTAACAAGAAAAGATACAGGTACAAAATAAATGTAGGTACCTACCTAGGTATATAAAAAGAGGTGTTATACAAAAACTATAAAATGTTTTACAACACACCTGCTCATAACAGTGATATTATTTTACCGCAATTAAGCACGGAATGACACCTATTATAAAACTGTGACTTTGTCATTACTATTATTCACAAAAATGAGTTATAGATTCTTTTTTAAATTTTATAGGAAGTGTCTATAATTGTCTATGTTCTTAAAAAAGTTTTGATACAAAAAATAACGTGTTTAATAGTACGAATATATTAATACGCCTATTGTATGGTCATTTGATGCATTTTCGTATTTAATAAATAATTTCAACTTGTAATACTTGTGTAATAAACAAAATTTTCGCTCAAATTTAACTTTTTTTTTTCTCTAAGTACAGAAAAAAAAACAGAGTAAAAAAAAGTTAAGTTCAAACCTCATTTTTTTTTAAATATGGTCGACCGCCATTGCTAAATGCGCGCGCATAGGAAAACGAATTAATTTGTAGTATTGTTTATTTAGTATTTGTAGTATTATTTTATTCGCAAGTGTGTTGTAAAACGTCGTATGGCACGTGTGAGCATGATGATTACCGTCCTCGGCTGTCTTAAGACCCTCGCCTGGCGGCTCGGGTCTCAATGGCGCCTCGGCGGTAATCACCAACGTTGCTCACTTGTACCATAATGTACTATTATTCATGTAGTTTAGTTAATTATTAAAGTTCATATTATTACATATATAAATTCGAATGAGCTTGTTAGCTTATAGTATACACGATACTTAGGTAAGAAGATATATAGCAGACGACGTAGATAAATAAAACAAATGGAATATATTTAGGTACTTATGCAAGTCACTGACCCTATAATGAAATAGATATCTACCCACTCTTTTATCTATTTGCATATGTAGACGAGATTCTTTGTTCTTAATGCAATATTTTATAATTTTATTTATCACTAGCTATGCCATATATGCGTGTGTGTATTCATCTGCGTGAACCCAGTTCTGTCTTTTTTTATTTTTTATACGGAACTCTAATTATTTTTCTTAAATGAAGGTAACCTTATAATAACGGCTGCCAGTGAAAATTTCGTTAAAATTAGCCTAGCCGTTTCACAGTTTCTGTTTATTTACACAATTCAAACAGACGGATAGACAAATGAAAATTAAAAAAATCGATTTGGAAAAGAAGACGAAGTTTATAACATACAAAATTTTGTATGTTCGCTGAATTCAGCGAGCTTGTAAAATGATCTAGTTAGGATCTTTGTGTCATGTAATAGCTACTTAAGTATCATGAGTAGGTATGTAGTTTACTTAATATTAAATAATATTCACAACAACTTTTGTTACCAAATTTTTTCTATCTCAATCTATTTAGTTGAAATTGATATCTAAGTTTAAGTTTGACCTATCTATGATTTTGTATGATAGCTGATAGCATAGCTCCCAAACTGATGAACTGATTTTAGTTTCATTCTCAAGGTGTTCTTAGCTAATCAAGAAAATTACTTAATGATGTTATAAAAGCTTGACCTGAATTTTAAAATCCGTACCCGAAGGGCAACCATTGGAATTCCACTGTTATTGTTAAGCTCTAAGTTACCTATTAGGTATAGATATCTACCTAACTAGTTCTAATACGCCACTGTACGAGAAAAAAGATCTGACATTACATTAACTATTTATTCTGCACACAGGCTCGCTTGTAGATAATATATTCTACTGTAAACAGAAACCAAATTAATATTTCCGTTCATCTATAAATTTTGCAACAACAACATCAGAACTATCACCTAGTTGCGCCTTTCTTTACTTACAGTACACAAAGAGCTCCCCTCATAAATTAACGAAGTACAGTGCAGTAACATCGATTATTTACTACCACATACCTTCGAGATAATCTTTACTAAGTGCACGTTTTACTGGCCGTCGCCCGAAGCGGTTCGCCACTTCACTTTATGGTAAGTTAAGCAAATATTAATGACAGAATTTATGACACTCTAAACTAAAGGTGCCGTGATCGTCAGCCTCTTTTGCTGGCGAATGTACTTTGTTGAGCAGGTGAATGTGAGTGTGTGTTTAGGTGTTTTATTTGTGTATGTAACCTAGCATATCATCTAATAGTGCTGTACGTACCTGTACATCGTCATATAGGTGTGAAGGTTACATAATTTATGTGCATACGTTTATGATATTTGGAAATGGAAACCTAGTTAGGTAAATTAAGCATGTGCTGAAAAAAAATAATATCGATTTTTGTTAACACCATTTTGGCATCTTGTTAGTAACTATCGTTGGCATCTACGAGTATAATGGTGGCCCTCATTGTAAGTTCTGCTTCTCCTTCAGCGACGGGTTTCATGCGGTCATAATGACGTCTCCTATACATGAAAAGGTAGGTGCAGGAAGTCTCCATAGTTTGATCAACTTACTTATGATTCGATGGCTTTAATTAAGACCAATTAAATTCAGTCGCATAATATTTAACAGCAATTTATGAACTACCTACTACCTTTTAGCCGTGTAAATGTCTGTTACCATAAATAAGGTGATAACCGTTCATTTTCATCATTGTTGTTAAGTTTCATTACGCGTGGTTCTTAGTTTTAGTCGTAAACTGCTACTGAAAAGTTGCAATAGTCCGATCAACCGGAGTAGCAACCGGACTACTGAGACTAGAGGGTAAAATGCTAACCAACAGACAGACTGAGTTACTTTATACACTACTTAGTAAACTCACTACAATACATCTAGTTTAATTGATAGCTTAACTATAAGAAATCCTCATATCGCACACGATTTAACCATATTATGGATAACCTATGAGTTGAGTTAAAGGCCTATGAGTTAGATAATTGAATCGACTCAAACTATATAAGTAATCGACTTTGCCGGTAGTACATAGTACATACTAACATACCTACATCTGTTGCGTCGGCTGTTACCTAGGTAGAGTCCTCACTTGTTCTCCTATCGTAGGACAGATTAAGTATCTAAGCTAGACCTCTTGATATTTTTTTTATAGGACACATCAGTTTGACTTCACTTCGCCTGATGGTAAGCTGAAGGCAAAGTCTCGGAAAAGATGGTCACTATTATTGACACGTAATTAATACCAGTTAGTAACTTGTAACTAGGTAGGTATACTTAATAAATATTCTACGACGTTTTTAACTAAAATGCCTAAAAAGATAACAATTGACCCTTTGGTAACTATTTATAAAGTGAGTATAAAAATACTTTCAGTTGCTAAACCAAAATAATCTTAATGATTCACTAAAAGACTAATAAATTTTGAGAAAGAAAAAGTGAAATGTTTGGATAGTTTAGACACAAAATGTTTGTTTCCTCTTGAACTTGTACCCATTGGTCTTTAATTTTACTATCTATCGTTCAACCTATTTAGCATACAACAGTAAGAGAAAAGCTACCCGTTACAACTAAGGATTATAGCCTCCAATAAAAAAATATTTACTACGGGCTGCAAAGGCCGGTTGAAACCGAAGCCATGAGTCGAGTCTCGTCCACCGCGGTTCGACTATCGCGTGATTGATACGCAATAAACTGAATTTATTACGAGACCGCTATAAACGCACGCCCGAATGGCTAATCATCTATTAATCGCAATTTAACGCATCAACACTGTCAAATAATACTTGAAAGAACAAGCGATAAAAGTTTACTGCGTACTCGTGACGAAACGCGGTGCGTGCGATGCGTCGGCCGGCCGAGCGAGCCTCTAGCGACAAATAGGCGCCGCCTTAATTTGCTCCAATCGCGGCCATGTAAGGCGACACTATAAAAAATGCATAAAACCACACGGAAGGACTCACAATGCTCCATAACCTACCGCAAAAGTTTGACATTACAACGCGATTGTTTCTTTGTTTATCGTATAAAATTTATAGGTGCCGCTTACCGTTTACGAGAGCGCGGCTATGGACGTTGAACTTTGAATCGGTTGATTACGGTTTTTTAATGGTTGAGCGCGAATATTCGTTAATATTTCATTGTTGGTTGATGCATTGTATTCGAAGGCTACGGGCGTGCTTACCAGCCTAATGTAATCTACACCTGCTTGGCTTCAATCGACATGCCTGCCTTTTACTGTAATTTCAGATTACGCAGCTACGTTGGACCCATTTAGAATTGAATCGGAAACCTTTAGGTGCTTGTATTGCAGCGAATTTGAAAAGAACTCTTATGTAGGACCAAACCATCCATGGATTTATTTAATTTAGATGACAGTACCATCTGCGAATGTTAAGGCGCTATAAGAAAACTCACTGTTTTCAAATATACCTTATTTGAAAGTTAAAACTTATTTAAGTACGTGGCTATACAACCTAACTGGACTGAACTGATGTTTACGTGCTATAGGTATTAATAAATGTGTATTTCTATATATAGGAAGAGAAACAGATATAATGAACAATTTTCATCCGTGAGTAGGTTTATTATACCATGGCCTCTACACAGCTATAAAACAAATGGCTGGAAGACCGCGTAGGTACCTACATAACCTTTGTATAACAACTTTTTCAGTCAGCAATTGTACGAGAAGGTAAGAAACATGGTACAAACAAGAACAAGGTACTTATATGTAGTTCTATAGCAGATATCAACCTTTCCAAGGCAATGAAGCCTAGTTAGACGGCGAAAGCTTAAAAGCTAGGGTTGACAAGGATATATTTTATAAGGTACAATTTCAGTATAGTATTTTTCCACATACATAAATGTATCTATATGGTATTTTGGATTTGTCTATAAGTACCTACCTGTTAATAGTCCTTAATCCTTAGCTTTTACATATTTGTCTATTTTTTATGCCTCCGGCGCATCTGGACAGATTCTCAACTGGACAAATTCTCAACTGGACAGGATTATTCTGTTCATAAAATGTTTTGGGTACCACCAAATATTTCAACTAAGAAAATATATTGGTAACCTTAGTTCTAGTCTAGCATACACTTAAAGCTGTGCTCCACAGTTTTACTCGTTCTAATAAGGCTCCAAGTTCTTATACTTGTGAACCATCGTAATTACTTGACCACCTGAGATTTATTAACAAATAGCTTTATATAGACAAGAGGTGTGAACTTATAAATAAAACTAGAATAATAAAAGATTTATTTGCCGGTACTTCCTGGGCATGATGGAGGTTTTTTTAATACTGAAAGAATCCTGTCTGGCCACTATCACACATGTTGATGAGTGATCTAACTTATCCAATCGAGACTTGAAGATTCCCGGGTAATGGCTTTCCGCAACTTCTAATTTCACACTTTTTAGAGTGCGATTTATATCATAGTCGGGTTATAATTTCCAAACCTAAATTTTCGTGACGTGAAAAATCTATAAATTTATGGGAATATAAATAATTACATAGGTAGATATAATCAAACCGATATACCTATATGAAAAATCACACTAGCTAGATTCTCAAAAAGTGGCAGCTACTTTCCAATAGTGTAGCTCGGAGTATTTATGCTCGCTATAAATAAGAACAAATACATATATTACGGCTATCAGATACGTAATATCGTTCCATTCAAAGGCGTTCCATTGGAACGTATCGCGATCGCCCAAACACCGGTTGTTTAGTGATGTTGTAAATCAAATCATCAATTATCGACAAGCGTTTACACTCGTGACGCCGCCGTGTAAACAATCTGGACATTAAAACTGCTGCTACCTACCTTTTACGACTATTCAATTTGGGGGAAAATCGATTTTATTCGCTTACTTTTCAATCGATACATGAGTAAAGTCGCTCGAGATTACAACAACTAGTGTTTGGATTACGATTTTTTTTACCGATCTGAGGAAGTGGTTGGCGGATACGGATCGAACACGGAAGAGATGCATGTCTGGGGTAAACAACGGTGTTGTAAACCATCGTTTATTTACCTAAAACTATCTGAAACATCAGTCTTGAGACGTAATTAGAGTGAGGCGAGGAAGGGCTGTAATGTTAGTAACAGAAAAAATATAATAAAACTTAAATTGGACGCATCCAATTAGGCACTTGGTTTATTTTCAATCTACGCCGCTAACAACATACAAGAAAATAACCACCTATTTGTTGTACATAATATGGTTAGAGATATAAAATTATGATTGCAGTTTTAAGATGGGATTTTAAGCACTAATTGATTACTGGTTAAGTGCCTTGCTACCATACAAAACAGGTTTGAGCTACGTTATGATAAATACTAGATAGGTAGGTATGCAGTACTGGCAAGGGCGAAAGATCGAGTCACGGTATTGATATTATTTACTATGATGGAGTAGATATAGGTATTTGTACCTATTTTGGTATTTGATTTCAACAGCTGTAACTATATCAATGTAATCTAAATATACCTACGTAATAATAACCGTACTTTGTGAAGCCTATTGAAATCGTATAGCCTGCACACGTAAATACTCACTGTTCAAGAAGTCCACTTAAAACCTTGATTTCACAATTCATTAATTAACAAAGTCTCGAGCATTATTTACACTAATCAAAGCTTATTTAAATTGGCACAACAACTGATATGAAGTCACTCTTAATAGTCTTAATTCTCGCGAGTGCGGCCATCGAAGTCATCGAGTCAACTGACTATGTGGCTCAACAATTGTATCACATATTTATGTCCGCTTACAAAACACTAACAAATTGATATGTTTATCTACAATGGACTATAAATTCATTCAAGACCGGCCTACCCTTTAGTGAAGGGATCCACCCTTCTTATTTAAAAAAAATGCGAAATATTACATAAATAATAAAAAATGCCGGTATTCCCCCATGATGTCTTTCGTTATCTCTCAGATAGAAGTAATTTTGGCTAACTCATAGTTCCGGAGAAATGGTCTGTGAAGCTCTCTTTGAGATTTAAATTTGTTTCATACATTATTCATTTCACATAAAGTCTATAACATCTCACATAAAATATTTTTTCGTGACTTTATGGATAACATGACGTTTAAATATGAGTTTAAACATCTATCTCAGTGATATTAATGCTTGTATCTATATTAATTTCAATGAAATATTTAGACGGTAAATATAAATTAGATCAGTCGATTTCATTTCTAATTTTTTCACAAACTGTATCCATTCAAGAATGCAATATGAATGTTTAGAAAAAAAAATTGCTTGTACTAAGTTCCCATGGTTCACCTAGTGATATAAATAAAATATGTAAGACTGTAGCTTTTTGTACCTCAAGCTAGATTTCCTATTCAAATATTTAGCCACCCGTTTATATCTTGTGTATATGTTTCTTCTCTAGAGGAGTGGTAAAAACGTCATACAGTGTACAGAAATCTAATGGTGTGGTAGATAAGTATTTTTCCTGGTGGATAGGGTTACTAGCTAAAAGATTAGGTCAGGTAAATAGGTACCTACAGTCAGCACAGCATGATATTTTGAACGATTGCTTGTAGGTAGGTATGTAGGTACTAATCTTACTTACCATAAATATTTCATTCACAAAATTATCGTAATCATTCTTATGGTATCAGTTAAATTTATCGTGATATCATCAAATTATATCGAAGTTAACACACTAGTCCAAAAAGATTACCAAATATTCCGCCCGGAAAATCCTTTCCCTTTGTGCACATAACAATAACCCGCACTAGATTCACAGCCACACGGCCACACCCTTTCCCATACAGTTTTGTATTAACCCTAAAATAACGGGTGCTATTAAAAAATCAAACCATGACGTCGCGAATAGGGGTGTCCTATGTTTTAATTTAGTGTTATATTTGATGGGAAAAGTTAAATTGTTCCGGCACAGCTATATAAAAATTGTCAATTTAATTAGTAGCTTGGGAATCATTACATCAATGAATCGTATTTATAAATTAACTGAGAACTGCAATCACCATTTTTGTTGGTAATAAAAGCGTTGTGGTAAATTTGTTGAGAGTGTTGAGAGTTTTCAGTTTGAAAAATATAAAATAAGTACTAGAACACCCTTATGTATTCTACATAGGTACGTATCGCTTTACGAGCAGTAATCTCATGCAAAATATCTTGAGAAGAAAAATCAGACTGAACAATAAATAAGATGAGTATTTTCTAAAGATTCATGTATCAAAATAAGTCCTGAGTCCTATGGGAAGCTGTTACCCCTATATTACTGCGCTTTTATGGACTCTTTTCATGGGAAGTGTGTATCACATCATATAGCTCACACTAGCTAGTCATGGAACTTTGACGACTAATACATGCCAACAGGAACATATTAGTAAATATAGTAAACAAGTAGTTTGTAAGTTTAGTAAAGGAGCATCCCTAGACGGTGTTCCAGAACTGAAAAGTGTTATGCCCGGTTTACATTATTCCAGTCTAGTGATTTATGCATAAAATTATTTTTTCCAGTAAGCAATCCAGTGCTGGACTGGATCGCTGGACTGGAATAATGTAAACCGGGCATTACTGAAAACAAAAGTTGAATTTGTTCACTGATTTTTAATTTCGTTATTTTTCCAACAGAATTTTAAAAGGCATAAAATTATTATGAAGAGTTTTTCAGAGTCATGATTGTAGATTTGAAATTATTAATGTCTGGCTAAATATAATAAATTATGTTTATGAACAAATCTGCACGACCATAACTTTCGCTGTAAAAATTAAAGTAGATGAGGATGAAGACTTAATCTTGGATTGAAATTTACGCGTAGGTACCTACATATTATTATGTATTGTCTATTTATACTTAGACACACACATTAAAAGCAATCCTGTCTGAATTATAGTTAGCTTAACCAACAAATTATAATCGTCACTTATTAATATTTATTCCTTTTCTTTAAACTTGAATGAATTATATTGCTGACTTCCATGTTTCGTAATGCAATACTGTAACCTACACCTATATTAATCATTTATATAGACAAATATTTACTAACTGAGCTCTAAGGCTTTACCCACCGTACTCGGTTTTATTCTAGCGATTAATGCGTTCAAAAGAAAAACCCTTCAGCTTATTAGTTTAGAAAATATAAGTATAGTTAATTATATGTGTAATAATAAAATAGACACACGCTGTTTCGTTAATGTTGAAAATACTTACATATTTAGGTACGTAGTTTAGGCGATAAGCAATTACGTAACTAGGAATAACAGGTAGGTACTACGTTAAAAACTACTTACCTAGTTCTAGTTTAAGCTAGGTATTATTTATTCATTCAATTTTTTATATTATGCCTAGATATATTTCGCTACATAGTTATAATTTAATGTTATTATATACCTATATTATATAGGTACCTACCTAAAAGCGATATTTTGTGAGTGAGTGATTGTATTTAGGCCATAATACAAGCTTCAATGGATATTCAATCAAGTCTTACCCCGCGTTTACATACTGCCGCTCGCATTGCTCATCGTGCTGCCGGAAATATTCACGCGATTAATGCCCTAGCGATCACACACGCGCATCATCGTGTTGGTCCGCATTACAGTATTCGCCCTGCAATGGAGACGTACGTAAACGTATGGAGGACAACGCTGTAGCAGTGTACGCATTATGCTTTTACAGCATAGCGAATTAATTTAATAGATTATTAATAAAAACTATCACTTTCAACTACTATACACTTTCCGTAGATCGATATAAATATTTTTAAAAGTAAATATTCGAGGAGCAATAACGAAAGCCGTGTTTACTGATTAGCGCCATCTAGCGGTTTCGTATAGTTCGTCGCGCTAGTATTGCCGCTCATTTGACTCGCGCCGCCAAGCCGACATTCGCAGCAACATACGCGGCAGTACTCACGGCATGACGAATATACCATTCACACCACGTCTCTGCCCACTTCTCTCGCCACTTCCCTCACTCTGCCGCGAGTATGTAAACGCAGCTTTATAACTTGTAGGGCGTTGTAAGGTAAAAATATACTAGAATTCGTCGTAGGTCGTAGCATTTAAATATGTCTCAACTTCACCTTCCACAAGCGAATAGTGGGTACTGTGACACTGTTGATCAACCAAAATCGAGCAAATTGACAGCAGTGTCAACTTAAGGGCCTCATACACTAGTGTCGTGAAAGACACCAGCACCTTTCGACATAAATTCTGAATGTTTACTGAACACAATCTGCTTTACCAAGCAACTGACAACATGTTTTAATAATCAAATGTTTTATTTCGCTATCCAAATATTTTCTTTGTTGATGCGCGTATAAAACACAAGAGAGGATACGGGTATAACGACGGGTCTATATTTAAATTTGGTTTTTGTTTCCCTAGTTGTCGGGGCCGCGGGGTACTAATTCTGTTCGTTTACGAGCGGGCAGATCAGCCGGTCCAGATGCCGGCTCCCACGCTACAACAATGTCCCTTCATACTAACGTGGGCGACTCCGGTGCGACGAACTTGCAGTGGATTGGGTAGCTAAGATATACCTATTTACTGTGTGGGTTTTTGTATGTGGTGATGTTCATCGGAATATGGGATCTTACGAAAGTAAAACAGAACGGGTATTACGTCATTGCGGGGATGTTATTGATAAAGTTGTGCTACGCAGTGTTAGGTACCGTACTCGGATTTTTTATTTATTGCTCGACTGATATCATACTGTCTTCTGGGGAATCGAATGCAGGACTTCATCCATAGCAGTCATACTGCAACGTCAACAAGGCAGAGCTATGATTCGAAATAGAAAATGACAATAACATCACTAAGGGACCTGAGTTATGTAGAAAAGAAAAGTACTTAGATACTACCTATTGGGTTACAAATGGAAGGAAGATTGAAACCAACATCCTATTGGTGGAGGCATGGCTTGAAATGGCAACATACAAGTGACAATAATTCTGTTTTTATAGTTAATTTGCAGTCTGCCATACGATGGTGGAAGACAAAATGTAGAGAGAAAGATATGAGAGGTAAAGAAAAATATTTAAAAATGACGGCCCTACGATCGACCTATAAATAATATCTACCTTCTCATAAATTTATAAACATACGCCACGTTTTTTCGTTACAGTCGAACAAACAAACAAATAAACAAAAATTTACGATTTTATAATTGTTAGCAATAAAGTATTTACCTAAAATTTATTACTTACTATTTATCAAACGATGCTAATGATATCATTAAATTGGTAAAAACGTTAACAGTTTAAAATGAGGAAAAACTGTTTATTAAATAGATCACTCTAAACTACTGAGCTATAAACACCTATTTTCCCTGTAATATAATTCAGGTTGAACGCTTTATTTCAATAAAGAACCTAATAAAATATATTGCCTCAGTTCGTAAAACCGTTTTTGCTGCCAGTAATTTGAGCTTAAATATTTTATCTATGGTTTATACTCATAATTATATCTAATTTAGGTAATTAGTTAGTCAAATACACCCATTTATCAGTAAATGACCATATAATTATGATACTACGATATCTCTACATCTTTATTGAATTATGAATAAGCACCTGGTTGTAAGTGTTGAATATTCTTTTTAGTTCTTACCTATACTACAATTAAAAAAGCATACACACATTTAAAAAATCAGAAGCGTAATTGAATGAATTTTTTAAGCATTTAGTATGCCAACTATTCAAATCTGTCAATCATACCTGTAAGGGAAAGATCGCGGGTTCGAGTCCCGCTCGAGGTCGATTCTCTTTTCTTTAACTTAATCGATTTGAAGTAGAAGTTTATTTTATGTAAATACCTACAGTCGACAAAGGACTCAGCATAGTTTACCTAAATATCGGTCTTCTTATCAGTGGTAAGCCTCAACAAAGTGACAACCTCAATAAAGGCACAACGAGATAGCTTAGTCAGCGATCGCTACACCTACCTCGCTGCATCTACAGAACGTTTTATCTCCCGTGTCACTGGCCATCTGAAAGGTCCTTACTCCGTAGCATAGCCCTCCTACACCTCACGATGTTTGGAATATTATGGTTAGAGAGCCGCATAATTTATCGATATTATACTGCCCACTAACGAAATGTTTGGGGACGCTCTGATTGGGCTTGAACCAATGACTGGTATGTATACAAAGGTAAGCTTTTTAGGACAAAAATTGTGTAGCGGTGAGGGGTGAGGAGGGAATAGGTGAGGTACGGGACAGAGTGTAGTTGATGAGTTAAGCTAGTTTGTCGCCTAAATAAATTTATAGACTTATTCAGCACGACTTTTTGTAATAAGTAGGTATGTGTTATTATTGACAGCGTTGAGATAAAAACAAAATGGGCTCAAGAGTCAGGGGGCATAAAATAATCATGGTTGCTTATATGCAGTCACAATATTGGAAATCTTCTTCCTCCTAGCGTTATTCCCAGTCGCATCCGAAGCTTTCAGCTCGGAGTCTGGGGTCCGCTTTTACCAGGCATAGCTACAGATTTTGGCTAGACCTCGATATTTTCCGTGAAGCGATTGCCATCTGACCTCCACGACCCAATGTTAACATTATTAGGCGATATCGAAGCTTTGCAGCTAGACCGTTGTTTTTGGACTTTTTAGGGCACTAACTACCCGTAACGACTGCCATAGATGTTCTTATGGCAACCGGGACCGACGGCTTAACGTGCTCTCCGAGGCACGACCAGACCAATGCAAATACCCATATTTAATGCACACAAATATTTGCACTGAGCGGGGATCGAACCCGCGCCTCCTGCGTAGCGGCCGCGTTCACTACCGCTACGCCACGGAGTCTGTCCAAATATTGTCAAATAAGTCAAAATATTGGAAATAGTGTTTTATACCTATTATAAGCTAAATCACTTGTATTACGAATGGGTTCACATCAATCAGTTTCGAAACCGCAACCAATCAAAAACTTACATTTTATAGAAAGTAAATGAATAAGGTTAATTATAGTCTTTATTAAAAAGCTATCTGACTATTCTTTCCACAAAACATTATTCTCATAAGACAAGAACTAATGAGCACATATCGCGATAATAACACGGGTTATTAGATTTCACTGCTCTCGCAATCACAAGTCGCAGTGAAAGGCAATGAAACTTTAACGTAGAATTAAATAACGTTGTAAAACTGGCACGCGTCAAGCAAATCATAATGCATAAAGCTACCTATACGTTATAAATCTCTACTTTTTATGTACCATTAAAACATTTTATTAGTTATTAACACGTGTTAAACGGTTAAAAGACTAAAACATTTGTAGAAAAGTTGGGTCATTAGCATATGTATGCTACACTTCTGAACTACTGTCGACGATTCCGCTTCTTAGAGGAATTATGATGAAGAACCTTACTTAAATAAACTAATAAATAGCAGGTTTAGATGGTATTAAATAACGTATCAGTCGTACTTACTAAATCCGAAGTAAATTGTCATAAATTACTGGTACATATTTTTTATTTTATAACTCCTTCTGGTAAGAAAATAAAAATATGTACCAGTGTAGTTAAGATGTTTTGGTTGCAATAAAAATCGAATACAGCGTGTAACTTTTGTATCAATCATTATTACGTGTATCTAAACAGTAAAGTAAAACTTAAACGTAATTATAGACAGATTACCAGTTATATATAAGTAGTATCAAGTCTGGATACACGAAGGCAATCATTTACTTTCGTTGTAGCAATTATGGAAACACAGTATAGCGTACGAACCACTACTAATTGTTTAATAGTACCATATAGTATCGTTAGCTGTAAAAAATCTAGCTACTAAACTGTTATAAGCATTACTTAACACGATAATATCAAATTAACATTAATAACCGGCATAAATCAATTATTCGTCTCAAGCAGTCATCGACTTTTAAATCGTAATAAAATGTACAAACGGCAGTCAATTTATTTATTGCCTTAAAGTTGTAAAACGATATTACACGCTATAATGACGTGTGTTATTGGCATTTATTTCAACCATTTTACCATCAATGACCACTTATTCAAACTTTATGTTTATTGTTTAATTAAAAACAAATTAGTTACACATAAACAAACGTTAAAAACGCATAAGTTTAGTCCACTGCTAATAGTTTAACTACTATAAGGTAGCCAAGCCAGCTACATTGAATGGTTTTGAAAAGGTAGTCATTTTATACACATAGTATCTATCCTAAAGGAAGATATGTACAAGTATGTCTGTAGGTCATATAGTCAGATTAGCATTTAAAGTCAAACATAGAACAAATAAATATCTTCATTTTTATAGTTATCACTTTCTGTAATTTTTTCACTTTTATATTAAGCACCTATACAATATTTTTTTGCTATCTACCTACTTCTTGCTACATATATAAATACCTACACCATTTATATAATAGCTACGTAAGTACTAGTTGTACCTGTTATAATTTTTCTACCTTACTCAGCTTTTGAATAAACTGGCAAAAGAATCGTATTGTAATTTAGTACAGTTTATTCTTTACGCATAATAAATGTTAATACGAATACTGTACCTACCTACAACTGCACCTTTTTGGTTCACCGGTAGAGAATGCCAGTGGTATTAATTACGACTAGGTACAGTGTGTGCGAATTTATTTTCAAATCTCACAAACTTGAAACTGGCTGTAATATATTATTTCAGTAATTTTATCACCATACAGGTATAACTGACCGTTACATAAACCCAAGTTCACAGGGTCTCACATAAGGCAACATTGTTGCCTTCACATACACCGGACCTTATAAATTTCCGTCTGATTTATTTATTGCTCGCACAAAATGTCAACAATGCAACGTTAAAAGTGAAACTAAAAAGTATTGTGCAAGAAAGGGTGTCTGAGCATTGTGAACGCACCCTGTTATGCAAATGACTACGCTGAAACCGAAAGTATAACTACAGCCTAACAAAAGAGCCCGGGTCTTGCCTAACCTTTACATAAATCCTCGATACGCATTAGGCAAATTACTTGCGCCTTTATAATCTTTGAAGGAACAGACAAAACGAGTTCGGAATCGGCAAAAAATCACCCAAAAATTATCGACTACATTATCTTAGTTCCAAGTCGTTAAACCTCAAAGGGTGAAATTTACATAATGTTGAAATAACTCTTACAAGTCCAATATTTTGCTCTTTGTGGTAATTCTTACTTTCGTTTTTGACTCGGAAAGTGTTTAATATTGTTATAGTTTGAGTTTGGTTTGCGTACAAATCGGTTCTGTGCGTGATTGTCAATCGTTTAGACCGTGATACGTTCGTGAATTGGTTTCATGAAGAGCGATCGTGTTCTTATATCGAAAAGTCCATTACTGGTCGTATTGGTTTATGTTTGGGTGTGTTCGTGTTACCGGATAGTTAAGTTTTTACTGTCACGATAGAAGATTCCGACGAGTGTAGACCCCGGTTTGTTTATCAGTATCGACGAGCCGACGACAGCCGACGACGCGGTATCAGACCTGTATGTACAACCGATCTTGTTATGTGTAAGTGTTAAGTTTAGTGCCCTATTTATTGCTTTTTGGTTGTGTCAAGGTACTGGTATCAGATGGGTAAACGCGTTTAGAAAGTCGTAAGCGACCCGTGAGAAAAAACTTAGGTCGGTACCTATAGGTATTTTGGTTTTATTTGATAGGGTTGGTGCTATGTTTATCTATATTCAAATTTGGAAATACATGAACATTTACTAGGGACAAAATACTTAGGCATATGGGAGGATTATAACAGTGTCTAAGTAATAACTAAGTAATTAGGATATAGGTAGTAAATTCAAAAATATTAAACCCGCCTTGTTATGAAATATGATTTACATTGGTAGGTATTTCTTATAAGGTAGAGTAGGTACCTACACCTATAAGCCTAACTAAAATATGAAATTATATGAATAATATAAAACTGGAAAATCATTATATTTTCTTCTAGTATCTATATTTTTCTAATTTATATTATTTGTTTATTCGAGCATCATTGGAAAGATAGTTTCCACCGCGATATAAAAACTGTGGTTTCAAATCCATAAAAAAATCATTAGGTTATTTAAAAGTAGGATACATTATCCTTTTGAGATAGGAAAAAACCATTGAATTCTTATGATATATCTGTCAATTATATAGGTATGTAACTAGGTATATAATAATATATTGACTGCATTTGTTCGAGAGTTGAGTTTTTCACCTTTTTATTTGAAACTCAACAACCACCATAGCTTCCTGAGTCTGTCGTAAACATATGTGTTTCCGTCGTCTTTTCATAAATTCTGCTACCATAATTTCCTCATCCAATAATAAGATATTATTGCATTTATGGGAGAGAAAGCTTCAGTACAATCGAAGATGGAAGCCTGAATAAGAAGTCACTCTGATCATGACTGAAACTTCATGTTTAAGTAGGTAAGTATACAAAATCTAATTGATTTCTATATATCCAACAAGAAACTTAGAAAGAAAAGTGGGGAGGGAGAAAAAGTTAAAAGGTAATTCATTGGCAGCACTAATAATTTACACAACACTTTGAAAATCATTCTGAAGTGAATGTTTCCCTAAGTGTAGTGTAACCTTCAATTTACCTTTACATTAATTGCGTTTGTAATAACTATTTAATCAACAACTATTGTAAAATTAAATGGTCATTAGAACCTCCCTGATCTTTGCCAATTTCAAATACCACTTTGGTACATACCACAAAACTCTATAGGTACGTGTTGTAATTGGTAATACAAGAATAGGTACTTAAAATAAAATTGTTATTAAGATAAATTGAAGTAACCCTTTTGTTAGTCCCGCGGCGTACTTAAGTTTAAACTTAGTGATCAATCATGTTCCTGGCGTCGGTTCTCAACTTGGACAAAATTTTAACTTTCTACTAATAATGTATAGGTAGGTATATTGTACCTGTGTATAAAACGTCCCTGGTAGATGAAAATGGGCTCTTGTATGGGATTAAATAATATACTTAGTAACAGGTGAAAATTGATAGTAAGATAATCCTCCTCTGCCTACGAAGAAAAAATATAGGTACAGCCATCAGTATACATCTACTTGATACATAAAACATTTCAATAACAAGTACAGTCACGTGCACTGATATATGTATACCTATACAGTGATAAATTTTCAAAAACATGAAAATATTTTTGACAAAAATGTACATTTTTGCAAGAAATCCCGATGATTACAAAGAATATAGGTAAATATTTATAATGTGACTATTTATTTCTGAAATTTTCAGAATGAACATTTATTCAAAACTAGCTGTTGCCCGCGGCTCCGCCCGCGTGGAATTCTGATCCCGTTCATCGCTGATATATAGCCTATATGTTAATCCAGGGTATAACCTATATACATACCAAATTTCAACCAAATCGGTCCAGCCGTTTATGCATGAAAGAGTAACAAACATCCACACATCCACACATCCATTCTCACAAACTTTCACATTTATAATATTAGTAGGATTCTGTCCATGTAGGTATACATTTCATTGAACGTGACTTACTTACTACTACGTAACGTACTTAAATCATATCATATTATACCCCATACCTAACATGCCCATACATCCTAACATTTTACTCTTTCAAAATATTCAATAGAGAAACAAAGGTTTCTACCTTCAAATAAAGCGATTACGTCTTAACTATTGCCCCTATTCTATTGCTGGAATGTCTCTACATTTTACAAAAATATATCTAACAAGAAAATGTCACAACCACAACACGAGCAACTCAATTCAAAATGGCGTCCCAAACCGCACAGAACCATTCATCAAGGGACTTGTCATAAAATAGAATTACTGGACGGATCACTGGCTGTCTCACCCATGATTACTACGAATCACCATAAATCAATCCCTCAGTGGCCCGCAGCTTGCTAATTGTACTAGATAACTACAATAAATCAAATTTTTCGGGTGTGTGCGGGCACAATTTTTTATACGAGCGTCGCTTTTTCGGTCAGTTTTGGGTGTCGTAAACCACTGAAACTTTCTGGCAGATTAACGACGCGGTTCTTAAAGGAATTTTTCGCTGCTCCGTCCTCTGTAATGCGATAGCCAGCTATTTTCGTTGATGTAACTAATAAATTCCGACCTCGGAGTCGTGGAACGCGCCATTAGTTTCTGTAGGAAGTGCCACGTACCTACTTACCTAATTGTATTGCATTAGTAGATATTGGTGTCGATTCTACTGTTCATTATTTAGATAGAAATTGTATTTAGTCCTGTCAAATCAGTGTATACAAAAACACATTATTTAATTCTGTCTTTGAAATAGCCTAGATTTAGTCGGATGCTTTTGATATTTTCAATAGTAATATTGCAATGATGATTTAATTAAGTGAGACGCGCAACAGAATTTTATTTCTGACCTTCGGATTTCAAAAAACTTAGCTACTAACGCACACCAACTTCTACAAACGGTTATCATGACCTCGGAACGCTTGCAGCAACGGAGTTGATACTTTAAGGCATTGGCATCTAGGTAGGCAGTACAAGGAGTTAAGAGAGTTAGGTATGTAATGTACCTATGATAGGAGATGATAGGAAATATAAATGCTACATCTATGCCTTTGATTGCGTTGACTTAGAAGTTTAACTTTATCACAGTTTAAAGAGTTTATAGGTACACTTAAGTTTAGTGTTTAATAGTAATTTTAAGTTGATGCCTCTATGCGTTCCCAAGGAAAAGATTTTGACAAACAGATAGACAGACAGGTGTTTTAAGTATATTAAGCGAGCGCGTGATACTTTACCCAGTTGAGTCGATAACATATTCAACATACAATATCTAATCTCATAATTTCAGGGAAAAAAATGAGAATTTAGATAAGTAAACTCAAAAAAATTTAACACTTACCAACTCATAAATTATATTAGAATTTGAATTAATAATAATTCATATACCTACATTGTTCTAACTAGTACAATCTTTTAATGCGATTGTTGTTTTACGATTCTCTTACCTACATATAAAACAACGTTTTAAACACGTTATAACAGCCGTAGCTAGTACCTACGCACAAAACTTTGATAAACCAAAAGATTTTAATTTAACGCTTGATTACATTTCATTATGGGACACAATGTGTTGTAACACGTACTACGAGCTCGCTATCAATCCAATTTCGTTGTTTAATTACTGTAACCATTCTACTAAACAAACACTTGTACAAACCTAGCCGGGGCCGGGGCCGTAGGCATATACGTACCTACCTAATGGTTATTTCGCACCTACGAACTCATCGTGGAGTTAATCCAACGTAATTGACTCTCGCTGGGAAGGCAATAAATGGTTATTGACTGTGCCAATAAACTCTCACAATTAATACCTCAGCGGGCTCTTGAACTAATCTCTACATACCCATATATACCACAATTCTGCTTTTTTTAAGTACTGACTCAAACATCGATAGTTATTAAGTAAAATAAGGTACTCTAATTTTTATATTCTATCTAACTGTTATGAATGTGAAAGTCTGTGAAGATGTTTGTTCTTGAACAGCCAACGAATGTGACTGAAATTTGGCACAGAATAGAAATCTGGAATTATGTAGATACAAAGGTTACCTTTAACCCTGGATTAGGTCCCTAAAGAGTTATAGGAAATGGAACAGAGTTTCACGCGGGGAACAGGTACCTACCTAGTTTGATATTCTTGTAGAATGTAGTGAAGAAGATTATGAACCTATGGGATTTAGTGCGGTTTAGAGCAAGTCTGAAGATTCCAAATGTTATAATACCTGATTAGAGTGGAAAAAAAAAGTTGAAACAAATCCATCGATGGATCAGAGTGGAAAAAAAAGTGGAAACAAATCCATCAATGGATCAGAGTGGAAAAAAAAGTTGAAACAAATCCATCGCTGGATTTGTTTAGTGGATTAAAGTGGAATAGAGCAACTCTACAAATATTTATCCAAAATCACACAACATAACTTAAATGTGTAATTAATACGATGACATAGCATTTTTCAAGACGAAAGATTTAGGTAGGTAGGTAGGAAAGATTTGTTTAGAAAGGATGTTCATGCAAGTTGTGTGGGTAGGTACTTTTACTAACTCAAACCACACCTCACCTCAGTCACACCTCACTCACACCTTACTAACACCTTACTAACACCTCACTCATACCTTACTCACGTAAATAACTACGAATTAATTGAGTAAAGATATTTTACAAAATACGTAACTGGCTATCACGGTCACCCTTAACCTGCACTGTTGAAGTGGAACCAAGTGCTCAATATACATGTACCTAGTGCTAGTAAGTACATCATTAAACATGTTCTACTTCTTTCAATTACGTCCGATTATGTAAACCACACTTACAGAAATAAAAGGATATTTGTATTAGGTACACTCGATTATAAATCCATATATGTGTTGAAGCTAGGTAACTGCATGATTTTACTTCAATTTTCCGCACGATGGAAAAGCATAATGGAATAATAAAACACTTTTGTTCTATCAACACATCTACTTTAATAGTAAACCTGATTCCAAGTTGAACTGGTTTTGATTTAGTCATATTATATTATACGTTAAGACATCAAGTGCCTTAAGTTTAGGCAATACCTAACTATGTATTACAAAAACAAAGGTAGGTACTAATGAGTCGGGCTAGGCTCAACTACAACAAAGTTAGACTAGATATACCTATTATATTCTAGTAGGAAATTGAATGAAATTTTGAAGCATTTATTATGATAACTATTCAAATCGATTAATAAAGAGAAAAGAGAATTGATTTCGGGCGGGACTCGAGCTCTCGATCTTTCCATTACAGGGGAAATGCTCTGACCATTAAACCACCGTAGCCCGCACGAAGCCGATCCAAATTCCCCTATCGCCCCAAAAACGGTTGTATAGAGGAATTTGGATTGACTTTGTGCGAGCTTCGGTGGCTTAGTGGTCAGAGCATTCCCCCTGTAAGGGAAAGATCGCGGGTTCGAGTCCCGCCCGAAGTCGATTCTCTTTTCCCTTTCTAAATCGATTCGGATAGTAGTAAATTGATCCGAATCCATGATATCCACTCATTAATAACTGGGTAGTAAGCTGGACCTATTTCTTTCGCATGGCACGCAACTACGTATTTATGCCAAGACTGTAGAATGTAAAACGACGAAGTAAAACTGAATAAATATTGTTCTCATCTCTAGAATATTTTTGCATAGGAAGTAATATTTGACGCTCTTGGCAGATTGCAGCGGTGTGCGGTGTGCGGTCCGCATTATTGGCATTAATATCTTTGAGCTACTGCAGTTGCGTAAAGATGTTTCAACATTGACAGTGTCTACTGTAGTGAGTGTTTCGATGAGTACTATTAATCCTACGCTCTCCTTTTCTATCTAAAAAAAATCCTCGTCTAGCTGAGCTCAAAGTGTCATAAGGTGTCAAACCATTTTAACTAGAACTAAGCAGTTCTGCACTCACTTTTCTTTACCACACTATAGACTCATTATTAATAACATAAGGAAAAAGAAAGCATCTAATGAGTCCATCAAGCAGTATACCGTTGTATCTCAATGATTCAACGTGATTTTCTGGAAGTCCCTCTGTGTGTGTTTCATTCACAAATTGTATATTTAGACTCAATATTTCACGTACATACCTATGTACGTACAATTTGCGTTGAGTCTGTAAAAGATTCAGAGATATAGTTCAGGGCGCAGCCATTATCTCTCCAAGTTACGGATACGGGCGTACTGAAAGACGACAACGCTCTCAGACCGTAAATAAGTCTGGCGTTTTGAGAACTTCGCCTAGCATCTTACGTGTATTGGCAAATACTTACGTACAATGCGACAATAAACCTTATGGAATCCAAATGCGCTAAATAAAGGTCAACAGCGACACTAAATTATACTTTATTGCACATGTGAAATGGTCCAATTTTCTGTGTCAGCATTCAATACGGGCTTGCAACGCTACGCCAGCGATGGCGACTCACGATTCGAAAACAGATTTATGATCGGCACGATAACGGGCTTGCGATAAAAATTTTGCCATACCGAGTTGCACCGCTCGTAGACAAATTTAGAACGATGTTGAAAGCACGTACGGGGTTTAGATATGGGCAACAACGGGCCTATTTTCTGGCAAAGCACCTAATTGAACCATTGAACAATCTTACAAGAATTTTCCATTATTTTTCGAACTTTTACGTAACCTATTAGGTATAATTTGCTAAAACGATTGTGGCTAATATGTATTGTGTTATTACCTATTAAATAACTCTCGTTTTTTTATAATTATCAGGTATAAGCTCCATTATTGTTAGTCATCATTATCCTTTAGAAAAGGTTCCTGTAAAGTTGCCTTCTGTGAAGGGCCGTAAAAAGCTATATCTAGTTGACGAAAATGGCACTATCTTCATTCTCGCTTAGCTCTACATGTTAACTCAGCACTTGCACAATTTTGTTAAGAAAACCTACGACTAAGCTATTAGGAACACATCGGAATCGAACCAATAAAAACTCAGAGACAAAATGAGACACGTACATTTGCGCCGTCACACGTAGATATTGTAGGATATTTTGGTTTAATTACGATTACGACACGTAGGTATTAGGTGAAGGGTATCGAAAGCAAGTCCATAAACCGTAAATGTCAAGCTACGTATATGACTAATAAACGCGAACTAATTTCAATCTTAACCTACGGCAGTCAGCTGCTGGACATAGGTCTGCACACAAAGCATTCAGTCTAACTTAGCTACATTTTCAAGTCTTCAGTCCATCAGGCTTGGGGCTCTAAAGCTTGCTCTCTTTCGCGGTCATCGGATCTTAGACGCGGTGAGCCCATTGTCACTTCAAGATTATCTCCAGTTTTTCAAAAGCAAATTAATTTTGACCCTTAATTCAGTTGTTTATATCACCCTCAGTTCGACTCACAATTGACCGATTTTATTTCTTATAGCGCCTAGAGTAAACGTAGATGTCCATTGTGAGATATAAGTTACGATCGATGTCAAGTTATGGCAATGGTTAATAAAACCAATGACAGCAAACCTGTCTACCTCGTCACCATTAATATCTCTTGCAGTTTTTCAGCATTGTCGTTATTAGTATTTTATAGTTCCGGTGTATAATTTGAAAAAGTAATCTTTTTAAGCAGTACGGGTCTTTTCAGGATAGCACGGGGCGCTACGATGGTGGAGGAGCTCAAATCCACTAATTATAGATTACTAGTTGACCCGGCGAACTTCGTACCGCCATATTTTCTGATCCCGTTCCCGCTGCATATATCTATATTTATCAGTGTTCCTCTACAATATTACGCATGTATTATACATATAAACATTCCTCTTGAATCACTCTATCTATGAAAAAAAAACTGCTTCAAAATCCGTTGCGTAGTTTTGAAGATTTAAGCATACATAGGGACGGACAGACAGCGACAGCGACTTTGTTTTATAATATGTTGTGATATATCATACTAATCTACGTGTGCTAAGGCCTCGTTTAGATATATGCCGGGAACTGGAAAAGATATTAGAAGGTTTCAGAAGACATCCAAGCGTGCGACACGATGGCTGTCCTTCACGCTCACGAGCTCCAGTCGTGGTAATAAAACACTTATTTATGTGTAGTCTACTCGATAGAGATTGTCACGATACACAACTATCTTGACAAGTTGACACATAAACGAGTAAGACCGGTGTTAGCTACCATAACCGTCACTCTTTTTATATTGCTAAATTACAACAGGTTTCTTCTATAAATTTTAATCAAAATGCTGTCAGTTTGCCTACACTGTACACTTCTAAGCATTAAAATTCTAATTAATTAAACTACTATCATGATACCAACAGTACTACCAACTTCTTCCTTCTTCCTCGGTCGATTGAGTAGAGTCGGTATACTGAATTTTTTTATACAAGACTTAGGTACAATTATTTAAGCAAGCAATTAAATTATCTACTAGAACGCACTACAAAACCTAAACAAGCCGATGTTAGCCGGAGTCTAAATCTTCGCACTGAGACGACTTACCAAATTAAATGTTCGTATTATATTCACATACTTCTACAATCGTCTTTAAAGTAAGAATCAAAAAGTGAAAGATCGTAACATGTTGAAAGAATAAGTACCTACACAGTCTTTTCCTATCCCAATGGAAAAGAGCTGTGACTATAATAAAGCATACGGGCGTATCAAGACACCGTTACCTATAGAGGGTTATTCGCCCAAGATAGGCACTCGGAATGACTACGCAGACGATCGTCTACCAGGCCCTCGATTCTGCTAAAGCACAGCCACTGTCACACCACAGAGACTGCGAGAAAATTCCATTTGATTTTACCCTTTAAAGTAATGCAATTAAAGTTTAAAATTAAATGGATTTTTGTAAAGTGAACGAAAGCGCGTAATGAAAATATTGTCATTTAATTTTGGACTTTAATTTTATAACAATAAAGTCTAAAATTGAATGCCAAAAATTTTGTAGAGACTGTGGCACGACAGTGGTTTTGCTTGAGCAGAATCGAGGGCCAGAACTCAAGTACTTTTGTAACGAGAAACTATAAATACGCCAGAAGATGAAACGCCGCCGGCGACCTCAGTATCGAGGACGTGTGCGCAGTGTATAAAGGAATATATTGTTTTCAGCTTAGTCACTGCGAAACGTAACAGAGTATGTACCTAACGTACAATCAGCAACGACATTTAGCTAAGGCATTCGAATTTTTTAATACCTAGATTATGATATCGAAAATTAAATTAAAAACCCCGCCCCCGATACAGTACAATACAATACTTCCAAAAAGTAAAAAATAAAAGAGGTTGGTGAGCCCTACTTTGATAAAGTTAGGTACCTAATAATATTATGATTCAAACGTTGTCGTGTCGGGGCACCTCTAACTGACAAAGCTCTCCAGAATGTTATCGGCACGATCCTAGGTCCCACTCGGAAAAAATATATAAACAAGTTGATATTTACAACTCTTATTAATTTGTTTATTTATTCTAAGAGCTGTAAATATGTATGATATTTTTGTAATATCACCTATTCATAAAACTCTATTCAAATCTTAACTGAGTAATTAGGTAGATAAATCACGATCTATAGCGAGATTTTTGGTGCTTGGGGATAGATGCAAGGAACAAAATACACCGAAAGAGTTTTTTTCAAATACCTTCAAAAATATTTATAGAACCAGATAACTCAGATTTATCATTTGCGTATGGTTGGCTTATTGATTGTTGTTGATATTATATCTATAAATATGAAATCTATAGAAGCAGATAGGTACAGTCTCTTGAAAATAATCCTGCCAGCGGCGGTGCCCATGAACAGGTTTTCAAGACAGCTTCCACAACTGCATCTTCACTGGGCATTCGTCTATTGTGTCTCTACGATACCTTATAGAAAATATGTTCCATAATATTCCTTGAACATGAACATATATAGCTACTTTCGTTGCTGTCCGTACTTGTTTTGTTCAAAGTTCTAAAGCGCAGTATTGAATAGCGGTGATATGTTGCGGAACAGTGTATAACACTTGCTGAATAGGTACTTAAACATCTTCATTTAAATAGTAGACACGTACACCCAGGACAAAGGTTACCCTACTCCTGCTGATTTCAAAACTGCGAGGTTTGACAACTTAGGACCTGTTAGGACTTTTACTATTGACTCATGTATTACAACAAAAACTTCACAAATCGGGTTATGATAGCAAGGAAAACTTTTCTTTGAGGTCCTTTTATAGGGTTAAGGATAGTTACATTAAGGCTCACATTTTACTTATGTTTTTCTTTTCCATATAATGGGAGACATCAACAACTTAGATGTGAATCGTACAGAAGAGGAAAAGCATAAGATGTAAGGCATAATCAAAGCAAAATCATCCGTGTCGAGGCGATTTTCCTTTGCGTTCGCGTCGATACGTACGATTTCTCTTTGATTATGCCTTACGCCTTGTGTCTATTTTATTATATGTAGGTATAATTCGCGTCTTAGCGTTGCGTCACGATTGCATCCGAGGTTCCGATAGTCTCACAAACCTTCTATTAAAGTGAAGTTAGTAGGTATATTGCTGTCCTAGTTGCCTTGTACAACACGAGAAATGGCCCTAGTGCCTATCTATCTAGGTAATTTACTGCCTAGATAGATACACGGCTTATATTTGTTACCAGGATATTCATTTTAACTTAATAATTTTCAAAAGGAGTGAGAACCTACTCGTACTTAGATAGTTTATAAATCTTTCTCTAATATTGTACAATCTTTCTTAAAATTACCTAAATATTAGCTATTAGCTACTATAAGAACGTCAGTACTTATACGTCTTACTTTCAAACTTTGAAATATATTTTAATAGAGTAGGTATTAATAATGAAGATAAAGTATAAATAAATAAAAGGCATAAAATATAATAAAGAACATTGACCTATTAGTATAAAATGAAATATGATATCTAGAATTCTAATAAACTTCTGAAATGAATTGCTTCTAAACCTGATTAATTAATGAAATGATTACGTATAAAATTTGAAATTCTAATCTAAATTAACTAGAATTTAAAACTAACTTCTAATTTATCTGTAACAAACGCGATTTTTAAGTAAGTAGTTGGAATTACAAATTTAAATGCCATCAATTATCCGTTCCTACTGGTATCACTTAAACTTGTTACTTGAATTGATATTTTGAATGTAAATAATTTGAATTTATATTTCAAATTACCTATCAGGTAAGTCGGTAGGTTGACACTGTTCACTAAATTCTTTTTTTATACCACTTAAGTGGCAAACAAGTACACGGCCTACCTGATGGAAAGTGGGTATAAATATTGAATAGTTTAATTGTTATTGATTAATTTGTCTGATAAAATGTGTTGATAATAAACCATCACACAAAATTCAACAGAATCTAATATTTAAATTGATTAACAAAAAAGTACACATACTTTTAAGCATTTAAGTAGGCGTATTGTTTATCAATATGTTAATATATAATTATTTTAAAACAATCTTGAAGTATTTTTAATTAAGTTGGTTAGATACTGCTACCAAATATTAATAAGCAGTTATAATTGGTAGAGAATCTTCCAAGTGTAAATTTTGTGCGAACTTAAAAAATATTGAATCACAAGATTTTTACGTGATAAGTATCTACATTAAAATTTTGAAATAAAATAGGAAGCAATCAATCTTGCTCATGCATGTTGATTTCAAAAAGTGTAACATCATAATCATAAAAATTACTCACTAGTAATCCATAAATCTCCTAATTCTTCTGGCACATAATGACTCTGAGTCATAACTGTGTAATGAAGTTATAAACATACAACTTTACTCTTGTACCACTGCGAAAATCAATGTTCAAGAACTAGCGATAAGGGCGTAGCAGGCGGGTGATTCAAATCGACGATAAATTCCCATAGAAAACAGTTTGTTCGCTTATCGATATTGCGACACCGTGCTCGAAATTTAAAATTTAAACTTTGGAAACGAGTCCGCCGCCATCTTGGTCCGGCGTGCGTAAACGCCTGCGCGCCGCGACCACCGCGAAATTACAGGCGGCGCGCGCTCAACCGCTCGCGCGTTTAAAAATAAAATAAAGTTAAAACAACGTCACTTTGTGCACGTGTGTGAGAGAGGGCCGGTATTTATTTATAGGCTAGTAGCTATGTAAATATAACGAACGACCGAGTCCAGTTCAGTATTTCTTGTGGTTTGCAAAACGTCTTAATTCAAACGTGTTCGTAGCAATTCCTGCAACCTACTTTGTGCCTGTGGCACGATGACGTGGTGCCTTATTATTCTTGCGGCTACTCAACCTACCCACCTAGGATTCTCTACAGCTTCATAATAATCAGGACGCGTATTTCTTACTTCTAGGTTCGCCTCTTGGAAGGTATACTTACTCACCATTGGAAAAAATTACTCTACCGACCCTATAAAATAGTTGTAGGGAATGTTGAAACTTTAATACCATATTTATCATTTGTTTTGAGTATCTGATCACGGTGCACGGCCATTACCAGTGAATGACCATGTCAATATCAACTTACTTTTTTAATAAGATCATCATCATTTTTCCAGATATTCTTTTAAACTCAATATAATAATCCTATAGCTTAGCGTAAACCTTTCTATAAATAGGCAGCTATTGATGGCTCTTAATCAATTATTTTGTAATGAAAAGACTTTATTTCTAATAAACGCTCTTAGTACTCAGAAATGAAAGCTCACTTTCACGTAGTAATTGGTGAGCAATTTGTAACTATTCATCTTAGTAATTACTAAATAATAACTACACAATGTAACGAATTATTATTATTTAATTAAACGATAAAAAGTAATAAACACACTGTGGTTTTTTGTAATGATTTATGTGTTATTTCTAATGTAGGTATAGGTAGCAAAGGAATTTAAGTACCTGTACCTACGTACTCGTGTTTTTAAATTGGATTTTATTTCATTGGGCCTGCTTATTGGTGTGATCCACAAAAAAAATTATGCTGAGTTGCTGACTGATTAATCTGATTGGTTTAAGATGATAATACAAAATTTAACCATAAAATCGTAAAACTAAAAAACTAAGTCTTACTTTCGGTCTCACTTCAAAAAAAGGAAAAGAAAATAGGTTTAAAAACATAGCAGAAAACGATTCCTAAAAGCAGCATACTGGGAAAATAGAGTTTGACAGTAGAAGCGCTATCGATTCGACAGAAGATGAAGAGGATTCCTGAACGTTTCTATTCACGGATGAATAAATAAATTATTATAATATAGGTACCTACCTAACTATGTATAAATTTTGTTACATTAGACCATTTTACATTTAAACATTGCTAATTTAGTGCTGATATTGGCATTTTCAAATGATCCTATATACATTTATAAAGGTGAGGTCAGATGTACGGCACGTTGGATTAAGCCGAGCGAGATATTGCAAGCGATATTTCAGAGCGGCGCGGGCGGCCGGTCGACGACCTCGACGCCCCACGCCACCGGAGCGGAGTCAGGGTTGCCATACCGCTTAGCTTGCACGTTCTACATGTGACAGTTATATATAAATACAAGAAATATGAATCTGCTAAAGTATATTGATGATCGTTTGGTAAATCTTGTAAAAATGTAACAAGCTGCGTAGTAAACAGAGACGAGTATTTACAATTTACATGGATTGCAAGATTAATGTACCCATAAGTAGGTATCTATGTATGTGTGTGGTTTGTTCAATAGCACTAGTACCTGTACGATTTTTTCTTTCTTAATACAAATAGCTAAGTAAGGATGAAATAATATGCATACGATCAACTACAACTGCTACGAATTTCGTAGCAAAATCGTAGCAGTTAATTTTTATTTTGGATTTTTGCTAAAACTTTAATACAGATGAATGATAGACTATTTTTTAAGTTTATATACATTTGTAAATTAATCACAAAATCACAAATTAATTCATTCTAATCAGCTGTAACATTTTTCTTGACATCCCTACAGCAAGTTCTCCGTGGTCGTTTTTAATTTTACTTTGCAGCTGACACACGCCTGTATAAACACACCCTTAAACATACATGCGTGTACATCCACACCTCTTCAAATAGCTTCGTTTAACACAACCTTTGATAGTATTTAAAGTGCAGGCCCCTAATTAGTGTAAGTCGCTTGGCACATCGGTACTACAAGTCTAAGAGGAATTTTAATTTAACGTGATTTAAATTTATAGCATGAATATTTTCGGCAAATTAATCTCACAGTTGGAATCCTGCTGGAATCAGAGTTAATTATTCCGAATATTACATGCTCTTCATTAGGTATGTTCATTATATTTATGTATAAGAGCGTATAAAACATTTCAAATTGAGTTTCCATTGGGTGAAACGTGAGAACCCAGTACCTACTATCGTTCAACGAATTTCCATTGGTAAAATCCAGGTTGTTCGCAGTACAGTGACTCATTTTCTTTCATCCTTTGTTTGTTTGTTGGTTTAAACATCATACAAAAATAAATTGCTGTATCGATTATTACTAACGGGTTATTTAATCAAATCCTGCTATCTTTAACCTTGAAGGTAATCTAGGTTAAAAATAGTAGGTATTTCTAATGAGCAGTTTTCCAGTAGGTATAATAATCAGTTGGTTTTTAAATCATAAAGAGATGGCGCTAGCATAGCTTTTGGTAATTTTAATGTACTCTGTGGTTTGTTTGTGCGATGTTGCCAAAGTTTAATTTCATTTACCCATATTACAATTGATAAAATGTGATAAAACGCTTAATTCTTTTCGCGTCACTGTCTGTAATTTAAAATAATATTATATTTAAAATAGTTTTATCAAAAAAAATGTCAAAACATTTACGTAAAGTAAATCATTACAAAACCGAAGAACATTTTTTCCATAAATTAGGGAACACTAGATGTGAGACCACACTCTTCTTACCAAAAGTGCCGGCTGCGCCATCTAGCTTGACTTTAGGAACCCTATAAATACCTACTGGAAAACTGCTCATTAACATACCTACAACGTTAATTTTATAACAATGGTATGAAACGGGACATTTACCATGAGATATCATAATTATAGGTAAAAACATGATAATTATTATGCTTACAAGTAAGTAGTTACGGTCGACAAAGTTGTATGTATGAAGCTCGAGCTATACGTATCTCCTCTGCCGACTGTACTTATTTATTTATTTATTATCTCATATCTGTAAGACGTTAAAAAAAATAAGGTTGTTCGCAAATCAACTACACTGAAACCCCAGCTAGCTCACAAATCCGCCTCTGTACATCATGACAATAACCCTATCGCCATCACCCTCTCTCTCTCTGACATTTGTCGTTTAAACATTTTTCTGTTACTCATTCAGTTGGATATGCCGTTATGCCCTAATTTAGAGGTTTGCGTTACATTGCACTGCTATCTTGAACATTTAAAGAATGCATTTTTTTAAATTTCGCTCATAATATTAAGCCAGTATTTATTAGATAGATACATTATATGCCTATAATAGGGACGTACCTAGAGATTTTATTAAAAATATCCTTAAAGTATCAAAAGTAAGATATTTGAATTGTTGTAAGAAGCGTCCAAGAAGAAAAAGTTTGAAACGATTTATAAAACACTAGCTTTTGCCCGCGGCTCCGCCCGCGTGGATGTCGGTTATCGCGACCAAACATAGCCTATGTCCTTTCTCGAGGTCTAATTTACCCCTATACCAAATTTCATCAAAATCGGTACAGTGGTTTGGGCGTGACAGACAGACAGACAAACAGATAGACAGACAGACAGAGTTACTTTCACATTTATAATATTAGTAGGGATTTGAGATAGAATAGATACAGAGCAATGCCGTGAAGGTCGACCTCAACATTGGCGTCTCGCCATAAATAATATTATACACATCAAACTCAAAAGAAACTGCACCAGTCGTCTCTCTCCTAGTATGTCTGTCTCCAGCTGTAGACAAAGGTAAAGGTTAGGGAGAATACTCTAGTATTGTTTTAAGAAAAGTTGTCACGTATCAGACTAACAAACGTTCAATTCTTCCCGTACCCGTTAGAGACGATGATGTGTGAGTTTAGAGACACCTTTGCTGTTATATGCGTTCGTAGGTCACTAATAATAAAACTAGTCGCAAGGTTAATTATATCATATCTCAGTAGTTCATCTAGAAAAACTACGTATTACACCTATCATTATGTGACGCCATAATAACTACTAGGAAGCTATAATTATAATGTCCACATGCACAGAGGTATAATATAATGCGACAGGGTTAGAGATACTTCACTATACGTACCTAAGTACCTACTTAGTAGACTAGAGATTTAGGTATGAATAAACTCCTATTTCATATAAAGTAGGGTTTTTTGTTGATTTATAAGCCCTGGTCTAGAAATTAACTACGCACAAAACCTTACTTCATAAAAAAAAAACAATAAGCCCTAACTATGTAGGTATCTCCTTAAGTGTAATAAGTAGACACAAATTTATCTCTAGTCTAAATTTAGTTCAGTCTAAGTTTATTTTTAAATAAATTGTAGACTTGATATTTTTTCCGTCAATATTACATTTTTAGTGTAGGGTAGAGTAAGGTAAGATCTCACAAAATTCCTTAATTAAAATCAGTCAGCGAAAACCAAGGTTTGGTCAACCCACCAATAAGTTACAATGAAGATATGCCAACAGATACAATCCTCCTATAAAACGCGGTCCCTTTTTGTTCACAGATAACCATAAATTTAGACACCTGTAATTATCTCTGAAATGAAACAAAACGGAAATGTATTTGAGATTAAAATATTCGCTGTCAAGCATATTTGAAATTCGTATATCTATATTAACCACTAATCTTGATTCTATCAACACCCATAAAAAGTTTCTGTGAAACAATTATAGACAGTCGAAATATTTATAAAAATCGCACAACTCAATCTTAATAGGGTAGGTAAGGTACAGGTAGAGACAACAATACTATAATTCTTTTTTTCTTAATTTGAACAAACGTTTGTAATCCTAAAACATGTTTTTTGTCAGACATTTATCTTAGCGCGAGTATCAAAATATTTTATCTACATTGTGTTTTGTAGCATCCCCCACTAAGGTATAAGGCAGGGTGTACATCGCTCACCGCTCCCCTTCGAAGAAGCGGCCCCCGCCCCACGAAAACAATAAATATGTCAGTGTAGGATATTATGCGATGTTAAGACGCAGCATGTCTTAAGTAAATTATTACGCAGCAAGTTTTCCCGATGAGCTCCCCGCTCAAACTAATAACTTTTTAGTTTTTATTGCCCTGCAGGATTAAACGGAGATGTCTTATTTTATTTTTAGTACAAGTTCGTTTTTGTTTTGTAAACGTTTAAATTCCAGTGAACTCGAGGTTTACAGACGTAGCTACTTTTATAAGTAAAGCAATTATAAAAGTAGGTAGGAGCTATGTTTTGCCAGATTTAGGTTGGTGTACCTAGATATAGGTAGGTACTAGATATGACAGATAAGTACCTATACATATGTCTATGTCTACATTCATAAATGAAGTTAGGTATATTTTCTCATTTAATTTATAAATAATAAAATACGCAAGCGTCTTTTGTATTTTTGTACCTATACCTGTACCGGTACCTACCTTTAGTTAGATAGATACATAGGTAGACATCTAACTGCTAAGCCAGATGCTTAACTCTGGCACAAATCGAAAAAATGTTTAGTAACAATGTAGGTAGGTAGGTACGTAGGTACTTAGATAAGTTATTTAAGCATACCTAGATACCTAATACATAACTGCTTAGGTAGGTTTGTAAATGATATCTAAGGAAACTGTAACTAGTAAATTTATAAAAACTAATTTGCCGTCGGCAGCTCGGGTAAAAATATCAGCGTTAAATTTTGATAAATTATCTGAAGGCGCACACTAACCTGCTATGAAACTATTGACTGAACAGAGGCATAAGTAGCTAAGTAGGAACTGAAGTTTCTTTCAAAAGCAAAGCTTTCAAAAAATTAGGAAAAACATTATGATAAAACTTTTATGTTAACCTCACAAAAGTACCCAAGCCTTAAAACTTTAACAAGAAATCTGTGTTTCGCCTCAAAGGAAAAGCAGCCCATTTAGACCCGAAACACGGGGAAAACATTTTAATGTACATTGTAGCCCGTCTTACAAAGCAAACAAAACAATTTCCCTAAAAAAAATCAGGAAAAAGCGCGCCAGAGAAAAACAACGCTGGCTATAAAAGAAAGAGCAGAGTTGGCGGGCGAATTGCGCGGTGCTCGCTCAGCGCGCCCTCATTGGTCGGTGGGTCCTGGGTCCCCCGCCGGCCCCCCACCCGCGCGACCGACCGTAACTCACTCTTCACTTGTTTTTACGGCCGCCATTTTGTGACGTTCGCTCGGGCGGCAGGCCGCGCTAATCCATACTCGCTCACGAGCGACCGCGCCTTCTGTGTGCGTGACCTCAACACTGCAGCATGGAGGGGTACACTAACGTAATAATATCTTTGTGAATATGATTCTCACACTATTGTTTACATTTTTGTGCTACCTTAACGAATTTATGTACTTTTATCGTTTGTTAATTACACCTATAAGGTCTCTCTACTCATAACAATCATAACGGAACGGACGGAACTGACAGTTCCGGAATAAATTTTGACAGGTTATATTTAGGTGTAATAAAATAAGACAGATTATAAATTACTTTGTTTAATTTCATGTTAATAGCTTTTATACTGAGATTATGGAACTACAATTAACTAAATAACATTAAATAAAATGTGAACAGTTTTATACCTATCTTTTATTAGTTAAATTAAAAAACTTTTATATTGTTCCTTATTAGGTACCTACCTGAGTATTTCACAAAGGTGCTTACCCACTAGGTTTATAATTATAATATCAATTATTGAGTTATTACTACCTAAGAAGGGTTTAAGTATAGGTACATCTACTTAGATAGGTAGGTAGGTACCTTTATATTAGATTGGTAGATATATTTAGATTTCATTAGAAACAGTCTATACTTAAGTATAGCAATTTTATTTGCAAAGCTTAAAATTGACTTACCCACCTACCAACTAAGCCAAGAGGCAAAGTAGGTACCTACCTATCTAGGTTTAATTAGATTGATAGGTAGGTATGTGCCTATAACATTTTTTTATTTCCTATTCCAATAGTAAAGTAATCTAAGTTTTTACTAAGTCAGTAATTACATAGACTGATTCAAATTTATCTACCCGTTTTTTTACAACTAGAAACAAGTAATTACCTACCTGCCTATTTGAAATTAGATAACTTTGCCTGCAGATAAGTAGGCTGGTACCAACAGCTTAGCCTATGAAGATAATTTTAACGGCTTCAAAAATAAAAATGCTTAGGAAATCATTTTGAAATTTGGAACGAACGAAAAAAAAATGAAACATTTACATGCAGATGTGGTTGCGTATCTACAATCTACATAAGTACTTTCTCGTTCCATTAGGGCCGCATCATTAAGCGAGCCGTGGGGCGTATTTCCCTAATGAGCGACCGCCATCCATAGATGCATGATGCCGGGGCCCCGTAATGGTGTATCTGCCCTATCTTTACGTCTTAATCCCTGTCATTAGGAAAACCTCCTCTTGTTAACTATCTTTAGAAAGGAGATTTAGTGCACTTAGAGCGGGCGTTTTGGTGGTAGGTGGATAAATTACATTTTGTGTTAGGGGCAAAATTGAATGTCATTACATAATATATCTTGTTAATAGGTAGCTAAATATATAGGTAAAAGAGGCAGGTTCCCGTTCACGTGTTTCCCTCCTCCTACAGTCCCGGGTCCTTTAAGCGTGGCGTGAAAAAGCATCTGATGAGGCCGCCAAGGTGAGTGCCACCATTGTAACACAGTACTTGTCTATAATGGTGACCCTCTTTTTCCAAGACTTTGCCTTCAGCTTACCATTAGGCGAGGCTAAGTCAAATTGATGTGTCCTATATAAAAAAGAAAGGTATTAGTCGTCAAGGATTCTTGTAACATGGTTCCCAGCGGTTTCCCTTTTGAAATCATAATCAGACGGTTTACGACCGATAAACTATTCTTAGGCGGTTCCAGCTTATCTTTTGAACATATTCAGCATTCGCTACTGGTAAATGGGGTAGCGTTTTACTTGAAATAAGTTAAAGATAAAGAAATAGGTAGGAAGATCTTCCGTAAAGCTATCAGAATCTATCAATTATTTAAAAAAATATGACCTTACCAAGGAAAATTAACGGGCAATACCATTACTTTTTTCAAGACGTTACTTAAATATTTAATAATAAATATAGTAGGATAATCTACACAATGCTATCTTAGGTATAGATTAGGTAGGTATACTTAGGTAGATACTTAAAGCACTAGATATCCACTTAGCATAAGGCATCATATACGATATGGATACGACATATGTGCAAATACTGAAACCGCGAAGCATCCTGGTCCGTAGGAATAGAACCAAATTAAATTTAAACTTAAATTCCCTGATTTATAAAATCCGAAATTTTCTAACAAAATAATTATTAAAATAAATGTAGAAAATGCAACCACTTGTATAAGTCATTAAATAGTTTCATCCATTGCTTTAAAGTCATTGACTGTGTCATAAGTCATTAATAAATACGCACACACCTTCACACACACACACAACAACTTCACACACACACAACAATAGGCATAGTAGGTAACTTACTTGAACAGCTAAGCGGCAACATGCGATTCTACAGAGTGCTCAAAGTTGTTCAAATTCTATAAAATTAAAACTCTAGTTTCTGCCCTTAATACTGGACCAATTTTGTTCAAACTTTTCCTGCTTGAAGCTTAGGGGGTACCAAGTATATGGTTTCAATTATTGCCTATATGTCGTATCCATATTGTATATATCTACCTACCTACTTACCACAATCACATGTCTATCATAATATTGTGAATGTGATCCGTTGTTAATTAAACCCAATCACACAAACAAAACCTATCTAAAACGGCCAGTGAAAAAAATAATAAAAAAGCAATAATGGAACATCAGCGAGTAGTTAAACGTTCGATGATGCCTGCGGTGGTGAGACCATTTTATAGTGTGGTTTATAGCGTTAGAAGTGAAACGAGATGTAGTAAAGCCTGCTATTGTCGCACTACACTTCACATAGACTCTGCTTGGGTCAACACAGAGGTGACTCTCAAGCGATAAAATTGAAAGAACATGATGCCATTTTGCTCAGACTAGACACAGACCAGGTTACAATGTCTGAGAGGTTACGCTGCGATTATATATATTGTAAACAAAATGGTCAGCAAGTCTCACAGTATCAATTGATAAATTGGAGGTAGGTACTTAAGTAGTAATCTAGTTGTTTCAAGTAGCAATATTCCGATTATGTTTTAATATCTGAGTTTAATTTTAATAGGTTTGCAACTGATCAGATTTCAAACATTTTGTTAAACCACATCCCTATTCGGAAGAAGCTAATAGGTAAGTAGTCAAAAGCGTCAAAAGTATAATTTCAAATTAGTTTTCGAGCAAAATAATTTAGATACATTTATTAATGAAAGTGATGATTTACTACTTGAAGTCTCTGTAAAATAATTTCCACTTTTTTTCTTTTCAGGTCAGAGAATAAGCATTGTCATACAACGTGGCAATGGAACGTTACCACAAGAGGTATGCGATGCGGAGGAATTCTACAACGCGTTGTATTTTTTTTAGATTTAATTTGTTCTTTCATTTTTAGTCCTATACCTATTATAAATATCAATAAATTTTTTTTTTTTTTTTTTTTAATTTATTTATATACAAAATATAATACAAATATTCTTACACATTGGCACGCCATAAACCACTGGGGGTTTGTCTGGCACACCACTAAACAATCTGATTTTATGTTGCTTTTGGTTTTAATAACAATATTATCATAATAAATATAACATACAAACCAACAAACATATCAAGGGAACAAAGTGTAAATGCAGCGAGCGGGCGACTGCTGCGACTGAGCAAAACCGGTTTTGCATGTGGGTTCTACAGGCTGTTCAAAAAATGTGTTTTTAATTTACGTTTCAAATTAATTTTTGTAATACTTTGTATGAAAGAATGATTTAAATTATTCATTAGACGGGGAATGATATATTTCGTGGTTCTTTCACCATAGACGTTTGCTGCACGGACTGTTTCCAACTTTTTATTAGTTTTTTTCCGAGTTTGAATGTTGTGCGATATCTCATGTTGTATGGATTTAATAAAGAAATTTTCTTTGAGAATAGTGAATGTGACTGCACAGTGGACAGGAAGTACCCGGCAGTATTTGTATAATTCCATATTATTTTCTTTAAAAGTTTCTTTTTTAGACGATGGAATAATGTTTTTTAAAATTCTTGTTTGTATTAGAAATATATGGTCAAGATAAGTTTTGAATGTTCTGCCATAGCTAGTGATGCCGTATCCTATAATGGAGTCCACGAGGGCATTATACAGCATAAGTTTGACTTTGAAAGGAAGCCTATTTTTGATGATATATAGGTTGGCAAGAAAAGCTTTTAATTTGCCGCATATTCGATGGATTTGTGGTAACCAGTTAAATTTGTTGTCGATGACCAGACCGAGATATGTATGCTTGTCAACCATTTCAATAGTAGGGCATTGACAAATACTATTGTTTATATGTAAGCATAAATCCTCGTGTGCTACCAGCCGCTCATTTTTAAGATACTGTGTTTTGCTGTATGGAGAACATATATAGATAAGTTTTGTTTTCTCGGCATTGAGAACTAGGCCATTATCATGGCACCATCTATTTATATTATCTAGATCTACTTGCATTCTTTCAAATGCTACGGTAACATCTTTATCCGCAATGACTAGACAGGTGTCATCTGCATACTGATAGGACGTGCTGTAGTTAATAACATTATTCATGTCATTAACATAAGCAATGAAGTGGAGAGGTCCAAGCACGGATCCTTGGGCTGTCCCCACGTCAGCTGTAACACTTTTACTGCATGTGTCATTTATCTTAACACAGTAGGATCTGTCCTGCAGATAATTTTCACACCATTTTAGTAGGGGCCCACGTATACCAGTATTACTTAATTTTTGTACTAATCTGCTGTGATTTAGGGTATCAAAGGCACGAGAAAAATCAATGAAAACGGCTAGTACATGTTTTCTAGAATTCAAGGCTGTATTTATATCATCTGTGAATTGAGACAATAGGGAAGTAGTACTTTTACTTGCTTGAAATCCAAATTGGTTTTGGGATATACTATTATTATCTCGATAAAAAGAATGTATTTGTTCGCTAAAATATTTTTCAATTACTTTATTAATGGTTGATAAAAGTGTAATGGGTCGGTAGTTTGTCACGTCATCATGTTTTCCTTTTTTGTGTATGGGACGGACACAACCTCGCTTCAATTCATTTGGATACTTTCCCGTTCTCATACAGGCATTAATAAGACTCGCAATGGCAGTAGATATATTATGGCTTATCTTTTTTATGTCAATTACTTTAATTTTATCTTCACCAGGAGCTTTAAAACTATTTAATTTACTAATGATTTTACTAATTATTTTAGGTGTGGCTCTTTGTACTCGCATACTAACGTCACTGTGATCAGAGTAATCACTCTCTTTAAGAAGCATATTGTCACACCGCGGTAATATTCTATTGACTGAATTTCGAAATTCGTCAGCAAATCTGTTGGCGATTTCTAGAGGAGTGAGGTTTTGGTTACTGAATGCTTTCAAGATAACTTGATCAACAGTTTGAGTAACTCTGCCACATAATGAGTTTACGAGTTGCCAAAGTTTTTTTGGGTTAGAGTAATTATTCGTTATTATTGTTTTATAATAATTATTTCTGTGATATTCAATAACTTTATGACATTTGTTACGTGACTTGTTGTATTGCAATCTGAGACATTTGTTGGTTGGATCTGATTTCCACAGTTTAAATAATTTGTCTCTGGTTTCACACATATTTAAAATATTCTGGTTAATCCACGGGTGTTTGTATCTTGGTTTTGTATAATATTCCTTTTTTGTGTAAAGGGATTTACTACTTACGTTGTCGAATTTACATTTAATGTAATTGTAAATTTGGTTAGGGCAGCTCATTGTTTCTGTAATAGACCAGTCTATATTATTCAGTTCCCTTTGTAATATACCTCGGTGATAGCAATATATTTTTTTATTTTTAGTAACAGCCTGTACACGCACACGTTCGTCACTGCAGATGCCAGCGATTAGTGTTATGCGGTGATCCGCTAGTACAGTGTCGACGGCTGCCGAGTACATATCCCATTTAGATAGCCTAGCAAAAATATGGTCAATGCACGATTTTGTTACTATATCCTCTCGCATATCGATTCTAGTGTAGTCGGTTATTCCACAGAGAAACCCGTGTTCCGCGAGCATATTTGTATATAGGTCTCGATGTACGGAATAGGTTTTGAGATTAATATTTAGATCGCCAAGTATTAACATGTCAGCGGAAGCATCGAGTTTCCCTATGAGCCTAGACAGTTCAGTGACGAAGATAGTTTTATTCGTGGAAGGTGGTCTATAGATTGCACACACAATAACAGGGGTGTTGTTTGCGGTTACTACAGTGCCTATTAATGATTCAAATGAGTGTGTTTTGTTTGTGATGGTGGTAAATTTAAGATATTCTTTTACATAAATTATTATTCCACCGCCTTTTTTGTGTTGTCTTAGTTGTGTGTGCATTCTATACCCCGGTATTTGGAAAAGATTACACACTTCATCACATATACCTACTTCTGTGACAACAATGATATCGAGTGATATTGTGGAGGAGTCTATTACACATAACAATTTAGGAAAGTTTTTTATTATTGATCGTATGTTCACATGCATACAACACATATTAATATTAGCAGCAGGAATATTCTGAATAAACGAGTTTACGGTTACACAATTAAATATTTCATTTAAGTTTTTCGACATAATAAATTATTTTATATTATCAATAAAATATTATTTGATTGGGAATATAGGTAGTAATTGCGTAGGTGTGATTTACAATAAGTATGTAGGTACCTGTAACTTCTAAGTTCTACCTTACGATTTCAGGAGTGATTCAATATCGGTTTCGGAACGTATTAAAAATTCTTAGCGTAGATCTTGCCTTCTTTGCACCAGATGTATTTGTATGTCCCATTTAGACGTTGCTTGGCATTATACAACAGTGTCTTAGAATACTGCGTGAGGGCTGCCCTTACATAGACACGGCGTGTGGCTTTTTCCTTTGGTAGCTCTGGAAGGATATTCCCCGTCAGGATTTCCAGTTTCCTTGCCGAGGAAAGCCATTGATCGCGATCGCCTTTTGACTGGAGCTCAACTATGATCGGTCCAGGCTGTTCTTTGCGGCGACTAAAGGCTCGTCGAGCAGTTAAAAGCTGTTGTGTGTTTACTTTCAGTTTGACCGCTACTTCCTTGACTACATCTAATACATTTTGGTTTGGCGTTTCAGGGATACCTGCTATCTCTAGGGTAGACACCAGGAGCTTTTGGTCAACTTCTTGAACTCTTTGCTCCATTGCAGAGATACGTAGTTCCAGGTTTTTATTTCTGCTGATGAGGTCGGAATTTTTATTCACCAGCATTTTGATCGTGTTGGCTTGTTCTTTCACGGTGTCTTCGAGGTCCGAAATTTGGCTATTCATAAAGTTTATTGAGTTTGTTAGCTCCTCTAATTCGTCTTTGACTACCTTTCTTATCTCACGGCTGATGTCTCTGAGTAGTTTTTGAGTGTCGAATGTGACGCTTTTCCCAGATTCCTTCTCTTCTTCATTTTCGGAATCATCTGGTTGAAAGAAGGATGATCGCTTTGACATATTTCGAAGACATTCCTCGCAGCTCCACTCCAAACCATCGGAGTTCCGTAGAGTTGTTAGCTGTTTATTGGTGAGCTTAGCACAGATTGTAGTTGCATGTACACACTTGTTACATCTGCTACATTCTAGCCCCGGTAATTTTTGGGTAATATTTTTATTGCAATTAGTGCACTTATTTAACACCATTTTCACGTAGATTACAAATAATTAATTAATTTTAAAACTTTTTGATTGATAGGTAACGGCAAGTAGGTATAGACGTCCGCTCACTACCCACACTACACACCACACAGGTAGGTACTAAATATTATTGAACTTTTTAGTTACTAACATTAGTTCGTAAGTTACCTAAATTGTTACTAACACTATATTTTTTATACCTACTACTACCTACTTAGGTCGCAGACTACTACTATGGATCGCTGGTCTGAGAATAAATGAATTTTATTTAATAATTATTTTAAATTAATTATGAATTTCATCGAAAGAATACTTTTGATTAAAATGCAATGAATATTTTCCACTGACATTTTAGTTTTTATTCTGTGTAATCATCATCTAGTTTTGTGACTATACCTACAACTTGGACTTGCTCATTGTGTTACCACGCACAATGCCACACAAACACCAATCTCATTTAAATTTTTGTATTGACAATACTTTGACCAACATTTTGGAAACAAACTATGCAAAAGAATTACTTAGGCTTACACAAAAGAGTTACTATCAACATAAATGATTTCTAAACGCTAATTTGCATAAATTATACAAACATAATTCGTTCTGTTGACTATGTTCAATCATTACACCTTTGTTAAATTAGACCAATAAATTAATGGTAATTATGCATTGTTTGCTAAATTTTATTGCATGTTTTTATAATGAATGTTTACCCGAGGAGGGTTGTATAAATACCAATAACCTTATATTGCTCTGCTCTTTGATACTGAACACGAAGAATAAGTTAAGTTTGGATGGTTTGCATAAATTAAATATAGCAGTTGATATTTGAAACTTTTGAAGCTAAGAGAATTCGGGGGAATCTTTGTTCAAATTAGAGTCACGCACAATATTGTTTTTAGCCCACAAACATTTACAACAATAGGTAATGTAATAACTTTGTATCAAGATTTTGTGTTAACACTGTAGGTACTGGGTAGGTACCTACCTACCCAGTACGAGGAGTATGAGGAGGGCTGGTGGATTAGGAACCTAAAAAAAGCAATAAAAAAATAGGAGGTTATTATTAATTCAAATAACTAGTAGGTACCTACTACCTACTTACTTTTTCACGGTAAAGATTTTGTGCAGTTAGCAGTGCCTACAAAATATAGGTTTCTTAATCTGAAGAACAGCTTTGCTTGCCTACTAACAATTCTAAAACCGTTACCGAACTACTAAATTTAAATCTAAACCATTTTCCTTCAAAGTTCCAAACAATCACGACTTTAAATACACAAAAACTCACTCGTAGTGAATCCCAGTTCTATAAATATCTGTTCGTAATCCAGATGATTCTCCATTATATTTAAACTGTAGAGCCACCTGAAAGATTGATGACTCGCGGCTCAAAATATCAGTTAGAGAGGAAAACTGAGGGAGAGGGGACAGCAGACAGGTACCATATGTTTCTGATGGTCGAGAAACGTTTTTGCGGTTGGACTTGACAAATTTAGGCAAAATTGGGTTTTAAGGCTACGCAGATGTGGCATTTTAAAGTTTACTCGTTCATACCAGTAATGGTGTACCATATAGGTGACACCCAAACTGTCGATACATTTCACAATTGTCGTAAACTCCTGAAGGCGGAAGGGGAGCGCAGTAAAATTATCATTTTATGCCGTTCGACGACTGAAATGACACGGGAATGCTGTAAAACTGATTTATTGGATACATCTCGAGAGTCACATGCTGAATTTTTGATGAGGTCTTTGTTTTTAGATAACGGGGCAAGGTTATGGATAGGGGTGTCATTTGTAGGTATATGTCATCCCATCCATCTTCTTCTATACAGTCTCGTCTATATTATAATTATTATTACATGTAGGTTAATGCGTAATGCGATAATGCATAGTTGTGTGCGAACGTCTTTTATTTATTGAGATCTACTCGTCCAAACCGAATTATTTACCCGTATTTTAAGCCAATCCATTTCTTCAATCAAATCAATCATTTGCTGTAAATAATTGTGTGGATAACGGCCGCATGCTATCGAGATGCGCATGCTGATATGAATGGTGATGGTGTCTAAAGAATCAGAACGATGAGGAAGACTTCATAATAGGAAGTTAAAAAGTAGCACAAATACTAAACCAAAAAAAGAGTGTTGTACATAGATTAGATAGATACGTACCTCGTATGACACTTCGCACTACGCTGAAACAATCTCAATTATCGCGCGAAACATATTTTAATTGACGTCCTTAAAATGCCGCAGTGGAGTTTGTTGCACCGTTTCTTCTCCATTAGCGCCTAGGAAGCGGTGGTAAACTTAGTTTTAAGGATAATTTGACGTCAAAAAGCTGTAACAGTGTTGCACTATTTTGAAAATAAAGAATTGAAATTGAAATATCAAGGAGGACAAAACAACTGGGCACGCCGTAGTAGCGGCGGTAAGACCCATCATGGGGGAGTGGCTAGAGAGGCCACACGGCGGCCTCTCGTTCTGGCTGACGCAGATCATCACCAATCATGGGTGTTTTGGGCGGTATCTGCATCGGACCGCGAAGAAAGAGCCAACGTCCGAGTGCCATCACTGCGACGCGAGCGAGGACTCGGCGCTGCACACGCTCACCGAGTGTCCGGCGTGGGAGACGCCAAGACGGGAGCTGGTGGCGACCCTAGGAGTGAGAGTTCTCACGCTCGCCACTTTGCTCGCAGCGATGGTTCGCTGCGCAGATTCGTGGGCCGCCGGCGACTCCTTCTGCGAGCAAGTAATGCTCGTGAAGGAGGCGGCGGAGCGGGAGCGCGAGGAGCGAAGGAGAATCGCAAACCGCGCGGCCCGCAACGAGCAGCGGCAACTCGGGCGTCGGAGGTCGCAGAATGACCTCCGTCCCCCATGAGCGCGGGCCTGGGGGTGACGGGTAGAGCCGCCTGTCACCCTAGCAGAAGCAGGCCGCGGCGGCGGCACGCATTGCGTGCCTCCCCATACCCGGGGGCGGGTTGGGGACTCTGTGGTCCCCTCACCGGAAGAGGGCCAGATCGAGAGATATGGTCCTGGGTCGGCCGGGGTGCGAGGGATATGGCTACGACAATCTCACCTCCGGCAACTGACGGCCCACAGACGGCGTGCGTTGTAGTCGGTTCGAGTCCGACATAACCTCCTCCTCCGGCTACGGTGGGGGAGGTATCCGTGGGGATTTTGCGCACGATAAAAAAAAAACAAAAAAAAGGAGGACAAAACAACTGTCTGTGAAATGTTGATGTATAGTTATACAACTCTGCTGTTCCTTCCGCGGTATACTAGTGAAAAGAAACATGAAACTATTCTATTCATAGGTATACATACGTATACTGCCTATATTAAGCTACTGTATATCTTACCAATTAAAAATATAACCAAGCGTACGCGCAGCCCATGTTAATAGATAAGCATACAATAAAATAATGAGCTCATTTCCTTCAAACTTATCACCTAACTCAATTACAAATACCTATCTACTTAAAGCATATTGTGGCTTAATTATGTTAATGTCGGTCACATCAAACGGCCAACTCCCATCGGTCATTCGGACAATTTGATTAAGTCGGTCGCCACCGAGCGGGCCTTTTATTGCTCTATATTTCCTTATTAGAACCACCGGGCCGGACAGTCCCACGTGATCTAATGAGTGAGGATCCCCTAACGCGATATCTTTATCTACATACACAGGTATACTTCGGAACACGTATCTTGCACCTAAATCGCAAGACCAACGAGGTCCTGGTACCCGTGGATTGCTTTGTAATAATCTATGCTTGGTGAATTTGAGCTTGCCCACCGCAGTAACCGCGCACCGCTTAAAATACACTCAAGAAACGTGTACTACACATTTCTTGACTGTGTAAAGAGCACAATTTGAGCACATTTTAGGTCCAAGATATATGGTCCCGAGCAATAAGTACAGTCGACAAAGGATCTAAGTATAGATACACGTTTTCATACAACTCTATCTGTATAAAAAGGTGTATCTATATTATGTACCTACTATCCTTTGTCGCCCAATAATTTTATTTATTGAGTTAGAGAATATAAAGATAAATATAAAATATTAAAGTAGGTTAACATATTATTCTCATTTACAGATTTATCTCACGTATAAAGCTAGTAATTAGAATGGACACTGCTCTATGAATTAGTTTATTTAGCAAGAGATTTTCACAGGTAAAATCCAGCCTAAGTCTAGAGCGCCTATTGTATAACTTATAGGCATGGTACATCATCCTTTATTTGTATGTTTACTACCTACTTAGTTGTTACCCGTGGTTCACTACCGTCCCTTGGTATCTACTTGTCTTTGAAGTTTAAGTAGGTGGTTAGAGTCATGGTTGATATGACAAAGGAGCCTTCCCTTCCTCTCATTTAATACATAATTATAATATAGATTTGTAGATAGGTATGTCTATTTACATCTTGCTAATATGTTAACTATAAGATGCAGAATTATTACCTACAAGTTTCTGTCACATAATTCTTCAAAGAATTCTGGCAAAAGCTCTTAATGTTGCCCCTCTGTTAAAGACAGATTCCTACCTACCTAGATTCTGCTATGGACAAGAGGATATAAAAAACTCCTAAAGACTTTGGACGTATTTTAGTACCGTAACAGACAGTCCGCGCAAGACGCATTCGATTTCAAATAAAATTTCCATTAAAACACAATATAGACCATTCACGTCACTGAAGTAAAAATATAGACTTGCACTAAACTAAACTCTGAATCATCTACCGACTGAACATTACGCGTTAAATGAATGAAAAAGCGCTCATCGCGACCTCTTGACTCGCAAAATGCGTATTAAAACAAACAGTGCTGTAAAAATAAATCTAACTGCCAATAAAAAGTGCCATAACTATCACTTAAACGCCATTGTGTGCGAACGTCTTTTATTTCAATGCTGACGAAATGCATCGGCAACATTGTGAATCTGTCTTTACAATGACGCAAAAATTACTCCAAGAAGGAACTTGTTTGTAGCGAAATGATATAAAAGCCGTTTAGTGCAATTTATGAATGACACTGAACATGCGTAGACTTAAACGGCCTGAGTAAACTTCATCAATATTTATGAAATAAATAATTAACCTATTTTGTAGGTACGAAAGGCGTTAAATATTTGTGGCCAATTAAAGAGCTAGCTGCTGTAGAGAACTGAAAGTGAATTGCAACGTTCTGTAATTTCATGGTTCTATGGTTTGAAACAAGCAATGGTATCGTCCACCTGCTCACACTAGGATATGGATTACAAACTTGAAGGAAATACGTGCAGGTAAATAGTCCTGCACCCTGATTCCTTTTCCGTACCTACCTACGTAGGTACTCGCTATGTAAGTGCTCGTATTGTAAATAGGTTTTTTTTTAATACCACTTAGGTGGCAGACATGCACACGGCCCACCTGATGGGAAGTGGTTACCGTGGCCTATGGACGTATGCATTGCGAAAGGGGTCAACAGAAGTACACTATAATTTAATTTCCACGTAAAAAAGGAACAAACCTAGGTAAGTTACTTAGGTACTGTCGATCGAATATCTAAAGACTTTTCTATTATGAAAACTTTTCTCATTATTATTTAACACACATAGCAGTCCTACCCCTTATATTAACAATAACAAATATGTAATAAGTATAATACCTAGGTACCTAATAGTAAGTATATTATAATAATAAATCTACCTAGACAATTAGGTATGTACTTTTAATTAATTTGCATATCAACAATTTCATAAAAGTGTTAACGTTAAAAACATTATATTTATAACTACTTTTGAATAATAAAATAGCTATTAAATAACTGTCCTAACATTATTCTCGATCTATCGAACTTATAAAATCCTTTGAGCGTCATAATGGTCAAAGAAATCTATAAGCTACGTGATACGACACACGGACTTTTAAGCAAAGTGGTACCTAAGTCCCGACAAACATTCACCAAAGAGAACGCAACTCGTATAGATACAGGGACGGACTGGCCTTATCGTCGAAGGGCGATTACCGGACTCACATGTAAAATGGTTCTAATATAAAATAAAGAGAAAAGAAAAATGAATAATTTGTGAAACCCTATGACCATCCCTGAAATAATATATCCCAGTTAAAAGTTTGTTGTTTGTTGTTTGTCTGTTTGACACTGAGGACCACTATTTTAGCATTTTTCACTGTTAGCATCTCGGTAGGTAGATAAGCCTTGTGGTTCATTCTGTAAACTTCACTTACAAATTCTCATTATCTAGCGAAGTAAGCGTGACGCGCCTTGTATAAAAATCCGCTATTTTCAGACTCAAAAGTATTTCTGGTTGTAAAGATAAGATTTGAGATTGATAATAATTGTATCCAATTATATCCCTTACGCTTGTTCCAAGCTTGTGGAATGCCATTCCTTCCAGCTCAGTCCGGCCCTGCACAGATATGTAATGTTTATCGAAGGCCGAGAACTAACACTGTAATAATAAAGGCAGTTTATTAAGCCTCTCGCCACGACGCTTATCGACTCCAATTAAATATCAATTTTATTAGGAATCCCCGGTAACGCCCCGTGGTCACTTGATAACTTTAGTTTGTTTTTTATTATCGTAAGTTTATATTGCCTGCTTCGGACGCAGCGGTAGTGTGGGCGATTTCCGTGCATGAAGTCCTATGTTCGATTCGCTTTCGGATTTGCAATTTTATTGGATATTGGATTTATCGGTTTTAAAAAGGTTGTTTCCGGTTTAGCTGTTTTACTTCTCCTTAGCATCTAAATTGAAAAGTTTAACTTACCTTAGTATATTTTTATGTAGGTCTATGCACAGGTGATGAAGTTAAACCTTTACCTAACCCACGAAAAGACAGTTGAAGTAATATAATGACAGTTGGTGATAAAATAAATTCAATCACCACGCTATCTTCCTACAACTCCTCATGGTATACATTTCTACACTTAATAAATAATGTTTCCATAAGTGTTTGTTTACCTTATAAAAGTAAACGCCAATAAATTAAAATGTATTCAGGAGTATATTTACCTATTTTATTAATCCATAATCACTTCAGCTGCCAATCCATTAATCTGGAAAGATAAAACATAATTTTAGACACAAAGGTAGCGCAGATACCAATCTTAATCTCTCAGTTTACGATCCAAATAAACATAATTAACCATCTCCACGTCTAAACATAAAAGGCTTTCTCAAATAAATCAGAATAAAAAAAACTGTTGATACCATTATTTATTTAAACGCTACGAAAGCATCACGATCCATAAAACGGAATGTGAGCCGCGGCCTTCGTAACAATGAATACGAAAAAAATACACGGAGCCAAACGGAGATCGCTTTTCTTCAATGGTTACTTTATATGCAAATTCCTTGCAATAAAAGTGGGAACCCTTCTCTCTAGCTTTATATAAAGAGCGCAAGACTCGAATCCGACGTTTTATGTATTCGCGAATCGACGCTGTTTTATTGGTATCGACTATCGATTCGACTCGTCCGCAGTCGAGAATTCGGAAGTAATGCCCGCTATTTCGAGTATTTCGACTGCTAGTCGAGCCTATCGGATCGCTATCAAAATTTGATTGCCTCGGATAAAGGTCCCATTTATATGCAGTTGTTGTTGCTAAATTTATTCAAATCGTTACAATACGGGCTTAAGCAAGTAGGTAAAATATATTCCATAAATTATGTGGGGAGTTTCCATATTTCAAAGTTGACATCATTGGATTTACACACGTAAACATCAATATTTATATCTACCTAAGTACGAGCGGCGCGCTGACATGACAACTGCACATAAAAGATCAATCAAATACCTATTTACAATTGGTAAGTTTATGATTGATATGATATCTACCAACATAGTAAATTATTTGATCATAAATCATCTTTTTTGTTTGACAATTGAAACTAATGTTTTCGAATATGTAGAGTATAATTTGCTTGAATGATAAAACAGCAAATAAAAGAAGGAAGGCACTGCCACAAATCACACGACAGCATCACAATTATCGCTAAGTATGTACTTTATTTTGATATTAAGTATGTGAAAGAGTGTTATTAGGTAAGAGCCTGAATCTTCTATTGCTTATGACACGTATCTTTGATCTAAAGTGTGCTCAAAATGTGATCTATACTATAGATATATGTTTCGTGCTCTTTTTCATTTTCTTCTACAGACAAAAATACACAACAGTCACCTCTACTAACTGTTACAGGTGTTCACAGACCTCGATAACCGCTTTCCATCAGATGAGGCATATGCTTGTTTGCTACATCAGTACTAAGCCCAAAACAACAGGTTATTACAATCATGTTCACTACGATAAAATCCAATTAAACCAACCTATTCATGCGTAAAATATAATTAGTATAACACCCATATATCCCTTAAACCTATTTGTTGGAGTAACTAACATAACTATACATACCTAGTTAGTAGGTGGGTAGGCACCTAAGATAAAATCCATATTTATGTAGAGATATGTAGTCAGGTACACGAGATTATATTCTCGAGGCGAGGGCAAGGCGCGGCGTGTCGCCCGACAAGGATCTTATATTTCCATAAAACGTACATTTTACGAGCACACCTACCTACACCCCCGCGGCCCCGCTCGAACCTTCCACTTCCTACAATGACCAAAAATGTAGTTCTACCAACTTCTACCTACATGTGGATGTAGTAAATCGAACAATGAACTAAAAGCTTATATTTGTCAATGTAATATGTATCTACTTACAATGCAGGAAGGTTTAAATTCAATACACTGATCTAACGAACTGACTTAGTACTTTGCGTTTCTAGACTTAGTATTGCTTTGTATTTGAAATTTTGAAATACTAATAATGTAGTTAATAATGATCTTACAAAATGGCACCAACAATCACAGTAGAGTTAGTTTTGTATTCCTAGATAAGTGTTCTGGAAAATAATGGAAAGTGTCGACGTAGAGTAGGTACTAATGTAGAGTTGTAGAGACGAATTTGTAGTTGTTAGCATATTGCGTCCATGAAACTGTATGAAGTTGGGCATACCTACATAGTTTAAATTTATTCAGAGAAAAAGTGTAGAAAACTAAAACGTAAGTTTGTAGGTATAATAGGTACCTAAGTGTTGCGAAAACAAAATAGGTATTAAAAATATATGTAATGAGTAATGAATGACCATAGTCGGAAATAGAGTGGAAAATAGAAAGCAAAGCTCTATGGAGGAATATATGCTATACCTCTACCTACTTTTAAGATTAGTTCATAATCATATTAATGCAATTAAAGGTCTGATTGATAAGGTCTCTATAACTTTTAAACGCTATACAAAATACTCTAGAACACTACAACATTATGATACACTAGCTTTTCGCCCGCAGCTCCGCCTGCGTGGATGTCGACTACCACCACCAATAGTATTTTTTCTAAACTGACGGACTTGTTGTACAAATATAGGTATCCCGATAGTTCTAATAGTAATTGTTGTATAAACCTCAGTAGTGTGTTTTTCAAAATATTAAATGAAAACTGTAAGAAACATCGGCCTTGTCTTACAAAAAAGTGGTAGATTTTTAGAATATTACCTACATCAAAACAAAAATAATATTAATATCTTTATATCAATAGCTAGTAAATGGCTAGAAAAAGACTGGTAAGAAAAAAATACTATTACTTAACATTTCATTCTTATCAATCAATCAATTAGCCTATTTCAGTCCACTGTTGGACTTAGGCCTCACCCAATGTATGCCGTAGCACTCGATCCTCCACCGTATGTCTCCACAGTCAGTTTGCACATTTCGGCCCCATGAGTCATAACAGGGGAGTAGAAACCTCGACGAATTTTCCCAATGTTGCCCAACCCTTGTCGACCCTTCGACGTATATCTCCTTCTAGGTTTTGTTTTCCAATCTAAATTTAGCATCTCAGCAATGAAAATATCGTATCAGCACGACACCGTCGTTGACAATCCAAAAATGCCCAGGTCTAGATGATGTCAGAAGGCTTCTCGTAATATACAAATGCCATACATAGCGGCTGATATACTCTCAGGTCTTTTGTATAATGTGCTGAACGGTATTGGCTGCAATACTATAACCCTTTTAAAACTCGGCTTGCTCCGGTGGCTGGAACTTACAGCTATTCAAGACGATTCTCAAGAACAACTTCTATCGAGATATGACTCAGGAGTCTTATAATTCTTCAGCAAGACCTTTTAGCCTTTTTTGGAGAACAGTACCACCGCACTACAGTTCCATATCCTAAATGTTAAGTTCTGCTGGATGACGGAATCAAAGAGGTTCGCAAGCTCTGTTAGACTGGGATTCCACCTGCTTTTAAGAGACCTGTCTACCAGTGCGATATTATCAGTATACCATAACTATGAAGGTTGCTGTTGTATGCTAAGGATACAATAAATCATCAATTGGCCTATTGCAGTCTACTGCTGGACATAGGCCTCTCCTAATATGCGCCATGTTTGCCGATCCACCGCCTTCCGCATCCAGTACGTCCCAGCCACCTTACGCAGATCGCCGGTCCAGCTGGCTAGGAGATGTCCCACCTTCCGTATTCCTTATCGCGGTATCCACTCTAGGACTCGTCTGCTTCAACGGCCATCAGTCCTTCGGCAGATGTGGCCAGCCCACTGCCACATTAGCTTGCTTATTCTGCGACCCTACGGCCAGATTGGAAACCAAGGTTTGGAAACCGGTTTCCATAGCAGAATTATTTTTCTTTAAGCGAACCTGGTTTCCAAGAAAGAATAATAATTCTGTTTTCGAAACTGATTTGAAAAACAGAAAGTTGGAACTTTGGTTCTATGTCGGATGACCTCGTTTCGAATTCTATCCTTCAAAGAAACTCCAAGCATAGCTTGCTACATAGCCCGCTGCGTGACTTTTAGGTCACGGACTACCCTACCTTCAGTGGCCACGTTTCGTGACCGTAGGTCATAGGTAAACATAACAGGCAGGACGCACTGTTCGAAAACCTTTGTTTTGAGGCATTGCGGCAGGAGGGAGGAGAAGACCCGACGTAGTTTGCCAAATGCTGCCCACCCCAGTTGAATTCTTCTGGCTATTTCTTTCTCGAAATTGGTTTTACCAAGCTGGATAACCTGCCCCAGGTAGATAATATTTCTGAACTTCGAGTGTCGCTCCTTCGATGGCAATCGGTCTTAGTACAACATGTTCGTTGAACATAATCTTGGTTTTATCCAAGTTTACACCGAGGCTGACTTGTCGAGAAGCTCCATTCAGGTTGTGCAGCATTTCGCCCAGTTGTTCTAGTGACTCCGCAACTATGATGATTTCGTCGGCGAACCGAAGGTGCGAGATGTACCTACTCCAGCGTCTTGAAGACGTCCTCCAATGCGTTGGTAAATGCTGAGGATACATAAATTACTATGTGATACGTCAAAAATGAATATAAATAAAACAACATACTTAAAAGTGGAGGTTTAATGTTTTATAATTATCTAAAAATAATATTAAGAAAATAAACATTTTGTCATCTTACTCAGAAGTGCTCTGTGCTTGAGTAATTGAGCCCACAGCTGATAAGTGGAAGTTATTGAATTGTGTTCTGCCATCTCTAATCATTGTTGCCTTAGTATACTTCTCGTCAAGAAAGAAAGTGAAGTTTTCTAGAAGCCAGGCGTTCGTCTATTTGGTGAAACGTTTCTAGCCATTGATATAAATTGTTATTTTGTTTCTAGCTATGAAACCGCCCCTTGTGTTAATCGGCGGCGTCAATAGATTTAAATTCACATACCTTACTGTTTGGGGGCTTGTAAATGAGGATTAATCTGGATGATAATGTGCTGTATTACTTTTCTTTTATATAGCTCTAGATAGCTATCATCGCTGCTATCATATGTATTTTTTCTATTTCCAATCAATTAAATAAAGAAACTGTAGTACATAACTCTTAAACAAAGCTCTTAAATAATATTTTTCACATTCTTGCATATTATACGTGACAGAGTGACATTTTTATAATAACTATTATCATTTGACCGATCAAAATGTGACTTAACGTTGACATCATCACTTTAGTTCCGTTGTCATGGTAACAATTTTGCTAGCGATATTAGCGCCATAATATTTCGTATTTTCGTTAGTATTACATTATTTCGTGAATTTGCCACATTTTAATTGTGATAATTGCTATTCGGCGACAAAGCCAAATTCAATAAACCAAACATCATAAAAATCTTTTCAGCCTATCTTGAGTTATAAGAAAGTACGTTTTTGGCACTTTTTAGGCACTTAGGGTCTGAATTTCGAAAAATCGTTTCTTAGTACACCTCCACGCATCAAAACATACACTCTCTATAAATTTCAAGTCTCTAGCACCAGCGGTTTAGGCTGTGCGTTGTCTCTAAGTGAGTCAGTCAGTCAGTCAGTCAGTCAGGACTAAGAGTTTTATATATGAGATTACATTAGAACCTACTTCTGAGAGTTCATTTTATGTAAGAATGTTGTACTTTCTTATCGAGACAAGCAAGACTCTACCGCAGTACATACACAGTTTAAAACAATCTATAAATTATTGTTTTTTTAGTAGTTATACCTATAACTACAAAGATTAACTCATACATTTACCTAAAGTATACGTAATGAGTAACGTAGTCGAATGATGTAAACTCTTTCACTACATTACAAATTAAAATATTGTCATAGAGAACATTAAACGCCAAGCGGTACCCTTATGATCATCTCGACCAGCTTTACGACTTTAGTTTTAATAAAAATCTCTAATAACATTCCAACATCGTGTTCTATATCATACTGTCGTTTATCATAACACTACCAATACCGAGCTATCATAAAAAATGAAATATGTAACGTATCCAATTACTGTACGTACAGGTTTCATAATTTCCATTTTCTTAAACCGATTGGATCTCCTAAATTATTACACATAATGTTTGGTATAGCCGCCTTTTTTCATCTCCCAATAAGCATGTAACTAGAACCATGTTGCCTCCACTATAAACTTCATAACAAACTGCGACATGAGGCCATATCTTGTGTACATTATGAGCTTTTTCGTTTAAGCCAAAGCTTCAATGTTGCATGATTAAAAGGTCGCATCGAACTGTTTCCTACAATCAAATATGAACTGTAAGCTTTGAGAGACAAAGTTGATTTTCCAAAAAAATTAGTGATGGGTGTTCGTTATCAAAAGTACGAAGTAGGAACGCCCTTTAGATGTTTTACTTAACTTTTAATAACACAGAGGTGTAGATATAAAACACGGACTTGGTTTTAAATATATTATTTTAAGAAAGCCAGATTTTTATATTGCAGCAGTTTTATATCATTAAATCCAAATATGGGCATAAGGACTGCAAGGAAGTTGTGAAATTACGTGACATCATTTATTAAGTAAAAGGTTGTTGGAAGAATAAATTCTTGTACGGTAAATATTTTCTTAAAAATATATAAGACTTGAATTTCATCACTGTGAAGAATTTTTTTTAACATGAAAGCTTTTACTCTGGACAGTGTGATTTATATTTAAAAAAAAGCTATCTAACTCTACTTAAAATTGAACCGAATATTATAGTAAATTTTTTGTCATTATTTTCACGAATTATATCTTCAAATCTTCACCACCAACCTAAATGAGATTACAACTTAAGTACCACCCACTTTTTCATAACTTATTTATAGCACAAACTTACGTAAAGAAAATCTAAAGATCCTTTCTTTAAGTTTGTTCAAAGAGCAACATTATCAGGAAGGTACCTTAGATACACATTTTTACTTAACATCTAAAGGCTTTCAAAGCCATTACAAGTAGAGTTCATAAAGACACTGCCAGTAACTGAAAAGTTCGCTCATCGCACTTCCATCAAACTCAAGTGCATTACTCAACGCACTAATAAACCTCCCTGCAGAGTTCCGTTCTCATTACGACAATGTTGCCAAGAACATCTAAATTACCTATTGAACACAACCTGTCCAACTGAGTTATAGGAACATAAATTACAGAGATACGCCCTCCGCAGTTATTGGTCTACGGAACCCTTGCTTGCTTGGTCAAAACTTCAATTAACTCTTATAAAAGCCATTACCCTCGAAAATATTCGATTATGGTATCTCTCGGTCGTTTCATTACCGGTTTTGGGCGGCGAGTGCGCCTTCGTGGCAGACAGGTCATTCCGTCGTATATTTATTGAAAGCTCGATGCTCAGTATCCGCGCTTTACCGAGTAGTTTTTTTTTTATTGTACGGTAACAACCACTGCATCGATGAAAAATATTATAGGTAGTTATAATAAAATTTACTTTCTTGAAATGGTAAACTACCCACTTAAGTTCAATGTCGGTAGGTATATATTTTTTTTCTAGAAATGTGCTACCATTTGATTTTTTGTGTTTATATGTATGACTAGGTCACCTATGATTTGATTTTTATTAGGCGTCTTAGAAAGCGGTTAAGTATTTATTACGGATCCTTAGTTTTTGTATAACTTGATACACTTATAGGTAATACTTGTTAGAATGCTAAATGGGTCTCTAAATATTTATAGAGATAGGCAGATTAGTAATCGTTTCTTGGCTTTTCTATACATAAGGAGGTAACTAAGTAAGTATATTAAATTACGTCTGGGAAAATGTGTTGCATAAAGAGAAGAAAAAAGACTAGGGTTTTTATTACTAAATAGGTACCTACTTTTAGGTTAAGTATTTTATGTTGTAATATTTCGGTAGGCATATCTAGGTGTACTGGCAGAGTTATCTTACTACATCTATCCTAGAAACCAAATAGTTTTATTAGGTATCACACTTATTTTAAAAGCTTTTTCTACCTACAAGCTTTGTAAACTTTCGGTGTCTTTTTTTCTGCACAAGCAATATGAGGCAATATCGTTCCTACATAAAGATAGGTACTACCGAATAAAATAAGCCAAATTCAAACACATAAGCCAGGATAGTAAAACTACAATACATGTGGCACATGGTCCAGAAGAGACATTTGGCTCGGGGGTCGGCTCCGGCGCGTCACGTTCGCATCGACGTTAGCATTTCTTTTGTGAACGCTCCAAATTGCGCACATAAAACTTCGAGACCTGTTTTGCTACGTGATGTCTTTAGTATTTTTACTGCCTATATTGCCCGATACATTCTTATCAGTCCGACGAGGGAACTAGATCCTTCCCCTTCCATTCTAGATACACACAAACATAAAAATCTACAGTCACCAGAAAGTGCAAAAGATATATAAACGAAAACGATGTTCGACGAGGAACTTTCCGAGTTTTGTAATTAATGTTGCAAGAAGATATTGCCGGGAAAAGTTTTTTCATCATGTTCCGCGGAGGCAATACAGTAATGAGCGCCCCCGCGGCGTTACATCGTAAAAACACCATACAACTTAATAAATAAAACTGGAATTCGTGAAGATTTATCACGAGGCCCATATTGCGATTCGTGACTCGAGCCCGAGGCGTGTTTTTACCGCGTATCTACGAGGATAAGAGCTGCGGTTGTAAAAAATATAGATAATGTCATAGACGCGGTCGGCTTCTCATATTTACTGAAGTTCTTGTTTGAAATATTTTGACAGTTCTGAGTAGACACGGCGCATAGGGCGGGCGAGGCGCGGGTGTTCCTTCGTGGAACCGATCTTGTTATTTATTACACGTGATCTACCTACACAGCACAGAAGTATATACCCATGAACAATCGTCGACTATTATGTATAGCGTTCGGGTCATATTTTTGGGATTATAGTTACGATCACGCACAGTGGAGTCTCAAAAAGTATTTTGATTGTCGTTACCGGAGGCATTGACTTTTATGGGGAATTCTCATGCAGTAGCAATATGTATAAATTTCCTGTTGAATTACTTTGATGAATCGACCTAAATAACGCGAGGGTTGAAATATATACGGAAAGTTAAACTTATTCAGTAACTGAAACGTTAGCATTTTGGAAGGGTCTAATGGGAACGTGGCATGAAAATCGCCTAATATAGGAGGTGCACGTGGTTTGATATACCTATTGCTTCTATTATACTTAATACTAATATTTAGAAGTAGTATGAAAGGGGCGTTGCTCTGTTTGACTCAAAACAATTACTTCGCCGTGGCTTCGGTGAGATTTACTGGTATAGAAACAAAGTACCGCAGAAGAACAAGGAACGTTCTAGTTTATTCTAAAATATAGGTTGGTGCTTGGACTTTGATTGTCATCTATAGGTATAGAGTAGGTACCTACTTAATGAGCCTTAGGCCCGAGTATGTAGGTAACTTTTGTATTTTGAAATTAGAATATCTTTCTTTATTTTAGGTACCTATATAACGACATTAGTAAGCTACGTATGTAAACTTGGTAGGTAGAGATAAGTACACAAGACGCGGCTAAAGAGTTAAGTACACACCTTTACATGTGAATATATAGATATATAAAGGTGTAATGATATATAAAATAAGGGTAGGACGAAGACCATGCCTATGTAGGTGGATCGTGTTTAAAATTCCGTCACGAATTGTTCGTATATTCTGTACACGTATCGGGGCGCAGGTGATGCCGTGAGATACACGGTCCAAGTTTTATTGTTATTCCCACTCTGCGAATTGAATTTGAAACAAGCGAGTGCCACCGATCAATACTAGAGTAGCACCTGAACCATCTCCCACCCGTATTTGCCTACCTCGGCTATATCTATAGGTAGGGATAGGGCCTCTCTAATCTTGTTTACTACCTACCTACTACTAGGCAAGTGGCGAACTGATTTCAGGTTCATCATAAAAGTAAAAATTTATTTCTGATTCGTGATTGATTTCAAAATATTGAACTAGTCGTTCAATATTTTGAAATGAGAGAGTGTATTTCTCCATCGATATCAAGTTGAACTAAACTGCTGCGTAGATAGAGTAATTGAGTATAACGTGAGAATCCAGCGTAGGGAAGCGGTGGTGAAATTAAATCCCATTCGGTTCACAACTGACGTGAACCCATAGCTAACACAGGCAATTTAACTTATTTACCAAGGTTTAACGAAAATATCAGTACCTAAAGGTAGTGTTGATCTCATAAATTCTCAAATCTTTAAAATATTTTTAACTATGAATAGCTTTAATTATTCTTCTCGGTTGTGAGGATGGTAAGTGTTCTTCTTTGACAGGTGAGCCCATAGGTCATGATCATGATCCGGAAGAAAACTTTACATTTCTCAAGGTTCATAATAGACCTCCCCTGGGATTTGTCGAGATCACGGATTATAATGTACCCCGAAGTACTAAAACCAATAATTTAAGTCTATAAGTTTCCTGACAGCGCTCTTGGCGAAAACGATGCGAACTATAGGTCAAGTGTTCAGAGATAAACGATGTCTTGCATCGTAAACGTAATCTGTAAAAGCTCGTACCTACTACCAGAAGTGCGTCATCGCGCTTTGTGGGTAGGTACCTACTTGAGATAAATACTTAATTACATGTTAGAACATTGTACGCAGTTGGCAGTAGGTAGTATATACTTACCTATGTCGACCCCTACTCATGTAAATGTTTGTACATAAGTAGGTATATCTATCTATCTATACGTGAACTTACAAAGGATCACTTCTGTAGCGTTGACACACGTTATTTTTAACTGACGTCCAAAAGGGGGAAGGTTCCTAATTTTCATCGGAATCTTTATATGCACCTCGGTCGCTACCTATTTGAAATAAATAACAGCAAACAATTTTGTAGGTAGGTACCTAATAAGTAACTGTACAAAACCCATGATGGTTATAATTTGACTATTAAAGTAGATAAAGATATTTTAGCTTGTGCCCAATTTTAATTTTGTTTTAGGGCCTTAGCTACGATCCGAGCTTACAGGGGTGGTATTATCTGAGCCGTTTTATCTCCAATGTAATCTTGTTAAGAGGCCCCGCATCCCTCGCACCCTCAGCCTCTGGCAGGGAAGCAATAATGCTGAAATCCCGGGTTTTCGGCGCTTAAACTAAGCCAAGCATTACCGTGGAATCCATAGCAAAATTAGTCTTTGTTTACACCTAGCTGCCTAAATTATTAACTATACTAGATATTATCCTCAGAAGTAGCTTAACACATTACGTTTAGAGATGAGACCATTTCAGTTCTAAAATAATTAACAATTATATTGTAATTGTAATTACAGTAGGTATCAGCATAGGTTCCATTCTCAGAAAATTAATAGGTATAAATTTTTGGGGTAAATAAACATTTAATGATACTGAACCGAGAATCAGGCACCTACCTACCCCACACTTGAAGTTACTGTTTTTTCTAGTTTGAAGTAAGATCTTTTTTATATGGGGGCTGTAATAGTTCCGGTATAGGGCACGTATATTAATAAATCATAAGCAATAGGTAGGTAAGGTATAACCTCGTTCGTTAAGTATGAGCTCAACTTCAACTTTTTAATCTTTCTTATTTTTATCTGTGCAAAAAAACGTCTTGTTCAAAGAGAATACAATGTCTTGTTGACAATGACTTGATAGCAAAGTGACTAGAAAAGTGCTAAATTCTACGGCAAAATGCAAAATTAACATATTATTTTTCCCAAATTACGATAATGTCTCATAATTTTTGATCCACCTTCTATCCTCCTTTTAAACATTGAATATTGTGTGTCTAAGTATCATGATATGGGATTGTTTGCCTGTGGTATCAAAGTGTTGCAACTGTGTGACGGATCTGAAGACAGCTGTTGCGATTATCGCTGCCCTTGGCATTGTAAGTACATAAACTGAATGCAGGCACTAAAGGCTATCGTTATTATACTATACTGTTTACTTCCGTACCACCAACAAGGTATATGAAGGAGCTTATTGTGAAGAGCTCGCACTAACGAAAAGCTTCACAGCTAAAATGTGTACCGCAATGCTGTATAATGTTTAACATAATTCATGTGCCCTGGATATCTAATAGGCGGTATTTAATTTAATAATTTTACAACACACCTGCTCATAACAGTGATATTATTTTACCGCAATTAAGCACGGAATGACACCTATTATAAAACTGTGACTTTTTCATTACTATTATTCACAAAAGTGAGTTATAGATTCTTTTTTAAATTTTATAGGAAGTGTCTATAATTGTCTATGTTCTTAAAAAAGTTTTGATACAAAAAATAACGTGTTTAATAGTACGAATAAATTAATACGCCTATTGTATGGTCATTTGATGCATTTTCGTATTTAAATAAATAATTTCAACTTGTAATACCTACTTGTGTAATAAACAAAATTTTCGCTCAAATTTAATTTTTTTTTTCTCTAAGTAAGTACAGAAAAAAAAACAGAGTAAAAAAAGTTAAGTTCAAACCTCATTTTTTTTTAAATATGGTCGACCGCCATTGTTAAATGCGCGCGCATAGGAAAACGAATTAATTTGTAGTATTGTTTATTTAGTATTTGTAGTATTATTTTATTCGCAAGTGTGTTGTAAAACGTCGTATGGCACGTGTGAGCATGATGATTACCGTCCTCGGCTGTCTTAAGACCCTCGCCTGGCGGCTCGGGTCTCAATGGCGCCTCGGCGGTAATCACCAACGTTGCTCACTTGTACCATAATGTACTATAATCCAATTATGTTAATTATGCATGTATAATAAAAAAACTTTTTGTTTAAAAAAAATCAGATATTGAAGATATCAATCGATTTTTCACAAAAATACCTAATGAACTAAGCTTATTTCTTCCAGAGTTTTGCAAGAGTGATAAGTAACTCTGGTTGAATGCTTGTTTGCTACATAAACACTATAAACGATTGTATTAATGAAATAAAACTACTTTTTAACTAATTCTGTCGCGATATATTTTTTATTATTTACTTTTTAACCCGACGTTTAGAATACTTTTACGATAACATGCAGTTTTATTTCAGTGAGTCAGATTCGTGCAAACTTCAGACAATATCGGTTGTATGTTTTTTTATATATTCTTCCTTTTTTTTTTTTTTTTTTTTTTTAAAGAATATTAGCAACCGAAATTACTAATATTCCCGTTAACCCCTCCAACTAAGCTAAATTGCTTGTGCTAGGAGTGGGTTCACGTCGGTAGTGTAATGGCCAGGATTCGAACCCGGGACCTCTCGATCGTAAGGCCGACTCCTTAACCACTAAGCTACCGACGCTTCTATTAACAATTAGGTATCATATTTTTGCAAAAATTATTTTGCTTTAATTTTCTTTTATCATTTTTGCCAGGTTACAAGCCCAGCAGTCTCGTGGACGATGGTGCGTCACTCCTACGTGATCCGGGTGTCATGTTATATAACAAACCATGAGGACAAACGGGATGTCATCGATCTACACCTTAATAATGCCGTAAGTGCCTACTTGAAGATTTGTACTTAACGTATGTTCCACTGTAGATCCTAAGATGCTAAACTGGTTGTGATGAATGAGATGAAAACTATATTGGAACTATTAGATGTCCATTGTATCATTATAGTTCCCTGGGTCCAATAGGCTACCTTTATTAAGGTGGCTGTTAAATCTAAAAATCAGAAAACACTTTGATTACCAAGTATCGAGTGTGACATCAAGTGAGAGAAAATCTTCAAGTTCAAAAATATAAATTTAGTGTAATACTATGAAATAGGTAGGTATACCAAGCGATAAAAATAATATTTAAATTACTTTTAGTGCTATCTATCGGTCTAGCCAAATCTGTAGTTAAGACTGGTAAAGCGGACCCCAGACTCCGAGCTGAAAAGCTTCGGATGTGACTGGGAATTAACGCTTGGATGAAGAAGAAGATCAGTCTAAAGCTGCGACAATGTTTTAATATTCTTAAAAAATTACCTTTGTGTATTCTGGTGACAGTTTCTTAAACTTTATAGGGTAAGGTTGCCGATATTGTACCAGTTAACGAACTTTAGAAGATATCACAAAAACTATATCACTTAAAAGGATTATATCATAAGAAATAAAAAGGTTGTTCTATTGGTATCCATATTTTGTAACTAGAAAATGCGGAGATATAACCCAATTAGGACAATAAAAGTTTTTCAAAAGGTCGAAAAAAGTACAATTTAGGAAACCGGTTTCCTTAATTGTACCATAGGTATCTTAAATTGTACTTTACGGTCTAAATAAGATTCTAGTATCTCCTACAAATTGAAATTAGCCTTACCGTTATACATCTTCATAAAAATTATTATACATAAAGTTTTAAATATTAACAATGTTTAATGTTTAAACATCAAGTTATATCTAAATTGTACCGGTACATTTTAGGATTACACTACCTTGTATGTACAAATTAGGTAACACCAAGTTTTATTTTTATGCTAGCCGCCATTATAACCTCGAAATACCAAACATTAAAATTATATTCTCAAAAAAGTGCACTAATATGCTTACTTTCCAAAAACATATATAACAGCTGCAGTGTACCTACCACTGCCACAAGAAACCCTTAGGTAAATAGCTCTTAAATTATATCAGAACGCCAAAATAGTGATTTTTGTTTACTACATCTACCTCAGTTGTGTTATCGAATCCAAACTGACAGCGATTGCGTAATGTTGGTAGCTCTACTTTTTAGTGTTGTCACATCAAACCTAAGCATTGCAGTTTGGTAGATATTGAGGTGGTACAAATTACGAGCCGGTACAACTTATGCGACTCCACCCTACCTATCTTGTTACAGTTAACCTTCGGTTTTGGTGCAAACGCCGGCCTAGGACCTTCCTGCACAGCTAAGAAGAAAAAAAACGAAACAACTGAAGCTCCCCCCTTACCGCCTGACTCATCTTTCTACATGTCGGTTAGATGGGTCGGCGGGATTGTCCTAATATCAGATTTAATATTTTTGATCTACAGCATTTTCTTTTTGTACAGACTTTTTCAGGTGGGTACCTATGACACACCTCATCTCATCTCATCTAATGGGTCTCAAAATGGAGGTCGAACGGGTACAACATACTATTTGATAATCTTTTACATGTACATAAGTCCTGCTACTTAATAATATAAATGAGCAAGTTTGTGAAGATGTATAATGCCAGTTAGACATTCAATTATGCTCTAAGAGCGGAAAGAATCTGGCTGATATAGTCTGAAATAACACATATCATATGCTACTTTTTATTCTTGGTCTGGTCACGAGTGTGACCTCCTGACGTGTCACGAGGTAGCGGTAATCACTTCCCATCAAGTGATCCATGTGCTTGTCTGCCACCTAAGTGGTATAAACAATCTAATTCTAGCCATTGAACTTCTACTATCTACATTCTGTCTGGCAAATATTAAGAGTTCTAGATCCTATCACGTATTGATAGGTCTGGCATTGGTTTTTTATTTCTACCATCATAGACAAAGTACCTATATACCCGCTGCACTAATTTTCATGACTTTTTATAGTTATACCTATAGATATTATTATAATATTTTGATTAAACTTGAATATTTTCTTTTTCAGCCGAAATCTCCAGCATATCAGCTTAGTCTAACTGCACAGTATATGTGGGTCTGCACGGTATCTATATTGTTAGCGTTTATCTACAGCATGCTTTATGTGGCGAACTGTATATCGGTTGGGGGAATTTTCCCCATTTTTGAATTTTTCTTCGCGGTATTCGATATTGTAGGTATGTTTCCATAAAGATTCATTATTAATAGCTTTAGAATATTTAAACTTCGAATAATGTTGACGGGAATTAACACGTAATTCATTCCATAACGCGTAATTCCGCACGGGTGGAACCTCGATCGTGCCTAAGGTACCTATAAATTGTTTTTTTTTTGCATACATCCTATCATGTGTAGGCACATAGTAGGGAGTACATAATATAGATATGAAAAAACATTTCAAAGTCAAAGTCAAATCATTTTATTGTGAAAATGGGTAACAAAAAATGTGCAGTAATTGATTATATATAATAGTTTATGACATTGATGAATAAAATGAAAAACCAACACTGAGACGGAGAGCGCTCACCATTATTAAGCCAGTCAACCTGTGACCAGGGTCCGGCAATTCATAGGTAGGCATATAGGTATATACCTATACCGTGATTACGCTAATTCCCGTGAACATTATTGTATAAGAAATGGGTTTCTGTAGAATGTTACTTGCAGGTCGCTAAAAGCCACGTATGTACTAAAACTCACAGTAAAGAGCACTGCATCAGGGAGCATAAACTGAATGTACTTACACGTTATGTAACTAGGTTAGATATATAGGTAAGGAGAAAGGAAGTGAGATGTTCCTGAGGACCGAGCCAACCTCACCTGCACCTGTTAAACAATCAACACAGCTCAGGCGCAGGCATCCCTCTCAACCCCCTAGACAAGGGGCAATTGGTTGACCGCCGGACGTATTGTAGTATAGAATAATGAATGATTGGGATTTGGTCATAAACTTAATATATACTAGGACACATATTTTTACGTTTATGGCAGTTGTCAACATAGTTAGGTATATCATAAACGTCATTAAAAAAAATGAATTGTCACTTGTATAGGGGGGCAGGTCAGACGGCAATCTCTCCTGAAAAAGCTCGGGCCTTTGGCTCCAAAGTGCAAACTTTGGACGCAACTAAAAAATTTCTATGAGGATGATGATGATTGTCACGCGAAAGTGATCAGTTAGAGTGTTATAAGTGTATTGTTGAAGTAGTTGGTACTTCAACGTGAACATTGTCAAGCTGATGCATCATATAACGAATCTTGCCATCTTGTCTTACTGATGAGCAAAGGCCTCCCGCAAATCTTTACACGATATTTAGAATAATAAAAGAAGAAAAATACCAACTCAATTTTAATAACCTCCTGTTTATTTCTCTTTGTTTCCAGTATGGGGTTATTTTTTAATAGTGATCAATTCATACAGCGGTTCAGCAGCCACAACCACGCCATCAGTCGGTACCAGTAGGTAGAACTGCAATTAGTTGATAAAGATAGTCCTGATCATGGTCAGTGGGTGTATATGGTGTACGGTAGTCGTATTATCTAATCTACTTGGCAGTCCACGTGGAATGTATCGGACTACAGAGCAGAACCTTGAATATGAGTGGCTAATGTGATGGGAATTAATATAAGTGGCTATGTGATTGTAGCCATGTAGTCCATGTTTTGAGGTTTATGTATTACCTACTTACATATTTTTTTAATAAATTTGTTCTATGTTTTTTCTATTTTATTTATTTTAATACTTGTTCTGGGGATGAGATCAATAATTAAACTCCTAGGGGTGAGAGCATACCTTAGGTAGGTTTGGGTATGAGTGATTTGGGTTTGTAGGACCAACCTAGGACTGGCAGTATGATACCTTTATTTAAAGAGCAGTTAAAATCGTTTAATCATTTTGTTCCTGTCCCAAAATACTGCATTCTACATACACCATCGCGCCGTACCTACGTTTAATACATAAAGCATAACTTCTGTACTACTGCACCAAATTGGATAAACCTTTCTTTTCTGCCTATATAGGTATATTTTACTCCATTCTGTGATACTAGCTTAGAGTATCTATCTAGATAGATACTCAAAGGATACTAGTGTTTGGTTCGCTTTGGTTCAGTATTTAGACTGAAAATGAACCAGTTCATTATCATCATTCATTCATTATGAACTGTATCACTTATTAGTAGGTACGTCACTATGTTATCATTCTGACAGTGTAATATCTTTGAGCCTGCCAGATTGTAAATTTTTGGTAATATTTATCAACAATATAAAAATGACTCGTGTCACTGAAAATTAACGAAAATAATGTGTATTATTCTAAATAAAATAGGTTTGTTGAATTTTCTTTGTGGAGAAAGATGTATCTTATATTGAACGTAAAACAAAATGTATACCTTTAAATCGTTTATCAGTTGCAGAAAAATGTTGTTTTTGTGTATCGTTGAGAACTGGCGGCGCAGTAATCGCTGTTATATGCATATTCTTTGCTGTAAGTACCTACTTACCTCTAGTTATATAAAGCTCTTATTTTGTGAACAAAGTGACTCAAAAATATAATATTGTAGTGAGTTCTTGAAAAGAAACAGGAAGCCTTGCAATTGGATGGGAACTCCTTAAACATCCCTATATTGTGAAGCCTAATAAATTATTCACTCTTCAGAAACCCGAGAGACACTCACACAATATAAGAATTTTCCTATATTTCCTCGAGCCTTATAACCCTTCAGAATTAATTTCCTTTTCAGCTGGGAACAATTATTCGAAATACCGATTCGTTTTCAACCTGTTACCCAGGTACTGATGTCGCAGTAACTGCTATTGTGTCCAGGATTGTGCATGTAACACTATTGTTGGCAGCAATATTTTATATCTACGGTGTCATGAAAGTTAGTAGCTAAGTATTACTTAAATTAATCTAAATATATATAACTCAAAGGTGACTGACTGACATAGTTATCTATCAACGCACAGCCCAAACCACAGGACGGATCGGGCTGAAATTTGGCATGCAGGTAGATGTTATGACGTAGGCATCCGCTAAGAAAGGATTTTGATTAATTCTACCCCCAAGGGGATAAAATAGGGGATGAAACTTTGTATGAAACTTTGTCAATTTTAAACCGATCGGGCTGAGACTTTGCATGCATAAAGCTACTATGACGTAGGCATCCCCTAAGAAAGGATTTTGAGATGCAGGCTATATTAACACTAAGCGATAACCGACATTCAAGCGGGCGAAGCCGCGGGCAACAGCTAGTATTAGATATGAAACCGGCTGAATTTCTACCTGAAGACATGTAGTTTGCGATAGAAAGTTAGAATGCCGCAGTGGAGTTTGTTGCGCCGTTTCTTCTCCATTAGCGCCTAGGAAGCGGTGGTAAACTTAGTTTTAAGGAGAATTTGACGTCAAAAAGCTGTAACAGTGTTGCACTATTTTGAAAATAAAGAATGAATTGAATTGACTTTATAAAGAAGCGATTTACCTACTTGTGAACAAAAGATTTTTACTTGTGAACAAAATTGGTCCACTTGTCAAATACTTAGCTAATTTTTCAATTTGTCTAATTAACTTTTTCAGGTGACTACTTTGCACTGTACTTCTTAGTTAGCAGCTTAATTATTAATAATTAATATAAAACACAATCATCAAAAAAGTACTTTAGATAAGTTTTTTTATACCACTAAGATCAAGGCAGACAAGCACACGGCCCACCTGATGGGAAGTGGTTTCTGTGGCCTATGGACGTATGCAACACCAGGGGCGTCACATTTGTGCTGCCGACCCTGAAGAAACCTTCTAATGCCCTTCTTGAATAACCCCATGATAGATTGTAGGTTAGGATGACTCTCACTAATTATATTCTACGTCATAGGAAGAATGTTTAATTTTAATATTATATTATTAGTTTTGTGCATATGTTTCAGATGTTAGCTATACATCACACTCCTCAAAGTGAGTAACTTGCTTACCAGAAATGGTTGCTACCTCCAAATCCATTATATCCAATACCACAGTGTAACGAACTCTTTCATTGAAATGAATTCGTTTCACTGTGCTAATTCTATGAAACGAGAGCAATACCCACCTCATTAACACCTTCGAGGCAAATGAGCTGCTTACATAGGTAAGCAGCTCATTAATCAGCAGATGTATCGACATCTGCTGATTAATGGTAGAAATCTAGCGTAAGCTTTCCATTCAGAGTTGGGAATCATCCACCATCCCTAAGAAAAGTTAAACAAATGATGGAAAAAGGAAGTAGCAGAACCTGAGCTCTGAGGTGAAAGCAGCGAATGCAACCATGATCGTTGCTAAGATGATGAAGATTAATTGTTTTAGACTTGTACTAATGAATAATTACATTTGTAGAAAAATTACCATGCAGCTGTTATATTCCTGGTGACACTACTTTTAGTTATATGCTTCACCCTGGCCGAAGCATTCGTTTGGTTGTTCACTAAAAATAGCAATCCCTTAAAATGCCCACCCACTTACATCTTCTCAATGGCGTTATTTACGAGAATAATGGGTAAGTGATTCTCTGTAACATAATTACTAGAGTACGCGCCAAGGAACAAGTCCTGTGGAGGCGGCTTAGCAATCGAAACTGCTGTCACCATACTGTGTGTTGATTGGTTCAGGCCATGACAGTAACATGGCCTGAACCAATCAACACACAGTATGGCGGCAGTCATTGTTCCTAGTTTTGCCGCGGGACTCATTAGCTGGCGGGGACTCTACTGAAATCGTAAAATGTCAACCTTCAGCCTCTCTAGACAAGTAGCAATATTTATGTTTGTAGAAAAGATTGATCAATGTACGGAATTGACATACGTTGACAACTGTCATTAAAGTCATGAACGTCAAAATATGTGTTAATTCCATACAATCATCATTTTAATATACAATACGCCGGCCAATTTTACACAATTGTCACTTGTCTAGGGGGGCAGAACGGGACTTGAACTCGCAACATGCGTGAATAAGTATATAAAGTATGTTGGCATAGGTATAATACATATGATTGCCACAAATTAATACTTATATAAATATATAATATGCCTACAATACCGGTGCGCTCAGGCCTTTACCCGGTGCAAAGGTGGCCATCACACTGGCCATATTGCCTCTTTGGATGGCGACAGCCAGCCTTTGCACCAGGTACAAACCGGCGCAGTATATGATACCCAATTATGTATTTTTGTATTAAATGAGTGCAAGGAATTTTTCTTTAATTTCATCTATTAAATTTTTAAGCATACTCGTATTAACATTTTATTTCGTTTTTATTTCAGTTTTGGGATATTTTATGGTAATAGTGAACAGTTTTCGAATAATGACTATACCGACCAGGCGTGAACAAATCATTAGAGAATCAGAACGTAACCTCAAAAAATTACACGTTGATAAAAAAATTATCGATAAACTCCAACCGAAAACCTGAACGCAGCATAATGAATTAGGAATGGAATATGTAATATTATGCTAAGCGTCCATCCTGCCTGTATGCTGTCCAACCATTTATTAACTTTTGACAGCGGCTTGAGAACGTAACTTTTTCATTATTCGTAAAAGTAAACTTTGAAATGCGCGGCAGAAAAATGTATTAACTGCCTAATCATATCCATTAAACCACTAAAATGCTTAAAAACGCAAACAGCTACACTCTATCGTATTTAGTTTTGGAATCGAGTGTACCCTGGTTTCTACTTTCGTTGAAATTATCAAATCACATTTACTTGCATCTACGTTAAGTTACTAACTTACTTTAAGCTATAGTTAAGGATTCTTTTGCCTACTTTTAATGAATAACCTCAAAATGTGAAAGTTGTGTTGTATAGTTATACATTTATAGTCTTTTGTGTGTACGCATAATCTGTTCATAGTGTAGGAATAGAATCCGTTAAAAATAGTTTTATTTCAACGTGTAATATTCGTGTAAACTTTCGGCAAAATCAAATATCGAATCGTAAAATCGATTGAAACTTCTACATTTACAAAGTCGATTCTTTTATAAAATCGAATAGTTTACGAATTGGAACATAACTATTTGATGAACTCAACTGTCAAAAGTTAAATGGTTGGGCAGAGTACCTACTACGAGTACCTATGTGTAATATATGTAAATACCATTACATTTTGTTTTTCCTTTTTTATTTGAAATAGACACCTTCCACGACCCACCAATTTATTTCTTATAATTTTGGACTATTAAAAATCTCTTCTCAAAAATCCCCTCTCTTCAGAGTGGATATTTGAGCGAACGTTCCAAGGAGATCCATATTTTTTGAAGATTTTGGAAAAAATGTGCATAAAAAATATGTTTGTGCCAATCGATGCTATTTCAGCCTCATCCATTCATTTTTGCAAGAAAAAACAAAAAAATTACTTGATATATTCTTTATCGCCAGCTAAGCTAAGTCGTTTCCACCTACGCGTGGGTAAATAAATTGGTACTATTGGTTCATAACCAACACGCGTATCGCTTCCTCGCATATCTCTGCTGGAAACTCATCCTTAACATGGACGACAACTGAGCCCATAAGTCAGCTATTATTGGTCAGAATCTTGGAAATGTTAATTAATGACAAAGCGACCGCTTCTCATTAAACGTTAAACCGGGCATCAGCATAAATGTCAGCGATGCGGAGATTTTAATTATCGCATCATCGACCCACCACGCTGCAGTAAAAGGGTTTAGTCATTTTAATTAAAGCTACGCATCACACCAGCATCTACCCCGAGTTTGGGTAAAGGTGGGGGACCTTCTAATCCTGTAATTCTATGTATACTTGTATATACATAGTGTCTATGAGCGTCGATAAGTCAAGCACCAGCGAGCAACTTAGCTGTTTGTATTAAGTTATTTTGAATTATTAAGATAATTTTAAAGCAATTAGTTTGCTAGACTAAACAAATTATAATAAATTGGAAAAAGCGAAATCAATTCTCGGGCGGGACTCGAACCCGCGATCTTTCCCTTACAGGGGGAACGCTCTGACCACTGAGCCACCGAGCTTCGCCCGAGAGTGACCCAATTTTTCCAATACATCCATCTTACGGCGATGGTAGGAGTAATCTACCGATATTCGTACGTTACTCAGTATACTCATAATCAAACAAAAGAGTAAAAATATCTCAAACAATAAATAACATTTTACGCGCAAAATATCTAAGAAAAAATACAGCCTGTCTACGTGAAACATTTGGAAATTTCAAAAGAAAATATCTCCATCACGTCGCGGCCCCCGGCGGGGGCGTAAAAAAGAAAAGTATATAAATGTTAAAGTATAAAAGAAAGCCACTTCCTCGAGATAGCTCGTTCCTCCCGTGGCCCGACTTCGCAGGTTTTATTACACCGAGCACGTGACAGGAACAACGATCTCGCCTTTGAATTCTCTTAGGTATTAAACAACCTATATTCAGAATGTCACTAGGTAGGTACGGTATGTACCGTAATTTATGTGCAGAGTTTTATACTATAGTGTTGGTACTTATATTATGATCTATTAGCTGTTGCTCGCGGTTCCGCCCGCGTGAAATTCTAATCCCGTTCATAACTAATAGTAGCATGATGATATAATTATGTATGGCCTATGATGGTACCAGATATAATAAGATCCCACCTATGATAAAAAATATAACCGAAATTGACAGTTTTAAAAGAAGACTTCGCATACTTTTAATAGGAAAATGTTACTATACAATTAAAGAATTTCTGGAGGATAATTCAATATAAGAAATAATATAATTATGTTGACTATTAAATAAATGTAATGCATGATCATTTTTAATTCTAGTACAATGACAATATAGTTAAATAATAATGATTAGATAATTTACTACACAATCTAAATTAGTCTGACATTTGTGACTAGTTATATAATATTGTATGCCCACATGGCGAATCATAGCTGGCCTAATTACCTTGTGAACATCTTATGTACCTATGGTTGACAATAAATAATTTTGAATTTGATTTTGATTTCAGATAATGTAGCTTTTAATGGCCGAAGAATTTTTGAAATCAGTCCAGTAGTTTTTGAATTTATTCCTTACATACAAGAATACAAATCTTTCTTTATATCTTAGATTCGCTAAAGTAATAGCAGTTATGCCTACGGGCTAATTGCAGGAAGTTGTAAACTGTCTATGATTCCTTTGCGGGTGTTATATTTATGTTAGCTTGCCACATTAGCGACAATAAAAAATATGACTGCAGTTAATTATTCTGTTTCCCAGATTTGATAAGAATTATCACTCCCATATGAGAACTATTTTATTTCTTAATTTACGTACCTACCTACATAATGTCTACGATAAGATTTTGGGGAGGAATGTAAATTCTGAGCGTTTCCCAAATCTCCATTGAAGTTCAGTTCTAGAATAGAATCTCTACGAAGAAATAGTTTGAAGTCGAAACTAACTGAGTATCGTTCTAGAAAACTGACTTTCGACTACAATTTTAGTAGGAAATTTCCGCTTCGGCCGTGTACGTAATTGTAGTTTCGTAATTGATTTCGAAGTAAGAATAATTATTCTTTGTACGAAACTGATTTCGAACAGAGAAGTATTTTTCCGTATTTGTAATCGCGGTTTCGTAGCAGGAAAAAACTTTTGCTGAAGTACATAATTTCGAAAGCGGAATTTCTATTCTTTACACGTAACTATATAACGAAGTATGTACTTGTTGAAAAAGACTGAATGCTTGATATGAAACCTTCTTGAAACACTTCAGTCAAATAGCCATTTAATGTATTAAATTGTCAGAGTGTTTTGTTTTCTCATTCTTACCAAGTATATTGTACAAGGATTTTGTATTCTCTTTGATTCTGGCACTAGGTTGTCATCATAATTTATCAGATTTAATTTTAAAAACGTAGTTATTATATGCTCTTTGAATTTTAAACTGATTTAATATTTGATTATTTTCCGAAAATGAGTGCGACGGAAATGGCTTTTGTAGATACTCGTCGTGGAGGGGTTTCTGTGTTGTGCGATGGTCGGCGATATCATCGAAAAAATATTTATAAAAATAAAAATACATTTTGGCTGTGCTACAATAATACCAGATGTGGTTGTAAAGGAAGTATTACATTAAACGAAAGAAATGTAATAGTGAAAAGCAAATCACACGATTCAACTTGCAAACAAGATTTTGCACAAAACAATATACTAAGGGAACTTGACTCTTTAAAAACCAAGACCAGTACCAACTTCGAATCTATCCAGAAGCAATATGAAGCAATGGTTTTTAATCTTGAAAGTGTTGGTTTTAACTTCGTTCAACAAATTCCCCAATTTAACAATATAAAAACTGGCCTATATAATGCACGTAATAAAGTATTAGGTGCTCCAAAGCTACGATACACATCGGCATCTTCAGTTGTTATCCCTGGAAAGTTTCAAGATTTCCTTTTAGCTGATTTTAATGATGAAGAGAATGATACAAGAATAATTCTATTTTGCAACAAAAAGGCTAAAAAATTAGTAGCAGGATTCAAGCATATTTTATGCGATGGGACATTTTCGTCTTGCCCGTGTTCATTTAATCAATTGTATACAATTCACGGATTTGACGATACAACATCGGCAGTTTATCCCTTAATTTATTGTTTTCTACCCAATAAAAGTGCAAAAACTTATGAAACACTTTTTAGACTGATTGAATCACTTTTCCCGAACTGGCGACCAGTAAAAGTGACTATAGATTTTGAGTTGGCTGCAATGAAAGGTATCAAAAGAGTTTTTCCGAACATTACCGTAAAAGGTTGTTTTTTTCATTACAACAGATGTCTAATACGAAAAGCAAAGTTATTAAAGATGAACACAACAGTAAAACGAAGGCACGTGGCAAGGTGTGCAGGATTGGCTCGATTACCTAAAGAATACGTTCAAAGAGGGTACAAGTATATTATGAACAGAAGTCCTAATGGCAATAATGTAAAAAAATTTAATAAGTATTTCACTGAACAGTGGATGGAAAAAACTGATTTTACAAAAGTATGTTGTTGCGAAAAAGAAAAAATCCGCACGACTAATAATCTTGAAGGCTGGCACAGTAGGATCAACCGATTTGTTGGACGTAGAAATCCCACTTTAGCCCAGCTACTCGATACTTTGGTCAAAGAAACTAAAGTGATTGATATTTTCAAAAAGCAAACTAAAAAAAGTCAAAATTATTTAGAGATTGACTCTGAAATTGATGGTGCCATTAAAGATTTAAAAGACAAAAAAATCACATTAGGGCATTGCCTAGAAATAATTTCCCCATTTTCATTTAAATTTTAATTTAATTTTAAGTTTGTATTTTAAGTTCAGAATAGGATTGTTTGTTTTATTTTGTAATTTTATTTTGTCTGTTATATTCAATTATAATTGACAAAACAACAGATTTTTTGTTTCTCTTTCAATTTCGTCCAAAGAATAATAATTATTACTTTGAAATCAATTACGAAACTAAAAAACTAAAAACCGCGATTACAAATACGGAATAATACTTCTCTGTTCGAAGTCAATTTCGTACAAAGAATAATTATTCTTACTTCGAAATCAATTACGAAACTACAATTACGTACACGGCCGAAGCGGAAATTTCAACATAAACTGATTAAGTTAATAAATTATTTATTGTTCTTAACAAGAAATAAATTCTTCATTCACGCGTTGGTCCATTCTTTCACGTATTTTTTTTACTCATACAATAATTCACTTGCTCAACTAGGTACTGACTACTGATTGACATTTTATATGACCAATCAATTATTTTTCTCTTCACTGCATCCGTGCACACTAGTTTTATCATGCGCGTTAAGCCAGATACACACTTTACGCAGCATGCTTCGCAATCCTATTCGTATTTGTAGCCAGACGTGTGCACTTGCGAGGCAAAGCAGCGTAACCAGAGATAACATAGCGTAACTAAATACATATATCGGTAGAAATATTCTTAGTTCAACTCAGTCAATGTAGTTATGGAATCAGAAATGCATCATCACATCATCGTCATCATGCCAACAGTTATCCCGTTGCATCCAAGGCTTACACTTTGGTGCCTAAGATTTTTTTTTGAAGTGGCTTATCTTGAATTTTACGGGTGTGACTAGTTGACTACCTTCTGACCATCTGAACAGGAAAGGAAAGCCCACGCCAGAGCCTCATCTGTGAATTAACAGGTACCTATATCAACACTTGCAAGTTAAGTTACTTCAGGCTACATAGATATGGGCATAGGATATGGGTATCTATGTAAATTAACCTTTAGGTACATTCAATTCTTATTTCCAATCAAAACATATTCGTGATTATATTTCGGGTCGATTAGATCCGAAATCCGAGCATAGGTAAGTACATACACAGATCAACATGAGCAATATGAGCATGCTCTGGTTACATTCATGTCATGACATCAAGCCAAGGCCTTCTTTGCACCCCGTATGCGATACACGTCTCGGTTGCCTTTATATGTTTTATTGATCAGCTAATTTTTCATACCAATCCATTATTCAATGAAGCAATGGAGCTTGAGCTGTGAAGTGATATTGTAGCATTGCAGATGTCGTGTAAGTATTTAGGCTACTAGGGTATATACAGTTACACAGCTTTCTTAAACTAGTACAGTCAGCGTCAAATTGATCTTGACTGGCAGAGTGCTCAAAAAGATCTTAATGACATGGTATTAAGATCAATTTGACGCTGACTGCTACCTTTTTGCATTAAAGTATGTAACATTAAGGTATATACTCATAATTGTATTGGCTAAGAACTCCTGCAGTAAGTAGACATCTACCTATTCCTCGTTCAGTGGCCGAGGTGGGGTAAACAGAGAATCTGTTTTGACTGGAGGATATTTTTACTGCGAGGGCGTCGAACTATTCTATATCATCTCATTTCCATATTGTTTGTAGACGCAGTAGGCGCCACGTTACGACACTTACGACCTATTTTGAGTCAGTCTCCATAAATCCATAAAAAATATTCTTAAAATTTCTTCGTCGTAGATAAGTAAATAGTCTACTAAGTACCTACCTAGGTACCATTAAGAAGAAGAATGTTACAATAAAATTTGTGCTTCTATTATTTAAAACTTTTTCTATTGATAAATTCATGGTGCAATTGCGAAGACCTACCTACCACAATTAAGTAGATACATATTATGCCGGGAATAGGTTCCTGTGGGTCGCGGGAATGAACGAGATTGGAATTTATTTTAATACCCTTTTATGTGAGAACAATATATCCACTTAGGGTCCATATTGACTCACCTAAAGTTCTTTATCCGAAATTGTTCTTCCTAACGATTTGTAATCCGAATGATCACTCCTCCTAAAATTTTTCATCCTAAAGTTTTTATTCATACTATTTGTAGTGCTACCGTCGATGTTCATAACACTCATGTTTCCGAAAATTGTTATCAATAAAATCGTTAACATACAATATTATAGCTCCTACTGTTTTTTATCCTAACGTTTTTATCCCTAAACATAATTACCATAATATTGTCACTCATACTTACACTTGAAAATATTTAAGAGATACGATTTGACAGATGTCTGGATTCATGGTAGGTAACTAGGCACTATTGAAAGGATACATGAAACTGTTATAAATTAAGTTAAACCATTTCTAAATACGTAATAACTTATAATAGTAAGTATAAAAAATATGATGTGACATATTTCACTTTAAATTACTACAAATATTTTAAGAATTGCTACAAATAATTTAAAATAAGACGTGATTCTTCATTTTTCGAAATCTCGTGTGACAGCTACGTCATATCGTTCTTATTTTTTCATTTGAGTGTTGCGGCTGTGTTCTCTATGGTTGTTACATTTTAATCGTATGGAGTTTATGTCAACTCGTTACGTTTATGGTCGGCGTTGCCAGAATGTAACTTTTGTAATATTATGTATTTCTTTTTACCCTCTTATGTTTCTTCTAAGTAATACAAATGAAAATATTGCTTAGATTTTTCTTTTATCGTATCGCATACTAGAGACAACGAATTTTTTTTATTTTTTTTCTGATACTGAAATCGAAAGTAGCTCAGACAGTGAATATATAAAAATTATAAATACCCATTTCGTATTTTCATTTACCCTGCTTTATTAACATTATATATCCTGAACCTAATATCAATACTAGATAAATATTAAATTGATTCTAAAAATGCACCTCTTAGATTATTTTGCCTACCAGCATCATCATGCGCATGGAGACGTATTTTCCTAATTGCATCTGAGGCCAAAGCTTGCCAAAGCTATAATTTTTAGGTTTTTAGGTTTCCCGTAGGAGCCGCGTGGTTCCCGGCAGAGTAGAACTTGGGCCTCCCCATCTCTTCCTATGCGGTGTCGTACCAGGCGACTAAGGGATAGGGCTGTTTATCACCAGACAGTTATATAGGTACAGCCACAACTTAGCCTCAGATGCATACCTCGAGTCAACAATAGTGCCAGGAATATGGCAATAGGCTCACCCCCTATTACGTGGGACCGAATAACTACAAATACCTATTTATCTATTATTTTTAACCTATTTATCTATTTTTTTTGTATGTTTGTTATGCGATTGTGAAGCCAATTCTAGACGGATTTTGAAAATTCTTTTTTTGTTCGTAAGTAGATTATTTCGAAATGGTCCCATTTAAATTTTGTAAAGATCTGATGATGGGTTTCCGAGATTAGACCAAGGAACTCTTCAAAAGGTACCAGGAAATCAGCCGCGATTGCTGCAATCGCATATTATTGCAATGTTTTCATTAAGCCTAACACATATAGGTACTAATCCAAATATCAATACTAGATATATTACATGATTAATCAGTGTTGCCAGGGCCAGATAGTCTAGTGTAAATGTAAACAAGATAGCTTAAAAAGTTACTTAACAGGGAAAAAGTAACGTTGTTTTATGGTATGGAAATCTTGTCGGATAATTATTATATTGCGCGGTTATGATGAATAGTTTTATTTATTTACAATGTTACAAAAGTTACATTTTGGCAGCTATGCGATTAATCTTTTGTTACTTGAATCGATTATTCTGACAATTGATTTAAGAAGCTCCATCCCTAGACTATAAACGTCAAATCGTATCTTTTAAATATTTTCAACTGTAGAAAGAAACATATAAATACCAAATGTAATAAAAATATATGTCGGTTGAATTATATTTTATTTCTAGTTTTAATTCGAGGGTATGATTTTTATTTTGGGGTATGCTTTAATAACGTACTAAGTTGTGTCTATTGCTAAGTTCATGTCAGTGTTTTATTATCATTACGTACGTACATGGATTAAATATAGTTTTGGATTAAATATAGTTCTGCATGGTTATAAAAAAAAATAACCACGAAGGCTAATTAGCCTTCTAACCTAATCTATCCAAGTCGGAATGAGCAGCTTTCTCAATGAATATATTACTGTCTGTTTGCCAAATAAAATGTTTAAAAATAATTAATTTGTGAAATGAAGCCTTATATAAACAATACTTTGTACAATAATATATTTATCAAGTTATTCAATATTTTTCCAATTTTATTTCAATTTTCAATATTTTAATTCAATAGCTATTCAATATTAGAATACTGATTATTATTAATAAAAATAAATCTAAACAAAAAAGGTATGACTTTCAATAATAGTGTAAAAGATGGTTATGTTGACAAAATATAGGAAAAGAAATAATAGTATAATAGATATTTATTGCTACCGACATTATGAAGTTGAATGATTCGGAATTAAAACATTAGAGACAGAGTAATTAGGAATTGTGATTGTTAGGATGAAAAATGTTAGGAAGAACATTTTCGGAGTTCCAATTTTCGGAGTTGAAAATTTAGGTGAACTTTGGCGCACCCATCCACTTAGCATTAAAAACAATATTGTCACAATCTCCCCGACTACAGTCTTTTAAGCTTGTTTTCAGTAAAAACATAATAAAATTCATAATATCGAGCAACTTATTATATTACAACTTTTTGTAACTGACTGTACACAATACGTCATATTTTCACAATCGAGCGAGTTGACGACACAATAATAATTTAAAATCGAAAGTTGTCAACTCGCGCGCGCTAGCGAATTTGACGCTAGCGAGATGGTGAATGACCCATTATTTTTGACGTGTTAACATCAATAATAACAGCAGGTTTTACTGGTTTATTATTGTTATTAGGTAGGTTTAACTAAGTAGGTTAAGTAAGTACCTACCCACTACGACTTCTAGCGTAGATACCTACCTAAAATCGAAATCGAAAATATCTTTGGAATTGATTTTGAGATGAGCGTAAATTACCTATAGAATTCTAAATGTCTGCGGACACATTGTGTGGAATGGTACAAAAAGGTAATATTATGCATAACAAAGCGAGAGGACCAGAGGAGGTGTCGTCCCTTCGCTTTATTCATAACGGACATAAACCCGACCCTTGTGATATTATAAGAAAACATTTTAAAAGAATGGAGGGTGGAGGAATGTTACTATGTTTTGATAAATTCTACAGATGTTTTATAATTTTAGCTACTAACTTCAACAAAATATTGATTGAATTGATATTATTTTGATTTATTTTATTAACTAAATATTTAGGTAGAGCTCGGCTGAACATCGGGAACAGTGTAAATAAGAAAATAAATCGAGATAGAGCCCTTATACCCACAAAGTTTCCTACCTAAGTACCTTATGCACCTACTCGTACCTACCTTTTATTATTAATGTGTATTGATTTTTTTCTAGGCACTTACCTGAATCAATTTTATTGTATAACACAATTTAAATATTTACAATAAAACTTAAAATATATATACATAAAAGGACAAATTAAAAACTAAAACCGAACGCGTCGTGGAATTCCTCCGCATCGCATGCCTCTTGTGGTAACGTTCCCAGAAGACTGGCAGCATTGCCACGTTGTATGGCAATGCTTATTCTCTGACCTAAAAAGAGGCCAGCCTTCTGGTCACGAGAAGCGTCGACCATACGCTTCGCAATCTCCCTGAAGAGATTGCGCGCGCTCGGACCCCATGGTCCCAACGTTTCGACTCCAAACGGCACAAATTCATAATCTCCAATGAGATTGGAGTATTTGCGCCGCTTGAGAGCCTCTGCAGAAGCAGCAGCAGCACCGGCACAGCCAGCCGTGCCAGGAATATGGGTAGGGGCAATGGTGTCGACGCATGTTGCGTCCCACACCAGAGTCCTACCCATTTTCCATGGCATTAACGACATACCATCCGGTCTCTTGCCATCGTCGCGCGCCAAACCGTTTGGTTCAAGCACGGCTGGCACACCGGCGGTGACAAGAGCACGGCGGATAATGTCGTTTAGGCTGGCGTGTCGTGGAATTCGCCCAGCGCTCCTGCAGCACGACAGGCCATGGTGTCCGAGTCGGTCAACTGCTTCTCCACAACGGCATCGATGCGGAGAAACACACGGTGCGCCTAATCGGAGGCACGTTGCGATGCGGAAGGTAGTGTCATCTAACATAGTCCCTACGTTAGATGACGGAAGAGCTTGTAGCCAAAGACCCGATTCCCACTCACCAACCGCCAATAAACGGGCACGCTCAGCAGCATTAGAGCATGTATTGAGTAAATTTTGTCTTACTAAGCTGCAGAGCGGCCCGTCCCACCGACGCTGTGAGAAAAGGTTCTTTGGGAGATCGGTGTTTGGACATGCAATTTTCCAAGCGTTCACTGCGTCAGTCTTACACAATACTTCAGAATTAACTAGTGTAGGTTCAAGAATTTTCCTAGTTAATTCTTCCGTACTGTGGACCGAAGACAGGAACGCTGGTAAGCTGACATCGGAAATTTTTCGAATACCGAGCCCACCTAAACGAATCGGTAATGACGCTTGTAGTGAAGCTCGGTCATTCAAAGCCACATTTATAATTTTGGTGAGTGTAATTTCTATGAGTTTGTCCATTTTTTCCAAAATTGTTAAATGTTTCCAAAATGGTGTGGATCTGAGAGCATGGGTGAATTTTGGAACATTTTATTGTTATTTAGATATTTTATTCCTACAAATAGATATTAATTACTTACTAATGTCGCAAAAACTTTATAAAGTTAAGTACCTAATAAGTACGTTAACTCAAAACAATAACTTATTCGTAGATATTCTAGGAATTTCCCATTGAGGGAATCGAATACCCTAAACGCAGTGGCGATCGGCTAGACTTTAATTAGGTACCTGCCTGCTCGCCATCAATCAGTTAGATTTGATCATTTTTATACTCCTAAATATTTGAGACTATAGGTGTGCTATACGTTACCCAATAGGAGAGTTCTTACGATTAACCTATTTATAGGTAGGGGAAAATGTCTATCGAAACCATATGATGGAAAACTGTGGAAAGTGCCTATACACAACACAATACAGCTATTGACTGCCGACGGCACTTTGCCGACGACGGCGCGATTGGCGCTAAGCAAATAGATGTACCTAACATTAATTAAATAGTAAAATTATTATTATTAAGTTTAGAAGAAACTTACACGAACGCCTACAGGTATATGATGCCTTTAGGCGTGTACAGTTAGCGACAGGATTATTGTCTTTGTAAGTACCTATAGAAATAATAATTGACCTGCCTGTTAGGCATTTAAAGTTTTTTTTATCTACTTATACATAGAACCTAAATACATAATCAATTAGTAAGTAGTGTAAGTACCTATACTAAATGCATAATTTTATTTCTTTTCCAAGAAAAACTTTAAAACTAGGGTGATATGTAAATCGGAATGTGTTAGGTAGGTAGGTAAGTACTGTTCCTTGTGATGTGTGTGGTTATGCGCGCTAAAAATTGCATACCTATGCATATCTAGGTAGCATTTAGTGAGTAAATATATTATTGCACTGTAAAGTAGCAGTTTCATGTTAAAGTTTATCTATCGCGACCACATTAGTCTTGCAGATGTTATTGACAATAGGCATGGGCAATATGGGCCTATTGTCAATAGGAAACAACAACATACCTGTACCTACCTAGTATTTCAGTCTGAATATTTCTATATTGTAGGTATAATATTTAGGTATCATTTCAGGTAGGAGGTTTACGCTAGGTAAATAAACAGGTACCTAGTTATACCTATTCTCCAATACCTATCTACAATAATTCTACAGCGCCATCTGTGTCCACACCGTGATAAAATAGAAAGCGGCAATGCGCATGTGCGAAGAAAGATGGCGGCCGATCAATACCCGTGAGCCACCCTAACTCACACCCCGACATGATATTCTGCAAAAATATAAACAATCGAAACTAGTCTTTATTACTTGGGAATACGGTCTCTGTAAATTAGTGACGAATCTTCAATGTCTTTTGTTTGTTTTAGTAGATAGGTAGGTAGGAATCCAAATACATATCTATTTGTTTTCTCATTGTCGATACTTAGGTACACAAGTTGAATTAATTAAGTAGGAGCGTACAGAGATATTCAACTTAGATGAGTAAGTATAGGTACCCATATTTTTATAAGTGGGTAAGTAAGGGCATTATGTATAAAGACTTACCTACACATGTGGTGAGAGTGTAGGGTAGGCACGTATGTACTTACCTACCTAGTATCTATCTATACCTAATATCTACCTTACATAAGTTGGGACTTGGGACAAGGTGTGCTTACTAGGTAGGTATGGGATCATTTTAAAAGGCATCATTTTACAAATTGATTTAATTTAAAAACATGTTATTTGACAAACAGACGAATGAGGCTCAGGCTCTGGCGCAGTGTTTACTTTCGGTGTTGGATAGTCGTACGGTAATCACTACCACAAGCAACATGAGCCAAATCAAAAGAAAGATCGGACCCAAGGGTACAGCGTTTAAGTAACTTTAGATGCAACCGGGACTAATGCTGAACGCAGTGATGATGATGAATCAATTATAATGCTTGAAAGAACCCATCTCTACCGTGGTTCAATTGGATGCGCTATCGGTGGCGAGGGGTCCCTATAACCTGATACCTGCTGGCTTCTTTTTGCGTATGAGGATGTTTCAATTTGATAAACCAGATCGAGGTGAAAACTTTTTCCCTTCCATTTTGAAAATTTTCACCCAGTGCCACTGTGGTCTGTGCCCCATTAATGAGACGCCACGATTGACGATAGGACACGACGGTATTTCTGTCCCAATCGAACAGTCCGACTGGGGAAGTACCTCCGCCCTATAGAATACCGCAGGTATAACAACCTCGTGTTGTGTTTCCGGCGGTGAGTAGAGTAGGCACTCCAGAGAGAGGCTTTGTGCTGTCAGTGGGAAGACCAAAGGTTTGTCCTGCTTGTCTTCGTCGCTGACGGCATAGAATTTCTCTGTTATTAAAGGGTCAGCACACAGCAGTACGAGTGTGACTCCCCTGCCATAGTGTCCTCGTCATAGACCACGGTAACCACTTTCCATCAGGTGGGCTGTGTGCTTATCTGCGACCTCAGTAGGTAATAATCTGGAAATCCCTGTAGGTACAACTTGTTTAAAGGCCGTGGATTGCCAAGAGCTTCAGTAGGTAAGTTCTTTAATAAATCGAATGTCGAAAGCGGCATTGATAGGATCCTGCCAAATTTGGATAGGTAGGGGGGGAACACTACTGATGGTGGAGGTGAGCGCTGATGCATCACAAGGTGGCCACCCTAAACCTACATCTGGGTCGCATCGCCAGTCCCAGTCGCCGTCACGGTGTTCCTCTCTGTATCACGCTATGGACCCGGCAGTTGCACCGTTGTCCGCACTTAAATTCAGTACCTACCTAGACTTCCCTTGGCAGTACAAGCCGGCAGGAATCGGATTATAGGGACCCATTGCCACAGGTACCTACCTACCACACTGATACCTACTTAAAATTTGCCGGGAAAGTGACATACCTAGGCCTCTAAGTACTTACCTACCTAACACTGCACCGCGGTCTACACTACATATGTATCTATTACTGTCTTAGATACTCGTATGTAAAAAATAAAGTAATTACTTACCTAAGTACCTAAGTGCCTAATATAGGTAGGTCTCTGGAATTTATATAGGTACTTCCCTACTTCAAAATAAATTCCCAAAAGGTAGGTATCTGCCTACCTATCTCCCTATTAAGGGTCAATTCAGATCAGGCGGTAAAACGCTGGAACAGTGTTTTTAATTGGTAGACACTCATTCAATTCAACCTAACTTCATTTAGACTTCATCTGAATTCTGAACTGACCCTAAATAATCACATTATAGGTAGATAGGTGTAGGTAGGTATAGTACTTTTCAGCAGCTTTCGCTGTAAAATGGGTAGGTATGTTATGTACCTATTTACCTACCTACTTATCTAGGAAGGTAGATCCTACCTAGATAGGTAGGTACCTACACCTGGTTTTTATTCCGCCAAGAACCTACAGAACCTTATCTAAGTATTCAAGTAATTCAAACCAATTGTCACACTTTTATACAGTGACTACAAAAACTATCTAGTATTCCAAAAAAATTCCATTCCAAAAAATCAGAAAGACAGTAGGGAAACAAATATTTTATAGAGCGCCATCTATCGGTCACCGTTGAAAATGAAGTACTTTTCTTTAGGGAAGTACTGCTAGCGACATCTCTTTTTTTATAGTCAAACTTTGTTGCGGCCTGAGTACTTTGAGATTCAACTTTTGATAAACTTTTTGGTAAGAAGGAAAGCTTTCAAACAAGTTGGTAAGTAAAATACTATGTAGATGTCACTAATATAAAATTATAAATACCTAAATTATTTGCCTCAATCGGATTTTATTATTAAAGCGCTTGTAAATAAAATAATAACAATTACAAACATTTGAAATATGTACTTCTTTCGGGATCGTTTTTTTTATATTGGGGTAGGCAGAGAGTACCTAATCAATACCTACTAATATAATATATTAATTATAATACATTGTGGTAATTATTTAAATAATTTCTATTTTTATGATTATTCATTTTTATGTATATATTTATGACACTAATAAATAAACATAAATAAATTAAAACATACCTACCTATTAGTAACTTAAATTTGAATAAAAATAAATTAAGAAATTTTAATTGGCATTAAGAATTAAGATTCATTTTTAAATATTCATTAATAAATTAAAATAAATAAGTGTCTATGTAATAATATTAGCTTTAAGTAAAATAACTGTATGCTAATAAATAAATAAAATGCACTGCAAAAAACAAGTTAAAAAAAACAGCGACCGAATTAAGAATTTCCTCCTTTTTTGTAGTCGGTTAAAAATTCTGACTCGACTACTGCAGGCACAGATTAATAAATAGCTGCAGGTCCACCACTGAGCAAGAAACGAAGGGCCACAGACAAAATATTAAATATGGAAGATCCACTGCCAAACGTAATTGGTTGATTTCGGCGCCATTTGCAAAGGGCCGTCCGACTCAAGGCCCCGCCCCCAACGTCCGTCCGAAACGCGCCGCCTCTACACACTACCATCTTTGCTACTGTCACATTATTCACTAGGGGTGGAGCCTATATAGATAATCCGACAAAATTTCGTACAACGTAACTTGTGAAGCTTGTAGTGAATTTGGTTAGCTCTTGAAATTGTTTGGATAAATCTATGGTGACTTCCCGCCGATTTTTGTGTCGTCCATATTTTTGTGGGAGTCGAATTTGTGGGAATGCGTCAAAGATATATTATGCTTGAAATGAATGTGATTTATTTCCTCCCTAGAATCTCTTAAAAGGAGGTTTTGAATGGTAAATTTTATGAAATATTTATCTTTACAAAATACTCATACCTATATTAGGTATCTAGGTAGGTACTTATGTAAATATGTAGGTGTACTTAAATTTAGGTACCTACCTACCTAGGTGTTGAAATGTAAGAATTTATTCGTTGTTTTTCACTGTTTAATACCTATTCATGATGTAGGTACCTACTCTAGTTCATAGTGAGTGAGCAACTGGTAGGTGCCAGTTTATTTATAAACTTTCTTATCAACGGTCTTTAGTAAAGGATTACACGATTTTTATACAGATAAATTCGTTACTTACATTCATATTTAATTATGTAGGTAGACAGGTATAGGTAGGTAGGTAGGTATATACGGAGGGCCATCTGTTAGAACAATAGGTAGGTAGGCAGCTCATACCTATAGATTAATGCTAGATGCCTATGATGGTAGGTGCGTGCCAAAAGTATAAAAACGCCCAATTGTTATACCTAGGTATTACCTACTTAATTGTATTGACTGTTATTTATTTCATATCTAAACTACCTAGGTATGTAGGTAAGTATTAGGTATAATAGTTAGGTTAGGTAGATACATTAGGCGCCAACAAGATACACAAGCCATCTGCACGTCAGTAGAAAGATAGGTAGGTAAGTACACCTGCCGATTCACGAAGGTTCCAATAAAAAGATAAGCCAATCCAATATCCATGGCTTATAAGGGTGGTTGCCTGGTTTAGGTATAAAAATAATATCGAATAAATCGTACCTACCTATAATGAAATCCAAAAAAAAAAATTAAAGTGTTATAGGTATTCGGGTAAAATTTCAACCGATACTAAGTACCTAATAGGTACCTAAGATGGACATTCTCGGCTAGATAGCTTTTTTTTTAAATTACGTCTACCTACCTACCTACCCAGGTAGGTATAGGTGAGGCACCAGGTTACCTGTTAGGCACCTCATTTTGAATTGAATACCTAATTAGATACTTAGATAAAGCTATGCACACGCAAACTATCTTCGTAGATATCTAAGTACTTACCTACCTGGAATTTATTGTGAAAACAATCTATCTTTCAACACTAAACTGTTTATTAGACTCATAACATAACTACTGAAATAAACATCATTATCTGAGAGAGTAGGTAGGTGAACCAGGCCTCGATTCTGCTAAAGCAAAAGCATTGTCATGCTACTGACACTGCAAAAAATGGCATTACATTTTAGACCTTATTTCTATAATGTTACAGTCAAAAATTAAATGAAAAGAGTTTCATAATCCCCTTTCATTCGCTTTACATAAAGCCATTTAATTTTAAACTTTAACTGCACTTCTTGAAAGGTTAAAATTAAATGGAATTCTCTTGCAGTGTCAGTGGCATGATAGTGGTTTTACTTTAGCAGAATCGAGGGCCTGGAATCACCTTCGCTACTACCACCCATACAGATCCTAATTCTGGCGCATCAATTTTTACTGCGGTATTGTTACATAACATAAATTAGCCGATACAAGTAGCTACACACCCCACTGCTTACTCCGATACCTAGACAGCCTCCCGAGGTAGATAATAAACATCATTATCTGAGAGAGTAGTTGAACCAACCAGGAATCACCTTCGGTACTACCATCCATACAGATCCAAATTCAGGCGCATCAATTTTTACTGCGGTATTGTTACATAACATAAATTAGCCGATACAAGTAGCTACCCACCCCACTGCTTACTCCGATACCTAGACAGCCTCCCGAGGTAGTTAATAACATTATTATCTGAGAGAGTAGGTGAACCAACCAGGAATCACCTTCGGTACTACCACCCATACAGATCCAAATTCAGGCGCATCAATTTTTACTGCGGTATTGTTACATAACATAAATTAGCCGATACAAGTAGCTACACACCCCACTGCTTACTCCTATACCTAGACAGCCTCCTGAGGTAGTTAATAAACATCATTATCTGAGAGAGTAGGTGAACCAACCAGGAATCTCCATCGGTACTACCACCCATACAGATCCAAATTCAGGGGCATCAATTTTTACTGCGGTATTGTTACATAACATAAATTAGTCGATACAAGTAGCTACACACCCCACTGCTTACTCCGATACCTAGACAGCCTCCTGAGGTAGTTAATAAACATCATTATCTAAGAGAGTAGGTGAACCAACCAGGAATCTCCTTCGGTACTACCACCCATACAGATCCAAATTCAGGCGCATCAATTTTTACTGCGGTATTGTTACATAACATACATTAGCCGATACAAGTAGCTACACACCCCACTGCTCACTCCGATACCTAGACAGCCTCCCGAGGTAGTTAATTTCTCGGTTAGTTAAGTTTATTACCAACACTGATTGCAAGTTGATTAGAATCCACCGTTTCACCACTTTAAACGGCAATTCTTTTCTTCAAATAACATCGTGCCACCACAAATTTACACTCACTACCCGATTGTAATTACCTGGTGGAAGTTTATTGCCTCTTTTGATTAAATAAACATACCATTAAATGTTTTTTTAATCGAATGAAGCGAGTGACTGATGTGTAGATATTTTATTGTTTGGATATCTACCGATATATAACAAGCGGCTTTAAAAATACTACGCACGGTCTTCAGTTACTAAATACTATAATATTTTACCTATTACATAGAACTTTTTTTTTATATAGGTAAGGTTTTTAAGTTAAAACAAAACTGTAATATTCTAAAGCTTTATTCCTTCTATGGTAGACAGAGTCCAGAGCCAACGACATCGTCATTAACCAAGCGCCATCCCGTTTACCTACTTTCAAAACTTACTTTCACTTAGGTTACCGGGGTCTGCTATCTTACTCCTACATGCTTTGGTTTATATTCTTTCACTAGAGCTACTGCCAGCTGACTATCCAACTCCGAGAGGAAAGTCTGTGCCTGTGGATTGGCTTGGATCCCGAATCTTGGAGCTCTTGTTGGGGATACACCCTCAAGAGACAAAAACAACTGCTCTAACGCATGAAAATGTAGTCCATAAATGGCTGCTGTCGTATACCTACTTAGGTAGGTATAATAAATTGCCAAAATAAATAGGAAAGTTACCTACCTATATAGGTCTTGGTTCTAGGTTATCTGAGAAGAAAATGTTACATAACTAATGAAAAAAAATGAAAAACCTATACCTATGTAGAGCAATGATATGCTTATGACAGTTACAGACCACCTAATAATATTTAATATCTATTAAAATGTATTATTTTGACCCATCACACAATTATAACACCTATTTGCGTTGGGTAATAATGTTTTAGATACTTACATGCCTTATTATTGTAAGGTAGAGTCACTTGAATATATTTATGAAATCAACAACACCATTGCAGGTAATTGTGCTTTCTGTAAAATAATAAATAAATCAATTTGAAGAAATAAGTTCGCAGTTTCTTTGGTAAGGTTCGACTGGCAAAGTCAAAGTCAAAGTTAAAAATTATTTATTCTGTATAGACCTCACAGCCTAGACAGCCTCCGTGGCGTAGCGGTAGTGAACGCGGCCGCTACGCAGGAGGCGCGGGTTCGATCCCCGCTCAGTGCAAATATTTGTGTGAATGAAATATGAGTATTTGCATTGGTCTGGTCGTGCCTCGCAGAGCACGTTAAGCCGTCGGTCCCGGTTGCCATGAGAACATCTATGGCAATCGTTACGGGTAGTTGGAGCCCTCAAAAATCCAAAAACAACGGTCTAACTGCTAAACTTCGATATCGCCTAATGTTAACATTGGGTTGTGGAGGTCAGATGACAATCGCTTCACGGAAAATATCGAGGTCTAGTCAAATCCGTGGTTAAGACTGGTAAAAAGCGGACCCCAGACTCCGAGCTGAAAGCTTCGGATGCGACTGGGAATTAACGCTAAGAGGAAGAAGAAGACCATCAAAACGGAACTTACAAAACGTCAAAATTAACAAAAAAAAAAAAAAAAAAAAAAAAAAAAGCTTAGCAAATGGACCACTCGAAACGCGGCCCCGGCCTGAGAAGACTCCGGCAAGATACTCAGCGGGCTTTATTTTTGGTGCAAGCGACAACTAGACCTTGTAAAGTTGTCTACACCGTTCACACAGGCCCACCGTTGAAGACCTCGAAGTGCTGTCAAGCGGCGGGCGGCTCTTTTCAACATCACCAATTTATTCTGTGTACGTTTTTCGCGAACGATTCCGAATTACGTGCGTACTTCCTTTTTACTTAATACACAAGGTACTCAACTTAATATTTGTTCTGTACGCATTTGCTCTACCTATACGTGCCTAAACTCCTTACTATACCTACTTGCCTTATTCAACAATCGTTACTAGTTATTTTTTTTAATAAGTTCTCGTAGGTAAGTTACATAACATAAAAATATCTTTTTTCATGTAGCTGACAAGACAAGGTTTCAATGATTCTTATGCATGTGAGTATTGACGTTTCTATATTCAGTTATTACGAGATAACCACTCCCGACGGCCGATGGATGATACTTTTCATGATGAAAAGAATATGAAAGATAAATATTACCGGATGATTCGCAAGACAATAGATAAACCCATGAGAAAGTAACCTAATTAAAAAAAACTTATTGGTAGTTATTCTTTTCTGATCGCCAGTAATTACTTTAGTTTTATCTAGTTCTTACTTAGCGATTTTTCCTAAGTCCTGGCCTTGCTCTACCAAACACATAGGTATCGGAAACAACTAATTCTTACATAAAAATTACACTAAGCCTGCAAATTTGCTTAGATTTTTAGACGGTTGGCTATTTGTTACTCAATCCGGTTCAAACGACTGAACTGATGTACATGAAAATGACTTACAGAGATAGAACATAGTCTGGAATAATATTAGTAAATTTGAAAATTTTAAAAATTGACTGCCTCTGTGGCGTAGCGGTAGTGAACGCGACCGCTACTCAGGAGGCGTGGGTTCGACCGCCGCCGCTCAGTGCAAATATTTGTATGCATGAATATGAATATTTGTATTGGTGTGGGTGTTCCCATGTATTTTTTTAATGTAATATATCGATACCTCCCACGTAAGTTGTTGTAACCCACAAAATTGCCATTTTGTGTTTTTCACGTAAAAGTGTCTAATTTTATGTATAGTATCCTGTAACAATTAGATCAAATCCAAAAATCTAATAATTTCGGTAGTTTTCAGAAGTATAACATCGTAAGTTCCGAAGTATCCCGGCGTATATTGTGGTATTTATTACTTGCAATAGTTTACGGCGGGCGGTGTGAGTCTGACGAGCGCGCTCATCCCGCGTATGTGTGACATAAAACAGACTACGTTGGAACTCGCTGTAGGTTGCATGTCACGCGCGTATTTTATGTGTTGATTTGATATTTATTACGTAATAGTACTAGCACATATTTTCTGTATTTAAAATATTGGTTATTTAAAATGTGGTATTGATTACATACAACAATATACGTTCCCGAATTTACAAGTATTTTGTGTTAAGTAATACATACAACATTTTACTTCGGAATTAGTTATACTAAAGTACATGGCAAGATGACTTACAATGATTTACGTGGTCAAATTAACTATTTTATGGTTACTAAGTAACACATACAACAATCTACTTCGCTTATCACTGACATTGTGTAAGTTGTAAGTAACATTTGCGGTTTATAGATGTGATCAAAAATCTATAGAAATCAATAAAATTGAAGTGTCTGTTTGTAATGTCAAAATAACAAGTGAATAAACATTTGAACCTAAAAAAAATAAGAAGTTGAATGAAATTTTGAAGCATTTATTATGCTAACTTAATCATCTTATCATCTTATCTTCTTCATCTTTTTCATCAAATCTTCTTCTTCGATCATCAATCATCATCATCATATTCAAAATAACAAATTTTTACTAAATGGATGTGAATGTACAACGTGTTACAGAAAGGTGTGGTCATATTCGGGGGACGCATTAAGTGTCATATAAATAACATATTGGCTTGGGGAACAAATCAGATTTACTTGCTATGACGTAGAAAAATGCTTTTCTTTTTTATCGACCATGTGTAAACTGGTGGAAATTGCCGATAAACGTACAACACTACAAAATAACCAGGGCTACAGCACGTTAAGAGCTGTTTACAAATAAACTACAATTTGAACCCGAGTAGGTTTACCAAACGAACTAAATTGGTGAGACAGTCTCAATATCGTCCTACTCAACTACCAGATAAGTTCATTTTATGATGTTATCGGGCAAAGAAATTCTGAAGTAGCTTCTAACTTATTAAAATAGTCTAAAAATGTTGATAGAATTCACTTAATTAATAAGAAAACGTTTTTATGTTTCTGAAATCATTCATCAGCTGTATGTGAGACTGTCTCAAACGCTTCCTTTGCCTAAGGTTAACCTACATTCAATACCAGGAGCCGTGGACAACCGAATTTGCAGCCACACCTCATAATATTATACTAATTAAAATTGGTTCCGTACCCAATTTAAATTTTTTGGATCAATTTACGTTTTATTTTATCAAAATGTTATGAAAAAATTAAAAAAATAGCATAGTAAAATAAACAAAAAGCATATTCAAATACCAGGATAACATAACATGTAAGAGCGATTTCGTCAGAGTTTTTAAAATATTATGCTACGTTACCCTAAAATAATTCATAATAAAAACTATTTTCTGCATTCCTGGTATAAGATGTACCTTTTTGACCGTGGTTTCTTAGCAACCACGTTGTTTAGTCATTGTATCTGAAGTTTATTAAAAATATGCAATTTTGTGTAAAATATTACGAAAAAATAGCGAACATAGTATGTGATTTTGAGCCGTTGTTTAAATTTTAAAAACGTATGCCGCATGCCGTGGAGATTTACGCATACTGTGGCGGCATGAACTCCTCAGTACTTGTGTTTGTGATGTGACATACTTAGGTGATAGTTAAAACTCATTGAGTCGTGCTCGCGAAGTGATAAATAAGTACATTTCTGTGGCTGTAGGTACACTTACCAGATTAGGTATATCACCGTTTCGCTGAAAGTAGACCCCGGTAAGTGTTAGTCAATGTATCCGTAAGCTCCATTGTAGGTAGGTACTTACACCTCTACGCAGCTGTTCGCCTGATAGCCGAAATACTGTTTGGCTACCAGGCGAACAGCTGAGTGAACTTATCGCAAAAGGACAAAATACAATAGTGATGTCACCTACCCCTTTTACTAATGTATCGATTAATTTAAGGAATTTTAAAATTTTGTATGATGAATAACGATGCCATCACTTTATTACTATTTGTACTTTAGTCGGTGCCCAGGAGTTCCTTATCAGACATGTGTAACGACCCTTAAATATGACCACACCTTTATGTAACACGTTGTATATCAGGTACCATTAACAAGAACATAATTTAAATCTCTTTGGTCGGTCTGTCTGTCTGTTCCGCTAATCTCCTCCCTCCTCTCGAAGGTGACGGAGCGTATCATTAATACATAGCTTCTGGGGTACTTTGAACTGTATGATCTACTGAGCAACCGACAGTACGGCTTCCGCCACCGTAGCTTAACCGGTGTATCTTATCTTAACCTTCTTTTGTATCTCACAAACCGTTACGCGCAAGCCATCGAGACTCGAGGTGAGGCACTGGCGGTTAGTCTCGATATCGGAAAGGCCTTTGATCGGGTCTGGCAGACGTCTTCTTGCAAAGCTCTTATGGACTCCCCAAGGAATTATGCGAATGGATTGCCAGCTTTTTGTCCAACAGAAGTATCCAAGCCGTCGTTGATGGCAGTTGCTCGGACCGCATGGACATAAAACGCTGGTGTCCCACAAAGTTCCGTGTTGTCTCGACCTTGTTACTGCTGCATATCAATGACATGCTGTCGGATGACTCCATTCATCGCTATGCGGACGACAGTACCGGAGACGCTTGTTACACGGACCGTGCAAATATCCCTCAGTCCGAGATGGAGGAAAGCCGCGAACAACTTGTGTCTGAAATCGAGACTACGTTATCTAGAGTACCCGATTGGGGCAGACTGAATTTAGTACAATTCAACCCCTCTAAGACACAAGTATGTGTATTCACCGTTAAGAAAATCCCATTTATTGTAGCAACGCAATTCCTGGGCACACTGCTTACCATTTCCTTGAGTATTGGGATCCTTGATATCGATATCTCCAGCGACGTCCAATACCGTAGTCAATTGGAAGACAAGGTGAAGCTAGCATCAAAGAAGCTTGGAGTGATCAACAGGGTGAATACTTAACTGTCGGGCAACGACTCCGCCTACATAAGGCACAGGTTCGGCCTAACTTGGAGTACTGCAATCACCGTTTTGTCGAAGCGCCTACATGCCAGCTTGAAACTTGAAGTGTTCAACCCCTTCGACTCGGTACAAAGACGACTATTGAGGCTCGTTGACCATCCCATACTCGCAGGTCATGTGGAACGTCTCAGTCTCAGAAGAGACTTTGCCTCACTGTGTGTGTTCTACCGAATATACAATGGTTTGTGCTCAGATGAACTATTTGACATGATACCCACAGCTACATTCTATCATCGCATCTCGCCAAAAGCAGGGAAATCATCGTCACACACAACGTCCGGAAACAGTACGCACTGTGCGGTATGAAAGGAACTACATCCCTCGCACACTCAACCTGTGGAATGAACTCCCTGCGGTGGTTTTCCCAAGCGACTACAATTGATTGATAAATTGATAGCTGCCGTTGACTGGACAATACTTGTAGACTACACTTATGAGAAGCACTATAAAAGGAGGATGTCTGTACCTCGTCATCCAAACCCGATATATTCCTTTTTTCACGATCGCATAGGCGAGCAGTGCTTGTAGAACGCACAGTACCGTGAAAAACTAACATAACCTAACCTAAAGACCATGCTATAAAGACGAACAAATACTTTGACCTGACTAACGAGTTAACCAAGAATGGCTACGTGATTAAACTCTACGCCGTAGCAGTAGGACCAAGACGATTTCAAGTTAAATCCCTGTACAACTTAAAGACCTCGGATTGCCAAGAGCTTCAGTAAGCTCTTTACTAAATCGAATGTCCAAAGCGGCATTGATAAGATCTTACCAAATTTGGATAGGTAGGGGGGTACACTACTGACGGTGGAGGTGAGCGCTGATGCATCACAAAATGGCCACCCTTAACCTACATCTGGGTCGCAAGTCCCAGTCGCCGTCACGGTGTGCTCGGTATCACGGGTCCATAAGGACCCGGGACCGCATGGTGAATCCATGGAGTGCTGAGAATCGGATCTCTGGGGCTCTTCAAGAATGGGCATTAGAAGGTTTTTTCAGGGTCGGCAGCGCGAATGTGACGCCCCTGGTGTTGCATACGTCCATAGGCCACGGTAACCACTTCCCATCAGGTGGGCCGTGTACTTGTCTGCCACCTAAGTGGTAAAAATAAAACATACCACACCTTTTTTCTCTCTTGCTTTTCGGCGTAAATTGTTGTATCTGGTACATACGACTAAATGCGACTCATGTGTTCCGGTGTACATAATTGTAAGTGACTGATACAACAATTTGTAAAGGTCATATACCGCGGTAAAGTGTTGTAACAGCAAAATCTCTAAAACCTTTGGTATTTTTGAATAATACCATGAGGTAAACGCTAAAGTATTATTAACTGAAGTCACATATTGAATTTTATAAAGATTAGTTGAAAACTGCGGTTTTTATTGCCAATAGTACCTTTGAAACGCTCTCCTGTAAAATCACATTTTAGAAGTTACAACAGTTTACGTAGGAGGTATCGATATATAATGTAAATAATATGTAAATATTTATGAAAAAAAAAAGTATCTAAGTATGTTTATCCGCATTCTAGAATCCATAACACAAGCTAGTTAAGCTATGCTTACTTTGGGTCTAAATAGCGTTGTGTGGAATGTAACAAAAAAAATGTAGGCTACTTGTTATCCCGGGAATATGTTTCCATAGGTTACGAAAACGGAATCAGAATTGGCGGGTCACAGCAAATTAATTTATATTTCCTGTACCTTGTAGTCACTGTTTATCCATAAAACGTAAGTATCTCGATTCGATTTCAAAACACTAACAGCACTCACCCATTCACACAAGTTAATATCAATAATATAAACCTACCTGTTGGTTTTAATAGGGTAGAAGAAATTAAATACCAACATGATTATCAAAACTACCAGTTTACAAAGCATATTCAAACGTAAAACTGTAACAATAACAATCGTAAAGTCTGTCCGTACGTCGCTTATTGACCTCCAACCTAAAAAATGACTCCTCGCTCATCAAAATAACTAAGGCAGCAGTGTTGAGCAACAGATTTCTCGTTCTAATCTACTACTTGGGTGTCTCGTTTTATGTCGAACAGCATAAAGTGTAATAAACTAAACGTCTCTAAGATTTTTTCAATTATTACGAACAAATTTCGCTCTTACGGATATAAAAATAGAGTTGAAGAAAGGGTTTGTGAGTGCATTGAATGTGTCTTAAATGGTGGAAGCACGTGGGTGAATCGACGTAAGGCTATTATGAGTTTACGGCTGGTGTCATTCATTTAGCGAATCGTTCGTGATGGATGATACGAGGCATTTACATCACAGTACCCAAATAGACCGTTTAGGTAATATTTTATTCCTCTACGCATGTTTGTAATCAATTCGTTAAACTGGTTTGTATGGCATTATTTTATTGAGAATTATTGTTGTTTGATTTATCTATTAAATTCATATTCATAACTACTTGGGACTGCGATTTCGATCTGCAAATACTTGTTATAATATCGTTTTTTGTATGGTTTATATTTATTTATGACTAATACAGATATTAATATTACTATTAGAGTTATCGAGATATTTACCATGAGTTCGAAATAATTATGTAAAAAAAGTGTTTTCGTAAAAAATGTCCCTTACTGGGTTTTGAATTTGGGCAGCCGATGTATTGTACTGAGTGTCCCATATTTCGGCGCGGTTGCAAGCACCATGATCACGGAGGAAATGAAGTAGGTACCTACCTACTGGCGGTAAATGGTGAAAAAGTTTTTAGAAGAACGAAAGAAAGTAAGAAAGAAAAGAAAGAAAAAGAAAGTAATATAAATATGTATATCGTACTACCCTCTTTCGAGTTCTCTTGCTACGCGTATGAGCACTACCACTGGTTTTACTCTCACTACAAACTCGAACTCGATCTCGTTCGTTAAATATCCCGATAACTCTAAATATTAATATGAACGACCATAGAAATTTAAATACTTAATACAGATATACCTATTACTATACGATATACCTATTATACCTACGTAAGCAAATGGAATGTATTAATAACTAGGTATAATTTAGTAGTAAGTACCCTATCTGTTATGCCGATCTCTTCTCAAATTGTCTGGAAGAAGACAAGTTAGAATGGCTTGCTCAAGTTTTGTAGAGCGTTTTCTCTGTTGTTCGCCTAACTGATAAGTCTATGCCTTTATAGAGTAGAAGATAAAACTGATTGTGTTTATAACAAACGGTAACTTAGTTTTGAGTATACTTTATAGTATACTTAAGTATGCTGTAAGTCTCTTGACTTGCCTGTCTAGTTCCCGCCTAAGGAAATGGCCAAATGTGCTAGGCAGGTGAAGCGCAATTGCCGAACCGATGATAAGAATACGACATATTGATTTATAGGCACCTTTAAAAAGTTACTAAGAGGCTGGCCATTTTGTACATAGCCTTGTTTGTACCTAAGACCGTATTTAATCAGGTAGGATATCAAAAAGAGAATAAAATAATGTTATTTATGAAATAACTATCAAAAGGAACTTAGGAAGAACGAACGAAAAGGAAGGTAGGCACATAACTATTAAACAAGACTTTTCACAATTTTTTTGTGATTTCAAAAGTTTTTAATTTGAGAGTTGTTTTAGAAATCTATGTTGTGAGATAGGTCTAGTCGAAAACATTTAGCAAGAAGGTATCTCTCAAGTAAGTAAATTATCGATTGCCTATTACGAAAAATTGTTAGGTAGGTTAGTAAGTATATCTATCAAACAATGAGATTAATTTTAATAACCAAATTAAGTACCAAGTTAAATCAATGCTATCAAAGTTCAGCCGCTACGCAGATATGCTATGATTCTGTAGCCGACCGCATACAACAACTGCCGACGCACGCAGCAGATGCGCATAGTTCATTGCGGCTTCTCAATGGTCCCCTTTATTCGTACCGGAGTTTAACAAGTAATAGGTACGCTATATCTGCTGCATTCGTCGGCAGTTTTCATATGCGGTCGGCTTCGAAAAAGACTGGAAAAGCGGACCACGCATAGCGAAATAAAGGTCTCGGATCCCCCCAAAATTAACGCTAGGATGGTGATGAAACTATAAATATCTACCAATTAACTGAAAGTAACCATTTAAGTTTGAAGTTCCTACAACATGAAAAGGCAATTATTATTAAACTTCCTTGACTTGATAACTGTTAGATTAAAATCCTTCCTGACATAATCTAGGAGGAATATTATGATATGCTGTGATAGTGATTTGGTGATAGGTTTAACACCATTTCACATGTAGATAGATACAGTACAATACCTTTCGATTTGGCATGGTTCTTCGGGAAGAATACTAATGCTCGTATTCCAGAACTAAACTCAGTCCTGAATCTCGTTTTTAACTAGATCTGAAGACAATGTAGATACAGTTCTAACGTCATTGTGAGGGTCTATTCACAACTGAGCGTTATTCTGAAATACGGACAAGTGAGTCCAGCTATGATAGGCTTCGAAAACCGAAGCCGCTCACACTCGATTTACCATATAAAAAGTTAGGTCACTGTAGTTATACTGAGCAGTATAACTATTTGGACTTTTTCAGTCCATTTTGTTATATCGTATAACTATTGTGGATAAACCCTTTCTACTACCTAAAGTACATACCTAGCTATAGAATCTTTTTGTTTGTAATCGTATCTTGATATACACCTTACCTTTATTTAAGTAAGTTATCAAGTTATCATGTAGGCTATCATGATTGTCATGTAATCACAGATTACACAATAACATTTTATACCTATTTACTAAAATGTGGACATAAGCTATGAGGAAAATGTATCTACGGGAAATAAACCTTAATAATTAGAAAGGAACCTACTGTCCCTACAATTTTTTAATAGTTGCAGATAAGCCTGTGACCCGGCTGATGGGAAATGGATACCGTGCCACCGACCCTATAAAAACATTCTTATGCCTTTCTTGAAGATTTGTTGTAGTTGCTTGGATAAACCATAGTAGGGAAGTAATACCACGGCCTGAGCATCCGCGGAATGAACCCCCCTTAATACCTCACTTTACGCAACGTATCCGGTTATGACGCATGAGGATAAATTCTTTACCTTATTTCTTAATTCGAACTCAGAACCTACATAAATCTTTTTATCTGAGCCGAGATCCTGGTTGGCTCCATGTTAATCATATTTTATCGTACACATCTATATAATCTGAGTAATTATGCATTATATTAAATTAACTAATTTCTAAAACCAAATCCAAATATGTAATAACACCTACAGTTAATTAACATCCCAATTAATCATCATCTCAATTTACAAAATTAAGTTTACTTCAAAATTCACACTCAGTTAAAAACACAGTTACTTAACACCTGCATATGATTTTAATTAAAGGATGTGCTTAATTTGAGTAAATGTGTGTAAAGTTATGAATATAAAAATATAACCAAGTTATGGTTTTAATTTATTATAACTAACTAACTGGTGGCCGTGGCTCCGCCTACTTAAATAAAATAAATAAATAAATTATGCCAGGCTATAATCTATCCTTGTACCGCATTTCAGCCAGATCTGTTAAGCAGTTTAAGAGTGATTGTATAACAAATACAAATATAGTCACAATTTTTGACATGACATCTCTACCTATAATATTAGAGTAGGATAGTAGGTACCTACTGTAGGCATCAAATTCAAATTCTTTATTTTTCAAAAATAGTGCAACACTATTACAGCTTTTTGACGTCAAATTCTGCTTAAAACTACACCGCTGCCTAGGCGCTAGTGGAGAAGAAACGGCGCAACATACTCCACAGCATCTTATAGATACTCTCCTACCTACTATACCTAGTAGAGTAGCACAGAACAGATAATAGTTACTAGTAGATAATATATATTGTTTTCAAATAATTGAACGATACCAGTGCCCAGGGGTCCCTATAAACCAACTCCCCCCGGCTTGCCCTGCCAATTAAAGCCATGGTAGAGATGTTTACTCTCATAAATAAAAAGAGGCTTTTTTCCAATGTTTTCCTTTTGAAAATTTTCATCATTCGCCACTGAACGATATACATAAGTCGGTAATTCAAGACAGTCATCATTAGCTCTTTGAAGCTCGAAGTCCACTCACATCATCTTGTTTCATTGAATGACTGCCATTTGACTCTCAACCCCGAGAGGAAAGCCTGCGCCAGAGTCTCATCCGTCAATACTCCATCAGCAGGTGTTCCAGCTTGCAGGTAAGATTATTTTCGGCCCGAAGGTCTTAGCTATGGTGCTTTACCATAATTATCATCATTCTCTGAACCTTTTCATAAATCGGTTGCTGTCTTTCTAACTGTGGGTATGCCTGAACTTCGATATTTTCCGTGTAGCGACTGTCATCTGATCTCCACAACCGGGATCACATCCGGAATCTGATCTCCACAAGGCGATATCGAAGTTCTGTAGTTAGACCATTCGGACTTTTGAGAGCACCGTACACTGTTTATAATCTAATTATAAAATGTAGCCTGACAAATCTTGTTACAAGGAAATTAGAAAGGAAATGGATTTCCTTAGCAACTTATGAGTCTTATATGACTCATAAATATTTATATGTAGTATATAGTTATGTGTACTAGTAAAGATATACAGTAATTCTACTAGTATTTACATATAATAAATATCTAGTTGTCAATGTCCGTATTTAATCCAAGACATTAATTTATACCTATGCAATAAATCTTCATAACACTTTACTGTATTTCTTGTGATAATTAAATAAATTAATTTAATGAAATCCAGTGCCTATTGATATTTTAATTGAATATAAATAAAGTAATAGATAAAGTTAATGCAAAAATAACCCGCCATTCACTGTCAGACAATTCTAAGAAATGGCAAAGAATTTTGAAATGTGGTGTAGGTAAGGCAAATGGCTCCTCTTTAATTTCGTGGAACCAATAAATCTGTGAAATGTGGATACCTATTATACTGTACATAAATGTACTCTGTCCACGCCTACAGGGATATACAGACAGGTATCAATGTATGTAGGTATGTATGTATATTTACTTAAGTGCACGAGTCTAAAATAGTCTAAACAAGTTTAGATAATGCTAATGAATCCCTCACAAGACATATTATCTTAAGCTCTGATGTAAACTAAGGTGCAGGCCAAACCGGTTACTTAATATATTCATTATTTACACAAACACAACTAACGTATCGTACATTAAAACACAGACGGCGGCAAATCAATAAATGCTAATGTATTACACGACTATCCATATAATAACTACAGATAAAGATGCAAGTAAAACAGTCAACAACTAACCAGTCTAACAAAGGTTAAACAAATAAAAACAAAACAATGTTTACATATAACTAAAAATTCTTAACGGTCCGAACATTCAACGAAAAGTGTCGAATTATGACAGACCAACAAGAATCCGACACCCAAAGGGTTCCCGACGGTTTGTTTTGTCGCACGGCGTCCGTGTTTGTGCGACAAACACCGCGGCAACGACTGACCAATTATCACTTACCTGTGACACGATTACAGCACTGCACAGATTTATAGTCAATAAACTCGTATCATCACTTTTACTGATGTTGTAAATTAATTATGTGCACTATTTATGGTTACGTACGCGCGTACGCGGTTGTGGACGCGGCCTGTCGCGTCGACGGCGAGAGACGTAGTGTGAGCGGCCTGGGCGGGCGGGGCTTGCCGCCATTCCGCTCCGAGCGGCTGGGAAGCGCGCGCCGATACATCCCTTGTCTTGCCTTCTTGGCCACAAGTCCACATTAGGTATTCGGGCCCGGGAAATTTATCGACCCTTATACCTATCTCGAGTTTTGGCGTAATATTACCATCTTTGTTTAGGGAGAAGTTACGATGATTCCATGGCACCTGATCAGGCAGCTTCCTTTTTTAGAATTATTGGTATATAATACTTATATACAATGGTAAACAGAGGCGTATTGGCACTGATATTTCACCTGACTATATTTGTGTGATTTGCGTTTGGCGGCTAACTGAAAAGTTAATGGACTTACTCTTGCTCATCGTATAGAGCCTTATTCCTTAGTCAGTTAGTATAACACTCTCGGGAAGAGATGGAGGACTCTTGTATTTTACAACACCGAATAATGACGGAGACTCTACGAGGTCAGCCTTGTAGAGTCTCCGTTATTATTCTCCTTGCTATTGCTCATTTAGGTACCTAGGTCCCAAGTCGAAATTTTGGAGTCTGGATCCGGTTATAACTTTTGATTGGTTTACTACATTTTACAAGACCAACTACCACCTCACCACCTGAGTTCCCCAACCCCTCGTTCGTTATTTAGCGAATGCACCGACTAGCAAGGAAGTTTGACTCAGGACCTGTACACCTCAAGAAGATAATTCTCAATAACAATACGAAATCGGGAACAAGTAGGTACCCAGTTGACACATTTGATGGTCTCACTCAACAGGGGGCGTCCCATTATATTTTATAACTTATTGGTGCGTAGCGATAGAACGTTTGAGTGCTACGTCGTCGGAGGTCGCGCGATGTATTCCCGTTTGGTGCAAATATTATTTGTATGCATGAATGCTTTGTTTGCACTTGTACATATTATTTAAAAATAACATTTGAGTATGTTCACTAGAACCGATAATACATGCTATGCTGTACCTAGTTTAAGACTAAATGTTTATTTTCCTTTTATTTATTTTTTACTTTTACAGAATTGACTGTCGACCTTTCTAACCTCCCAACTTCAAAAGGAAAGCTAGAGCCTTATCCATTAATCAGCAGGTGTGTCATTATCGTCCAGTTAGGTTGACTTGAAACCCGTAGATCTTGATACTCCACATGTCACCTCATACAACCACAATTTGTCCTTCATTCAACCAATCATCCCTCATTTTACCCACCTGAGATTATGATTACAAGAAATTTTCAAGTTGAAGGCAAAATTCCAAGAATATGGGTACAGGCCCGATAAGTGGTATTACAACCGAACAAGGATTTTTAAAAAACAATTTAGATATGAAGTTACTTTTTACTTAATTACTAAAGTGCATTCTCACAAATAAGTACTAAATTAATTGTCTGATTTAAGCTTCTGTATCGATCGCAATCAATTTGCTCTTAACTAAACATATTTATTTGCATTCATTTTTATTGCCAACTATAAAACTTAATTGGACAAATAAATATTGCAGCGAAATGTCTTCAAATTAGGTCCTGGCGAGTGATTTTGTAAAGTTGGACACTAGCTAAAATCTGCGTAAGGAAACAACTGCTCGTTTGTTTCCCTCGTTGACTGCACAGCACGGCACTGATTAAAGTGCATAGCTACTAATCGGTATAAGACGGCGTATTGTAACATCAGCTGTTGCTCGTAGCATAGGGTTGCCATAAGTGTGGGGACCCAGACGGGGACATTTGAAGAAAATTAGTAAAGGTAGAAAAATAGGAACTTTTATTACAACAACTTTTAACACTGCCATTAAACAAGCGTTAAACAAGCGGGCAGCGACCCGGGCTTCCTATGTTTTCTGAAAGACGAAAAATTATCAGAATTAACTTCTGATAATTGTACAAAATATTTTGACGAAATCAACATTAAGTTAAACATCATCTTCATGTAGACGCTTTCTCCCGATTGCATCCCTGGCCAAGATGACCCCGGAGCTCAGGGTCCGCCTTCCGGCTCTTCCTCCTCCACTTGACACGATTATGGTAGTGAGATCATTTGCACGCATATCACTCTCCATGACGTCAAGCCAGGACTTCTTGGGCCTATCCCTTCTACCTGGACCCGGTGGGGGCGCCATTGTCAGGCATTTGCTACCCACGTATCCTGGCGGTTGCCGCAAGACGTGGCCGCACCAGCGAAGGCGGCTCTCTAGCATTATTTTTATCTGCGATGTCATGGACATGAAGGCTGCCGCGGCTGCAAGAGTTCCTCACGCAGCATTTTTATCTCCGTGACATGCAGCTCTTACGTGCTTACGCTCTTGCTCTCACAACCATGTAAGAGGACAGGCTTAATGATCGTCTTATAGACCTGCTCCTTCAACCTGACTGGCATTTTGGGATCACCCGTGACGCCAGTCATTTCTCACCACCTGGCCCACGCGGAAGCAATGCGTGTCCTGATGTCGTAGTCGATTTCACTGGTTACATGAAGTACAGATCCCAGGTACTTAAACCGAATCATCGCCTATGCGGACCGGTGTGAAATCTGTCGAGTTTAACGCTAAACTTTCTGTCATCGCTACATTTAGCTTCATACCACCGTTCTCAAGCGCTTCCTTCCACACTTTCACGTGTTGCACCAATCTGCTCCTGTCCGCGTCCTTCAGCGCAATATCATCAGCATACATGAGCAACCGCGGAGGCTGCTTATGTGGTTTTCTGATACTGTCCCACAAGACGTCTAATACCGAGCTGAACAAGTAAGGACTAAGGACGGATCCTTGGTGTACTCCGATGGTGATGGGGAAGGCTTTTGAGTCACCAAAAGCACTCCGAACCACGGAACCAGAATCATGATACATATCTTGGATGGTGTCAATGTAGGTCTCTGGAACTCCCTTAGCCCACAGTACCCACCAGATCACCGCGCGAGGAACACAGTCGAAGGCCTTCTGCATGTCTAAGAATAGGCAGTGCAGGGGCGTGTTCTTCGCCCTGTATTTCCCCACCACAATCCTTAGGGAGAACACTGGATCAATGATCCCGTGCCCGGGACGAAACCCATACTGACACTCCGAGAGTGTACTCTCCTGTTGGATCCAGGAGTCGATTATCTGCTCATAGAGCTTCATGGTGTGGGACATTATCTTTATACCGCGGTTACTACCACACTCCTGCACTGATCCCTTGCCTTTGAATACTGGCGTAATGAAGCTCCGTCTCCACTGGCTCAGGATCTCATGGTGAAAAGTACGCGGTTATACAGATTTGTTAGAATGCTCACACCACGAGCACCCAATGCACCCATTGCCTTCCAAGCCTCGATGGGGATTTCGTCGAGGCCGAGTCTGTACTTCTGCAGGCGTTATCGGTGGCACTAGTCCTTGTCCTTGTTGGAAAGAGGTCTGGTGGATGCACCTCTTGCTGCTTATTCAGCATGTCGTTGGAAGTATGAGCGCCATCTGTCCTTCATCGCGTTTTTCTCGTAAAATCATTGGCCCCGGGGTCTTTATTACTCATTAACATATTCATGTATGGAAAAATATCAGCGCTTTCGTCGTTCTATCTACGTATTAATAGCCTAGCTACTTAGTCGCGTATATTGTAGGTATATTACTGTTTACCAACCAAGTCCAGCTCTCTAATATAATACTAAAAATGTTTAACCGGGACAATTTGCTTATTGGCCGGGACGCCGGGACACCAGGCCTCAAATGGGGACATGTCCCGGCGTACGGGGACGTATGGCAACCCTATCGTAGCACCATCTGCGTGGAATTCTGATTCTGATAGAATAACTTGTGTACTATTCTATCTTCCCTATTTCCTCCCTATTCTATCTATCCCTGATCTAAACCAGCGGTTTAAGCGTGATTCAATAACAAATATTGAAATAACAGGGGTTATTCAAGCCGATCTTAATCGGACCTCTTCTTCTCGAAGTACCAAATCAAAAGGTCCTAATCTACTCTACCAATAGACTCTATATTCAACAAATAACTTTTCCCGACGTACAAAATCTGAAGGCCCTAATCTACTCTAAAACTCTACCTATATCTAACAACCTAGTTACTCCTAGGTGCAATTGATAAGTATGCACCATTGCATATAAAGTTGTATGAAAAGGTGTGTTGTCTTCTTTGCCGTCTGTACAAAAAATTTCAGTAGTGTGCCTACACGCGGCGTTACGCTCGCTACGAATGTTACAAGCGTTTTGTAACATTTATATTTGTAACAGGCGTCAAGCACGATGAGTACATGAGCTGTGATGTGATATATATATATATTCAGAGTGACAGAGCACATAACATTTACTTGTACTTTCTGAATCATGGCAATTAAATCAGTTACGCTTGCCTTCCTAAAAGTACCATTAACAGTGCATTTGTGATGCCGTTATATAAATAAGTACCTACCTAAGTGCTTACAAACAATTAACGCACTCATAATTATCCAAATTAATTTTATATGTAAGTAAAGAACAAAGTGTGGTCGGTCGGTAGCGAGGTAACTGCTTTGCCTGAGGTCCCATGTTCAATAACAGGTAGGTACTTACCTCTCTACCTATTTGAAAGTAAACGTACCAAAAAGCAAATCATCAATTTGAAAAGTATATGTAGGTAGTGTGTGGGGAGTGGGGAGGGGTCCCTATAACCCCATTCCTGCCGGCTTCCCAATGAGTCCCATGGTGCATGAAGAACTCCTAAGTTTTTTTCCACCCTACCACCAATTTTCACCCTTCGCCACTGTTAGGTGACCTAACCTTCTTTTACCTAACCTAAATTGTCGATTTCGCGGTCCCGATTGCCATACGAACATTATTGGAACCCTAAAAGGTCCCACAACTGGCCTAACCACAAAACTTCGATATCGCAAACGGGTTGTCAGGTGGTAAGTAGTCGTTTCATGGAAAATATCGAAGCTAAGTTACGTCGCTGGTAGAAAGTCAACCGGGATGCGACCGGGACTAACACGAAATTAGCAAGATTAGTAAAACCCTGGCTCTTGTATGTTTGTATATCTATCTACATTATTACCTATACAGGTGAATACATTAAAAACTTGAATAAAACTTCACAATACCCATGTGTGGTAGGCAAAAAGCTAATGGTAACCATCAAATTTTATGATAGGTACTGTCACGTAACATGGAGAATCATGGCGCACTTCGATATCAGCGTACTGTTATGACACACGTAGATAATGGAAATGGGTTACTGTCACTTAACAGAAGACACAACTCTATGTAGTAACGCATTTGATTCATTTTTGACGTGCTTCAACGACGCGTACAGTCAGTGTCAAATTGATCTTGACTGGCTGGGTGCTCAAAAAGATCTTTATACCATGTCATTAAGATGTCAGTGTCAAATTGATCTTGACTGGCAGGGTGCTCAAAAAGATCTTAATACCATGTCATTAAGATCTTTTTGAGCACTCTGCCAGTCAAGATCAATTTGACGCTGACTGTACCTATACTTTGACGTTCATGAGTGTTAAGGTCTCTGCATACGTAACGGGTTTTTTCACGGACGGGCCGGGACGTGAAGCAAAATGTATGCGGCCCGTCCCGTCCCGTCCCGTCCGTGGCCCCGTGACATATGCATTGCCGTATACATTTTGTATGAAACGATATTTCCAAAACTTCACGTCCCGTCACATCCGTGAAAAAAACCGTTACGTATGCAGAGACCTTTACTCTTGACGTTCTTATGTGTAACTCTTTACGTTCATAAGTGTTACTTTATGACACATTAAGTAGGTAGAAATTCATGAACACTCACATATTTATTTACAAAATTATAATTCAATAATTTATCGTTGTATCTACCTATAACTATTTTTATTATATTCGAAGAACAAACGTACACGTAAAATTCAGACAGTATCATCATTCAGAGGACAAATTTAAAATGTTTAAATTTTCATTTATTATGTTTTAATTAGGTACAAATTACAGCTAAAGTGGTTAGCAACTTGGAATCCTTTAAGCCAATATAGATGGCGACTGTAAATTAATTACATCAATACCATCGAAGAGTGTTCATCGAGTTCGAATCCGGACACTAGACCTCTTAACTGCTAGTGGAAAACCTCTTAAATTAGAGCTACCTACATACCTATTTATAAATAGCGTATGAGACAATAGGTCTTCAGCTATAATTTCTACATGATACCATTGGACTACATGAAAGTTTATTTCATATTGGTCTACTTAACAATAAAACCTTCTATAGTACCGGTTGTTTAAAGTACAGCAACAATCGATATTAAAATAAGAACGTAGGTTAATGTTAAATTATGCTATGACATGCTCTTTCCTCACAGCTCCACTGCCGCCCTAGGACAAGTATCTACAGAAAATTTTGCCGACAAAGTCCAGTCCGAACCCAGAATGTCGGCTGTTATGAAGGCATTCACTGAATACTTACATGATTCTAGTTATGGGGAAATGGATGTAGTGGTCAGGTTATGGCTAAGCTAAAATATAGTTATGTTTGTATTAATTATGTTGGTATAAATATACTAACCGATATTCTTTTACATCTGTGGGTAGGTATGTTAATTGGTATATCTTTAATCTAGCTATCTCTCATATCTTGTTTTAATTGATAATAGTGCAAAAGTGTAGCCAAACTTAATATTTTCTGTACTTGAAGGAAGATTTCCATATCTACAACAACATCCACCTTTTGCTGACGTGTTTCTCCGTCGAGCGTCTATCCCGGTTGCATCCAAATCTTATCCAAAAAGCAAAACACAGTAAGGACTTGAAGGTTTTATTAGATTATTTTATTTAAATACATCAACATCAAGAATTTATGTAAACTAAGTTCTGGACTTTGAGATAACTTTATGTATACTTCACAATAGAAATGACCACGATCTTAGTCCAACTACAACTGAAATGCCGGGAACAATGTAAATGTCTAATAACATAACATTACACCGTAATAAGCCGCGATGGAATCCGTTACAATTAGTTTTATTTGAATGTGTAACATTCGCGTAAACTTTCATATCAAGTGGTTTGTGGAATACATACATTCAATTGTTTCGACAATCAGTGAAAACGGAAACAGAATAGAGATCTTGTTTAAGGTTCCGCAACCCAAGGGTAGTCACCGCTACCTTTGATTGAGAATAAAAAAGTGAATCGCTCAGGCTGTTGTATAGAAGAATTTGGATTCTTCAGCCGAGGCTCAGTAGTTCAGTGGTCAGAGCATTTAACCCTGTAAGGGACTGGTCCCGGGTTCAAGCCCCGCCTGAGCGATTCAGTTTTTCCATTCTTAATCATTTATTTGAATAGTTAGCTACTAACGCTGGATTTGACCATTGGAAATCCGTTTAATTAAACTCAGTTGTCACACTACCTAAGTATCTAATAATACTAAAAACAATAGAAGTGAACACTGGTTGTCAAACGATCTGAAAAAGATATCGGGAATTCTTTCCCTGGACCAGATATTTCTGCATCAGGACCTGATGCAGAAATATTTGGTCCAGGCATGTTTTACTTTGCGTAATTTGCACAATTAATTACTTAGTAGGTACATATTGAGCAAAATGGCTGACGCCCTGAAAATAAAAGTTTTTTGCTGGCAAAAGGTCAGGACCGGTACTATGTCGCACATGGAAAGAGGCGATTTTACTGCTTTAGGATTATTGATTAGTTTAATTTCATATTTTGTTCCATACGGAACCCTTCTCATGTGACTCCAACTCTGTGCGAGTATCCGGTTTTTTCTTTTGAGAACATAGTACGTAATTTTATTAAGTGTAATTGAGTTTTAAATTAAATTAAGATTGTTATCATGGCGGCGAATTGTCTTAGATGGTGTCGACTCCTTTTAAAACGAACTTTGTTATAATGACTTAATGATGAAGCCACCGTTCGTTTAATTATTTTATAGAAGTGTTGCAAGGTAACAAAATTGCTTTAGTGGTTCATAATACGGTGCTACTATAAGCTTCGTAGTAAGAGGGCAATACTGTTTGTTTTATTAACTGCCGCTAATAAAGGCGCGGGCACACGAACCCACATATTTTAGCCCTTTAATGAAACTCATAGTGTTGGTTTTATTATTTTAATTGGCTATAAGAATGTATAACTTTGGTATTATGATTCGTTATGGGAAGTGTTGCGGTTAAGCTTTTCTACAGACTGTTAACATATTTTAAAGGGTGTACTGTATACTTTGAATGTTTTTTTTATATATTAAAAGTAGTAGTAACATTTATGATCTTATTTATGATCATTCTATAGGTGGTAGAGCGTTGGACTGCTTCGTCTAGGTTCGTCGATTAAATTTCCGCTCAGTGAAATATTTGATAATAGGCATGAAAATGTCGACCTATTTGTATTGGTCTAGATGTTTCTATAAAGATAAATAATATACAGGTCTGTATGTATTAACAAAAGAAAAAAAGTAGCTAGGTATCTACAATTTCATCCGTATCGTGAGACCCATAAAAGGTGCCAGCTAAGCTATATAGAGCACATTTTAGATCCAAAATAATTATATGTCCTGAGCAATACCTACTTAAATTTTTCAGTGTGTTAGAAATTCTAAGTTAGAATTTACGATTTAAATGGCACACGCTATAATAAGTGTAAAACTTTTTTTTTCTAGAGAATAACTGCGAACTATAAACTAAACAAGATTAATAATATAGAACCTAATTAGTAACTAACAAGCAGCTTTACGACTAACTATTAAATACACTTTTTATTAAACTTATTTTACTTTTGACATTAAAGTTTCCTTTCAGCTATTGCTGTAAAAACTGAAAACAGAAAAAACATGCGTTTATAATAAAATAATGGTATAAATAATATTAAATAGTATGGTTCCGTTGCATTCAATCAATTAGCGTTAGCCAATTGCAGTCCACTGCTGGACATAGGCCTCTCCCAATGTGCGTCATTTCTCCTGAGCCTTCCACATCCAGTCTGTCCCGGCCACCTTTTCAGGTGGTCAGTCCACCATCCGTTTGCCTTCTCGCGGTCTCCACTCTAGCACGGCCATCATGGTCAGCCTACTGCCACTCAGTTTGCTTATTATTTATTTATTGATTTGCGAATTCTGGTTCCGTTGTATTTGGGGTCCTTAAACCAATAATACTTACACTCATATTGTATTGGAGGCTAAAGTAGGTAAATTTCTGGGACAGAATAGTACCTACCTATGTTCCTATTTAGATTATATGTTCTTTTGTAAATACATAGGTACATAATTATATATAGAAACACCCAAACCAATGGAAATAGACATATTTACCTACTTATTATTAGTTTTTGCACTCAACAGGTATCGCAACCAGTGCCACCAACGTGCAACGTAGCAGGTAAGTAGGTACGCTCTACCGCTACGCCACAGAGGTCATCAAACAAATTATGATGACGAAACGTAGGAAGATGATGAACGAAACCTTTATGTAAATAAAACTTTAAATAAGTACCACTAGCTAGTCATTCCCAGGTCAATGCATCGAACTGTCCCCATAATAACATTCAACGGCACTTGCCCTTATGGATTTATTATAGGGCTTTGTTGCCGTGGCCTGGCAGCCTTGCAATGTTTTAGCACAAGATGTATTTCTGGGCATGCGCCCGTCGTCAGTGAAGCGCATGCGTGCCACATTCCTGCGCGTATTGACTCGCCCCGACACAAAGTAACATGCGCGCGCGCATACGGATAGAATATAGCGGCATTTTGTTTTATTATTATTTTGTTATAAAATTAATTTAAATAGGTTGGGGTGGGCAGCGGTGTATAAACACACACGTTTCGCCAAATGTGATTATTGGTCGCAGGGAGCAAGCCTATTGCCGTCAAGCGAACACTGTGTCACGGGCTGTACGTATGTGTACTTTCGGAAAGAGAACAGTCATATCCCTTTGCCATCTTCTACTCACCCACAGGCATAGATGGGGTGGTCCTTTTTTACTCTACCGGCATGAGGGATAGAGGAGAAAGAGTAGGTCAAATGGTAGGTAGGTAAATAGGTGGGCAACTTTGTAGATAAACTAAAAAGCAATAAGGGCCTAGTGTTAAGGTCTTATTATCGTTGAGAAAACACGTCTCTGGTAATGACCTACATAATTATTATGCCTCACTAGTATTACAAGCCTTTAGCTATAACACATCCCACAAATTTTATTTTACGACTGTCACTATTTTTTAAACATACGGAACCCTAAAAACCAAATGTGTCAATAAAAATGCAGTATTAAATTAATTTACTTTTGTTTGCAAAAAAATATTAAAATAATTAGTACTAAAAGTGTTATAACATTTTTTTGTAGTTTGTACCTGGGGATCGCAGCATGGATCGCGCGGCTGTTTGCAAAGTGCGCCGCTAATTGCCGACCAGACGTCTCACCTCACAGCTGATTTATACTATAGTGTATAGGTATGGGTATGATACAACCAGGAAGATGCCCATATGCAAAGGATACTGTAGTGCTAAATTATTTGGAAAGTTAGTAATGGTAAACCATGTAGGTATCGGTAATAGACATATTTCCTGACATATTTCAAGTTTTCTACCACTTTGGCTTTAAAACTTCATTGAAAAAAAACATCAGATTTTTTTAGGTCCTATAAAAAATACAAAAATGAATTAAATACATAATTTTTTTATTTTTATTTATAAAGTCTTCAGCAACTTCTGAAGGCGAACTTCAACACTGTTACCTGTTGGGGGAAAAATTCCAACGTGTCACAGGTGTTACTGGATGCAACACTTTTTATCCCAACGAGTAAGACTGCAAAATATTGGGGTGGGGTTACTAGTCGGGGAAGAAAATTCCAACGTGTCACAGGTGTTACTGGATGCAACACTTTTTATCCCAACGAGTAAGAGTGCACAATATTGGAGTGGGGTTACTAGTCGAGGAAAAAAATCACAACGTGTCACAGACGTTACTAGATGCAACACTTTTTGTGCCAACCAGTAACACTGCAAAATTCTGCGTAGCAATAGGTAATGTTCTCATCTTACTTTCATTAATTAATTAATTTAATTGCTTTTAATAGTGATTGGAAAAAAGTAGCCGTGAGTTTTTATTGCCAGATAGGTAGGTACTATTTTTACAGACTCTATCTGGTTGACTTGTGAATCGGTCTGTAAATCTAGAAAATATAATTTTGTCGTTCATAAGTTTTAGCTTATGAGCTAAAGGTATACGTTATCTAAATGAGTTTGTAATTAGACCAACCGACCTAAAACTGCTGTCTTACCTTCCAACCCTAAAAGAAAAGCCTGCGTATGAGCCTCGTTTTTCAAATTCGTCCTGCGTTGGGAGTTGAGAGGCCAAACAGCAGTCGCTTCAGCCAAACCCATGATAAGCCTAATCAAGGAAAGAAATTGGAAAATAGGAAATAGGAGCCTGTTGTTCTAGGATACAAGATTACATTCAGCAGTTGAGACTGATGCTGTAATGTTGACGATGACTGATACCAGTTCCTACCTACATTACATCAGTATGCTTACCTTTCATTAGGGCCAATAAGAAAAGCTCATGGCCACTCATTCGATCACTGAATTAAAATGTTTGTAAAGATTAACTAAGATACGTTGTCACATAAAAACTTTAAACACCTTAGTAGAACAGGTGCTGTAAGAGATAGCCGTTGGAATCAAAGTAATCCGGCTCCAACGGCTTGCATAATTATGTAGATAGGTACATTAATTAAGATAGGTAATCGTTAAAGTTTCAATTAAAAAAAATGGGAGCTACAATTTGTTTCCGTTGATTATTTCTGTTAAACTCGGTACTTGGGTACTTATGTAGATAGGTACCTAAGAACGAAACTATTAGGGCTTTCTTTTTCTTAAGGAATCATAATATGGTGTCCGTGTGTAAAAACCACAGTATATTTTTTTTAAAGTTAGAACTCAGGACCTCGCTAGCTGACGCAAAAATAAATAGCAAAGTTATCAATATCAAAGCAATAAAGACTTGTATTTGTATTTTCTGTTCAATGCTTGTTAAGATTTTCCAATCGCACATCGCGTTAATTTGTTTGTACAAATTTAACCGCACCCGCAAACGATATGATAAAAATTTAGCTCTAAATTCAATCTTACTAACCACACATAACAGAGTTCTAGTTCAACATAGACTACTATCCAGTTCAAATTAAAAATCCAAGACAGCATTAGAACACGAGATAGATAGATAGATAATTCTTAATTGTACACAAATAAATTACAGCATATTTACGGACAACATATGACATATTATACAAACGGCGGCCTTATCGCTGCAAGCGATCTCTTACAGGCAACAGGCAATCTTAAATGAACCTAACCTAAAAGAAATAAGTAATAAACTTTTTAAATATTAAATGTGATGCAGAATCGCAGGCAGCAGCGGCGGCGCCCAGCGTTCCCCATCTCAAGTAATTTCGTAGCGAAGTGGATTGTTTTTCTTGGGTCCCCGATTGGATTTATCTCGAGTTTTATGACGTCTCGCATCCCCGTCGTAAACTTTAATACCGGTTGGCTACCGCACTCTACAACAATACCTACATCAGTCTTATGATAATATATCTTCAATGTTCTTGTATGTCACTATCTTAGACATGTACTTAATATTAGAAACGCTACCTAAGGTTTTATATTGTTTGATATTTACATTATCACTGTGTTTATTACAGAAAATATCTCAGGCACGACGGCACAAATCAAAAGCCATGAGACAAGAAGCCAGTTTTTATTTTGACAGGTTTTTGCGAAGCTTAACTTCCTGATAGATATGATCTGTGTGAAGTCTTAAGGCCGCCATTCAAGATGCAAACGTCGTAGCTGTTGTAATATTTACAAAAGTGCTCTTATGTATGTATGTATTTTTAAGTAGGAATTTTTCAACTATCAAAATGATGGGATAGGTATTGTAGACTCTATGCGGTATTCTGCACTTCCGAATATAGAATGCCTGACCGTGATAAGTCTAGTAAATCTAACAAATAAGTATCACAACTTCAAGGTGGAAAACTACAGCGACATTCTTGTTTGACATTGATATTAAAGTCTACTTAATATCAATATTGATTTGATAGCCACAAACCTATATATCAACTGTCAAAACGAGATCGCTCGGACTTACTCATAGGTATACCAGAGTTAGGACTGTAATAAAACCTTTTTTTTTATACCACTTAGTTGGCAGACAAGCACACGGCCCACCTGATGGGAAGTTGTCACCGTGGCCTATGGACGTATGCAACAACAACAACCTACTACCTAAATACCCTCTGAATGAAGTCTTCATATTATAAGAACTTTACGGTATAATCAATTTATAAAGAGAAAAGACTTACGGTATAATGTCTAAACCATATGCCACACACCATAAATCGCCCCACTGATTCATAAGACACAAGTATACTGACCTACTTCTCTTAGGACACACTTAAGTTTAACTCCTTAGCATCAACACATCAAACCGGAAGCAGTTTCTTTTTTAGCAAACAGAAAACGAATGAGTATCTATTTTATAGGCTACAATAAAACAGTGAAACATAATCACCTCACAATAAACATAACGAGATTTATAAAACTACGAAAGTTAGTTATTAATATTTTATTTATTTATCTAACACTTTATTTTTTATTATGAACAAAGCTATAATAACTCTAAGAAGCTATAAGCTATTAAATCAATTAGCATAATAGACGTGCACGAATAGATCGTTATAAGTAATGCTGGTAGCGAGGTCTGTAAATCATAGTCGGAGAGACGGCAACCGGCTTGCACCGATACCCCCAATATACTTACTCGTTTATTATCTACAAGAATGTGCATAGCGGCTGTAAACTTAGCGCTAGAGGTTAGAATTGTAAATTACCTTGTCAAATTACAGTTTTTTAAGTTGAGTAGGTACATTGAATACGCGAAGAAAAGACTTAAACGCACCTAGAGAACCTCATTGACCCCTAGAGGAATTCCCACTTTTACTACTCTACATACATACATACATACAATCACGCCTTCATCCCCGGAGGGTTAGGCAGAGGTGAATTAACACCCACATTTCACCAATCATTGTATTAGGTCCCACGTAATAGGGGGTGAGCCCATTGCCGTTTTCCGGGCACTATTGTTGACTCGAGCCATGTATAGGCTAGGTTTTTTAACATATCTGTCTAATTTCACTCGAGAATCGTATGTCAACCGCCATTCTGGGTTTTCGTAACGCTCCGAATATTTTGTAAACCATGACGGTCTGTAACATTTTTTCATCCCTTTTGGAACCAGCATATGTGCAGTTTTGACTGATAAGAATGAACTAATGAACAAAAATGAGCAGTGTGGCCACAATTACCAACAAACCGCATGTAAAATCGAAGTAATCATGGATTAGTTAATTTAGGCCTGATCAACGTTTCAGAAACTCAAACTGATTTGACATCCATGTTAAATTAACAGCTGTGTTAGTTGATCAATGATTTGGCAGGCCTTTCAGAAACCGGCTGAATGTTACATTATTTAGCATTTCGGGTTCCATATTCGGATAGAGCGATCCGGATATTATTACACTTATTAATTATTATTTATTCAGTAGCAACTCAGAACTTATTAATTTCCATCACTGCCAGACTCTGAGCTCTGAAACGAAAATAGTTACTCGGTTCCCTATGCAGAACCAAAAAAAGAGCCACCGAACTGAGAGTCTGAGGTATTCGTTTTGGATCAATAGATATATTCAACTAGCGTACTACAGTATTCACTTTCAAAGCTTGCATATTTTACATACTTAACACCCGACAAGGCAATAAATACAACATCCTTGTCAATAGTTAACAACAAACACTCTCGCCGAAAGCTGCCAAAAGGGTTGCTCTAAATAACAAAGACAATTCGGTAGCAACGTTTGTAAAAACATCTTTTGCATGTTGTAACGTAAATATTTATACAATGCCCGAAGGAAGCGTGACTCCGTCAACAATATGCCCCCAGTTGGCTTTCACTTTCAATTTTTTAGAAAACCCTTTTATACATTTGCTACTGGCTATCCTCATTTGCATAAGACTGGGCAAAACAATAAAGTCCGTGTTTATTTTAACGCGAAAAGTGAAAACAAGGTTCAAGGTGAGGCTATCGGGTTGTGGCCAGTTGATGGTTCGGTTTCTTCTGCATTGCACGTTATGTTCATGTGTCTATTGTAATATTTGTAATGTGAGTGTGTTTAGTGTGCGAAGCTTGAATGAAAAGACGTACTATGCACTCTAACGAAGGTAAGTTTCATAATATAGTTTGATTTACTAAATATTAGTTAATAACATGGTGCTATTCGCGCAGGCACTATTCGATTACGTACTCTAACCGGACTGCACCGTCATTTTGATAGGTGTCCATCACGCATTACGTCATGCCGACAAAAATCTTTAGTTTATTTTTTCTTTTGCGAATAACTATTAACACTTAAAAAATAAAACACTTGCTAATAAATTAATGACCAAAGTCTTGGCAATGTCTTCTACAGTTCATTTGCCTATTCAAGAGTGACTGAAATAATACCAGTTGTTATCAACATAGATAATGTGATAAGTTCGACGGTGAGCATATCTTTTGTTTTAATTACTTGACAAAAAGAGATAGCTATACATCTCCTGTTCTGTATCGTAGTTAGAAGTAATAGGTAGGTACAAACAATACCTAGGTACATTATGTGGTGCATACTACATCTACTACTGAATCCTATAACAGCTTTGTATTGGTTATAGCTCCTACCTTTCAGCTGATTTGTAAACCTTGTGTGGTTTGTGATTTGGCGATTATTCTGCGCGCGCGCGCGCGTTGTCTTTATGGGTGTGTTAGTTTAGAAAAGCTTCTACCTCTTGAATTGTGACGTATAAATGTATCTAGGTAGGTAAATGTTAATTTTTACCATCATAAGTGTCACATTATGGGATAAGTTCATGACATTTCAAAGTAATACCTAAGTATTTTCAATTCCCTTTCGATAAGACCATATCAACACCAATCAGCTGACAGACCGTTATTCATGTCACTCTCGTTTTATGATGCCTGTATAACTTCACAAATTAGTCAAACGTTAACTCGGTTCGAATCGCCTTTGGGTGCAATAAACGCTCACCGGTTGATCTGAATGCAATTTAAAAATTTCAGTTCCACAAATATCTCTATACCATTAGCATAAGGTCTATTTTATTTTAAATTAAAAATGTGTGCTTAAGTCGCTTTCGTATTGTTTAAGGGTGCAGTGAAGTTCTGTTAATAAGTCGTATACACACAGTGTGTTTGCACGTTTTGTTACAACACTTTGAGCCGGCTTAACGCACCACGTTCTAATGTTTAGTGTATATGAGACTTTAGGGTCGATATTTGATATTAAATATTAGTTGATTGTTCACATTTTTGTGAGGACGGCTTACGATGACAAAGTGTGAAATATGAATTGCTGGTAACTGTTAGTTGTATGCAGCTTCAAGTTTATTCTAAATGACCTTCTAGGGTATGTGGGGGCCTCATCATGGTCTTTGGGTCTAAACCTTTTACTTAACTTCACATGCAACCTGGTACACCTGCTAATTAACGACTCGAGACTTTCGTACAGGGTTTCCTCTTGCGGTTAAGGTAATACAGTCGCTTCCATAAAAGCTGTGTAAGTTTTCCCAAAAGTAGGAGAAGAAATGTGGGACTCTGAGTTCACGAATGAAAGTCAAATAAGAAAATAATTCCGTTTCCCTTGACGATAAAATCGTTTAGATGACTACATCCGCACATCGATAATGACGTCTAATTATTTTTTAAATTAACAAAAGCAATAAAAAAGTAGGTCAAGGGCCAGCCAGCAGTCATAAAGCTTGTTTTAAATTCCACATCAGCTGTCCGTATATACGAATAATAGATGCGGTTTGGTTTATTGACGGGTCATATAACTCGACGGACTCCAACCACTCTGTTAGTCCAATTTGAAACACAACCGAGACTACACACACTATTATACAACGAAATGAATAAAATATTTTAGTTTTGGTGTGCTACTGAGTGCTTGTGAATTAGCAAAACCAAAATCAACTATTCTCCAGACTGCATGAGCCTAATTCTGATCTACTGGTTTAGTGCGCAATGACATACCGACTTGACAATCCTTCAGGAACGATATGGAGAACTCTCAGGTACGCAGGTTTCTTTAAAATACGTAATAACTAAGTCTTAGTGAATCTTGAGTGAAATTTGTTTACTTATTTAAACTGAGTTTTAACATTTCAGTCATTGACTCGTTTATATTGATGTGTGCAATCCAGGCTTGTCTATTTGCTGTATGTTATGCGATAGAAGATTATAATTTTTAACTGAACATAGCTTAACCATTTATATTCCATATGCTTACATCATTGAGCATATAATTATCACAGGCTTGCATACAAGACAGCCAAATACAACCTCTCCTGGCGTTGCTCTGTGAAAACTCCTCAAACTATGCATATCGATTACTTTGACGCAAATTTTTATTCTTCGAAATGTGCTCGAAATCTGAAATAATCATATTTTGGTTATAGGTTTAGGATACTTACATAAGTAGAAATATAATAATAGTTAAATAAGCACAGTTAGATAAGCACATAATATGTGCATCTGTGCTTATTATGAATAGGTTTTTTACTCCTATTATATACATAATATTCGCGGCGCTTCTATTTACTTCATACATACTTCACAATCCTGTACCTACTATTATTTATATTTAAGTTATATCACATCAAAATACTGCAAGTAATTAATGAGAGACTTTATCACTTGTTCGTATGTGAAGCTCACAATTTATTATCGACATTACTTTCATCTTCATTTACACTATCGACTGTCCATACTGGTTTATGTTGTGGACAAATATGGCTACTTGTATACAACATAAACCTTTCTTTTGAAGATCTGCAAGAGAAACATACCTAAATAAGACTGTAGTCAGTCCAGGGTTTTTATATATAAATACCCTTTATGGAATACGGTTAGGTATTATTAGGTACTTATAGGTATACCTATTATCTACAACCTAAGCGACTTTAATCAAGCGAACATCACCAGCCATTTTCCCACCTGATTAATGGACGAGGCCATATATGGAAGTATAGGCCCTTCTTCTGGGGTTCAAACGGTAGTCGTTTCATAAAAGCCAAATCAAATTTTCATAAAAGATAAATCAAACAGATTATGGAAAGAACTAGAAAGAGTTGAAGTAGGTTCTAGTAGACCTTTTTTCGATGGGTCGAATAAGTCGGACTCGAACCGACTAAAACCTTACGCTGTCCCGAATCTCAAATGCCGGGGTGCCTAGGTTCCAAGGTGCATCCGGGATTAACAATGATGTTGATGTTAAGAGCATTGTGGGTTGTGGGACAAACATTAGAGCTACAGAGTACCTGTAGCTATTTCCTTTTATTTTATTGGTAGGTATTGCATGCATTACGTAGGTATCTTAATGCATTATTATTTTATACAATTTATTGAAACTCTCATAGCAGATGCAGCATCGCCTGCATTTCAATTACTGATCCGTAAACACCGCTATAAAATTAATAGCTTTTAATTATGCTAGCATCGTTTCCTATGAACACAAACTGTCTAATTATAGATGGTAGGTAGGTGTGTAATGTTTTTATTTATAATTATAAAGCTGTACCTATAAAAAATAATTCCGCGAGCTCAAGAATGGCCAAACCAACATGGTATGCAAACTGTCTAATTATATACAAAATTTAATATGTGGAATGGAATGGAATGGAGAGGGGACTCTTTTGTCCGCACTTAGCCTCCTTTAACATGTGGCGTACTTACCTATAGCCTAAAATTACCTAATATTATCGATAAATGTATAAAAAATAGATAGATTAGGTAAGTGGTTATATACCTACTATTCTTTTCATCGAGACTTAAAAACTAATCGATCTCCGAAAGATAACGTCTAAAAAGCTCGTGACCTCATCTAACCAATTTCGAATTAAGTACCCATTCGCAATTGTAGGTAGGTATAATCGAAGCACAGTACTGTATATATTATTATCTACCTGTATTGATACCTCTATGGTATCGCCCATCCATCCATCCATTGCACCATTTAAATTGAAAACAATTAACCACATTAGATGACATGCCATGTTCATTCAACTCATAACATAAATTTTCACAGCTTTACTGTGGATTTCGCTAATGTTTCTTTAACTATTCTACGAAACCCCGAGCGTCAGCCAGGACGTGTGAAAAGACAATAATAGTTTCGCAAACAAAGACATGTTTTTAAATACCAGCTGTGGATACTCGTCGAACTAACGTAATCCAATATGCGCAGAATACTTAAAGTATTCATCATCCATATAGGCCCAGTTGCGCCCAAAGTTTAGGCTTTGGAGCTCAAGGTCCACTTTATTTATGATTGGTATTTCGGCTTTTATAAGACGAATTACGGTCTCACCTCTTCAAAATCTTCCCTGAGAGAGAAGTCTGCACCCAGAGTCACTTTTGTTGTTTAGCTGGTGCACCTTCTTGCAGACCGTGAAGGTCGTGATGGGGTCTTATTGCTCTGTATCGGTCGGAGTGGCACAAGTTGAAGCTGCGTGTCTCGTAGATGAACTAAAATGAGATAAATAAATTAATTTCTTTCATTAAGTATAAGTTTCTGAGCGTGACGCTCATATATTGCGTGAGGGCCTCTCGTATCCGCGGCAGTCTCTATGTTGATAAACTCGAAAAGAGTTGCCTTCGCTAGCTTGATTACGTTTAGTGGTGACCGCTGTGTAGGTAATAAATATCAGATCGTGCCGCTTCCGTCAAACTTCGGCAGAAAAAGCCCCAGAAGTACTAGCTTGAAAAGGGATAACATGGGCCAATGGGCTTACTATCGGATTGTTATAGACCATACCTACAAATTAGAAAACAAAAAGACCTTACCCCGCGTTTACATACTGCCGCTCGCATTGCTCATCGTGTTGCCAGAAATATTCGCGCGATTAATGCCCTAGCATTCACACACTCCCATCATCGCGTTGGTCCGCATTACAGTATTCGCCCTGCTGTAGCAGTGTACGCAATAAGCTTTTACAGCATAGCGAATTAATTAAATAGATTATTAATAAAAACTATCACTTTCAACTACTATACACTTTCCGTAGATCGATATAAATATTTTTAAAAGTAAATATTCGAGGAGCAATAACGAAAGTGGTGTTTTATTTAGCTTAGCGCCATCTAGCGGTCTCGTATAGTTCATCGCGCTAGTATTTGCGCAACATACGCGGCAGTACTCGCGGCATGATGAATATACCATTCACACCACGTCTCTGCCCACTTCTCTCGCCACTTCCCTCGCTCTGCCGCGAGTATGTAAACGTAGCATTAAATATAACTGGAATATACACTAGGAAGATGATAATGGAGATATTTTTTGGACAATATTGGCAAATATTGGACCGAAATGTACAGTTAGCTCAACATATAAGATAAGCTATGCACCTACCTACTCATACCGGTGGATACAGAGATCATCTCTGTTCGTCGCAGGCGTATCTATCTATAAACGTAGTCTTCTATACATGGTCATTGCTTTCACAAACAGTTATTCAGTGTTGCACAGTGCACTTTCGAATGACTCGCTATCTTCTGGAACCTGTTGTTTAGTTCTGATGAAGTGATTTATCTGTCGGTTTGTAAGCTCAAGAAAATATGAGTAGGTTGAATGAAAGAGGACTTCGCAAGTGAAAGATAGATGTCTAACAGGAAAGTATTGAACAGGCTGGCATACTTACTTCAAGCACCTACCTTGACAAATCTCTGCACCACTCTAAGGTTGACTGGTAGAAAATGCCCATGGCATTAAGTCCGCCTTTGTTTTATTTGTGCAAAAAGTTTAAATAAATAAATACCCGCTCCAAGTAAAATTTGAATAAAGGTAGGTGTATGATATTATTATAGGTCCTGAAATGTTCATTCATTTACGTGTATTATGTACAGAATTACTACCAGGTACTGCCCGTACCTACTGCTAGCTAAACAATATCTAACATTGCCTATGCCAAATATTAAAACTAAATAAAATGATCACAAATCTAATTTTAGAAAAGTTAAAAAATAACAAGTGGTAAATATCCACATAAATTATTCTATAATCATAATTATTCGATTCTAATTTCAATTCAAAAAAGGAAACCAAATGTCAATGTGACACAAGTAAAAAAAAGTAGGTAGGTCTCTATGGATACATAAATTACAAAGTCCATAATCAGTAGTTTTTATTGGAAACTAAAAATAATATTTTATCAAGTGGCAGTCGACGGGTCTGCTATATACGACTACGACGGTATGGTGGTATCTTATTTTAATCTGGGTGGGTATTTTTAAGTCGATAAATTTAGGCTGTCATCCCACATGTGTGTAGGCATGGGAGATAAGGCTCGAACCGGTGTACCCCGCCTCTCGCCTCAATGCATAAGCCGTCGTAAAATATTATCCTGACCGAGACATTTATGGCCCGGGCTGAGATAGGTAGGTACCGTGGAATTATTTTTAAATGTAGATACGTATATTATGTAGAGTATCAACCTACCTTATGTGAATATTGTTTCTTTTTCTTCGGTGAAATTACCACGAGTTATGCGAGCCCGATGTATAATTATAGTTTTCGATATTTATTTTCAACTAACCTAAAAGTTTATGTTAGGAGTGATTGCACGTTAGTTATACCTTTAAGTTTAAATCAATCATGCGTGCCTACAATGTGCCTGGCATAGTTAATACATTTCAATTGGTTGACATTTCTTTTAATATGTAGAGCACTCTTTTATGTAGAATCTTATGTGTTAACACAATGCTAGAAGGGAGTCTAAAGGAAATGCTATGATGCCTAGATGGGAATTGCACTGGAAATATAGCTGTTCCATTGGAGAGCATTACAGTTAGGAGACTCGAGTGAAATGCGCCAACACTACTGTAAATAGATTTTATTATAATTTATTTTGTGCTATTTTATCATTACACTATTCACCGAGTCATTACGTACAATCGCCTTCATTATGAGTTTAAGACATCCCGAATTACCGATCAGGGTACCCGTACATTAAAATAATACCTAAACAAATATTGGAAAAAAAATATCCTTTAGATAAAAATTTAAAAAAAAAACAATTAAGTAGTATCTAATTACATATTTTTATTATTTATTTCAAAGTGTGTTCGTAAATGAATTGACTAGTGCTCATCAACTTCAGCGGACTGGCATAATGATGAACAAAATTATATTATTACTTATGTTGGATGCTACCTCAGGTATAGATTATTTTAATATTTGATAAACTTTGTAATAATCCACTACAACTAACAAAAACTACAACCTGTTTCATATCTGTAATTATTTCACTTAAGAGTCTATTAATAGGTGTCCAAATCGCGAATAAATATCTGAGAGATTTTTATTGGTTTATGATACCATTTAATACTTAATGACATTGATATTTTTGAAGAAAAACGTCTATACTTCAGTTCAGAAGCATTGGGATAAAATGTTTTTACAATACACCTGCTCATAAAAGTGCTATTATTTCACCGCAAATAGGCACGAAATGACACCTATTATCAAACTGTGACTATTTCATTGCTATTATTCACAAGTGAGTTATAGATTCTTTTTTTAAATTTTATAGGTTAATTGTCTATGTTCTTAAAAAGTTTCGATACAAAAAAGAACATGTTTAATAGTACGAACAAATTAATATGCCTATTGTATGTTCATTTGATGCATTTTCGTATTTAAATAAATAATTTCAACTTGTAATAGGTACCTACTTGTTTAATAAACAAAATTTTCACTCAAATTTAACTTTTTTTTTTTCTTTAAGTACCTACAGAAAAAAAGTTAAATTCAAACCTCATTTTTTTTTTAAATATGGCCGACCGCCATTGTTAGATGCGCGCACATAGGAAAACGAATTAATTTGTAGTATTGTTTATTTAGTATTTGTAGTATTATTTTATTCGCAAGTGTGTTGTAAAACGTCGTATGGCACGCGTGAGCATGATGATTACCGTCTCTTAAGACCCTCGCCTAGCGGCTCGGGTCTCAATGGCGCCTCGTCGGTAATCACCAACTTTGCTCACTTGTACCATAATGTACTATTACTTTCAACCGTAGATGTCACTTAGAATTTTTTACTATAGAACTGCCGAGATGTGCCTTAAGGCTCATTTAGACGAGGAGGGTTTCTCGCACGGTTCGCTCCGAAAAATCGTACGCGACTATCACTAGCGATAATCGCCATACCATTATCGTATCAAAATGTTTACACACAGGCAAACATTATATTGTCGCCTACGATTATATCATACAACATTCGCAAGCGACATTATGCCTATGTCAAAATTATGATTATTGCTTGAAAATTCTGTTTTAGACAGACAATTCTTCCTCCTAGCGTTAATTACAGTCGCATCCGAAGCTTTCACCTCGGAGTCTGGGGTCTGCTTGATGAAGTAATAATGGCTTAAATAAATACGGTTTATGATTTGTTCAAAAGTTGAATAGCTCAGCTTCATAACTCAAAAGTACAAATAATCAAGTATAAATAATTTTCTTTAGTAGGTACATACTATAGGTACAATATTTGTTTTAAATGACTATTGAACCTTGTGATTTTAATAGCGCCGTTGATTAGTTCTGTTATGAACTTATCGATACTAAATAATTTTATAGCCATGCGGTTTATAATTATAGAGTAGGTAAATATTAATAGTTTTGATGCGACTAGATAGAAGTGTTGAACACTTAGCAAAAATAAAACTAGTAAGTATATACCTGTACCATCTGGTACGGTCAACAAAGGAGATACGGTCGCACTTTTTCATATAAAGTTGTATGTATTTGTCAAAACGGCCATCATAGCGGCACGCTACAATAATTACGCAAAGCTGGGTCCACATTTGTAGCATTTCTGTGTATCGTATCTGCTTCGCGTGGCCTAAACGCGTATCATGATCGCTAGTTTGGACACAGGATGATAGCCGTTAACAATATACGCCGTATCTGATACAGCCCGATCCGCACTAAACGCGTATCTTGATACATCATTACAGCATTTACTAAGTATGGACGGGTTTTTTACGAAATACGCCTTAATGATACGATGTAGACAAAATGAGCGTCCATATTTATGATACGAACTTGATACAATACGACCTGATCGTGATACGTCAAAGTGCTACAAATGTGAACCCAGCTTAACGTGCGTAGATTCAGGCGTGAATCTACAGTTAAGTTTTAAGCGTAATGCTTGCTAAAATTCATACGTTTCAGGAAACTACAGGCTCACTTTATTCGTATTTATTACCGCCTCTTATAAGGAAAGGACATTCAAGTAATTATTTATTTTAACCCATTACAGCTGCAAATATAAAATATCTCCGAGTTTATGGTGATTAATATCTATCAACTTCCTTATATATTACCACTTATATATTAACATTTATTTCCTACAGAATGCAAGCACTCACTGCGTTACATTATTATTATGTAACAACATTCGATATAGTCGTTAAAATTTCTTTATTTCTTACCAACATTGTTACAATGGGTATAAAATCCCATAATTTTGATAGATTGCAAAGAAATAAGTGAGCAGTCGTCGAATCTCCGGGTGCATTCATCACATCGGCCATCATTCGAGCCATAAAAGGACGCTAATGTCCCGTAATACATCGCTGCTCTATATCTTTATTAACAATTCACCCGCGATAGATTCTTTCCATTCAAAAGCTTTATGTTCGTAGTTACGACCTTCTTACAACTTTCCTTTTATCCTCAACTATTTTCTGAAAACAGTGTTTTCTTTATGCGATTTAGTACGCCATATTTTTATTAAGTGACTGTGTAGGTATGGAACAAAGTTGCAAGCAATAAAAGGGATAAAAAACTAAGTACGTGCATAATTCTCACTGAAAAGGCGGTTGGTATAAATCAACTGGGATTCTCTTCTTATTGTTTCGCACCGAAATGGTTTTTCTGTTCATATTTTATTGGCAGATTTTATTAATAAAGGCGTGAGTTTAAGAATATGCTTACGAGTAAAGTCGCTACTTTGTAACACTAAAATATATACCTACTTAAACGTGAACATGTAGGAGGAAACGCGGACGTTAACCATTGTGGGTTTGAAGTTTTACAATAAAATCTAAATTCAACAGATTATATCTAGGTATTTCTACTTATATAAGTAGTAGGTACCTTGGTATATGTGCAAAACATATAACATAAAAATCAAGAAATGAGGCTCTTAGGTATAAATTACACGTTAATTTCATATTTTCTTGATGAGTCCTTAAAATTTGCAAGTCTCCACAATGAATGTGCCCATTGGAACTCTACATTTATTTACAAGTAATTATTTACTGATCCTATAAACAGCCCGCTTTTATCCGATGTTCCCATCGGCGCCCTAATTAAAGAAACATATGGGAATGTAAATAGACTACCATATGACTATCCTTGCTTGAAAATATATCATAAGTGATAATGTTTCGACAAATGAGCGAGCCAGCTGTGGCGTAACTGGCGCCTTAATCGTGATTATATCAAATACAAATATTAAACACAGTCTTAACCAATAAAACCAATCTTACAATGAATCAGTTATCTATTTATCAGCAGGCTGAGTAAGCTGAAGTCCAGCAGATTTTTCAGTAGAGGCGTCACAGCAAACTATTCTAAGTTTGGTGGCGGTAAAATTGGAATAACCTATTGGTGGCAAATGTGTAAATCAGTTATTGCCATGAATACCTAGCATGTAAGTAGATTCCTCTGTTTATTCGTACAACATTTTAATTATATATCTAGTAGGTACTTAGCTGCTTAAATTCATAAATAGATAGGCAAGTGTAGGCAAAAAATGATTATTCCAACTTATAACTAGGTACCGCCATTGATTTAAATTTGTTAATTGGTTATTAATCTCATTGCCTACCTATGCTTTTTTTGTAACCGCAATTATTTCTTCTTCTTTCTTCGCAAGTTTTACTAAAAGTTACAAGTAGGTATATGTAAATTGATACTCTTTAAAAATATATGTACCTACCTACTGTATTCACTTCACACATACATAGGTAGATCCAAAGGCGTCCATTTTAATGGATCCAAGCCGAGGGCGGGGTGAGGCGAAGATTTATCTTTTCCAATACACTGTGGGAATGCGAGGGTCTCGAGGTTGCAAGCTCATTTACCGACGGCCAAGCTTCAAGTGGCTTTTATTTATGAAGACACGCTTTAATCTGTTGAAGTACAAGGGAAAAAATTAATGAACTCGAACCTTTCAGCCCAATCGCCCCGTCGCATATGTTTCCTAATTCTTTTTTTATTGAAATGCTGGGCCTAAATAGTATTCCACTTATGAAGAGCTGGTTTGTACATAAATTAAGAGTTTGGTTTATGTACTTAGAAACTAAGGTTTTATTTCTAAAAATCCCCAATAACGTTATATAGGCAACGTCAAACTAGACAATTATTTTCAGGTTTTGAAAATTAATATAATAATTTAGGTAAGAGTAGGTTCAGTCAACGTGAAAAGAAGCTTAACTAATTTCTAATAGTTATATTCTTTTGTCGTAGATTTTACATATTATTTTCTTCTGTCCTTTTATTTCATTTATTTTCTAATGACCTATGGAAGATCGTTATCATAGATTGATGAAGGACTAATCTGACTGGTTGGACTCTTGTATTTTTAATTAACTAAATAACTTTTGGTTTTGTTTTTGTAAAGTGCATTTTATTTATTGTTATTTTTTGAGAGTAGGTTTTACTTTTAGGGTATTCCATCAGCATCATGGTTTGCAATAAATACCTAAGCTAATGTAAAATTAAAAATATACTTTCTTTTTTTCAAAGATATTAGTTACATATAAGGTAGATATTATGTCATGTCACGCACAATGCGTTATAAAAATCGTACAAAAACCATTCATATCACTCTTTTCGTCATTCAATATTAGCTTTGAATACATTCTGTAATTATTTCTAAATTTCGAAAGCAACTCAATCATTGTTTACAATTTTACATCATTCATCATTATTGTAAAAACAATAAAGAATGAAAGAAACATTCAGAATTGATTACAAATAAGGTACATACAGTTACACCATACAAATAAACAGACTTACGCAAGTCCAAATTAGACCACGATAGCTATTACCAATGACCTTAAACCCCAAATCGTTCAATCCGTCGACCGTTATACTCCACTCATTGCCGCCATAAACTCATTAAGCCACATAACCGACCAATCGAGCTTTCCAATCATGAAATTAAAATAACGTCCCCTTTATTGCCAGCCGTTACGAGCTGCGAAAAAAGGGGGCATAAATAAAAAAAGTGGGGGTATAAATAACACACCTTCGGAGCTCACGCGAAGTAACCCCGAGAATGTTGTCGTAAATTATCCGCTTATGGCCCCACGGTCCGATCAATACCATTCATTAACGAAAAATGTATCGCTCCATCGTTCAATGTTCTCGTATCGGTCGTTTGCGGGTTTAAAAATGCTTTTTGGCGTAATTTCGAAGAACACGCAGTCGTAAATAATGACTAAGTAGGTATTTCTTTACGGTCGTCTTTTCTTTTTGGTGGTTTCTTTTTATTGTAGTACGAAAGATGTTTCGAAAAGTTCCTGGGGGCACCTACATAAAGTTCAAGTACATATCTCATCTCTAATATGCCTCTTGCAAAAACATAGGTGCAAAGTATTTACACCTATATTTATTTATATCACTGATTGTAACGTGAATTAAAAATAGTAAGTAGGTTGATTCGCTAACGTAGAACGAATGATTATGTACTGAGTAAATGTCGCATAAGTACCTATATAAGATACATGTGTGGGCATAAACTGGGGTCGACGTAGCACTACAAAATTTGTGATGAAATAAAAAATTACAGGTCAGCATTCAAAAATAGCGGAAGTACTTATGGTAAAAAATCATTCACATGGGCCCGCTTCTTTCAAGTGCTAAAGTGCATTAACCAATGGCAGTAATGGTGGAGGCTCTTCAAGTGTGTAAAGATAGGATTGAACAGATTCAGCACCATCTGTGAGATTCAGGCTGTTGTCTTGGCCTATTCTGAAAGGAGAAAGGCGTAACTAAATGTATCTACTGTGTGTGTATACATCGCGGAATATTAACTTTGTGAAGAAACTTAATGATCAACTGAGATTAAATATTTAATAACATAAAATCTTATTTCTCTTTTTCTTTTAATGCTCTCATACATATTGGTGGTTTGTGGAATAAAAATAATACTTTTTGGTGTATTATTATCAATATCTAACACGCAGTCGTTAATAATGAATAAGTATCTTGGTATTTCTTTATGGCTGTCTTCTCTACTTACGTGGTTTCAATAAAACAGTGTAATAAAATCCCGATTTTAAGAATAGGTACATATAACTAACTTTAAAGAGAACATTGATATTATAGTTGATAAACTATTCATCACTTTTTTCACTGTAAATCGTTTTTCACATTCACTGTAAATCCTCAGAGGGCAAAGTTGCTTTACAGAACTATAGATAGGTATTTCACCGGTTATATTTATTTTTCGAACACATCACTACATATTATAAAACAAAATCACTGTCGTTGTCTGTCCGTCCCTATGTATGCTTAAATCTTCAAAACTACGCAATGGATTTCGAAGCGGTTTTTTTAGTAGATAGAGTGATTCAAGAGGAAGGTTTATATGTATAAATACATGCATAATATTGTAGAGAACCACTGATAAATTTAGAGATAATACCACGCGGACGGAAAATATGGCGGTACGAAGTTCGCCGGGTCAGCTAGTCATAAATAAAAGGTATAAGGTCGCCGTCTCCTACATTTCCAGACTCCAAGCTGATTCTGAGAATTTCTAAACAATATTCGAGTTTAAAGTTTTGTAGATGCTTGATACTATTTAAATCTAGTGCCAACCCATTCGAAGAAACGAAGTAGGTAGGTGCAATTAACTGAAAAGGTACTTACGACGTACCTACTCGTATATATGTATATCTTGTAACGGCAACAAAGGGCAGATGGCGGACGCCGAGCTCCCTAAGGGGTGGCCCGGGCCGATCGATGCAGCTCCTTGCCTGCTCCACAAACGGAACACTTTTGTATTACTGGATTATGTTGAATAATTTCTCTTCATGACGAATAAGTATTTATTTTACCACTAGATTACATCGGAAAGTTTTAAATATGTTTTTTCTTTTTATAAAAGAATTGTATTTAATTTTAAATTTGTATAGAAGAATTGTATTTCATTTTAAATATTACTAAGTATTTGTCCACATAGGTAGGTACATTAAATATAATTTACTTAATAAGTAAATCGAAAACATAGGTTCCATTCAGTTTTATGCGCGGCGCGGCGGTAACAAAATAATAGGCACTTAACGCTAAGATATGGTTAAGTAGGTAGGTATAGATAATATTCCTATATACTTATTAATGAAAACGAAATCTGTTTCATACCTCGAAGTGATTGATAAGTATTAATTTACTCACACATTGGGTACCTACATCATCTCATCGCCACATGTTGTGATGCTCTATTTAGGCAGCATCCACACGGGCATAATTACAATAAATAAATACAATGTATATAGGTCCCTATGATATTGTCAATATAGGTACCTAATGGGCTACCCATTTGGTACCTATATTGATAGATATCATTTTGAAAAAGGTACACCTAAAAATATTTGATAAGTTGGTAAGTACCTACGCCAGTACCTGCTAGAGCTTCGTCTTTCTATGTACTATCAGGTGTAAGAGATATTGGCTTACATCCTGATGAATTGATGCCGATGGGGCGGCATTCATGAAATTATCTAACTAATGTGTTTAGGCTTAATTTTTGTTTTATAATTACCCATCATCATCCTCCTGCCCTTATACCAAGGTTATGTCGCAATATGTGTGCTTTTTTCATAAATCTGTGGTTGCAGTCATCTCAACATTCACTCTCTTCCTAGCCATATCATCTTTCACAAAGTCCATCCATCTCCTTTTAGCTTTTCCTCTCCCATTCCCATTGTAGCCATCCAGTTACAATACATAGCCTTACGACATTGCTCTCATCGCATCATCCCTACGCATTACATGTCCGAACCAGGACAAACGATTTCCTCGTAGGTTTTCGGTGATTGCCTACTACTTTCAAACTTCCTAAAGGTATAATAAATTAACCATTTTTTTATACCACTTAGGTCGCAGAGAAGCACATGGCCCACCTGATGGAAAGTGGTTACCGTGGTCGAGTGCAACACCACACGCTCGCACTGCCTATCCTGAAAGAACAGAAAAAATCTGTACCGTCATCGTCAGCGTAAAAGACAAGCTGGACGAGCCCTTGGTCTTCCCACTGGCAGCACAAAACCTCTCCAGTGAGCTCTGGCTACCCTACTCGCCGCTGATTTTGTAAGAACAAGTGCAGTATGAAATTGGTACCCAAGTCATCACAATAGAAACATTCAATGTTCACTACGTCGTATAATACAAGTACCTATTTAACGGAAGGTACGTCCGAAGAGCTAGGTAAGGAACTTTTATCGTTATTCTGATGTTAATGTTGTCTTTATGTGTCATTTAAGTATTAGGTAACGGCTTAGTTTCGAAAGGGGTGCTACAGAAAATACTGGGGGAGATAAACGGGGATTTTATCGATCATCGCTGAGGGTTTTATACTTGGCGTCTTGCGCAGAAGTACCTAGATAACGCGTTTGTAACTACTCTTGTGATACGCCAAAATGGCAGGCAATTTCGCAAAAACCTTTGGTAGGTAGATATTTGAGTCACATAACTACTTACAACATAGCTTTACAAGTTACCAGAATCGCTGAAATCTATAGCCGCAAGATTGACATTTACTGTACCTAAATGGTAACATAAAAATCGTAGTCCAACAAAGCTTTAATTTGCATTTTTAGGTAGTCAAGTATCAGATTGTCGCACAAATAAAAGAGTATCACTCCTGACAGAGGTCGTTGCCATTTCGAGACGTTGGAGCTTTTCAATGCAATTGTACCAATTAAGTTGAGCGGACGAAAGTGAAACCTACAAAGCCAGGCGGCTTCGGCACTCGGCAGCGTTTTTTCTCGGTAGATTTACATATTTATTGGGGCACATTTTATGGAGGCACCAGAAAAAAATCTTCGCTCGTTTAATGGACAAAAAGGGTGGCTCCATGTATATTTATTTTGTCGCATCCTTTTTTACGTGCGAAAGGACGTGGCTGTGTATTTTTTCGGCACCGACGTGGCACATTTGGCGACGCACTTTGCATAAAAATATTGGATCGTAAACTCTATGCCGTTCCACGGAATCGGGACGCATGTGTCGCAAGAAAATATTGAAATCATACTGAAATAAGGTTTTATGAAGACAGATACGATTCTACGATTGAGATATGAATGCTGTATGAAATGATATTTGCTATTAATATATGATTTGATTAGTGCACACCTGCCGAGTTAGGAAACTGATGGGATCTACACACTACTTCATACTTAAGTATTTATGAATTCATGTGAACTCACGCCAGTAGGTAGGAACCTACCGAATGCATGCAAATCTTTTTGTAAGCTGTCACCGAAATAAAAATTTTCAAATGAAAACTGGTTTGAAAGAAACTGAATACCCGTGGCGGTCCCTAAAGCGGATTACTCATGACACCCCTTCGTAAATTAATGCCGCTGATTCATAAATTACCCACTCACATTAAGATCACCTCCTTAATCTGTACCATCGGGAATTCGGAGACGAACTGTAGGCAGTCGTTAAAGAGTTTTGTTTTAGCCTTTGTTATTAAAATTATATACTTGTTTTTTATGATAACCGAGAGAACGTATCGTTTTCATCACTAATTTATGCCTTACACTCACCGTGATACGGTTCGCTTTTTATTATTTTCGATCATGGGTGGCCTGTTTGCAGAACGACATTGGAGCCTACTTCATGTGACCATTAATAATAATTTGTTATTTGCGGAGATGAATCTGTTTTTATTCATACTAGTGCTAATTTTACAGTGGCGAGTAGGTAGTAAACTGAAAATAGATTGATTTGTAATGCAATATCTGCATACCATTTCAGCTACGGGAGCGTTGACCTAGCTAGGTTTTAAGAAGTAGGTAATAAATAGGTAGATTAGTAACCTACTAGCTTCTGAACACAACCTGATGCATTTTATTTCTTTTTAATTCACTTGGCAATCGGTCTAGTAGTGATTCTGTGATGCTTAAACAAATAGACCTTTACACTTTTATAGCACTAAAGGTTATAAAACAATAAATTACCCGTGTGCCTAAAAAGAGAAGATATCGAATCAGATCAACATTTTTGAGTTAAAATTCCATTGGTGTTGTTTCTTTTTCACATTCCAGTTCAAATTAAACTTAGTGATATACCTACCACCTACTCCTTAAGATGCCAATATACCTTTCTTGATGATTCTTATCTACCTAGGTACTAGGTACTTAAGTTCATACATCATACAGGTAATACCTACTGAAATAAATTATAGCTTGGTAGGTATACCTATGCTTAACAACATTGGCTTGACATAAATTTTCAATACAATTAGCCTAGTAGGATTTACTCTTCACTTGATATCTGCCTAGGTATCCTTTAGTTAGACGATATGTATAATAAAGACGTCTTTTGAACTAGCTATTTTATTTAAAACAACACTTTCATTATCAAATTGAGCACATTTTGATCAAATATCTGACAGAAGAGTTTGTTTGGGTTGGTTAGTCCAAGTCCAACCTTGTTTCAGTTAATTTTCTCAATTTGTTTAACAGTTAAGTGGGTAGAGCATCAGCTCTTATAAAAATTATTCATCTCACCACTATTTCATTATTAAAACCAAAACATAAGATTATAAGTATAAATAAATATACTTATATTTATACAGGTAAACACAACACAGAAAAGAGTGACTAAGTAGCAATATGCGATCATAGAGCGCTAATCTCAAACATTTACAGCGGCAATATACCCGCGAGCGGGCGATGGCACTCCAGGAATGCACCCAGTAAATCATCAGGAGAGCAGTAAACCAGTTCTTTAGTGCTTTGTCTTCCTAGGGCTGACATTTTAACAATATTTATACACATATTACACGCAAGAACTATCCATCACTATACATCTACTAGGCTTGCCTTATTTCGTATAGTTTGTTAGAATAATTTACTTGGGCATTAGTCTTCTCTTCTTTTTTACTTCTCTTCTCTCTCTTCTTCTGTCTTTTCTTCTTCTTTGTCCACTGTCCAGTTCAGTTTGTGATTGGGCACATAAGGCTTGCTTCGGTATTGTAGAGCTTTATCTCTATCGCACATCGTACTAGCAGATTTTCACCTTCATAGAGCAGTTAAAATCATTTGCGCTTCGTAAAATATTCAAATTATAACTTGCGTTATAATTACTCTAAAAAGATATCAATCTATACCCAGACAGCTAGACATACCCTATGCACCAGAGTGGACAGTTTACTAAACCTAAGCTAGTTCATCTTAACTGGAAACAAACTCTTCTTCACGAAATCCCGACGCGGCGACCTACGTTCCAGATAAAAACCAGGAACTGTACTTACCTATAGGTCTATTGGACCCCAAACCCGTTCTAAAAATGCCATAGAAGGTGCCAACCCTGGATCGACATGAGTGGTATTGTGTGCGACGATATTGTTAGTCGTAAACTTGTAATTTTGTTGTAACTAAATCCACAGGCCTATCCAACACGCTGTTTTATCTAAAATGCTTTTAAAGTGCTAAGATGTCTCCTATCTATGGCATTAGGGCTCGGTCACGTGAGTGTGTACGATGGGGTTGTCTAAATAAATATATTACAGTGATTTGTACGCTATCTAGTGTCATAAAAGTGTCTCGTGTGCGTCTGGTGGATTTATTATTGTTATGGTTTGATTGTCGATATCACTGTGAGCTTAGTCGTTATAAATGTTGTTTACAAAATACTGTTACATAATTATAATTATGTAACTAACTTAACTTTAATTTCCTTGACTTGAAATTTCGCAGAACGAAACATAATAACGTAGATGAAATCAATCTCTTCGCGTGAATTTTTTGGAACCACTTTATCTTGTTGCAATTAAAATATGTTTTTTTATTGAATAAGTTCTAATTTTAGGTTTCAGTCAATGAAGGGTTCAGCTCGTTGATGTCGAATTAATGTATTCTCATTCATGTAGTTAGGCATATCAAATACTTACCTACTTAGGTTCCTCTAAAGTTTTAAAGCGATACGATGACTTGATTAAAAGTAATAGTAAAACTTCCAACAAGATTAGTTAATATAATAGTTACCTATCTACAGATGTTGCTATTAAGAGTCGGTTAATTAGGTATAAATGCTATTAATGCCTAATAGATAGCAATAATAAATTAATTAGGACTATGGACAGATGGCGGGTTTTTGTCTCTGTCTATTCCATAAAGAAAATATATAACAAAAGTAAGTATTTTGATTCTAAGTAAAATAAAATGTCTACTTGCCTAGGTAAAATTTAAAATCCCATTGCTGAATACTTTTCCTCATTTGTCTCCATCGATTTCTGTGTCCCGCCTTCTTCAGACAGAAGGTAACATGACCACATAAAGGTAAGCATCTTAAATAAAATCAATCAATTACATTATGAAATTTATATTTGACATGAGCCCACCACAAGTCCTAAAAGTACTTTTCAAGATTAAAAAGTAGAGGAAAATTCCTCTCTGTTCATTAATCAGTGGATTAGATACTCGAATTATTTACGACCAAATCCAAAACGTACGGAATTTAATTTCATTAGGGGATTTTAGTGGCACCATGTTGTCACCCGCTGCGCCGGGGCAGGCACAGCGGCGTATTTCACCCAGCTGTCACGCGCCGTCCAATCGCGAGCGAGAACCCAACACGCGTTTCAACTTTAAAAATGGTGGAGATAATTTTCATTGTATATTATTTGTGACAGGTCGTTATTTTGAGTTTTTATCGGTTCATGCTTTCAATATTTCTTAAAGATATCTTAGCTGGATGCCCAGAATTGAAGTTTAAATTATTTTTTTATTACTTTTATACCTACCCGGTTTACATCAGCGTCATATTCACAGCTATAAGTATGCGTAGCTAGAACATAAAGATTGCCGTTCTATATATTTTCTCCCGGGCAAAGTCAACTACTAAAAACTTCCATAAAACAACAATTTCAAACGGGCCATTTCGTCCGGGAAAAACAGCATCCCGGTTGGTGGGGGTGGTGGCATATAGAGGGGAAGGAAGCAGGGTCCAAAGTGAATCCTGCTGGTTTATGTCGCGGAATTACGACTTAGACGTTTCAAACAATAACTCCCACCATAAATACGGACCGATTCCTTCACGCGTCATAGCACAGATTGTTTTTTTTTTGCCAATCTAAAAATATATCGTAAATCTACGAACTTATTTATTCGGTACTTATATTTAGGAAGTTTTTATTATAAATATTTTCTACGCTGTTGTTTCCACATCTACTTTAAAAGCTGACCCGGCGAACTTCGTACCGCCATGTTTTCCGCCTGCGTGGTATTCTGATCCCGATTTATCAGTGTTTCTCTGCAATATTATGAATGTATTATACATATAAACCTTCCTCTTGAATCACTCATTCTACTAAAAAAACCGCTTCGAAATCCGTTGCGTAGTTTTGAAGATTTAAGCATACATAGGGACGGACAGACAGCGACAGCGACTTTGTTTTATAATAAGTAGTGATGTTTAAGTATAATGTTTATAATGTTTACAAACCACAGGTATCTAACCATTCCAACGATATTTATGCTCTTGGTCAGGCAATAATTTTTGTTAAGTTAGTTACCTATCTAAGTTGACTGGGCAAGTCCATATTTTTAGTAAACTTTTCCTGTTGCTTTCTTTGAATGAAGAAATAATTCAGCATTTTTAATCTTTTCAAATAGGTACCTAACTAGATACTTACACCCGTATTCACAAACAATACTTCGCTATGCGTACCACCAAAACTGTGCAAAGAACGACAAATTCTCAGTGCGTTCGTTTTGGCACGCCTTTTTATTCATTGATAACACTTAAGTAATACTTCCTTGAAGGAACGCACTGCGTTAGATACTGCTCCGTGATGTTTATGAATTAATTTTACCAGCCCTATGCGCTCGAGCACACTATGAGACCTCACAGTATCGTTTGTGAATACGGGTGTTACACTTTTGAAATGTTTAAAGGTGTTCAGTAGATAAATCAAAAGACTCTTACCGGGTGTTTTAAGTACCTATCTACTTACTGTGTGTACATTTCGCGTTATGTGCTACCTACTACAAGTTTAACATTAGTAAGTTATAACATTATACCTACTAAGGTAGGCACCGAAACGCTAACAACAATAGAACTTAGCTTAACCTAAAAAATAATAAATTTTTCATAATAAAACTTTACCATTTTCTATAGGTATCGTTCCACATTAATCAGACAATAAATCATAACAATACAGCCCCCTTGTCGTCATGAAATTGGGCCACGTCCGCATTATTCCCGCTCCGGCAATACTTGCACGCGCTGACCGATCTCAGGAATTTCCTATTTCCACCCGCGCTGACCTCCGAAGCCCGGCTCGCTCCTAATCTAGCAAACGTAATAAAACACCCCGTAATAAAAGCGCACGTTTTCACGTAGCCCGTAAAAATATGATAACGTTCACGTACGATGCTTAACGTTATTCGCATATACACCTTTACAAATGCTGCGAATTTCTCTTATAATGTGAAATGGTAATTGAGTTGCGTTAGTACCTACCTACTTATACATGTTGTCTCTGCTTTTTTTAAATCTACTAAAGTGGACTGCTATATTATATTATTATTATTTACTTAACGAAATTTAAAAAAGATAAGGCTCTACATAAATAACTCTTACTTAGAGTTTCTATTTTAAGTCGTCATTTGTAGATTATACAGAGTCAAATTAAACTCAAACTTAGGTAAACATATACCTAGGTATAGGATCTATCAAATATTTGAGATCAGAATAAATGAACTTTGCTGAATAAGTACAAACCTATTCAGTTAATCCTCAGTCCCTGATTCTTGATTTCATACGCACATCTAAAAATAATTCTTCGGTACGTCCGTATTATCTAACAGTAAATAAATTCTAAAGGGAATCCAATAGAAATGACGAAGAAACTTTAGGTAAAATAAGTCTCATACATATAAACACAGTTCTCACATTACGACTAGGTATAACGGTTTCGTTTACTCTAATGAGGCACTTTCATAACAAAGAATGTTATTGCGTGGGTGAATAAAATATTTTTTTTCATTCCTACACAATGTTTTACGTGTTTATATAGTAAGTAGTGATATTCTGTCTAAATATGCCTTCTGACAATAGAAGTGAGAAACTGTTAAAGTAAATGAGTATTTATCTTTGTAAAGCAGTTTTAAAACACTGTTTAAATTAGCGTTGCACTTTTTTAGAGCACATAATCGACTTCTAAAAAGCAAGAGGTTATCAATTTGCATGTACAGGTATATTTTTCATCCTAAATCCGCAAGTGCTACGGCTTAGATCGGTTTAGAATGGTTGCCTTTAAGAAATTGCCACAGAGCGATAAGGCCGCCATCTGTACTTACTTACCACAAACTTATACTTGTAACTCATTTCATATTGAAAAATCCTTGGTGTACCTACAATAAAGACGTTTTTATTATTTAAAACGGTTTCTATTACATTTAGAACAGTTTCAAAAAAATAAAATCTTTATGTGCTTCGCTCAGAACTTGAATTTTACACAACAATAACTGGATCGATACTTATAGGTATACCTAATAATTAGGCATAATTTTGTTCATTGGCTATTCAAATAAGTACCTATATAATTAAGTTGATAAGCCGATTATGAATTTTCAAATCTTTGTTTCAGAATATACCTATCGTACAAACATGGAGGATGCTCATATATATTATCTATTCACTTCAACCACTGCGGTGAGAATCTCCTACAGCCGGCGTAGGCTCAGGGCAGGCCATAAACGCAAGTTCAGCCCCTCAAGTAACTAATGGAATTGCGAATTATACTACCGCAACCATGCTCACGATTAGACATCGGATACGGCCGGCCAAGCACCTTGACACCAACAAAACCGGGGTTTTACTGCGGTGAGAGTAGTTAGCTGCCTAGTGCCTACAGGAATTTGTCATCAATGATCCGATAGTTCTGTTGCAGTTACACACAGGAAAACTTTCGTTGGAGGTAGTTAGTTAAACAAATTGAATAATATGTACTTAATTTTTATTTACAGATGGTGGAAAATTGAATTACGAACCATAGTTAAATGAAGAAAATTTTATTTCCGTTCCGAAAACCTACGTTTAATCCAATTGAGAAGTAACAAAGAATTTTCTTTTAATTTTAATACATCTTGTAAATCAGCATCTTTTCATCATGTAAATACATGTCAAGATGTTATGTGAACTTATGTGAATATGTACCTATATGTACTCGTAAATCATAAATTATCATTTCAAACCAAATATTTGTCCATCTGAATGCCCATTTTGACCATTTAGCCGACGGCTGAACTTTTGTTATTTAAAATCTGAGAACCTATAAGAAATCCTTTTCGTTATTTATGTTGCAGAATACTTCTAGGTTTAGCTCCTATCCTATATCTACCTATTCAAAATCAATGTCAAAATTAGATGACGAATTCGCAGATTTCAAAACTTAAAAATGTCGAAATAATTAGATACTGTTGTATGTTAGTCAAAATTTATCAGTATTTTTACGGAGCGCACTAAAATTATTCAACAACGATTTTAATAAGAAATATTAATGACTTTATGTACTGAAAATTATTTTTTAGGCTCGCACAATAATATCCGCCTACATTTGACGCTGACTACCTACTACCAATAGGTACGAGTAGGTATATAGGCACAATCTCTTTACGCGGTCCTGGTTTCCATCGTCAGCAGGCGCCTAAACGCCCCTCCATAAAGGTGGATTAATACACCCGAAAGCCCAACTTACTTAATAAATATAAAAGCCTTCTCCACCCGCGATCGTAAACCGCCCACTGTGCTCCTCCAAGATTACTTATATCACAACCAGGGAAATTAGATCCCCCGTTTTCATTACCGTGCCCAATTTATGTTTGTTGACGAGGACGGCTGTAAGGTCTTGATTCGGTGGTCTTGCTATTATCAGCGCTATGTAGATTGCGCGTCGCTTGCCCGCCTTGCTTTCTTCGAGATAAGATTTTATGGGCGCCTCGAAGAAAGGATAATGTTCTCTTTTGATGTAAGAATGGAATTGTAGGCCGCGTTCTGCTATCGCTGTAAAGATAGATAGAGTTTCCTTTTTATTCCCCTAGACGTACAAGTCGTTATTTTCTTTGTTTCCGCTAAGGACGCGTTCTCAGATTTTGCGTGTTTTTTTATTTTTGCTTCATGCCTTATGTAATTATGAAGCAAAAACCACAACTAATACAATATTGAAGTTATGAAAATATAGATAGATACCTACTTACTTATTATACGAGTCTTTTTTTTCTTTACAGATTTACCTACATACCTAGGTAGGTACTTACCAGCAAAAATGATGAAAGCTATTCTCTACCTACCTAATAATAATATTAGGGAACATATGAGCATGCTCAATGCTATCCACACCTACGCATAATATCTTACAGTAAAAACTCACTATGGATTTTCTAGAGTTCTAAGATAAAAATAGATGTAAGTACCTAAGTAGATATTTAAATAAGTATAGAAATTTAAATAATATTTTCACTGAGAGAGAATCAAAACATAACATAATATAATCATAACATGTAGATAGCATAGCAAATTTTTACTAGCATAACACATATTTCACACAAATATCAAATCAATAGTAGAAAATCCCGCCACGTGCCCACGCGCCACGCCAACAATCTAAGTCGCGGCTGTAAAATTAGTCGAATTAACAGGCCGGTGCTACCGATTAGCAACCAAGCTTTAATTGATAACCAATCCGTTGTATATCAGATACAAATGAACCATAAACCGTGTAGGTGTGCCCTATTATACAAACATATATCTGTTTTATAACGGGTCTATCAATCCCTTGTACGGGTATTATAATAAAAGTTATAGATGTGTCTTTTTGACACTAGGCGCTAGGCGCCTATTTAAAGAAAGTTAAATTGATCTCCAGACCTTTAAAGTTACTGTACTTACTGTAATTGCTATGTTATTGGACAGTAATGAGAATACAGCATCAAACTCTTTTCATTGCATGTAGGTAGGGGCTTAGAGGTACAAACAGGCAGAGAAGTAGGTTCTATAGGTATCTATCTATCTGGACCCATCGTGGAGAACTGGCTAGAGTGGCGATAGGGAAGCCTCTCGTACCGGTTGATGCAAGTGATCCGGGAATGGGTATTTCCGGCATTACCTGTATTGGATCTAGAAGGAGCTGACTTCACTGCCGTCACTGTTCGAGTGCCGTCACTGCGATGGGAGCGAGGACTCAGTGCTGCATGTGGGAAACGTCGAGTCTTCGTGGCGGCACTCAAAGAAAAAAGGTATCTATCTGTTATTATAACAGTTCTGAATTCTATCAAAGTCTAAAGAACGCTCGTATGTAAGAGTACCTGCCTAAGTTTAAAGTCAGGCAAATTTATTTAGAAAAAGAAGAACGTTTGCTATCTTCTCAGCTTATCGATTTAAAAGGGTTTCCATGTAGGTACCTAACAACGAGGCCAAATGAATATTCTCATACAAGTCCCGTGTTTCTGAGCCAATAAAATTTATTTTTCAGTACACCGCCGTTCATCGCATGGGCGGTAAGGACCGGCGCACACCGTACAAAGTTGCGAGTAATTTATGGTGGGCTGCTTTATGGGCTATGGGCCAAGTTCGCACATGCACCGCGCCGACGCAACTTGTATAGAAGTCATAAATATCCGCTAACCCCTTCCATGAGGTCAGGTACGTAACCTATCTACATGCATGCGTAAAAGACGAACCGTTTTGCTTCTTGCCGACTATAATTTCTGAATTTTTAATGACGGTTTCATTATTATGTCCCCCTTACATAAAATAGAACCTTTACAATAGGTAAGCATTCTGAGATTAATCTTATCAAAACTTAAAACGGGGAAGCGAATATATAGTACCTATTTAATTAAGATCTTGCTTCTATCAACGGTTGTAGAAAAAGTAAACTTATGAAAATAAAAATGGTAGCTATTCACAGTCATCAAAATTGATTATACAACGATTATTTCAATTAATAAAACGCTTTACGCCTACTTAAAGCAACTTAGTAGTAGTAGAGAAATCACCATAAAAATAACACTTAATTTCAGCTTGCAATTACGAGGCCGTTAAAGGGCGACTGCCAGAGGCCCGACACAGCCATTACATTAGCTCTGCACTTACCATACATACTAACTAGCCATACGTTCTACACTTAGAAGCCGACGGCATCGTAAAAATAAAGAATAGGCGCATTCACACTCGCAAAAGTGAAAAATAAAATTATTTCCTTGCGGCGGTAGCGTGTAAAGCGGTCTGAACATTTTGGCAAACGTATCGTAGACACTCTTGATTAGAAAATTGGATCTCAGGTTAGCTTTCGTAATAGAAAAGTTCACTAAGTCCCAAGAATAGACGGCACTCGCACGTCAGCTCCGTCTGAATCCGAGACAGGTAATCTCCGAAACACCCATTCCCGGTGATCACCTGCGTCACCCAGTACGAGAGGCTCCCGTGTCACCTCTTTAGTATCGAGGAGTGTATAGTAGCCTTAAACCCACCAGATGCTTAAAAATAAATCGTTCGTACGTCGTTCGGGTCGTACAAAATGGTCGTGCATTTCAGCAAAGTTTCACTGTAGCAACTGTTCTACAATCAAATAGGTAGATAGTAGATACTCTCCCCATAAGTAGGTATAGTTACTTAGAGGTAGTGGACAGGTGGTTCCTTAGACCTACCTACAAACTTAGTATGTAGATACCTTTTTACTAACATACCTAATAATGAAAAACCAGGATAAGCTGTCCCACTTTTAAAATGCCTCCATTGAATATTTTTCCAGAGGGTTTTAGTACCTATAGATTAAAATCTCCGATGCCACCTGCAAGCTGGTACACCTGTTGATTGATTTGAGGCTCTTACGCAGGTTTGTCTCTCTGGATGGCAGTTACTCCCGTGAAAACCAAGATGAATAAATTAATAATGAGGTAAGTGAAGAACGAGGGCTCCAATGCGTGCATGCTATGGATGCAATAGGAATGGACACAGAATGCTCACGACTAAAGCATATTTGAACTCACATTCTAGGCATCTAGTATTGTGTATCCCAAAGTAAACAAACCCGCATCAACTTTATAGCCAAAACTCATTGCTAAGATAATAGTCACCTAGTTACCCCAAGTTTAATCTCGAGTAATTAAACGCACGTGTCCCTTACATAATGATTAATTAATTCAGTCATTAATTTACTAAGAATATTGCCTACAATTAAACAGCGACGTGTGGGGTAATCTCCCTTGCGCATAAATTATGTGCTGACCATGTACCTTGACCGTATACCGTATCATTATATTTCGCCGCTTTTTTGCGATTAAGAAAAAGATTAGTTTCGGATTCGTGGAAAGATCGTTGGATATCGGTGGGTAAGATTTATAGGGGGCGGGAAAACTAGTCAGTAAGGTATAAGCATCAATTTAGGAATGGCTGAAGGCGAACGTTTTTTGAGATAACCGATTTCCATTCAATGACTATGATACCGATACAGAAAATTTACCACTTTAAAAGGTTTCTGCAGCCACTTGGAAACCAGTACACCGATTAATAGGTAATGCTCTAGCATAGGCTTTTTCCTCGGGGTTGGGGGGCAATAATGAAGTCGCTCCCGTTAACGTTATGACAAATCGAACAGAAAGAGTAAGACTCCAGGGCTCCACAGTGCAAGTTTTTAATGCAAAGTAATTGACACTTGGATGAAGAAGAACTACTTATATTGGTTCGTGAGATTAATTAAATAATCAACTTAACAAAATTGTACTCTATCCAAAACATAGTAAATTAAATGTTCTATACGAGACATATACCTACCTATAAATAAGAGTCCCGCGTATTCAATTGCCGTCGGCATACTACACAACGAATGCTACTGCATCTAAGAAAATTGATTAGAAACGTGCCGAAGCATTTTAATAAAAGGAAATACGTTTAGGGAGCTACCCTCTTGATTTAATTTCTTATTCGTAATAGATTCGCGTCGTACGATATCCCTGCGCTAAGGGGCCGGAGACCAATCTACAGTCAGCGACAAAAGTGACATAATATATTCCAATTTAGCTACATAATATATCACTTTAGCTCTACCTATAATCTTTTATGAAATAAATATCAAATATCTGTTCTATTCGTCTTTTTCAAAGTTCGCAATCTGGTTCACTCTTTTGAGATCGGGGTCCTCTCCCCTACTCCTCCTTTCCTTTCCATTGAAAATAAATAAATAAATAAAAATAAAGAATTAGGTGTTTGGTCTATTATGACTACATTCTGACTTCTTTACTCGGAGAGGAAAGCCTATGCTTGAGCCTAATGAATCAGAAAGTAGATATAGGCACAAGTATGGACTTAGGCCTCGAAAATCATGATGGTGGGACACCAAAGTAAGGTACTGTATGTCAAAGTAAAAATCGCTTCTAAATTTGATAGGTAATATTTATTAGCAACTTTTGTAGTTGATTATACCTATGTGGATATCTGAATATCTACTTATTTAAATTGTACTTAGGTACTTCAGATCCTTCTGAATAGGGTGTGGATACCTAAGTTCGGTTTTATTCGATTTCCCCTTTCTAAGGAGTTAGGGGAAAGTGTACCTATCTATAATACCTACCTACGTAAATTGGAGAGTTTATACCTCAGAATAGGGTAAAGAAGTGTCTGTTTAATATCAAGTTAAATTTGTGAGTAAGTATCTGTTTTATGACTCTAGTTTATGGGCCGCAGGTACTGAAGTAAATTAAAATGAGTTTGAAATTCAAACCTCTCAAAAATATTTGCGTGAGGTAAAATTGCACAAAAAATATTCTTTGCCCGCTTTTTATGTTACTAAGATGGCAATCAAATATACGCCTGTCTCATCAAAGCGATTGCCGTGTCTTGAAACGATTTAATGCAAAGGTGATCACAAGAACCGTGTGTTTATCTTTATTTGCCATCGTAGTAAGTACCTTCTCGTGTAAACTTATGTTCATATAGTTACTTACCTACTTAAGCCACAGAATAAATAGCTAAGAACTTGCACATACCTATAGGTAGGTACGTATTCAACCCTCATCAATCCAGCCGGGGTGCATGCACCCTCTAATGCGATCAAATAACAAAAATAACGGTCTCGATAACGAGGGAAATAAACTTTTGTGTCAAGTCAACTTGCTGGCATTAGGATATATTTTCATTTGAGTGCTTTGGTAGGGTAGAACTTCGATAAGTTAAGTTATAGGTAGGTACCTATTTATGTAACTAGATTCTGTTGCAGCTACATTATGCGCCAAAATATTTGCGTTGCGTGGACGCAACGCGCTGTGTGGACCGGACCGGCCCGCATGTTTTTTTTGTAAATACATACATATTATACATAGAAACACCCAGACCAATGCAAATATTCATATTCATGCACACAAATATTTGCACTGAGCGGGTATCGAACCCGCGCCTCCTGAGTAACGGCCGCGTTCACTACCGCTACGCCACAGAGACAGTCAGTGCGTCTAGAGATTAGTTTTTCGTAACATTTTCACTAACAACACGCAACACAACATATAGAGATTTACATGATTGAAAATAAAAAATTTTATGATTTTTCATAACATTTTTTATTTTATTTGGCACTTTAGTGAATTAATGCTGTAAAATTCAAATAAATAAATAATTGTGGAAAAGTACAAGTGATTTATTCAATATGTGTAGCAAGTTCCACCAAGTGCCATCAATCTCCAGTATAAACAGTCTAAAAACATGAGCTCTAGCCAGACGCACCTTTATGGTAAGATGTAAGTACAAGTTCAACCGCGTTACAGTTAGGCCCTTTTCACAAGCACACGGTCACGGTACGGTCGCCTTGCCGTGTAAAGTAGAAATGTATGAGTTTTCACATACTTAGCACGGCGACCGTGCCGCGACCGTGTCATGTGAAAGCTCTCTATGTAGCGCATACATTTCTACTTTACACGGCACGCCAACCGTACCGTGACCATGTGCATGTGAAAAGGGCCTTAGACTGAAAAAACCGACCCAACGGAGGTGGTACTGCCTATTGCAGTGGACTGGACATGGTGCACATTAGGAGAAGCCTATGTTCAGCAGTGGGCTGCAATTTATTTATTTACATCACTAAAATATACTAACCATTTTTGCCTTCGTTTAGATAAAATAGACTAACTTGTTAAGTTAAAGTGTTACCTATCTTCCTTATCTAATGGGCATGGGTAACAGATGCACTAACGACTTTTAGTTAAAATAACTTAACTACTTAATTATTATCTAGTACCTATTAATAAATATTTAATAGGTTATACCTACTTACTAGTAATATCGATGTTTACTATCTTGCTTAAGTAAGTACGTAATAAAACAAAATAATTCAACACCTAATCAATATTTCTTGCAGGTCGAACAACGAAGACAAACGAAGGAGCCTGTATTTTAAAGATTTCGCTGCGGAAGATAAATCGCCCTTCGCTTTTGTCCTTGTTATACATTCAACCCAACTCATGTCTAATTCCTCTTGCACCCCAAATACTTCCGTCTCTATCCCACTTGAAGAATTTTGTATACCTGTTTCGCTTTTGTCATAAAAATGGCGGATGCTGCGGACTAGCGGGGCAGCAAGGTGGGGTTTGTTTCCGGAGGGTGAGTGGGGTGCTTGCAAAGTTCCTGTGAAATGGTTCGGATTTTAGGGCAGAAAAGCAATCAATATGAGAGTAAATACAGGATTGTTTCCCGTAAAAGTTTAGATATTAAACGCAGTCAATACTTACATACGAATTAACGTAAAATACTTTGGGGGTGTGGGTTTAACGTAGGTGGCAGGTAGGGTATGAGTACTTACCTGTATCTGCCTTTTGTACGAAATTTTTATTTTTATACTACTTAGGTCGCAAACAAGCACACGGCCCACCTGATGGAAGTGGTTTCCGTGGCCTATAGACAAGTTCAACGCCAGGGGAGTCACACTCGTGCTGCCTACCCAAAAAGAATAGAGAGTAGGACAAGCCTTTGGTATTCGTACTGACAGCACAAAACCTCTCCAGTGAGCTCTGGCTACCCTACTAACCGCCGGGAACATTTAGATCAATAATTATCTAAAGGTAAATTTAGGATTTATGTCCAGCAGGAGAAAAGGATGAAAATTGTCAAAAGCGAAGCCGGTGAAAAATAAAACTTACCTCAACCTAATTTGTCATGCACCATGCGACCCATTGAGAACCCAAATAAATAAATACCAAACTTTATTTCCAAACTTCTTGGTCATTTTATTCATAAACCCCTGCCTGGATAAACCTTCAACCAATTTTATGTTATTTTAATAGGGTACCTAGGTACTCACTTAGTTACCTACATGCATGGATATAATGGGAATATACCTACTTACTCAAAACCGCAGCAATTTGATTCTTGAGAGAAAACTCTGCCAACTGCGTGACCTTGGTAGGTATCCTAAATATGTATCTAATTAGAGTACGTCTTAGGATGAAATGGGTATTGGTTAGACATGAATACACTACACTTACGACGATATATTACTTACGATGTTGACTGTTAAAAAAAAAAACGTGCTGGAGTTTTACCTTGTCTATGTTCGCCGTAAAGAGTCCATCCGGGATCTAGATTAACCAGCTTTCTCCTTGATTTCAGTAGGTAGAGAACTTAGCAATCTGGCTCGATACATGGTGCGCTTCTAAACCGAGATAATAGATTTATCTTATAACTAAATAAGTAGATATATATCATCCATCTACCTACCTAATATACCTACTAAACAATAGATGAGTGTTTACTTAGATAGGTTAGGTACTAAATTATTTTCTATACAAGCAAAAAAAGCTCATTAATGTCTTCCACAGCCCGCATTTTCTCGTCCATTAATCCGTTGATTAGCGTGCACTACCTAGAGAGGATTTTATGATTGCTTTCAACGGCGTAATTACACCTCTTCACAGCCTTCTGTACTGTTATGAGCGCCTGGTAGTTAGACAGTAATAGAAACTCGTGGTTTGTTTTTAAATTTATTATTGTTAATTCTTAGAATAAACAACATCAAAATGATAAAATGTCTGACTACATACTTAATAATAACAATAGCAATAATAAATTTCTCATTTAAGTAAGGCTTGGTAATATTGTGGAAGTACCTACCCACCTACAGGTTACTTATGGGAAAACATGCTTACCTATAACCTAACCATTTTAAAAAGTATCTATGTATTTTGCTTTCTCCTCTTGCCTTAGCGCTATCAGCGACTGCCGTCTAACCTAAAGTGAAAACCTACACCAGAGCCTCGTCCCAAGGTAAGGAAGCGACCGGGCCCTAGACAAAGTGACATTCTATTGATGGAAAAGTTAAATAATGTGTTTCGAGTTATAAAGACTCAAACATTAAAAAAATATAGTTATATTAATGATTTACCTCAATTTCATACTACATTTAGCGATTCCACTGGCGTTTTCGCCAATAGAATGTCACTTTGTCTAAGGCCCCTGTTCCTGGGTCGCTAACAGCTGAAATTAGCTTTGGCCCCGATGGTCTGGGTAGGTACTCTTGCTTGGTAGGGCCTATTCTATACTCAATAGACCCTCAAAATAAAATTAAGTAGGTAGGTACTTAGGTACTTTAATACTAAAAATTAGGTAGATTACTTAATCTTCTTATATATTTATTGAGAAAAAGAAAATAATTAAGTGCAAATAAAGACTCAATGCGAATTTTTACTAACATATTTTTAAGAATACTGTTACAAACAAGATATTTGTTGTCTGAAATAAATTATTTTTATTGCATTATTTTATTTATTTATTAATTATGAAGAATACCTATCCAAATTATTGCTTCCCACAAATAACAAAAAATCCCTTCAAAATGCTACAAATAAATAATAGCTACCCCGGTATCTGGTAAAAGCGACATCTACAACTTACCAAAAGTAAACTACACAGGTTTAATAAAGTTGTGGGATAGATGGCGCTAAGTGCTTTACTAAGGGAAGGGCTTTCGGATTTTATTCAGCCATGGTGGAAGTGGGCCCATGTTTAGTGAAATTTTGTTTATTCTTGTGCCCCTCTGACCAGCAGAGGACATAGTGGAGTACAGGCAGGTACAGGACAGCGGGACATTTGTCTTCTTACATACACCGGCATCAGGCGCGGCTCAGACAGCAACGAGGTTCTTCGTCTCCTTGGTGCTGTAAAGAAGAAAGCAGGTATTTAGGTAAAGTATCTGTTGAGATAGGTAGGGTAGGGTAGGGTGGTGTATACCTACTTACTGTACCTCCTATGTAAATATTTCAAATTTCAATACAAGGGTACCTATTTGTAATTTTTTTTATTATTCAACTACTAAGGTGCTACTAGGTTCAGTCATTCACATAGGTACCTATAAACTAGGTACCTACCTACCTACTTACTTGGCCCAAACCAGTTAAATAAGGGTTTCAAAATTCATACCATATAAATCCTTATTTCAATCGAATGGACAGCTATTAACCGAGGTCTAAACAAACCCATGGTGGGACCCTCACCCTTATAACAGTTATAACATTGTTCATTGAACTGGAAACTCTGCTTCCCCATTGTAATTTTGATGGGGAGGGCCAACAAAATCGCCTAATGCCGACATTGAGTGTGAAATCACGAACCCTCTTGAATTGCTTCAAAACATTCGCAAACTCCGCCATAATGAAACGTAAAGGGACTAAAAGGTCAATGAACTCGTCACTGTATTATTTATGTTAAGGTATAACTACATGTCCATACATTTATAAGAACAGAGATGTAAGTATTATTGATTTTGCGACAGTGGAACTGGTAAAGCTAAGTATCCGGCAGGACAAACTGGGAGTCGAATAATGTAAGTACCGTAAGTAAGATAAGTTAGTTGCTTGTCTAGAACTCTAGACAGTACAACCAATCTAGATAATCTAACTAGATATGTACTTAAAGCATTTTTCATTGAATAAATAAATATTCTAGAGAAATCTACACAACGTTGGCTTAATTTTTTTGTGTAAAATGTGTAAATAATATCCTCAGACTAAAGAAATATCTACTATTCTTTTAGTCTAAGATAATATCTTAAACGTACTTAACGTAAATTCATAATAATGCATTACAAAATGCAATTTACGCTAAGCGAGCGAGAACCGAACCCGCGACCTCTGATTCTCATCCATTATCCATCCATACTTCCGTACTCCATACTTAATATTATAAATGCGAAAGTAACTCTGTCCGTCTGTCTGTCTGTCACGCCTAAACCACTGAACCGATTTTGATGAAATTTGGTGTAGGGGTAGATTAGTCCTTGAGAAAGGAAATACGCTATGTTTTGTCGCGATAACCGACATCCACGCGGGCGGAGCTGCGGGCAAAAGCTAGTATTTAATCAAGTACTCTGTGCTTCTGATTTGCTCTATCGCTATACCACATAGGACGCCCCGGCCCGCGTGTGCGTCGATTATAATAAAACGTTATAAAAAAATATGATCTGCGCTATCTAGTGACAAGGTATTGAAAAATGGATAACGTTTTATGGATATACAAATAGGTTAGGGATTAGGGATTATCTTTATCATGAAAATAATATCCTATTTGTAGTGTTCAAACATCAGTAGTTATCCTAGGTAGGTATTTAAATCTCTGAAATGTCAGGTTTATATAATTAGTGCAATTAATTATATTTAATCAAAATTAGGTCATTAGAACATGACTATAAGAATAATAATTATTCTTCTAGTTTGAGTTAGAACAGTATGTAGTCGAGTGTCTAGTCGATCAATAGTTTCAATACACCGTACACGTTATGAACTTACTAAGGTCCTAATTCATTATGTGCATCAACCGTATAGTAACAAGTGTTGCTCGGTAGCTTAGTGGTTAAGGAGCCGGCCGAGAGGTCTTGGGTTGGAATGCTGGCCATTACACAACCAACATGAATCCACTCCTAGCAAAAGGAATTTGGCTTAGCTGGAAGGGTTAGAGTGAATATTTGGTAGTAATTTCGGTTACTATATTTAAAAAAAAGCGAAAATACTGATAACAAGCTTAGTTCCTCTTAACGTCTCATCTCATGGTACCTGCCTACCTCCCTAGATAATCTATCTATACTATTATATAATTGTAAAGTGGGCGTGTCTGTACATTGGAGATATTTAAAAAAAAATACTTGGGTTATGTTATGTTAACGCTACTGAACACGAAAATATTTTTTTTGAATTTCCTGTCTGTTTGTCTGTTTGTCTGTTTGTCTGTTTGTCCGCGATGGACGCAAAAACTACTGGACGGATTTTGATGCGGTTTTTTTTGTTAGAAAGGGCTTACTCAGACTTAAAATCTTACGTTTGTTTGATCGCAATCGGTTGAGTAGAACCGAAGTTGTGAACAATTATGATAATAAACGGAAAATGGCCCGATAGACAGATGGCGCTTTTTACTATTATTGGTCAATTTTTATAGCTTATTACATCCGAGCAAGAATGTCAATTTATAGACTTTATTTTTACATACACAATTGTGTTAACTAATACGTTTTTAATCATGAAATTAAAATTTTAATTTTTAAGATTTAGTTACAGAATCATAACTAGATGGCGTTCTCGCGTTTAAATTCAAGCTATCGTTTGGTTTCAAACTACCGATATACGCGAACCGGTATTTAGTATTACTTTTTTAATTTCTAATTTGTCGATTTGTGATATAGATTTTAGTACAGTCTTAAGATCCGTTACAAAATCGTTTTTTTTCACGCAAAGACAGATTAGAGCTTGGCGAAGACGAAGTACCTACCTATTATAGTTGTGTAGACAGGAAAGGTACAGGTAGTGCGAGAAGGGCAAAGGAATAGGGACTACAATAGAGAGTCGAGTAGATATCCAGGTAGGAACATTCTTATATACCACTTAAGTGGCAAACAAGCACCCGGCCCACCTAATGGAAAGTGGTTACTGTGGCCTATGGACGTATGCAACTCCAGAGGCGTCACACTCGCCCTTCTTGAAGTACCCCATCCCAATACTATTGTCGTGAGTCGTACTGCAATAGTGAAGTCGAGTATAGTGAAGTCGAGTATAGTGGCATCGAGTAGAGACGCGAATACAGAGTGGAGTACTCGTACCTACTACGTGGAGTACAGAGTCAAGTAGGAGCCGAATATAGAGGCGAGTACAGTGTCTAATCTTTTTTTATATATACTACATACTTAGGTCGCAGACAAGCACACGGCCCTCCTGATGTTAAGAGGTCACCGTGGCCTATGGGCGAGTGCAACACCAGGGGCGTCACACCCGTGCTATGCTGTAAGAACAGAGGGATTCTATGCCGTCAGCGCAAAAGATAAGTAGGGCAAGCCTTTGGTTTTCCCACTGACAGCACAAAATCTCTGGCAACCCTACTCACCGTCAGAAACACTACACGAGGTTATTAGGTAAGTCGCGAACTTCTGTAGGGCCAGTCGGACTGCTCGATTGGGACGGATATACCGTTCCTACCTAGCTTAGAGAATCTGTACCGTGAGTGCAACACCAGGGGAGTCACACTCGTGCTGAATACCCTGTAAGAGCTTAGAGAATCTGTGCCGTCAGCGCAAAAGATAAGTCGGACAAAGCCTTCGGTTTTCCCACAGCACAAAGCACAAGCTCTTCTGCAATGAGTTCTGGCTACCCTACTCACCGTCGGAAACACAACACGAGGTTATTAAGCCACGGCCGTCTGTAGGGCGAAGATACTTCAACAGTCGGACTGCTCGATTGGGACGGATATACCGTCGTGTACCTACCTCCTCGAGTCGAATAGAGAGGCGAGTACAATGTCTAATCAGCGTTCAACATTTAACTTTCAGCACTATTTACAACACCACGCGATAAACGACATCCACGCGGGCGGAGCCGCGGGCAAAAGCTAGTACTATTATATAATTGTAAAGTAGTCGTGTCTGTACATTGGAGATATTTAAAAAAAAATACTTGGGTTATGTTATGTAACCCCGCGTTTACATACTGCCGCTCGCATTGCTCATCGTGTTGCCAGAAATATTCGCGCGATTAATGCCCTAGCATTCACACACTCCCATCATCGCGTTGGTCCACATTACAGTATTCGCCCTGCAACGGAGACGGACGTAAACGTATGGAGGACAACGCTGTAGCAGTGTACGCAATAAGCTTTTACAGCATAGCGAATTAATTAAATAGATTATTAATAAAAACTATCACTTTCAACTACTATACACTTTCCGTAGATCGATATAAATATTTTTAAAAGTAAATATTCGAGGAGCAATAACGAAAATCGTGTTTTATTTAGCTTAGCGCCATCTAGCGGTCTCGTATAGTTCATCGCGCTAGTATTTGCGCAACATATGCGGCAGTACTCGCGGCATGACGAATATACCATTCACACCACGTCTCTGCCCACTTCTATCGCCACTTCCCTCGCTCTGCCGCGAGTATGTAAACGTAGCATAACGATACTGAACACGAAAATATTTTTTTTGAATTTCCTGTCTGTTTGTCTGTTTGTCTGTTTGTCTGTTTGTCTGTTTGTCCGCGATGGACGCGAAAACTACTGGACGGATTTTGATGCGGTTTTTTTTGTTAGAAAGGGCTTGCTCAGACTTAAAATCTTACGTTTGTTTGATCGCAATCGGTTAAGTAGAACCGAAGATATGAGCAAAGGTCGCGTTAACCGAGATGCACGCGGGCGGAGCCGCGGGCGGAAGGCTAGTTTGATATAAATATTGTCAGGCTATGAACGAACGTACGATAAGAAAAAAATAGAAATAAAACACTAGAAAAAACTATTACTCAAAAACAAATGGTCATTACATTACTGTACTTTCTGCCATCTATTAGCAAATTTCCAAATTACTTTCAGAAAAACTGACTATAGCACCATCTACGAAAATATTACAGTACTATTATATTTGCAAGCCAAGTAGTTCCTATAAATTGGAAATAGTAGTGACACCTAGTGCAAGGTTGCCGAACTACTACGTTACCTTAAAATGGTATTTCGCTGGACAATTTAATTTAACAGAATCTTCATGTTTTGGATTAGACAAATAAATAATCTTTTTCAGTACCTAGTTAGTAAAATAAATTAAAACGAGTACCTCCAATAAAGTAACTTACATTTGGTATGACATTCAATATTTTACTTTGCATTGTAGTAGGAACTTTTAGGAAGGTATAATTTATTATATTATGTTATTTAGCTAATTGAATAGTCAGCTTAAGTCAAAATTTAATTCAATACGTTATTCCTCTTCAAAATAAATACAATTGTAATCCAATTTGTAGGTAGGCGCGTAGATTTCTACCAAGTATTAGTCACATCACAAGTCACAACTTCAAGCCACAAGTAGCTCCATCTGTGTCTCTCCTGTCAACATTATTTTAGTCCACTCGTTGCAATGTTGCCATACCAAAATCTTAAATCGAACTGTATTTATCTATACCTACTGTTCAAATGATATCTCACCATTATCAGACTTTTTTTACATTCAAGCTTACAAATATTACTTTGATAGGTAGTGCACGGCACGGTACATATAAAATAACTTTGAAACTTTTAAATTCAAAAGTACCTAGTAGGTACTAACTAGCTAGGTACTACTACTAAATACTATTCTACGTAGATTTAGTTAGGTACCTATCTACCTATTTAGTTCACCTCTCCCTCCTCCCCCATCCAAAAATTCAAATATGAAGACAAGTAGGTATCTACAAATCACCTGTTTCTTAGTTTATCACAAGCGATACTAGTTGGTAATTACCCAGCAGTGTTTTCTATGGGTATGTACCTAGTACCTACCTACTATCCAGCCCCCGGACTCCGAGGTGCGGGCTTCGGATGCGACCGGGAATTCAAATGACTACTTTTCAGTTAGGGTACGAGGGAAATGCCTTAAGGGGTCTCTACAAAATTAGAAATTATTAAGTCAATTTATATCTAATCGATTTGAATAGTTGACATAATAAATGCTTTAAAGGAGATGGGTAGGCTTTCATACATTCTTGGGCCAAAAATGTAATAAGATGAGGGTGGTATCAATTAAGAGCATATAAATTATTAAACCATCCCTGAAAATTCTGCAGATTTTGGATATCTGAGAGCAGAGTTATAAGAGATTTAGTAAAAGTGAGGTTATGCAAGAAATTGACATTTTAGAACTGTGATTTCTGTGGTGTTTTAATAGAAAGTGGTCATTTTTTTTGGTTGTCTATTGTTTAACCGAAGATTATATGCCATAATCATCATATTCCCGAATTTCATTTACCCGAATTTCATTTGCCCGAATGTTTTGTTTGACCTAAAAGACATATGACATACTTTTAATTGCCCGAAATGTATTTGCCATAATAATTATTAGACATAATATTTAAACGCCATAATGATTATTAGACATAATATTTATACGCCATAATGATTATTAGACATAATATTTAAACGCCATAATGATTATTAGACATAATATTTTCTTCTTGCTCTTTCTGGCTGTCGATGTCGATGGGTGTGATGGGTTAATGGTCACAGTTCTAACCTAACTCAAATGGCACCTAACCAAACTACTTCTGGGTGGTTTATAAAAAAATAACCACGAAGGGGATAGCGGGGTATATTCGCTCGCTTCGCTCGCTCAAACGACCCCGCCATCCCCTTCTAACCTAACCTATCCGAGTCGGGGTGCCCTAAAGTCCCGATTGCATCCAGTTTCACCTGATATAACCGTTACACACTGTCACTGTTACACAATGTCGAGGGCAGTTGATGTTATGGCATATGATAATTATGACATGTGATAATTATGGCATGTGAAAATTATGGCATGTGATAGTTAGGGCATGTGATAATTATGGCATGTGATAATTATGGCATGTGATAATTAGGGCTTACAATGATTCTGACAAATGATGTTATGGTAAGTGATTTTATGGGAAACAAAGATTCTAGCACGTGATTAATATAGCAAATAAGAGTAGGGCAAATGAATATTATGTCTGTTAATATTATGGCTGTTGACTATTATGGCTAATGGTATTAGGGTAAATAAAATTCGGGCAAACGGCGGTATACCATTTTTTTTATCTATTTTACTCAGGGATAATGTACGAAAACTTACAAAGAGATTTTAAAGATATGGAGTACAAGGATGTTATGTTGAGAATCGCAGACCGCGCGGCCCGCGACGAGCGGCGGCAACTCGGGCGTTGGAGGTCGCAGAATGACCTCCGCCCCCCATGAGCGCGGGCCTGGGGGTGACGGGTAGGGTCGCCTGTCACCCTAGCAGAAGCAGGCCACGGCGGTGGCACGCATTGCGTGCCCCCCCATACCCGGGGGCGAGTTGGGGACTCCGCGGTCCCCACACCGGAAGAGGGCCATATCGAGAGATATGGCCCTGGGTCGGCCGGGGTGCGAGGGATATGGCTATGACAATCTCACCTCCGGCAACTGACGGCCCACAGAAGGCGTGCGTTTTAGTCGGTTCGAGTCCGACATAACCTCCTCCTCCGACTCCGGCGGGGGAGGTATCCGTGGGGATTTTTCGCACGATGTTAAAAATGTTATGTTAAAAAAAAACACTTTAAATAATAATTATCTTTTATTCTTCTTCAATAATAATTAGAGTATTGTCTAAGAAGTGCGCAGGTGGAAATATATTACCTTATTTACTTCATTTTCTATGCCACAATTCACACAGAGATCCATGTCAAAATCCAAAATACCGAGCAAAACTCAAACAAGTAAACAAGTTTATCATTGTACTTTAAGGTAACCAGGAGCAAGCTGAGAAGTCCGTAAAGAGAAATCACTGTTATGGGAATATAATCAAGAAATCAACTGGAAATACTCAAAACGCAGAAGTCAATTGATCATTGGATTTAAACTAATAAACTGATACAGCATACTGATATAGCATACTTTTGTACATATTTTATAAACAATTGTATATCCCATAAGCCGTGTAAATATACAATTTTTTGATAAAATAATTTTGAAGATTGAATAAATAAACTGACTGACTGAAAATGGAGCTGTCAGCTGTCACAGCTTAAAAATACAGTTGATAAACACAAGAAATAATTAATCGATTAACGGAAATCGATTTAGAATTTATTTTTATTACACTGTTATTTGGTATTTTAAATGGTTATTATTATTATTATGATTAAGTTTTGTTCACTCTGATTGATTTAATATCAAATTGTGATGCAAGTGTTTTAATACGCAATATTGTTTAAATAATTTTTAGTAATCGATATTTTATTTTGCTAGTGGAATAAACTTAGTTTTAAGATTTCTCGTCTTCCAGACTTTCAATTGAGCTGGTTTTTTAATATTTTGAAATAGAAAAAAATACCGCTTTTTTTAAGTCATATCTCAACTCATTACAATTTTGGCCCAGAAGTCCCCGTCTCCTTTTCATTCAATTAATAAGTTTCATAAAATTTACCTACATAATTCTGGTGAAATACTTTAAAAACTTCCTACCTACTTGCCAAATGGAAATTTATGTTGGTAACACTGTTCGACCAGTTCAACGACAAGACAATGAATGGGATTATTTATCTCGTCCCCTCCTAAAAACTCCGTGCGAGCAAAAGATCCGAGAATCGTTTAGCGAGAGTAAGAGACAAAATATGCTGTAGGTGGAGCCAGAAATGGGATAGTTACGCAACGAAGTTACCCAATCAGAGCACGTATTTTTGGCGCGCCCAGTCAACAGCTGACAGCAATGAATAGCATGGTGACGAATATTTTGACGGTACAATGAACTCGCATGTATTGAGTAGGGTGACAATACTACGATACCACTTAAAAATCATCGATGCGTGAGTATTGCATATTGTTACAAAAATAATGCTAAATAATTTACATCGGAATAATCCTGGTAGCTTAGTTACTAGGAGTATGCCTCGAATCTGATGGGATTAGGTATGGATTCAAGTCCCGTTCTGGATTTTGACTTTTACAACCTAAATCTAGGTTACCATACCTACTATTGCTTAAAATTTTCATTAGGGTAAGGTAAAACGATGGTTTAAAAATAATTTGTAGCTAGATATTAAATCAAAATTATACCAAGCTAAACCGTAGAGATTCCTTATCTTTATAATTTTTCATTCGAATTTTTAAAACTTAAGAATAATAACTAGGTACCTATTTATTTTTTGTGCGAGAATCCCCTTTGCCCGCTCCGCCAGTTCCGCCACCCGGCGACGGGGGCGGTCATGTTGGATCAACCGATTTTGAGGTAGCTCCCTCGGATGTGAGAACCACGGTGCCCCACAGCCCCAATCTTAACCCCGGAAAAGGGGGGCATCGCACCGCCGCCACAGCTTGCGCTCACTTGCTCGGAGGGCCAGAAGAGTCCTAAGTGTCTTTCAGGCTCACTCCGTCATCTCCTTCTCGATCATACTCGTTTGCTTTAATAAAAAAAAATGGATGCCTTGGAAAAAGCGTAGCACAGATGGCAATATGGTCATGGTCACCCTAGTTATTTTTTGCTGCCATTCGCCCTGTCAGAAACGTATAGCTATTACGCCAGTCATTTTAAGCAAAAAGGTCGGACTAATTCCGGCGGAAGGTTTCTTTGTTTTAAAATGTTCTTTGGGTTCCCCTGAACATATCTGGAAAGTTCCCCATAGATCCCATGTACGCTCCCCCCTCCCCCCCCTCAAACGTCTCCCTAAATCCAGTTTTTTCTATTTTTCTCAGAAACGGTGAAAGCTATAAGAAAGCTGTCCAGGTACCATATAATTGCTATAAAATTACCTACCAAACGACAGTTCATTCATTTCAATGTGAGCTATAGTCTCTGAAATATACTTACAGAAATTTCACCAAAAAAAAAAATTGGCCCAAAATTATTCTTTGTACTAAATTTGAAGAAAAATTACTGGAGTTGTTGCAAAATGATGTAGGCACAAGTAAATCTTCATACATTAAGGAATAAAATGATGTATGATTCATTGTTATGGCAGCATTGGTTCTCGAGTTACAGCGAATAGTGTCAAAAAACAACAAAATATAATTTTATAGTACGAAGACAGTAGAAACTTTGAAGATGATGATGCCTAAGGTTTAAATTATGGCAATTAAATATCCATACATATGATCACGCCTCTATCCCTGGAGGGTTAGGCAGAGGTGAATTAACACCCACATTTCACCAATCATGGTATAAGGTCTCAGGCAATAAGTAATAGCCTATTGCCGTTTTTCGGGCACTATTGTTGACTCCAGCCATGTATCTATGGCTGAGCCTGGGCTGTTTATATCTCCCTGATGTTAAACATCTCTATTCTTTAGTCACCTTGTACGACACCGCATGGCAGGAGATGGAGTGGCCCAAATTCTTCTCTGCCGGGAACCACGCCGCAATTAAGTTTAAATAAACGGACTTAATAAAATCATTTCCCCTGAAATACTAAACGATTTATCCTTTCAGTAACGATGTAGCGCCACATTATAAATATAATGGGAAAAAAAATATGCAAAACGGTTACTCCGATTTTAATATATGAGGTGTCAAATAATACCTACTTCTTGTCATGTTTTATTATAAAAAAAATAAAAGCTTTAACTGTATCAAAAACTATCTGTTTATTAAAAAAATGAATAATAACTAGTCCCCATGGAAGCCTTCCCCGCTTCTGACAAGCTTATGAAACTGATAAGCTGTTCCTGAAAAAAGAATTCACTAACCTATTCACTCTAGTCTTAAATAAATATATATATATACACCCAAGTTATAGCTATCCGGCAACACAGATTCGGGCAAGGCCGTTTGGTGCGTATAAGTGGAAAGTCCATGGTGTATCAGTGGCGGGTCACCGTGCGTATGGTCGTTCGATGGTGGAAAGGGTTTGGCGGAATTAAGTTGTGCAAATCTTGTGCACACTCCATGAAGTGCATCCGATAAAAAATCGAGAGTCATGCAAGCAACTCTTAGCTGATGTTCTAGGCTCTGAAGCACAGCTATTTTCAACTAGAGCGTCGTTATTGATGAGCCTTCAAGAGGCTTGTTTCTCTATTGACTCAAGGGATTCAAGCTGGTATTTGGCTGAACCGTGACAAAGGTGCGAGCAGTATTTTATGCACGATCGAACTTGCGCTTGGTAGAGAATGAGAAGTTGTTCCAGTGTGAAGTACTAATCTTACTTTTGATAGCATTCTCAGCTTTTTAGCAGCTTCGCAGAGAAGAGACACGCCTGACTGGGTTTTGGTTGCGTTGAAGTTGACCAAGTTGGCATCTCCCCAATCGGAGGATGCCTGCAAAGGAAAGTTCAACCGCTCAACCATGGTTTCCTTAAGAGACCGGATCTCAACCATGCCAGCGTACGGCCGTCTCGTAACTCTCTACCATTGTGATGTCGTCTGCGCATTCAATGGTTCCGGGCTTGAGCAGATCGTTGATATGGAAAAGTGTGACAGAAAGTACCGACCCCTAAGGGACCCCAGCGTTTATTTGCAAATGGTCCAACGAACTACCGTCAATGATACGGAATGACCGAGTTCCCAGGAAGATTGCAATCCAGGCATACAAGACAGCCGAAGGAAGGAAGTTTGTTGAATAAGTTATCGTGCTAGACCCTGTCAAAGGCCTCTGAGATGTCGAGGGAGACCCCTAGCGATCAATGGCCTTATTCTTAATGTGGCATATCCGTGGTCCGTTTATTTAAATTTTATAACCATAAGGTGGACTGACGACCTACGTAGGGTGGCAGGAACACACTGGATGCGGAAGGCGGAGGATCGGCAAACGTGGCGCGTATTGGGGGAGGCCTATGTCCAGGCCTATGTAAGTACCGCGGTAGCCTAGTGGTATGGTATGGGTAATGGACTGCTGAGACGAGGTCACGGGTTCGATCCCAGGTTTACCATGGCACACACCAATGACTTTTCGATGATTTTCGAAGTTATGTGTGTGTTTATCACAGGTTTATAAGTGCCCGGTTAATGGCAATAGGCTCGCCACCTATTTACATTGGGACCTAAACATAAACGGCGAAATGTGGGTGCTAGCACCTTTGCCTACCCCCTCGGGGACAAAGGCGTGAGTTTATGTTATGTTATGTTAATCTATGTCCAGCAGTGGACTGCAATAGGCTAATTGATTGATTGAAACCATAATTTGACCCAGGCATCATCATTTTCTAAGTTCCTACTTTCTTCACACCAGAAAATTATATTGTGGTGTTTGACACTACTCACTGTAAATCGAGAACCAATGCAGTTACAACAATAAATTATACCTCGTTTTATTCCTAAATGTATGTAGATTCACTTGATCCTACATCATTTTGCCACAACTCCAATAATTTCTCTTCAAATTTAGTACAAAGAACAATTTTGGGCCAATTTTTTTTTTTTGGTGAAATGTCTGTCGGTATATTTCAGAAACTATAGGTCACATTGAAATGAATGAAATGTCGTTTGGTAGATAATTTTATAGTCATTATATGGTACCTTGACAACTTTCTTGTAGCTTTAACCGTTTCTGAGAAAAATAGAAAAAACTGGATTTAGGGAGACGTTTGAGGGGGGGGAGGGGGGAGCGTACGCAGGATCGATGGGGAACTTTCCAGATCTGTTCAGGAGGACCTAAGGAACAATTAAAAAAAAAGAAACCTTCCGCCGGAATTAGTCCTAGGTTTGATGGATTTTTTGTTTAAAATGACTGAGCATATGCTGTCTCACTCATATCACAATTCCTTTAGAATACCTTTATTAATCCAATATAGACCTTATTGTTATGAGTTACAGTATATTTTCTACTTTTTTTTGTTTATATCACAAATCGTCTGAGTTTGCAATAATGTAATATAGACTTTAAGTCTTCGTTAATACAATTCTTTTTTATTACAATTTCTTTGGTTAGATGGACGATGACTGTGCAATAGGTGCAACTAAAATGAATAATGCGAACAAAATTCGAACAAGAACTAATCGGGGTGAACCACTTATCGGTTAGGTGCCTCTTTACTTTGCCGCACCATAAAGACTTGAATATCTTCACCAGAACACATGTCATCTTCCTACAGTGTCGAGGCATAAAAAGCATCTGATGAGGCCGTGAAGCTGAAGGCAAATTTTGTTGGTGTCTTTAATGGTGGCCCCATTTTCTGAGACTTTACCTTCAGCTTTCCATCACTCTAACGGCTTCTGTTTTGATAGATAGGAGTACCTACTGTTCAGCACTTATGTCACACGAAATAGAGCTGGATAGCTTTGGTCGAGGCCATCACGTTAGGGATCACTATTTTGGGATAAGTAAACAGCATTTGGGATGGTGATCGTAGGTAGGTACGTATCTTCTGGATTGCACCTCAGCTTTTTTACCATCTAGCGGAGAAGTCAATAAAAAAAACTATATACCTAATAAACTAAACTAAATACCTATAGGTACTAAATGTTAAAAAAATGATTATTTTTATCGAGATTTCGAGGCGACGCGACGCACGACATGACATTGCGTGCCACATGGCAAAGGATCTTCCAACTCACTGAGTCTGCCTACAAAAAATATTTGAAGCAATAAAGTCTGGACCTACCAACGGTTGAATTGTAAACTTTATTGGGCCATACATTTCAACGACAATAAGCGATATTATCGTTGCTTTGTTGTCACTAAACGCGGTTATAAACATCGTCCTCGGAGTCTTTGGTATGCCTGCATAAAAGGGTTAACAAAAGGTGGAACAGGGCTGTATTTGGAACCGTGTTACATATTTAGGTATATCCACCTACATAAGAAGAAGAGTGAGATCCAGATCAATTATCTGTAATTATCTATATCTATCTATACTATACTAATATTATAAAATTTATAAAGAGGAAAGATTTGTACCTATTTTTGTATGTTTGTATGTTTGTAATGAATAGGCTCCGGAATTACTGTACCGATTTCAATAATTCTTTCACCTATAGAAAGCTACACTATCTGGGAGTAACATAGGCTATATAACATCACGCTACTACTAAAGGGAGCGGAGCAGTGAGCATAAATGTCAATAAATCGGGCAGATTTCCATACATTAAAGTTGGACCGGAATCCGAATTCCACGCGGGCGGAGCCGCGGGCAACAGCTAGTTCTAATATAAAGATGTTCAAAATTCAGTCTCGTCCCATCAAAACAAAACGTCGAAATGTCAAAAAATATATTTTTCCTTCCAATTTTTAAGAAAGAACATCGACATTAAAGTAGATAGGTACTTAATGATCATTTTCAAAATTAGATCAAGATAAGAAATATTTTTTTATTACGATTGGTCCTCTTTTCTAACATTAGGAGAGAATCAAGACTGAATTTTGAATTATCTTTTTATGAGGAGAATAATTAATTGATCTGCAGCTAGCTTCGTAACAATTTTTTAGAGCGTTCTCACTCCATGTCAAAAAAGTTCGACTAGTCTAACAGCAGTAGGCACATGCTGTAAGAACATTTCGAACGATCGAACGAACTCGAAAGCTGAATCTGCAGTGATATTTCAATATCGCATGCTGTTTTGGTGATGTCACGTTGTCGAACACGTAAACATACATCACCCTCATGCTCAAGAACGTGACGACACAAAATTTACAGCAAGCAGAATGGAAATATCGCCGCGGATTGAGCTGTCGAGTTCGTTCGATCGTTCGAAATGTTCTTACAGCATGTGCCTACAGAACTTCGATATCGCCTATTGGTTGTGGAGGTGAGATGGCTGGCACTTCGCGGAAAATATCGAAGTAGAAGTATCGAAGAAGAAGAAACTCAGTTGGGAAGAGGCTTAGAGAATGATGACCTACGCTACGTAGTCCTGCCTACCTATTTAATACAAGCTAATAAAAAAAAATACAGTTTATCTAAGTACCTATCCATCTGTAATAAGAAGGTAGGTATCGGATCTATCTAACTATTACTTATATCTTCTACTAACTACCTATTTAAAAATCACAAGGTGCCACCCAAATGCGGACCTGTGTGTGAACTATTGCTTGAATAAGTGATTGCTTAAAAGCAACAGCTTACGTAGGTAAATTGTGATTTTATTACGACATAGGTGTTATTTGCACTGACGGAATTGGTCACGGGCACCTTAGGGACACCAGTCATATGGTAAACACGGTTTCGATAGTTACTCAACGCGTTAAACTGTGGCGTTAAGTTGGTACTTAGATAGGCACAGATAGGTACCAAGTGTACCTACATCCCAAGGAAGGATAAGTGATAAGTAGTTATTGATGTTCAGTGATCGTTCTTCTTATGTTTTACTTATTATAGATAGGTATTATAGGTACCTATTAAGTGACAGTTAGGTGTACCTAAGTACAAGTGATCTATCAGGTTAGTTTTGACCATAAAGTGATAAAAGTGCAGTGAACTACTTAAGTGGCCTACACTTCACTTACTTATCTGATAGAGGTGCCAAGCCAACCTATCTCTTCACTATACAGCGGTAAGTATCTCAACCTCCGGGAACCGACAGCCCACAGACGACGACGTGCGTTTGATGCGTTTTAGTCGGTTCGAGTCCGACATAACCTCCTCCACCGGCTCCGGATTTTACGCACGACAAAAAAAATATGATAAGTAGGTTACTTACAATTTTACCTAGATAATCGCATACCTAGATAGTATCTGGCTAGATTCTAGATAGATGGCTGGGATGGACTGGATGCGGAAGGTGGAGGTTCGGGAGCAATGGTACCTAGTGTACCTACACATTGTGAAATTGGAGAGGCAGTATGTCCAGTGGACTGCGATAGATTGATTGAACTTTGTTTCTTTGATTATGGCATTTTTTTTATTTAAAATAGAAAATAAACGAGTTGTTGATCAAACCAAAATTCACCACCTTTTGGATACCTACGGGGAAATCGATAAATATTGATCCTGGGAAAAATTTGATGAGAACTGACACCAAACAACTTTATAAATACCAGTTTTCGTGTAAAATTAAAAATAAACAAATTATTAAATCAACAAAAATTCACCCATAAATTAAAATTCGAAATGCCAAATGATGCAATGAAACAAATACCTACCAGGCAAAACGAAATTAGGCGGCATGTGACCTCCGCAACGAATTTCGAAAAAAAAAAACCGGCCAATTGCGAGTCGGACTCGCCCATGAAGGGTTCCGTAGCATCAAAGGCGAAAATTGCGGTTTATGACGCAATTAAAAAAAACTACTTATTGGATCTCGTTCAAACCAATTTTCGGTGGTAGTTTGCATGGCAATGTACATCAAATATTTTTTAAGATTTATCATTCTCTTATTTTAGAAGTTAGAGGGGGGGACACACATTTGTAAAATGTAAATTGGATGGGTTTGATGATAGTTTGGAAACAGTGTGTCTTCGACTTATATAATTTACATTTACACTAACGTCACTATTGTATTAGGTTTAATATGTGCCTGTAATGATAGTGTAAAAGTTATAAATAAATAAATAAATAAATAAATTTTCCCACTTTGGAAGTGTCTCTCGCGGAAAGTATACAGTTTAGAAAAAAACGATATTAGAAAACTCAATAGCATTTTTTAAGACCTATCTATAGATATCACTTATGGGTTTGATGAAAAAAAAATTTTGTGTTTCAGTTCTAAGTATGGGGACCCCCAAAATTTAATGCTTTTTTTCTATTTTCGTGTGAAATTCTTAATGCGGTTCACAGAATACATCTATTTACCAAGTTTCAACAGCATAGGCCTTATAGTTTCGGAGAAAAGTGGCTGTGACATACGGACGGACAGACAGACAGACGGACGGACAGACGGACAGACATGACGATTTTTTCTCCGTTTTTTGCCATTTGGCTACAGAACCCTAAAAATGGCAAAATAAATGAGAATGTATCGTAAGTGACACGTGCCGTTTATGGAACAACTCATTCGATTAAACTTCCTAATTTATCGTCTAATGATACCTACACTTGTACCTATTTAGGTAATTCATAATCTACAACTACATGATGGCGACGAAAATGCAAGATAATATTGGTATTGCCAAAAGTAACTACATATTTCAGCGTTAATTAACCGAGAAATAAAATTGCTTAGATATAATATATATGCACTGATTGTCACTGATCGTGAACTTACAGTGAAATACAGTGGTGAAAGGTGAAAATTTGTGAAAAGGGAAACCGGTGGTTTAAGTCTTCCCCCTATACAACAAGCATAGCATTTTTGTATACCTAAGTACCTACTTTATTAATATTTAGGCCAAAATATTTCAATCAGATTCTAAGTAAGTTCTGAGATAGAAATTCTAACTCAGAACTTACTTTAATGTGTTATATTGTTAATCTAAAAGCACAGATAAGAAATTGGTCGGCCATATTGTAAGGGAAGTTTGGAAAGCGCAATGTGCGTAGAAAGCGCAGGCCGATCAGCGAATGGGATGCGAAGCCCGCACCCGCCATAATTGTGAAGGCGGTAACATACGTCACCCACTGCATTTCACTAAATTAATGATCGTGTGTGAGAGGGTGTTCTTCCAATAATTTTGTTCTTTAAACAGTATGGCCGGCTTGGTGTCAATGTGTTTATTTTTAACCGATTTAAAATAAAACCGGCCAAGTGCGAGTCGGACTCGCCTATGAAGGGTTCCGTAGCAACAAAGGCGAAAATTGCGGTTTATGATGTATTAAAAAAAATACTTACTGGATCTCGTTCAAACCAATTTTCGGTGGAAGTTTGCATGGCAATGTACATCATATATTTTTTTTAGATTTATCATTCTCTTATTTTAGAAGTTAGAGGGGTGAAGGGGGGGGGGACACATTTTTCCACTTTGGAAGTATCTCTCGCATAAACTCTTCAGTTTAGAAAAAAATGATGTTAAAAACCTCAATAGCATTTTTAAAGACATATCTATAGAATTTTTTTTTGAGTTTCAGTTCTTAGTATGGGGATGGGGACCCTCAAAATTTAATGCCTTTTTTCTATTTTTGTGTGAAATTCTTAATGCGGTTCACAGAATACAACATCTACTTACCAAGTTTCAACAGCATAGGCCTTTTAGTTTTGGAGAAAAGTGGCTGTGACATACGGACGGACAGACAGACAGACAGACAGACGAACGGACAGACGGACACAGTTATGACGAATCTATAAGGGTTCCCTATAAGGGAACCCTAAAAAGGAGGAGGTTATACTTATTTGACGAAATAGAACGTTCATCGACGTTGTATGTCCATTGATTTCTCCGTCATGTGTGAACCAATTTCTTTTATTTTTTTTTGCTACCAAGTTGGGATCTGATGATGGAATCCCAGGAAAATCGAGGGAAACTCTTAAATTTTATTTATATAATTTCTTATAAAATCTTTGCTTCTTGTAGACATCATGTGATAACATTGCTTGCCGAGCTGATGATGATGGTAAGAGACATAATTGTAGACATAAGCATAGTAAACCTGCTCGCTCAATTGCTTTGCCCCCCCCCCCCTCTCCCCCCTCACTGATACTTAAATTCATAAATCATAAGGAAACGCGTTCGAGTTTTCGCTTACTTTGATTGTTACGCATTTGATTTTGTGATGGATTATTATAATTATTATTTTATTTTACAACAAAGTGTTTATTTCGTGATTTTCAATGCTGAATATTAAAAAATAAGTAAGAGACTGACAGTACCTACTGGATAAGCCGAGTTAATAAATAGTTAGGCACTACGGCCAAGACTAAGGCACTAGTGGAGAAAGTGAGACTGAGTATCAGATTCTTTTTTATATTATTCAAACATACAGGTATAATATTTTGATGATGTCTTTAGCCAATTTAATAAGTAACCTTTAAGTGAAAAGTGATTGCCTTTAAAAATAGTGTTTAATTTTTTACCAATTTCATGTTTTTCTCATGTTGAAATCCCACATAGGACCACCCCGTCGGCCATTGAGGGTGGTTATATTATCATACCATTTATTGTGAACCAGTTTTCAGAAATACCTAGGTAGGTGAGTGGGTAGTTATTAGGTATAACTATGATGGGTTTTCCAACTTTATCTGAAACTGAAGAAATCGCTACTTTGTGTCAAAAGAATTTTATTTTATCGTTAACGATCTAATCGAGGTAGATGCTTTAATAAGATATTAGGTACTAACCTAAGTTAACCTAAGGTAATACCTATTAGATACATCACACTAAATCTACATATTATGTACTATCGTCATACATATTAATATGTCTATGGACTATCTACTCCGCTCCAACAAAATTAACGCAAGTGAACCTAAGGGATGCAGCAATATAAGCCCCGACGGAGTTTTATGTGCGCACGCTTTTTTATCGTGGCCGACGATATTACTTTTTTATTTTCATGGCAGACGTGTCCCATCCGCTACCGTCTTCTCCAATTTTATTTATAAGCTCTATAAAAGTGTACTTACTTACCTCGAAAAGAAGACAATACCTAGATATAGGTACATAGATACTTATTTATGTATAGCGGTAGCTCAATAGCTAAGACAACTGAGAATTTACAGCCTCATATAGTAGCGATCTGCCTACCTGTCTGTCTACGTATACCTAGACATGAAACTTATTACTAGCTACTTACTACTAAGTCTACTACAAGAATGAATCCATTCCATTCAGACACATGTGAGCATTAAATAGGTCTACTCCTTTGCTGAAGGAATCTCTAGGTTTAAGTCGGCAGTCCGGTGGCCCAAACATGCTTGTTCTTTCTGGGCTCTGGATCTGGACCACCGGAGAACCCTTTTGGCTTTTAAAAGTCTTAAACCCCAGACTTCATGATTGCCTCTCACCTTTGGCGACTAAATTTCAAGTAAGTAAGTAACGAAGTGAAGTAAAGGGTAAAGAAGAACTTTTGTCTAGTCAGAATCGAAATCGGTTATAGTGGTCCAGCTAGTATAAGCCAAACACACAAGTCACCCATCGCATTCACAGGCACCTCTCATATTCCTACTTGTTACCTATACCACAGATTACTAAATAGTTACTGTGTGCTTGTTCTTACTTCGCACATACCATGACTACCATGAGTTCCTACTTATGCCATCATAGCTAGGTACATATCATACTTTCTTTTTATCTGCTCGACATAAAGACCGGTAAGATCTCTGAGGACAGGGTGATGCGAATTCTGGTGCAAAATGAGAAAACGGAGAGCTTATTGGGCCATCTTACACCCCAGCATTTGAAACCCGGGACGGCATGCGGTTTTAGTCAGTTCAGTTCCATTCCATTTCTAATCCGATAAAACTACTCTGCGGCTAGCGTTCTGTATTCTGAGCTCTGTAGGTAAATCATGTGATTTTGAGGACTCCTTATAAGCAAACTAATAAATAATAATCCCTGTAGGAGAGGACTTAGGAGCCCCCACCAATGTAAGGTTAGTGGGTAGGTACCTAGACTGTTTTCATTTAGACTCATATTTAAAGAGAAACTGCAGAATAAAGACGGTGCTTGTTTCAGCCAAGCTTTCGCTTACGTACCTACCTATACCTATAGTAAAACAACCATTAGAAGAAAACTACATGCTGCACGTACCTAAGTACCTGGGTACTTACTCAATAAAAAAATATTTCTGATCATCATACCTAGGTATGTTGGTAGGTACTTATAAATACATTTACTTAGATGAATTTCTACTTCAGCAACATTGGGTTTTATGTCCTCTGAGTAATTTTAGATAAAAGGTTTACTTATATAATTTAGGTGCTTCACTTTAATGGCACCCCTCACATTACTTCCCCTCGTTATTCCGCCTAAGAAATACATAAAATATGTAACTACATAGGTACCTACACATAAAAGTTCTAAGAGGGAATTCCGTATGATGGGAACACATCGATCTATTGATCTGATTAGTTCTGGTTTACGCAATGTGCCGTAAAAGACACATAAACGCTAATTTGAAATTTACGGCCCCGTAAATAATGTTTGTTTGGTTCCGTTGTGACAATAGAACGTCACTATCATTATATTATACTTATTAATACTAATAAATCAAATTGTGGTCAATACAATAGATTGTATGGAAATTGTTTCTCTTGCCAAGACTTACTAAATGGCAAGACAAATGATCAAGTTTGTATTAAAGAATAATCTCAATAATCCTATCTATTGTTAAATGATACCATGTTTCTCATGCGAATCGCGATCATGGTACAGTAAGCTTCAGAGAAAAGGGACCCCCCTTGATAATGACATGAAAGCATTGAAGTTTTTTGAAACTTTGTGTAAATGTCATGTTGGTCTAGTGGTTATGACCTATGCTTTGTGAATACGTAACCGGGGGTTCAAATCCTCGGACACAAAGTTCTTTTTTTATTTCGTATAATTATTTTTTTATTCTCATAAGCACTTTTGTTAATTATTATTTAAGGAATCAAATTTTATAGTAGGTATGAGGTTTGTAAGAAAAGATAGGCTTGTTGTATAAACAATATTAATTTATTTCTCGAATTACATTTCTAGGACTACATGGAGTCCATTTCCTGGTTGAGTATACAGTTTTTCTATCTGAGTTAAATTGGGGTTACTTATTTTTAGATTTACTTATTTTTAGAACGTAAATTTATTGACAAAACACAATACCCTAAGTATAAAATGTTTACTTCACTTAGGGTCTAAGTGAAGTATAAAATGTTTAATATTACACATAGTTCTAGAAACATAACTACAATATTTATTTACTTATTTATTTAAAGTTGCAAACATTAATTTTTTACACTCTGTATAATCTTTGAATATAAAAGAATGGTTGAAAAATGAAATGTTATTTATGCCTGTGAATCACAAAGAAAGAACCAACATGCTAAACTATAACAGTATAGCAATATACATCTTCCTCTTTGATCACATTTTGTGATAAGTAACCCTTTTAACACAACATTAGAAAAATATGTGAGGTCAGATGGTGCATCGTTAACACATTAGAAGATTACTAAACTTGTAAACAAGAGTAATAGGATTAGGTATTAATAATAATATAATATTATCTGACCCCACAAGTTTTTTATAGGATTAAGATCCGGGCTTTTAGGCGGCCACTCAAACACCGTTATATCTTCTTGTGCATTTAGCCAGTCTTGCACAATTCGGGATGCACTAAAAGGTTATCCTGAACCAGGTAAATTTGTCCTTCTGGATATGCGACCCGTACTGATTATGCGCAGCATTACGTCTTTCAACACTTCAAGTTATCGCTCACTGTTCATTTCCACTAGCTCGCCTGGGCCCATTTATGACATCCATCTCCTTCCAGTAACCTAAAATAATAAACCTTTTCAAATCTGTTTTTTTTTTGTGATTTTATTTTAAAGAATATTATTATAATCATTTACTTACCTACCTTATGTTAACCGCCCGCTTGTTCTTAAGTCTTATACGTTTTTAGGGTTGAAGGGTGCCACTGAGTGAACTTCCACAATATCATGGTGCCGTTCTGATTCATGAGTGTAAGCAACTGGGCGAGGTCCTTGGCGTTCACATTTTATATCAGCCGTCGCTTGATACCTTCGAATCCATCTACGCACTGTATTTCTCTGTAATGAAAATGATAATAAATAAAAGAAACTCCAAAAATCTAACTTGTAAATGAAAATGTAACATGATTAAGCATTAAATAGGTATATAATATCTATATTTTTATCGTAACTCTTACCGTTATGCCTCTATTCTTGCTTCCAGAGAATAACAATTTTAGCTTTCAAAAATGTTGTTATTCGAACCATACTTTCAATTTACTCAAAAAACTGATCAACAACTTAATAAATTGAATAATATTACGAGGAGGATTAACACCAATGCAAATTACCACGAATTATAAAGTTACCTTCAATCACAGTTTAGTAAATAAGACAAAGAAGTATTCTAATTGCAACCTTAGCGCGCTGTCACAGATATTAAAATACTATAGCCGCAGCTCATACAGCAGATAAGTTTTTGAAGTAAAAAACAAAATGACGGTAGTGCAACAAGCTGTATCAAGCGTAATCTATTGAACTAAACGAGAAATCTATACTAATTTCAACCTTATCTTTTAGTCAATTGAGCAGTTATTATTATCACATATGGTGTAGTTGAAATTTGAACCTTAAAGTCTACAAAATAACACCGTAATCAACTTTGTTCGATAATAGGAATAGGTAATGTAATTCATATTTTCGCCATTATTATCAAGTGAACCGTAGCCTAGTGGAGTAAGGCGCGGTCTAAGTAATCGGCTGGCGCTGGAGATGCGGGTTCGTATCCTCAAACGGCACATAAATTAATGTGGCATCTTTTTGTGAGTATGTTGTATCTTGGTATACAATTGAGCCGAAAGACGAAAAATATCAGAAAATTACAAATATGAACATGCAAATAAAAGGCAAATGAAGCTGTTTGCAGCTCAGCGACGATCGCATCGCGTGACGTCATTCGTGAGTCATGTGACGCGGCCGGCGCGCGGCGCAGGCGGCCATATTCTTTAAGTATTGAGGGGGTCTGTTTTCTCTGACGCTGACTGTACCTACCTACTATAGGTCAGGGGTGGCGAAACCTTTAGACATCAACGTGCCATCATTCAAAAATAAAGTTAAATGAAGCCCTATCCGCGCTAGTCCGAGAGCTAGTACGATTTTTGAGTAGGTACACTAGGTAGGTACATTCTTGAGGCAAGCTGAAAACGTGTCACACAACTCTCCTGTTATACCCCAACACGAAGACAGGCAGACCTGGCTGGTGGGTACGGGGGCTAAATCAACCCCTGATTTTTTTTTTTTTAATAAATTCCAAAAATCATGTTTGAAGCAATATGCAATTTTTTAAATACAAAAAAAAGACAGGCGGTTTGGCGGGGGCATTACTTGCGATGCGAGTCGCGATAGAAATCATTGATTTAGGTATTATATAGGTATCTACACATTTAACTCAGTAGATAGAATCTATAAAAAGTGGTTTTATTTCATTGCGTCATATTCGCATAAACTTATTAGTTAGTAAAATCAGCCAAGTGCGAGTCGGACTCGCCCATGAAGGGTTCCGTAGTAGCAAAGGCGAAAATTGCGGTTTATGACGTATTAAAAAAAACTACTGACTGGATCTCGTTCGAACCAATTTTTAGTGGTAGTTTTCATGGCAATTTACATCATATATTTTTTTTAGATTTATCATTCTCTTATTTTAGAAGTTAGAGGGGGGGAGGGGGGGGGGGGGGGCACACATTTTTCCACTTTGGAAGTGTCTCTCGCGCAAACTATTCAGTTTAGAAAAAAAATATGTTAAAAACTTCAATAGCATTTTTGAAGACCTATCTATTCTATAGATACCCCACACGTATGGGTTTGATGAGAAAAAAAAAATTGAGTTTCAGTTCTAAGTAGGTATGGGGACCCCCAAAATTTAATGCTTTTTTTTGTGTGAAATTCTTAATGCGGTTCACAGAATACATCTTCTTACCAAGTTTCAACAGCATAGGTCTTATAGTTTCGGAGAAAAGTGGCTGTGACATACGGACGGACAGACAGACAGACAGACAGACGGACGGACAGACATGACGAATCTATAAGGGTTCCGTTTTTTGCCATTTGGCTACGGAACCCTAACTAGCTGACCCGGCGAACTTCGTTAACTTCGTACCGCCATATTTTCCGCCCGCGTGGTATTCTGATCCCGATTTATCAGTGTTTCTCTACAATATTATGCGTTATTGTTATTATACATATAAACCTTCCTCTTGAATCAATCTATCTATTAAAAAAACCGCTTCAAAATCCGTTGCGTAGTTTTGAAGATTTAAGCAAAGTATATTTAAGCGTACAATACATAGGGACGGACAGACAGCGACAGCGACTTTGTTTTATAATAATGATGTAGTGATAGTGATAGTGATGATAGTGATGATGTTGTGATAGTGAAGTGATGATGATGTAGTGATCCATACTTTTAAATGCGAAAGTAACTCTGTCTGTCTGCTATACTTTCAAGCCTAAACTACGTCAATATATTCCGGTCAATTTACAAATCCAAGGTTACAATAATTCGGTTGTGTAAAATCATTGATTTATCTATGTAAAATAAAATTTAAATTGATTCTTTGATTCTTTGATTCATCATTATAAATGTAAACTAAAAAGTCCTCATTGATCCGATATCCGATACCAGGATTTTGTTTTATTCCATGTCAAAGGCAGATTTTAGCGATTTTCAGCAAAACAGTAAGTTTTATCATAAAAATGTCTGAGAAAAATTTAAAGATCGTGCATTTATCTATAAATCCGTTCTGAAAATTTAGTCGCTAAGGAGGTAATATGCGATGAAAGTTTGTCAAGAAGTTCATTCTGTTCATCTTTAATATCAAAGTTTCCAAAAATTCTTTCGTCATCGTGTCGTGGGTAGGTAGCAGCTGCAGCAACATGAAAAGCATTTTCAAGTTTATACTTACGGCCAGAGGTTTAGACTTGGCGTTCATGAATGTGGATGGACTATGGATATGGGAGTAAGTAACTATGTAAGTGTGTGACTTCTTCCAATTTTGAAATCCCGATTTTTCCGAAATGGGGTTACCAATATTTACAACAAATATAACAGTTTTGTAGATAACTAGATGATCTACAACTTTGCCTAACGTGCTTTTGCTTTTATGATAACATTTGCTATTTACGAGAAAAATGTGAGAATTAACCTTGAATAAAAAATGCAGAAGTCCAATAATCGATGAGGACTTTTGATATTTTCTTTCATTCATCATCTTCACGTAGACGTATTTTCCTGATTGCATCCGTGGCCAAGATGACCTCGGAGCTCAGGTTCTTGCACTTCGCACGATCTTGGGAGTCCATGGTAGTAAGACGATTTGCACGCATGTCACCCTCCATGACGTCAAGCCAGGACTTCTTGGGCCAACCCCTTCTAGCGGACCCGGCGGGCGTGACATTACCAGGCATTTGCTACCCACGTAGCCCGGCGGTTGCCACAAGACGTGGCCGCACCAGCGAAGGCGGCTCTCTTGCATTTTATCTGCGATGTCACGGATATGAAGGCTGCCGCAGATGCAAGAGTTCCTTACGCGATCTTTACGCATGACGCCGCACATCCACCGTAGCATTATCTAATCTCCGTGAGACGTAGCTCTTGCTTGTGTCGCTCCAGCAGCGGCCACGCCGCCGGCTCACCGTGCAAGAGGATAGACCTAATGATCGTCTTATAGACCTGCCCCTTCAAACTGATTGGCATTTTGGGATCTCACGTGACGCCAGTCATTTCTCGGCACCTGGCCCACACGGCAGCAATGCGTGGCCTGACGTCGACGTAGTCGATTTCATCGGTCACATGAAGTACAAGATCTTGGTCCGTCCGCTCGACCAAATCATTGCCTATGCGGACGGGTGTGAGATCTGTCGAGTTTAACGCCAAGTATTTTGATATTTCTTTCATTAAGGTGTATTTACGACCCCCACTAATTTTCAGCTCTATGCGAATTTATGTAAGCTCTAATTTTTATTTTAAACAAGATTATATATTCTGTCAGAAATAAAAACCAATACTATTCTAAAAAATACCGGTCAAGTCCAAGTAGAGCTCGCAAACAGAGGGTTCCATACAAATTACAAAAATGAATTGAGGGACGAACTTGTGCTACATAAACGGAAGTAGGTACCTATCTTTTTGTTTTTACGTTGATCTAGAAGTTTAGTTTTTCACAGCTGGAACAGATTGTAGACTTGAGCAAGTATATTACATAATTTCAAAATGATACTTTCACGCAATGTTGAAAAAATGGTCTACTCTTTCTTTCTGGACAGATAAACTGAAATAGGTAAGTACAGTTTTATTTTGTGATGTGGATAACTACATATTACACAGTTACTTATCTGATGTTTCCCTTTACTTATATAATATATATAATAACCTCGTGTTGCGTGCGGTGAGTACTTAGTGTAGCCAGAGCTCACTGGCCAGGCCAGACAGCCAGACCAAAGGCAAGGTTTGTCCTGCTTGCCTTCTGCGCTGCCGGCACAAAATCTCTCTGTTCTTTCAGTGTAGACAGCACGAGAGTGACTCCCCTGGTGTTGCACTCGTCCATAGGCCACGGTAACAACTTTCCAACAGGTGCCCCGCGTGCTTGTCTGCGATCTAAATTGTATAAATAAAGGTTGTCTAGGCTCCAAAACTCTTGATGGGCAATATTGGGTAACATCCTGTGACTAACTACCTACAACTGTATAATAAGACGAGTAGGTACCTACTAGGTATTTAGGTATACCTACCTATACAGTATACACATCTACTTATCTAACACGAAAACGTGGGTTGCCATCTTTTAGCGGAGCTCATGAAATTGGCAGGGTTGTAAAAATAGCGCTACGCCATTCGCCGAGTCATAATAAAAATGGAAGGTCCCAACGACCCTCGCTTTATCCCCACACGACCACTTTAATAGTTTTTCATTACTCAAGTAGACGCCTATAAAAAAGAGAATAAAGTTTGGGAAGAAAATTGCATGGCTTGCATAATGCTCGGTGCCTATGGCGCGCTGCACGATCGTAAAATTTTATAGGAAACAAAATTGGATTTGGAGATTGTTTGTCACGAATTATTTATGACTATAACAATAGGTGCATGGCGTGCTATAAATGTAGGGATATCAATGCAGATGCAGGGGTCGCACTTCATACCTAATATGTTTTTATGTACTTACCAGTTATGTAGGTAGGTAGATATTGAATTGAATCGATCCAAATATTCCAATCCAATACTTACCTACGATAAAAATGCGAAGAAGTAGGTTAGAGAATGGTAGGTAAGTATACCTAGGTACCTAAATATGCTTGTCCACTTACATACTATCTATCTAAACTAGGGCATACGAAACCCGAGCCAATTTTGAAAACCCGGGTTTTCGGGTTTTAACCTAATCAAAACCCGGGTTACCCGGGTTTTTTTCGAGCTTTTTGATCCACTTTATTATTATTTTTTAAATTACAAAAAAGCTATAAGCTATGCCCCTGACGGGTAAGGTTCTTATTAAGGGCACCAGATTTGACTAAAGTACCAGAAAAATGTGGCAAAGGGTGCTCGCGAGGTCTGCTCTTCACAGAACTAAACAAAAAAACGATACGTTCTTATTTTAAACAGCCCTGGATGTTTCACCAAAAAATAATGACGATCCAAGCTTTTAAAAAGCGCTAGATGCAAACGATTGATTTTTGTTTTTTTTTTCACAACAGCTTGTGCATTCATGTCCTTGATGTTTTAGCCAAAAATAATCAATGCTTCCCCCCCATTTTCCCTTCTATCAAAAAAAGCTCTCGACAAAAGTTGTGTTTTAAATCAAAGAACATGTATTGTGTGCCAAATTTTGGTGAAATTCGGTTAAGAAATGCTCCCTGCAGATCGGAACTAACATAACCACAGACATAGATAGATACTGATAAAAGCAAAATAGGTCACCTTGTCGAAACGGAGATTCGCTCGCTCGGTTAACTAAACCGTGCTTTCCAATTCACAAAAATTGTTTTAATATTAAAAGCCATTTCTACTGTGCTCGAAAGCAGCTTGGCCTGTCTTCTCCAGGACGCTATTCCTATTTAATACAATCACCACATCGTCCGCGTCCACTGTACGTGCACCACTCCACCGTCTAGTTTGTTCCACCAATTGAACCCTGGGCGCACCAGGATTCCGTAGAGCCTCTGCACTCCACGACTGCATATAAGCCTTACCTTCTTGTATGTCGCTCAGGAAGCCACTAATAACTCGTCTGAAATTTGTGGGGCACTGTTTCTCCTCCAGTCTCAGGCCCGGTTTCCACCAAAGCGAAGAGGAGAGAGAAGAAACTGGCAGATGATTTCCATCAAAGCGGAAAGGAGATGCATAGCGGAGATGAGATGTGAGCTGTTTTGCATAGGAATCAAATGACGCCTTCTGGTGACCGAGGCGCGGGGAACGGGGATTGCGAGCGGGGCAAAGCCAACCGCCGCAGGCCGCCCTGCTACACACTTCTCCACTCTTCCGCGCCGCTGAAAAATTAGACATCTGCTTTCCTTTCAGCTTGATCCGTTTTCTCCGAAGCTGAGCGGAGAGAAGTGGAAATAACTTCATCTGGCGAGGGCTAGTTTTTAACAGCGGATAAAGTTGAGACGAGCCACCAGCATCTTCCCGTACACCTACTCCAAGACGAACGATAGACCATCGACCATGGAGACAGTGTACAAATCCTTACCTGGCTACTCAGTGCCACCACTACAGCTTTCTCCCACATCTTAGAAAAGTAGCCGTGGTGAAGGTACTGATCCAGCAGCTTCACGAAGAGCAAGCGGTTGGCCTCAATGGTGCAGATATGTGCAGTGAGGCCATCTCCTGCGGAGCATTCTTTGGATTGAACTTTTGAAGGGCATCAAAGAGTTCGCTCGAGTAAGGATGCGTAATTATCTTGATGGGAGTCATTATGATAATGACCCACCCTTTACTATAGCGAACTCTTTGATGCCCTTCAAAACCTCCCTTCCTCCCATGCTCATCCGACCTTTTGAGCTTTTCTCTTCTTTCGCGATGCCCCCGTCGTCTTCTCCTACCCAATCTTGTAGGTAAAAAGCAACTCGGCCGAACCCTTTGCGTCCTATACTCATAATTACTTATCAAATAATGAAAAGAAAAAAACCCGAAAAACCCGGGTTTTTTTTTCGCACCGAAAACCCGGAAAACCCGGGTTTTTTCGAGTCGAGTAAACCCGGGCTCGATGCCCTAATCTAAACCTATCTAAAAAAACATTTTGTTATAATCGTACCTAGCAGGTCATTGAGGTCATGCTTCTAAAGCAATGAAAACCAGTGAAAACCTTACCCTACTATTTTAAATCTAGATACTAGTGATACGACTTAAGTAGCATAACCTAAACCCTTTGAGAAAAGCATTGATGTTTCCTACATTCTTCTTCCTCTTAGCGTTAATTCCCAGTCGCATCCGAAGCTTTCAGCTCGGAGTCTGGGGTCCGCTTTTACCAGTCATAGCTACAGATTTGGCTAGACCTCGATACATTGTAGGGGACGATGGGGGAATTACGGACATGGGGTAAATACGGACTAACATATATCTACTCTATCCCTGCCACCCGCGTCCCGCCGCCACGAACACGCGTTGCGTTCTGCCATCTTTAGTGCCCGCCAAACATTCCCGACTGACGGCTACGTACACGTTTCAAGGTAAATGAAATTTTTCATTTTTTGTGATTTTGATGTAATTTTTGGTATTTACTATTTTGAGTGTTATTCAAAAAGTATAAGTGTCAGTTAAAAAGTGATATTTTCTATCGATTGCGATGTTAATAACGACTAAATAGCACAACCGTTGGCCTTGATAATTTTTTGTTTACCTAAAAATTTTGTTGTTGTACTTTTTCAACTTGTTTGGGTCAATTGCGGACAAATAGCCTGGGGTAAATATGGACGTCCGTACTTACCCCATTATTTATCAAAATCTATTTTTTTAATTTTATTTTCGTAATTACTCCATTATTTATTAAAACCTATAGTACCTATTTAATAATTCTGTATTCCAGATGCCTCGAAAAAAGGCATTCCATCATTTTCACCAGCACACCAGAAAAAGTAAGCCTAGAACAAAAGGAACAGAAGAAAATAGAAAGAAAGAGAGAGAACCTGAAGCAAGAAAAGACCAAAACTACAAATAAGAAACCAAAAAACACTAAAAAAGAACGACCAAAAGGTGTTAGAAACTTAAACAATTTTGAATATGATAAAGAAAATGATGAATATTTCTGCATTTATTGCCAGGAAAAGTATTGTGATCCACCCACCGAAGACTGGATTATGTGTTCTGAATGTAAGAATTGGGCACATGAGAATTGTAGTGTTGGGTCTTCTTCAAGAGGCTACGTTTGTGAATTCTGCAAATGAAATGGGACCTCGTCCGTAAATACCCCATGTTGTCCGCAATTAACCCAGCACTGGTCCGTATTTACCCCTAGAGCTAAGGGTAATTACGGACATACATGTTTTTGTTTTTGATTTAAATTTAATACATGTTGATTGATCTCATATAATTATTAATGTTGATTGGATAGGTAAAGAACTATAGTTTAATAATTAATAAAGAAAGACTGATTGCTATTAATAGTTTGAGTTTTATTTGTGATTCTGCTTAAGCGTCCGCAATTCCCCCACCTTCCCCTACATGTATATTTCTATGGAGAAAAAAGTCTGGCGATAAACCACCGTGACTTAAGACTTTTTTACTCGTCAGTAGGCTGCTAGCTACGCCGCCATTTATTTTTTCTTTGAGTTGACTTGATATGACATTAAGTTTGTATATTTTATTTATTAGAGCAGTCAGTCGTATAATTTCACTTCTAAAGACCGACTGATCTCAGAACTTTTGCCCCACCTAGGTAGGTACCTACCTATTCACTGATTTAAAATAATAATAATAATAATAACCCCGCAGGGGCAGCTTGTGGCGAGCTGTTGGTGAGTGGCGACACCACGTACCCTGATTCTCCTGAGGCTCGGATTTATTCCCCCTCGCCTCATGTGCTTGCCTTTATTGGCCGGCCATGAGTGGAGTCGCAAGAGCGGAACCTATGCTCCAGGTTGGAAGTGTAAAATGTCATAACGCCGGGGACGCGCCCCGCAGACTCACCTCTCGACAACCTTAGCCGCTCAACGGGTGTTGCTCCATGGCCGCACTATGTGTGGCTAATTTAATGGGGCCCATGCAATGAGTTGGCAAGTCACCACCTGCCTTTTTACAATTTTGAGACTTATTGTCATGGCAGGTGTCCGTTAGTCTCCCCCCATAGCCCATTCACTAGTCCATCCAATACTCAACCCCATAGCCCAATACCTAGTTTCCATCGTACAGCAATAGTCTCTGCACCTGGCGGGGACCATCTCCGAGTGTATCATATTGTGCATTCGGGGATGGTATCCGTCATGTGTGTATCCCTAGCATATTAAATTCTCTTGAAAGGGCCTCTACGTCTTGGCTTCGGCCCGACGCACGCCTTCCAAATGCCCGGGACTCCATAGTCCCGAGAGCTAAGGAGCAGAGAAACAAATAATAATAATAATTTATTTATTTATCAGAAGGTACAGCCCTTCTGGTTCTTCTTGTATTATTACTACTATTATGTACTAGTTTTACAAATAGGATCAAATATAACTACTTTACTGCTAATAATGTCTACATTAAGAGTTAATGTGTAATAAAATAAAACATTGCATATTATACGGTAAACAAATGGAATTTAAAATATACTTATCACTTGCATTTACAATTTGCGACCAACCTGATCTAGGTTTTTGAAAAACCTGTGTTTCAGGTTATGTCCGTTCTATATTTACAGCTTATCGCTACCTACTTTAATATTTCTAGCAGCTTCTCCGTGTCCGCATAATCTAGCTTCTCTAGGTATTCTGCAACTAATACCTTACAGTTCCAATAGTTTAAGCTATGTATGGTTAGTAATTTGTTTAGTTTATTATAAAGAAAAGGACCTAAAAATATATAAAACATATTTACAAATTCATGTTTAATTTGTGATTTTTCACAAACTATGTCTTTTCGTCTCCTATCTGGATTTATTGTGGGTGTAAGTTTGGTATGCTGGTATAGAGTGATATTTAGAATAAATAATTGACGCACTGTTAGTACTTTACATAACTTGTAAAGTTGATCTGTGGGAAACCTGTAAGGTCGAAACGTGGCTACTTTTAAGATGGCTCTTTGGGCTCAATAAAAGTGAAAAAGAGTCTAAAGGTTGCAAAGTTATAAAACAATGTTAGATAATGTGGACGTGTTATATAACACAAGCTAAACAACATGTTACATGATCTGTACGCACCTTAAAGGTGCGTACAAATTATATAGCATAACATGTTATAAAACAATGTTATATAACATGTTTCAGTTATGTAGACACTGAAGTTATAAAACATGTTAGTGAGTTATATAACACGTTATTTTTATTATAAAAGCACTGCAACGTCCAACGAAATTGTTATAAGTACAACATTGTTATATGACATTGTTAAATCTAATGTGTACAGTATTGTTAAATGTCGCAAAGATAAAAAACAATGTTAGATAATGTGGACGTATTATTTTTATTTTATTTTATTTGGGGAGCTTACAGCTACATTCACATATACACAACATTTAGGTTAGTACACGCCAATTAAAAGCTTCCACAATTATATCAACCAGTTATATAAAACAAAAAAAACAAAAAACTCATCGAATTGAGAACCTCCTCCTTTTTGAAGTCGGTTAAAAATGGTTAAAAGCTGAGAGCAAGAATACAGGAATAAGATTAAGCAAATAGAAATATCAATATCTACACACTTTCAACAAAACACTTCGTTAGACAAGATCTGGCAGGATGCTTACCGGTATTAAAGAGATCCAGGTTACTATCAACATTCAATAATAATAATTCTAGGCAGAAAGTTATTCACTCTAAACTAAATACATACTCCAAATACAAAAAAAAAAAAACACAAGTTATACAACACTGTTACATAATCTGTACGCACCTTAATGGAAAAAGCTTATTATCATCATCATCATCATATCATCATTTCAGCCATAGGAAGTCCACTGCTAGACATAGGCTTATGGCTTATGACATAGGCTTATGCTTAGATATTCTTCTACTTATTAAAAAGTAGAAGAATATTTATCTTAATGATAAAAATGCATGGTCATTCTAATCACGTTCTTGCTCGCACATTATAAATTGTATTAAAATCGTATTTAAAAAAATAAAAAGGATAATCGAGTTCTCTGAGTTTCTAGCTGGTATCATCTCAGTAGTAGCACCACTTATATTAATTAGTAGGTATACATGGTGGTACTATAGAGAACGAGATTGCCCGCTAGTACCACCGCCGTGGTACAGTTTGGTGGTACTAGTGGGACAGAAGGGCGATAACCGACATTCACGCGGGCGGAGCCGCTGGCACAGCTACTAAATAAGTACGACAGAATTCGTTTGTGGTCTGTGGTTCATTTGATGATGAAGTTTGGCGTTTAATATAGTGTTTTATCCATATCCATATCCATACAAATGCGAAAGTTAACTCTGTCTGTCTGTCTGTCTGTCTGTCTGTCTGTCTGTCTGTTACGCTTTCACGCGGTCACGCCTAAACCGCTGAACCGATTTTGATGAAATTTGGTACCTATAGGGGTAGTTTAGACCTTGAAAAAGGACATAGGCTATGTTTGGTCGCGATAACCGACATCCACGCAGACGGAGCCGCGGGCAAAAGCTAGTACGGAATAAAATGGGTTTCGTTTCGTCACATTGCTGCAATGCAATGCGCCAATGCTACAAGAACCATTTTTTCTATTACTCATATTATTATTAGCGACATCTATCAACTTTCTTGCCGAACCTACTTCATATACATACGTGTAGACAATGTGGAGCGTCCCGAGCGTCTTGTTTATTAGTACAACCTCTCGCACCTAGATGTCTGTATCATTGTTGATACAAATAATTAATTTACTATTATTTAATAAAAATAACGTTTAGCAATATTATTTTGTTATTTGTAGGTGGTATTATCGGGCACGATCCTAATCATAATTGAATACATGGAATATATTATTTTTGACATAATATTTCTATACTTGAGTTTCGTTTCAACTTCGAATATTACTTAATCTATAAAATATCTATATATTATTATGGTTATTTTTGCTATTTTATTGGTCAAAAAAAGAAAATCAACTCGCGGAACTTAAGTCACCCTCGAAATGTTCACAGGAATAGGTATGGTATGGCGTACCCCAGCTCCCTTGGGATGGAGCAGAGAGGTTGTGACCTCCCCCCCTCTGGGCTTTTCCCCCTCGGAAGCGTGGACGGGACGAGTCCTTTAGGATGAGGACCAGTTTCCCTGTCTTCCACAGTTTCGGAAACTGGATTGGCTCCAGACATGTGCCAGGAAGCCCTTTCAGTCAGGGCTCGAGAGCGTCTCCCCTAGAGCTAGGACCCATGCTCGGCCTGGATGGTGACCCGGGGTGGTGTTCTTGGCCTTGAGCCTTCGCACTGCCAGCTCTAGGTCTACCCAAGTGACTTCAGGAACATCGTAGTCATTCTAGCTGGGCGCCTTCCGATGATGGCGATCGGTCTCGGTGTTACATATTCATTGAACATAACCTTGGTTTCTTCCAAGTTTACGCGTTAAGCACCCAGATCTGCATTTATTTTTGGTAAATACTAATTTAATTTCTCGAAAATTCGTAACTTTTTGTCAGGATTCAGGAAGAAGTGTGGGGCAAGCACTTGCCCTGGGTACGCCCATGGGAATAGGTTTATAGTGGTATTTAAATGCTTTTGAAACTAGAACACACAGGTTCCATCCAATGGCTTCCAGGAGTTCCAGGTGAGGTTGACTAGGGCCTCAAAAATCTTGAAGGGGCCCGACCCAGAACTGCCTTTTGGAAGTTTTTGAAATAATAGGCATGAGATAAAAAATAAAGCTGTTGGTGAGTGGCAACACCACGTACCCTGATTCTCCTGAGGCTCGGATTTATTCCCCCTCGCCTCATGTGCTTGCCTTTATTGGCCGGCCATGAGTGGAGTCGCAAGAGCGGAACCTATGCTCCAGGTTGGAAGTGTAAAATGTCATAACGCCGGGGACGCGCCCCGCAAACTCACCTCTCGACAACCTTAGCCGCTCAACGGGTGTTGCTCCATGGCCGCACTATGTGTGGCTAATTTAATGGGGCCCATGCAATGAGTTGGCAAGTCACCGCCTGCCTTTTTACAATTTTGAGACTTATTGTCATGGCAGGTGTCCGTTAGTCTCCCCCCATAGCCCATTTACCAGTCCATCCAATACTCAACCCCATAGCCCAATACCTAGTTTCCATCGTACAGCAATAGTCTCTGCACCTGGCGGGGACCCTCTCCGAGTATAATTATCATATTGGGCACTCGGGGATGGTATCCGTCATGTGTGTATCCCTAGCATATTAAACTCTCTTGAAAGGGCCTCTACGTTTTGGCTTCGGCCCGACGCACGCCTTCCAAATGCCCGGGACTCCATAGTCCCGAGAGCTAAGGAGCGGAGAAATAATAATAATTTTAAACGCCGATTTGAACGACCGAGCCTGGCTCCAAGCATCTCTCCCGGTTCGCCGGGGTGGGCTCAGCGTTCGTAAAATTTCCGACGTGAGCTTACCAGCATTTTTGGCTTCGATCCATGGCACAGAGGAATTAACCAGGAAAATATTATTACCCACACTGGTTAATTCTGAAGTGCCGGGCAAAGCCGAAGCATGCCGAAGTCATAAATGCTTGGAAATTGTTTTGCAAAAATTCTGTTTTGCCCACCAATCTATGCTCCCAGACAGGGCCGGATCTAGGGGGGGGGGGCACGTGCCCCGGGCGGCAGCATCAGGGGGCGGCAAAATCAAACTTTGCAGATGAAAGGCCGCCCCCTTGGGGGCGGCTTTGCCTTATGGTAAGCGGCAAGCTGCGCCCCTGGACCCCGTGGACTCGGTGTCTCCACCAGTGCTATTCAGAGGAGCTGATGGCTCCCTGTTGCCAGCGCAGCCCACGAAACACGTTCCACCGCAGACTACTGAGCCTGGTTGCCTATGGCGCCCAGTGTGGATGACGACGACGACGACTCGAGGTCACTTGGGTAGAACTAGAGCTGGCGGTGCAAGAGCCAAGAAGTAACAAAACCTCCCCGGGATCCAACGGCATTCCAGGACGAGAGTAGGTCCTTGCTCTAGTCGAAGATCTCCAGGTTCCCAACTGATAGAGCTTCTTAACGTAGGTATGTTTGTAGCGGAGCCAATTTCCGCAATCGTGGAAGACGAGGTAAATGGTGCCCGTCCAAATGGGCGTCCGGTGGATTCTCTAATATGAGATTACTAGCTGTTGCCCGCGGCTCCGCCCGCGTGGAATTCTGATCCCGTTCATCGCTGATATATAGCCTATATGTTAATCCAGGGTATAACCTATATACATACCAAATTTCAACCAAATCGGTCCAGCCGTTTATGCGTGAAAGAGTAACAAACATCCACACATTCACACATCCATTCTCACAAACTTTCACATTTATAATATTAGTAGGACCAGCCGTTTATGCGTGAAAGAGTAACAAACATCCACACATCCACACATCCATTCTCACAAACTTTCACATTTATAATATTAGTAGGATTGCATGTCAATTTGGCTGAAATATGGTGAATCTAATGCATAAATTGTAACAACTGTGTACCTACCCCAAAGATATTATATAAAAATATATATAAATAATATTAAATAAAAATATATAAAAAGAACCCATATATCGCAATAAAATGATTTATGATTATGAATAATATTATATCAGTGCAGCTGGCAACATGTTTATTTCAATTTATTAAGTATGATAATTATAGATCACTATAGTAAAAAAACCTAAGAAAAAAACACATGCGGCTTTATTTTCAAAAATTTCCCGCGTTCTTTCCTTAGCTCAATAATATTCGTCAGTGTCTATGGTTAGTGCGCCATGCATGCCATAATTCAAATAACGGGATTTTATAAATTAATTTAGGTTTATTTAATATAATCTTACCACAATGCTGTATATTTGATAAGATTTATATTTTAAATTGTTATTAAAATAAGTGATATTTGATAAATTAAAAAACTTCTATTCATATTTTCCATATATTTTCAAATGAGTCCAAACTCTATGGTTAGGAGCTTGTTTTTCGGTTCCTATTGGCTGTTGAAGTCATTTCTTGTTTAGCCAATATGGCGTCTTTTGTGTTATGAGATGACAACATCGTAGTTTGTGTCCTATTTGTCATTTCTTCATGTTGTAATCTTCGATAAAGATCTACCTCAAATGTTCAAAGAGAATCGGTAATATAATGGACAAAATAGAAACGTGCTACAAGGCTTGACTATTTAAAACGCATCAAAGTGCATCTAAAGAAAAAGTACTTGGCTCCCGTAAAAATGGCGGGTGTGTTATCTTTATGGGTTGTGTTTTCATTTCATTTGGAGAAAGTCAAGTAATGTTTCAAGTGCTGGTGTACGTGGATTTTGCAAGTGCTATTAAAAATCATTGCGTGTTTGGGCACGACATGTGTTGTTCGTTTTGACATTTGCTGAAGCAATTAGACGGGAGTCGGTGCAAGTGTCATCGTTTTTGATGAAATTATCAGCATGTCGCGCTGGGGCAGAGGCCGAGGCGGTAGCGTGGCTGTACCGCTGGACAGTGCTCTATTTAGAGAGAACAGTAATTGCCCGACAGCTGCTCGATCAGCGGGTACAGTCGGCAAATGGGGTATCACTAGCTTCACGTCAATTAGAAGCGCCCCGTACGGTAAGCACGTTCACTGACACATTCGTCATTTATAAACAACCTTGAGTACATGTACTTTAAGTTAGAAATAACTTTGTCGTTAACTGTTGAAGTTCTATTTGATAATTCAGACAACTAGTGAAAGTTAGTTTTTGGCCAGTTCAATTTCAAGTTCATCACAAAACTTGTGTCCAATATAAATAACATTAGTTTACGTGTACTCCTAACACTAATTTATTAAAATAGTAGAGTTTGAGATATACATACTTATCATGTTTCAGCATATGCAAGCAACAGTGTTAAGAAGCCAGTGCAAGATCAAAATAGTCCACTGACAGTGCCAGCAGTTGAAACTGAGCAACCACCACCTAAACCCAAGAAATTCTTTAAATCTCGCAATGCTGAGGCTTTCCCCCCAGTACCACAAATCACCTATGCTCCTCCTGTACCTGCTGCGCCTTTATCACCAGAGCATTCTTCTCACAGTAAAGACAAGAAAGCTAATAAAAGAAGCAGGATCTACAACAGGGACTCTTCATCACCAGAATTACCTCGAAGAAACTCAGAGAAATCAAAAGCGAAGAAAAGTTCAGTGGCCACAAAGGCCTCTAAAAAAGAGGAATTTCCAGCTGAGAATACTCAACCACCAAATAAACGTTACCTGGTTCGAAATCGTGATAAAGTAATAAACTATGCTGAGGATGGAAGTAATAGTCCTATTCCAGAATTTACTCGATATGAATCTTCTCACCCCAGAGTTGCACCTGTAGTGTCTCCTAAAATATCATCACCTAAAGTACCATCACCAAAAATCAGTCCCTTAGTTTCCAGTCCAAGTGTGAAATCTGTAGAAAAGGTAGAGGTCACAAGTCCATCAACTAGCAAAGATCTAAGTGAAGAACGAAAGCCACCTCCTATAGTGCTTAGAATATCTAAAGGAACATCAAGGATTGTAAGTACTGATTCTAATGAAGGTTTCACATCACCTGGTTCTGATAGACATTCATCTTTAGACACTCATTCAGATATTGGCTCTGATCACAAAAAGAGCCCATCCATGGAAACAATATGTTCACCTAAACATGAAGGACTCAAAATCACAATCAAATGTGCAGGTCTCACTCAAGAAACCAAAAAAGAAAAGAAGAAGGATAAAAAAGAACATAAGTCACATAAACGCCATCATAAAAACTCGGATGATGAACCTCTGAAAAAACCAAATAGTTCTCCCATACCTGGGTCAGATGCTTATGACCTTTATAAAACTTTGGCATCACCATCTCACGAAAGTGAAATTGAACCTAAGAGAAAAGTATCAGCTAAGGATGATATTGAATCCCAGCTAGCTAAGCTGGAATCTGTTGGATCTGTTACAAGGTGTTCCCGGTTAGAAGTCAAACCAAATGAACTACCACCCAAGCCTAAACCCCCAGAGACTTCAGGAAGGTCTCGAAGGAACAGGCCCAATATTAATTATAGTGAAAATGATGATTATTTGGATGCAATCACTTCTACCTATGCTAACAAAAATGCTACTAAAACTGTAAGTGATATCAAGAAAGAAACTAGAAAAACTAGGAGAAAGAATGACACGACCGTAGCAGATGCAACTCCTTCAATTGCATCACCTGAACCTGATGTTGAATTTGAAAAGGCGGAAGTCCCTGAAGTGAATAATGATTTAATTGATATTTTATCTGGAAGTGACAGTGGAAAGAAAGAAAGTACTAAGATCAAACTCCATAGAAAACATAAACATAAGCATAATAAAAATCTAAGCCCTGAACCTGATTTAGAAGATCCTGTACCTCAAGAAGAGAGTATTGTAGAACCTACTGCAGCTAATGAAGAAGTGAGTCATGAAGAAGACACAAATGAAGTTGCTCAAGAACTTGCAAATCATACACCGAACTATGCCCAGGCAAATACACAGTCTTCTGATTCAGCCTACAATAGCTGTCCCAATGAGAATTTTGAAGATGAGGCTCAAAAAAGTTCACAGGAAGACTTATTTAAATCACCCCGAGGTGTGTGTGAAGCTGAGGAACATATGCAAATTGAAGAAAAACCTAGTGTTAAGTTAGTTATAACTAAGAAAAAAGGTTCAATATTTAAGAGCAAGTCTCTTGTCAATGATAACCCTTCACCATTGCCAGCAAGAAAACGGCGTCATCTGTATAGACATGAATGGGCTAATGATGTAAGTATTTTATTTTTCTTATTGGTACTATATACATGCAGACACAGGTTATTAAAATTCATATTTCACCCACTACTTATGTTTTCTACAGTTACACATAATAGTGAATGATCTATAGGTGTCAAGCGTGCACATTTCCCTGGGGTGAATATTTTCCTTCAATTATAAGATAGTATAATGTAAATCTTAATAGCGCAATGTTTTCTACTACTTTCCTATTTTTTTTATTGGTTTATTCATCCTTGAAGCCATAAAAGCTCTTTCATAATATAAGGAAACATTATGCAAGAAACAATTAGAAATCTCTGTTACACTATGAATCTATGAATATGTGGGTGTATGAATGTACATCTTCATCATTTATTGAGTAGATCTTTAAGATAATACATGGATAAAACAAATCTGTAACTTCAGTCTCGTAAATTGAATATATAAATTGCTGTTTTGTATAAAATATATGACCTTGAACAACTTACGCAAGTAAGTAATAAAAATTAGTTTGTTTTCTCAAATATGTTATGACTAGTTAATCTAAAATGTTTGCTTTCAGAAAGGGAATGAGACTCCAAGGCCTGAACCGGTAGAGAACGCTGATACTGGAAACCAAGTGGGTCAGGTGTCTGAGGAGCTAACTAGAGTGACGAGATTCAGACCTCCTGACCCTATTGTAGATGATCCAGAATCCATTGAAGCAGTCAGGCCTTACACCAGCGTTAGGTGTGCTAAGGAGGCAAAAGAGGTATGTTGCTCCTTGTTTAACAAATATAGGTATAAATATAGGTAGCTGCCTGAACCAGCTTGATTTACAACAGCAAGCAAGAAATTAGGTACTCTGCCCAAATCCACCTGTGGTCATACTAATTTATTATTATTTTACAGTTTTATACAGTTGTCCGGAATGTCAAAAAAGCACATCAAATTCAAGAAATTGGTGAATTCCAAGAATTCAATGATGATGTGGAATATCTCTTGGACAACTTACAGGTTATTATTATTTTTATTAAAGTTATTATATTAGTGAATACCATTGTATAAATTAAACCTGCTTGTGCATATTGAATGTACAGACGTACACTATATTCAACATTAATAATTATTATGTTTTAATTGTATTATAATTTGAAGATTTGGCTCTTTTGACCCTTTAGCTGTGAATTCCTAAATTAAGTATGCACTCAGGTGTACAATGCATATACATGTTTGACACAGTAAGGTTCCAATCTCCAAATTATACTCCACTCGGTTAGGTACTTAACTAAACGTAAACAATCTTGATGTGTCTTTTTATTGTTATATTTAACAACTCAGTTTATGATTTTTTTTCTGTATAGAAACTCATTTTCAAGACCAAAAATCGAAATCTAACCACTTATTAGTTAGTTAGCCTAGTTTACTTTATTTAATGTGTTTTTATAAAAAGTCACCACAAGATTGTTTACCTGTAGTTAAGTACCTATCTGAATGGAGTATAGATATTTTCGGTTATGGATGAAATGACCCAAACATGAAGGGTAGATCATCCACCCAGTTGCCACCATTCCCGTTTAAAAATAATAGATATTTTTGACATTTTATATCCTTTTGACTTGTTTAGCTATTATACTAATCATATTTTACCCTACTATATAATTTATGCAGAATAACAACCCAATATCGACGAGGTGTTTATCAGCGATCACACTGGCGAGTAAATGCACTGCGCCTGCGTTCCGTATGCATTTACGGGCGCATGGCACTGTGCAGAAATTCTTCAGTGCACTGCATGATGCCACCAATGATCAGGTAACTGTTTAATTTTATTTTAAGGAATTAAATAATTATGTAAGCTTCAAAATATTACTAGGAGATATAAAATATACAGACTTGAGTGTAGCAGCAATCAAAAATTGCATTAACACGGTTTGTTATAGCTTGCTATGCTAGGGGGTAATTCTTATTACATTTGTCATTAGCACTAGAAGATCCTTAGTACTCTATTGATCATGGATGGTACCTTTACGATGGTACTTGATTTCCAAATTGGTAGTTTGTAGGAACATACAACAGCTTGTTTTTACTGGCAGACAATGTGAAGCATAAAAACATTTAAAAAGTTGCAGATGGTCACACGTCATATGACTACACACATCAGTTGACTATTTAATTCTTTTTATTTTTTTGAGATCAATTGAAGAACTGATTTCATTCAATGTATTCATAAACCCCGAATAAAATCTGTAGAGAAGCATAATTTGTTTGTACTACGAAGAAGTAAATTCAGTTAAATAAGTATTTATACATTTGAAAACATGTTAGAGATAGAGCTATTTTCAGATAGTCTTATCTGTACATCTTTTTGTACTATGCATAACAAAGAAAATATAACTAAAAAAGTGTACAATGAGTTGCGAAATCAGATAAGCCGAAATAGTTACTCTTTTATTGTGTGGAGACAGGAAAAATATCTTTAATACTTATATTTAGAATGCTAATACAATGTTTTAAAATACAGAATAATATATTGCTCATATTATTCTGTATTTTAAAACATTGTATTTAAAACATTATTAATGTCAAGTATGAAAAATAAAATTATTTTTATAGGAGAGTTTACCATCTCATGTATCTTTTCAGAGTTTGGGTCTGTGCACAGCAACTGTGATGTTCGTGTTATCTCAAGACCGTCTTAATATGGATCTGGATCGCGAATCACTGGAACTTATGCTGAATTTATTGGAGTCTGATGCATCACACAAGTAAGTACTGATAGCCCTGGCTAGTTAGACACTTGGGAGACAGGTTTTTCAGATATAAATAGCTATATACTAGGAATAAAAAAGTTTATAATTATGTTGAACTTATATTAAAAAATTCATGCATTTGCTGTACAGATTAACATAATATTTATGTACAAGGCTTATTTATCTTTTGTATTTCAGGAATGCTCTCGACGATTGTGGCTTAACTTCTGCACAATTAACTAAAACACAAGAAAGGGTACGGGAACTATGTGCCGAAATAAAGAGTCAGGGGAAAGCTCAGCATTTAGACTTGGAGAATATCACGGTGTGTAGTATTTATTTTTGTATCATTCCAATATTGTATTCATACAATCTACAACAAAGTGTAAGATTTTCGAGGGTTAAGACAACCTTATCTGCAAGCCGGTACTCCTGAAAACCTATGGCGCAGGCTCACCTCTCGGGGTTGGGATGTCAGACGGCACTCATGTCCGAAAAAGTCGGTACACCAATCATTGGTACTTATCTACTAGGTCTACTTAAACCTCCGGTTCTAAAGTGCGATTTTTGGACGCAACTGGATAAAACTGGGATTTTGTTGACTATGATGATCAATAATAGTAGCCTCGTCCGTCGTAGCAAGCAGGCGCGGCCGCAGCTTGAAGTTTGGGGGGGGGGGGGGTCACTTCGGAAATTCCTTAAGAAATTTAACCCCCCCTCGTACTGGGATTTTTCAATATGACGTGCATGGTTTGGGGGGGGGGGGGGGTCATGTCCCCTGTGATCCCCCCCCCTCGGACCACGCCTGGTAGCAAGTGCACTAACTTGCAGGTGCGGTTGACTTTGTCCTCAAGGATGTAAGTAAGGCCCTCTACAATGGGTATACAGGGCCTTACCTATATTGTTTAGTTTTATTCCGGTTACGAAGGTAGGTACAACAGATCTAATTCTAAAAAATATTCACAGGTGGGTCACTTGGCGATGGAGACGTTACTATCTTTGACGTCTAAACGCGCCGGCGAGTGGTTCAAGGAAGAGTTGCGCGTTCTGGGTGGTGTTGACCACATCGTGCGCACTATTCAGGATTGTGCCGCAAGACTCGACACTCCTGTTGAAAGCTGGACTTCTACAGATGTTGAAGTGCTAAGAAAGGCCGATAGATGTCTCAGGGTTCTAGAAAATGTAAGTTTAATTCTTTCATTCCAATTATAACTGTTTTATGTGCGACACGGTACAATAAGGCACACTGTATGTAGAAACGGCGCACCAATGTCATCTGTATGACATTGGCGAGTCGATCGATTTATTTCATTCTATACAGCCAATCTAGTATTGGTATATACAGAAGTCATCCTACTAATTTTATGCTCTAGGTTATGCCCGCGGCTTCGTTCTGTTCTCGTGATCCTTTTTTTCCCTTTTTTAATTAAAAACATTCTATGAAACATAAAAAATTGCCAAATCGGTCGAGCCGTATAGTATGGGTATGGCGGGCTACTCGAAAAACGCCAGCAAGCTATTCCCGCTGCTGGTGATCTCTCGGATTACCTATATTTTGAAGTTCAAAATTCCACGCAGGCGGAGAACAACAATTATAGCTGATTATACTCATAACTCATAACGTCATATAAACACATATCAGCACATTTTTCGATTAAAATATGTACGCTTAATTGTCAGTGTTCGACATTTAATACAATATCAAGCATTTATACTATTTCCATTTTTTTATTTTCTATTTGACAGCTTATGCATAATTGAATTACTGTTTTTATTTCCTGAATAATGTTAGTACATTATTCAGGAAATAAAAACAGTAATAAACTATGACATTACTGTAGTCAGTAATGTCATAGTTTATTGACAGGTAACGCCCACTTAGTGAAGTGCCCTGTGTGTTATAAAAAAAATATGTCGATGCATTAAGTCGATTGAAAAATGTTCATAAGTAAAATCGATAATTATTTCGAATCGAAACAGGAACGTACGCGGGCGTCACTAATTTCAAACTATCTCAAACTGTCAAATAGAAAATAAACGATTGAAAAAAGTATAGTTTATTAAATTTCTAAATACAGTATATCAGATTTCCATACACTCCATTAATATAGTTAGTAGGATGTATCACTCACAATTTAAGAATGTCAGTAATGAATGATATATGGTGGTGGTGTGTGCAGGTGACGCAGCAGAACGAGGACAACCAGATGTACCTGTGCGACGGCGGCGGCCAGGCGGCGCGCACCATCTGCGGCGTGCTGCGCGCCTGGTGCGGCGCCGCGCGGCTGCACGCGCCGTTACGTGCGCAGCTGCTCGACGCCGCGCTGCCCGCGCTCAAGGTGCTGCTCAACCTGAGCCACTCCTTCAGCAACACCAGTGAGTACCCGCCTTGTTGTACAGTACACCAGGCCCTCGATTCTGCTTCTTCTTCATCGTGTCATTGGCAGCAAATTAAATTAAGTTGAATAAAAATTAGATGCTAGCCCAGAACTCGGTGACATTGACTGCACCTTCTGTCGCTTCATTTAGGTCGGCAGTTGTGCACGTTCTGCTAAAACACAACCACTGTCGTACCACAGTCACTGCAAAAAATGGCATTAAATTTTAGACTATATTACTATAGGCCTAAAATCGAAAAGAATTTCATTACACTGTTTCATTCACTCTACAAAAAGTCATTTAATTTTGGACTTTAAGCCTATAGCAATAGTCTAAAATATAATGCCAATTTTTGCTGTGACTGTGGAACAATAGTAGTTTTACTTTAGCAGAATCGAGGGCCAGTGGTGTTTGGGGGCTAGAAAGTTTAAGAAAGTTTCAGAGGAGGGCCTCAGTTGTAGGAGAAATGCACAGCGATAAAGACCACAGAACCCACTAACAAATAATAATATACAGGGTGGAAAAGTAAGTGGGCCCCGGAGGAAAACTACCTTAAATCCTTAAGTTGGCTCATTTTACATAAAGGAAACATTCCTTTATTTTTAAAAAGAAACAACTGCATTCAAGAATTTTCCAAAACTCGCTTACTACACCCGGTAATCGTACCGACTAAGACCTGAAAAAACAACATCCTGTATTTTTATGGCATCAATCGATAGTATAAGTCATAAGGATCAAATCTCTACAACAAACATGGTTAATTTAATGAAAGGGAGTCGATAAAATCTTAACTAATAAATACAATTCCAACAGACACAGCACTTTTACTCAAGGTGCTATCAAAACCTTATAAAGTTATCTTTGACGCCATAAATTTATAAAATATATAACGATTTTAATAAATCGTTACATAAATACATACCTTATTATACAATAGACCAGTGGTGGGCCAAACTTTCCTAATGGAGGGCCAGAAAGTTTAAGAAATTTCAAAGGAGGGCCTGAGTTGTAGGAGAAATGCACAGCGATGAAGACCACAGAACCCACTAACAAGTCATTATACCTTGATTGGCGATATTGCTCGGGATATAATTATATCTTGAACCTATAATGTGCTCAAAAGGTGCTCTATACGCACAGTACATGTTTCTTGCGTGTCTTTTGAGGATAGCACGGGGTGCGTTACTGCGGTGGACAAGTTGAAATTCATCAAGCATAGATTAAAGGTGCTTCTAAACGGGCAATGTTTTACTGCAATTAGTGGCTGCAACACTGTGGCCCGGCAACATTGCAACTATTGCAAGCAATACTGCAGTAATGTCTCGGCAATATAGCCAAACATGTTTTATGTTGCCACATATGGCCGGTGTTGCCGCGATGGGTTGCCGGACGATCGCTAGGCGGTCGATTTTACTGCAATATTGCTTGGCCAGTTCTATTGTTGTTTCAGTCGCTCTCTTTGTTATTGCACAGTCTATCCTTTTCTACGCGAATGATTTCGTCAGCCATTGTTGCCGGTTTGTGTAGCCCGTTTATGAAACTGCATTAAGAGCCATACTATTGCAGATATATTTGCAACACATTGCCCAGCTATTGATTGTTCGGTCATCAGTTGCAATGAAATATTTTTGATATTGCCGGGCAATCAGTTGCCAATAGTGCAGCTACATATTGTAGAAAAACATGGCCCGTTTAGAAGGGCACTAATATAAAAAAATCTGCGGGCGCCAGAGCCTCGTTTGTCTCGCGATTTAGGCCCAAGATAAGAGATATACCCGAAGTTGACCTGTGCGAAGTAGAGGCGGCTCTCAAGCAGCTACTGTGGCACCTACCAGAATTTACTACTTCTGGACCGTTAAAATATAATTATAGCGGGCCATATACCATTTACGTCCAAGGACTGTGTTGGCGGGCCGAATTAAATGCTTTTGCGGGCCGGGGCTGGCCATGCGGGTCGTACTTTGCCCATCACTGCAATAAACCTTATATGGAAAGTCTTCTTTGCACTAGGCCTATTCCCATCATTTGGCGTTGCCCTCATCTTCCATTTGGCACAGTCTTGTACTTTGTCTGTATTTAGCTGAGCATCCTTCAGGTCTTTTAGGATAGGACCGTCGTATGACATGTGGAAGGTGACCTTTTACGCGCGCGTTTGGTCATAGGCGAATCCAGTGCAAGCCTTACCCAAAGATATATCAAACTAAATATGATACATCATTGGGTTGTCCGGCTACCCTACGGAACCTTGTACGGAACACGGCTTCATAAATTGAGGTGTATTTGATCGAGGCCTCGCCAAGATCTTCGAGGTCAAGCTATCTTCACCTGCAAGCCGGTACTTGTACTAATCGATAGAATGGCTGTGGGTGACTCTTTTATAGGCTTCCCTTTCGGGATTTGGAAGGTCTAGTGGTTTAGTAGGCTAATTGTAAGTGTAGGGGAGCAAACCCTATTCATTCATATTTAGAGTGGTGTAATTTCCATAGAAAGGAACATCCTTTTACATATCAGCTCTTGAATTCCTTTGCAGCATCTCTAGGGGCACAAGTGATTGGTGAACAGCCAGCTGTGATGGATACGTGTCTTATCATACTGAACAACCAAGGAAACTTCATTCCCGACGACAGAAACTTTGAATTCAGTGTTTGCGTAAGTATTTACTTCTTTTACCAGTTTACCTATAGTAGAAAACACTCCTGTGTAACAAGTCACAAATATCTGGTTTTGATCCACTGGGTCTGGGCAGGAGGGGTAGACCCAAAAAGTGTTGAATTGACGTCGTAGGTGAAGGCCTCGAGAGTCTAATGCCATCGGGACAACGCCGCTGTTGATGGTGATATATTTCAAGTTAAAAATAAAATAAGGGAACTTAGGACTCTGTTCTAACACAAAACCATACAGAGTATAGTGTACTGCTCCTTATAGTCGATCGTGACGTCGACAAGGCACTGAGTAATTGTATTGGATGCTACTTAAACTCATATATTTTAAGGCTATTGCCCGCGTTAAATAGTGATCTCGTTCTTGCGACTCACAGAACCCTATTCTATTTGTTCCCAGGTCCTATTGTTGTTAGTAAACTTGGTGCAGAATAACGAGACAAACACACAGAGACTGCTGAGCGTTCGCATTCGCATAGATAATGAAGATGACATCATATCAAGGAGTGTCAGCGCTTTAGATCTTATCGTAGATCTATTTTACAAGCGGGAGGATCTGGCCAGGTTTGTACTTCAATGTTTGTACAACAACACGAGAGTTATTCTATTCATTCATTGAAGTGATTTAATATATCATCTAAATACATTTCTTTCATTCAAAGGGAAATTGCGGATCGCATCTCGTATCCTCTAATCTACCGCCATTTCATTCTACCTGCGTCATGCTTCGCTGCACGATCAGTTGTTATGTGGTGAAAACTTAGAAATGTACTCGTATATAGGTGTTTGATAAATTAGGAGAAGTTTAGATAGTGTGGTGACTGATGACATCCATGTCAATTCATGATCACTTTGTTTTTTCACAGACGAGCCGAAGAAAACACTGATGCGTTATTGGATGGGAAACCTGATGATAATAATGATAAGAAGTCGCAGGACGATATTGATGAAACTGTCGCAAAATGTAAGTATAATCTTGGATTTTCTCATTAACTACATAATTACATTACATTTTGTATCCTGGCTTTGTGATTTGCTGGGCAATAACAATAGTTGTTTGTTCAACAAGTGAGCAAAGTTGTGTTTTCTGTGTTATTGTTCTGTTGAGTGTGAGTTCATGTATTACTGATGTAGTTTAATTAAATCACAAGTGAGCAAAGTTATACCATAGTTATTTATTCAACAAGTAAGTAAAGTCATACAATAGTTGTTTTACAAATGAGCAAAGTTATATATACTTGTTTCTTCAACGAGCAAGCCAACAACTGACTCTAACATTGACCGCTGAGCAGTCTGAGCACAGTGACTCAATCTATAAAACTTTTCCAACTTGATGAGGTGAAAAGTTTTATGTTCCATAATTAAGTTATGTTAATTTTGTGCCTATATGTGGTTCACTGTTTAGTAGTCTATATGAGAATCACTCGCAACACACGTATTTTAATTCTACACTACTTCGCTAGGTTGTAAGAAAATGTCAGCATTTGCAAAGAAAAAACTTTGCTTGCTCATTTAACAAATAGCTATTGTATAACTTTGCTCACTTGTTGAGCAAATAGCTATTGTATAACTTTGCTCACTTGTTGAGCAAATAACGATTGTACAGCTTTGCTTACTTGTTTAACAAATAACTATTGTAACTTTGCTCACTTGTTGAGCAAACAACTATTGTATAACTTTGCTCATTTGTTGAGCAAATAACTATTGTATAACTTTGCTCACTTGTTGATCAAATAATAATAATAACGATCTTTTCCCCAGTGTTGGCGCGCGCGGGCGCGCACATGGAGCACAGCATGGTGGGCGCGTACATGGCGCTGCTGCTGGGGCACGCGGCGCACCAGCGCGCCGGCGCCGTGCGCGCGCGCGTGCCCAGCTACGCGCCGCTGCTGCCCACGCTCAAGAAGTACTACGCCTTCCTCGCGCTCACCGCCAGCGTACGTAGCCCCCACCCCGTAGCACATATACACTCACACGCTGTAGCACGTACATGGCGCTGCTGCTGGGGCACGCGGCGCACCAGCGCGCCGGCGCCGTGCGCGCGCGCGTGCCCAGCTACGCGCCGCTGCTGCCCACGCTCAAGAAGTACTACGCCTTCCTCGCGCTCACCGCCAGCGTACGTAGCCCCCACCCCGTAGCACATATACACTCCCACGCTGTAGCACGTACATGGCGCGCTGCTGGGGCACGCGGCGCACCAGCGCGCCGGCGCCGTGCGCGCGCGCGTGCCCAGCTACGCGCCGCTGCTGCCCACGCTCAAGAAGTACTACGCCTTCCTCGCGCTCACCGCCAGCGTACGTAGCCCCCACCCCGTAGCACATATACACTCACACGCTGTAGCACGTACATGGCGCGCTGCTGGGGCACGCGGCGCACCAGCGCGCCGGCGCCGTGCGCGCGCGCGTGCCCAGCTACGCGCCGCTGCTGCCCACGCTCAAGAAGTACTACGCCTTCCTCGCGCTCACCGCCAGCGTACGTAGCCCCCACCCCGTAGCACATATACACTCACACGCTGTAGCACGTACATGGCGCGCTGCTGGGGCACGCGGCGCACCAGCGCGCCGGCGCCGTGCGCGCGCGCGTGCCCAGCTACGCGCCGCTGCTGCCCACGCTCAAGAAGTACTACGCCTTCCTCGCGCTCACCGCCAGCGTACGTAGCCCCCACCCCGTAGCACATATACACTCACACGCTGTAGCACGTACATGGCGCGCTGCTGGGGCACGCGGCGCACCAGCGCGCCGGCGCCGTGCGCGCGCGCGTGCCCAGCTACGCGCCGCTGCTGCCCACGCTCAAGAAGTACTACGCCTTCCTCGCGCTCACCGCCAGCGTACGTAGCCCCCACCCCGTAGCACATATACACTCACACGCTGTAGCACGTACATGGCGCGCTGCTGGGGCACGCGGCGCACCAGCGCGCCGGCGCCGTGCGCGCGCGCGTGCCCAGCTACGCGCCGCTGCTGCCCACGCTCAAGAAGTACTACGCCTTCCTCGCGCTCACCGCCAGCGTACGTAGCCCCCACCCCGTAGCACATATACACTCACACGCTGTAGCACGTACATGGCGCGCTGCTGGGGCACGCGGCGCACCAGCGCGCCGGCGCCGTGCGCGCGCGCGTGCCCAGCTACGCGCCGCTGCTGCCCACGCTCAAGAAGTACTACGCCTTCCTCGCGCTCACCGCCAGCGTACGTAGCCCCCACCCCGTAGCACATATACACTCACACGCTGTAGCACGTACATGGCGCGCTGCTGGGGCACGAACCAATCTCATCTACAAGCTGGTACAGTTACTCATTGACGGATGAGTCTCGGATGCGAGCTTGCTTCTCAGGGTTTGATTGCCGACGCAGTCACTCCCATAGGCCGTCTGCTGCCTTACGGCACACGTACGCCGTACGCACCAAGTGAGCAGTTGCGTGCACAGGACCATGCCCGTGTGTCCCCACGATGGAGCATGCAAACAGAACTGAGCTGCCTTATGAAAATCGATGAGCATCATTGTATTGTCTCGTGTCACATGCGTGGCGGTTTACACCGCGCCTAGTCATGCCAAGTTTTGATACGGAACATAATATATTGTTATTGCGGTTTAATTAATACCCACGGCAGATCAATATTACCGGTCGCGGGTGCCCCCTAACGCGGCATACTGCCAATTCCAACAAACCAAAAGAAAGAGCATCGGATGCAACCAACAACAACGCAAAGAAGTGATGATGGTGACTAAACTTGTAATTTTGCTTGGGCAAGCGACACGTCACGTTCAATGACAACCATTTCAAGAATATTACGAAAATACAATTTTGCTATCAGTGGAGAAGGGTGGAAATTTTTAAAAGGAAAACCTGGATTTTTATTACTTCTATCTGCAAAGACAAGTCGACTGGAATCGTGTTATAGGGTCCCCTCGTAACAGTTTGCTATTGATGTCGCATGAAGTTTCTAGGTATGGCAGCAGCGGACCACACGGTTTGAATGAATTTTACGAAATCAAATTCATTCAGTAGGGATATTCCCCAAGTAACTGATAGTGACCGCATTTAGGTTACGATACGTGTAAGCCAAATCCGTTCGCTTACTCGAAAGTTAATTAAATATTTAATTATGTATCCGATATGATTCCAATATATCCCGTGGCTAATTAATTAGTTTTAGTGACTACCTGCTGACCACCAAATTGATTACATTTCAGGTATTACTTTTTCGTAAACTAGTTCATTAAGTTATATTGGATCATCGACTTAATGATAATGCGGTACCGTTTTATGATTATGCTTATATTGGACGTTACATGGAACTTTCCATGAAATTTATTTGTAATCTACAAAATAATATTACAATACAAAAATGTGGTAGGGCAAACGGTATTGGTTTATTGATTATAATAAAAAAATATAGTAATCAAGTGAACCTTTTTTCCTAGGTCGCAGTGCAACTAAATTAAATGTAGTTATCATTTATGAAAACTATAATTTAATTTCAATTTAATAATATTTTCGTTATGATGATTTTACAAATGATAATCCTTATAATGATAATTTTTTTACAGATAATTCTTCTAATCACAAATAATTCTTGTAATTATAATTCTTCTAATGACAAATTTCATAAATTACAGGCTGAAGCAGCGATAGTGGCACATGTAAAAGCAACCCATCGCATCATCGAGTTTATGGAAGCGAGTGACGCCGAGCAGAGTGCCGCCTACTCCAACCCGCCCGACGATGTGCCCCAGGACATGTCCCTCAACAACCTGGCACACAACTACAGCAACTACTCCAACACTAGCTCAGACCGCTCGATGGAACTCGACGGCTATCACTGAGAGCCGCCTGACTCGTTTCGGATTCTATAAACTACACGTGTAATCGCTTCGACGTGTACGGTGGTTTGAAAATCGTTGTGTTATCCATCATATCATACACGGGAACACTTCAGTCTCTAATAGTTACGATTATCATCCTAGTGCGTGATATCGACACGATGATTGTCAATAAAATATAATTTAGCTTTATATTACCGCACCCATAGTCGAAGTAGCCGGTTGCCGCGGAGATGGACTACAGTAGTAGTGAGTTTAGTAGAAAACTGAGATTTGTTATAGTTCTGTTGTGATCGATGGGAGTTTGTGTAGAGTACTGGTTAGTGATGCGAGAAGAGTGTCAGAGCGCGTGACGCAGGCGGAGTGTCACGTGGTCCTGTTAGTGCATGCATATGTGTCTTAACATAAATCTAAGCTTTCAGAGAGCCTTCAGGTCAAATTGTTGATAAGACTTGTAAATACGTACCATAACATCAAAGAAATCGTTGTATATTGCGGACACCGCGTAGCAGTAGTATATTCTCGTTCGTGACGAAGCTATGGTAGGTGGTGGACGCTCGTTTGCACGGCTATTATAGGTATCTCTTCTCTTTGTATCGATATTTCCTCCTTCTCTATGATATTGTAAATATAAATCGCAGACTGTTAAGGTGATAGTTTTGTTGGCGACACGGAGGTGGGTTATGAAGTCTTAATTAAATTGAGATATTCCGAGTTTAAGCCACTGAACTGGCAATATAAAGTGCAAAAATAGATGAGTAAGTGTAAAATAGATATGTATTCTTTGATGTGAATATTGTGTCTGCACTTTTGTATTATACTACTCCGAGAGAGATACAAATTATAAGAGTATTGTTTTATCGAGGCACAATCCTTTATTGTAAATAAATTATAGCTAGTACCAATAGTTCAGTCTTTGTTGAGTAAATTAGAGTAGTTACGGTTGAAGATGTCCGATTATTGAGTTGTAATGCGCGTCTATCACAAATATCGTCGTAGGGACGCCGCCGCCGTCTCGTAAGATGATGCAAAATGTACAAACATTAAGTTCGGTAATCAAAAGAGAGATGACCTATGCTTAGATATAAAATAGGACAATTTATGATGTTGGAATTTTAAACAGTTGTAGGACTAGGCGAAGTTGAATAATTGTTTCTTTATTGTGTAACTGGTTGGCAAATGACTCCTTGTTCACAACTTGACTGATGTCCATTAGACGAGAATTGTTTATTTTTGAAATGTAGGCGTAATCAATTTTAAGGCACACAAATTACTTAATTTTATCTAGTATCGCAGTTTGCAGTTTTGCTAAACCTAAAATCCTAATTTTGAATGATATGAATATTTTAATACCGAATAAAGGACAAAATAAAATCGTAATTCTACTTTAGTTTTTTATATCAATCACGAACATTTAGTTTCTGTGATGATTTTTACGAAATGTTGTCTTAACAAATCTTAGATTTTGTTGATATTTAACACAATATTATAGGGTTCTTCGAAGCACTAGAATTAAATGTTCCATTCAACTTTTACGGAACACCATTCCAAGTTATAAATTATTTCTTATATGTTTTGGCGCATTTTAGACTGTAGGCACTTTTATAATATGACGAGGACATTGTGAAATATAAATTTAGTAGCTGGTTTTGAAGGTTTCCATTCCTGTTAGCCACGGTTTGTATTACATCACTTGTACACTGTGTTCGCAACTCCGGAGATGCACAGAGTGAACAGGTCTCCGTTAGGTACCGTATGACGACAGTTTCTGACAGCTTTACTTAATTTATAAGACATTTTTAAGTTAAATGGGGATATAACCGAATTTTAATACAGAAATTTTATACTAAACTAAAACTTTGGGGTATTCTGTTGAGAACATATCTCTTAGATGTTGTTCTCATTTATTACTGTACAGCTATGATTCTATTGCCTAATTTATATTTACGTAATTTATTGACCTGTATGTATGAACTAAGCGTAGCTCTAAAAAGTGCATTTCGTTATGAAATTTCACATTTATATCACCTGTGTTTTTGAATAAATATGTTGTTTTAACTATTGCCACGAGAGTTTGAAATCTTGAGAAATTATTATTATTGTATATGTAATGTGTAATTATGTTATAAAGTATTACGTGTAATTATTAAAAGAAGACAATTTAAATAACCTTCTTGTTTTATTTGTGGATAGTAATCTAAGATAGTAGTCTATCATTCCCCATATAAGACGACCATGATTCACAGAAAACTCTGGGGTAAAAATCAGAATTGCAGTTTGGTTAGGCAGCGTTATTATTTTGTCGACTATCTAGGTCTACGCATACTTTTGAACCAGACGCTCGAGAATCGATCCTGGGTACTCGAAAACATAGCAAGCATTAGCAGCCCCATTTCGTAGTCGTTGCATCATGAAGCGACATGCAACATTCTATGCATTATTCAATCTAAAAAATGTTCTAAAACCAAATAGGTAATATTTATGGGAAAATGAAAAATATCTATACTGTAACTAATTTAATGTTTCAAAACCACTATATGCCGAGACCACTGAGCTCAACGCTCTCAAGATACAATAAAAACCTTAGAAATAAATTAAAGACTAGTTATATTTCTGTAATAAATACCTACGTAACAGTATAGATCTAATAATAGCATGATAATATAATTGAGAACAACAAAAGACAGTAATAACAAACAAGTAACGCGAGTTTGTATCTCATCTTGATTATTCAGAGATAACATAAAATATATTGCCTATTAGTTTTTGCTCTCGTATACGAAGCTATAATTAATAAAAACTACAACGGTATTGCGTCAAGAAACTACAATGTATAAATTGAATAAATAGGAAACAATCGTAATTCAAATAGACATTAACGAAAGTTTCAAAATATTAAATTGGCTCGACGCCTTGCGCGCGAACGACGGCAGGGGCGCGGACTCCCTGCCATTTCCCTGTCTCAGTGTACCGCTTGTTAACTGCTGTCAACTGTTGGAAGTTGGCTTTTGCAAGCTTTTGTATCGTACAAACTTTCTGAACCAATTCCTCATCATACACTTCTTCTGGGGCCTCCAGTTTCAAGTGTGCTTTCATTTCTTGCACAGTGACCAAAAAACTGTTCCACGGTGACCAATCCTCATTTACCTTCCACCTGCACAACCTTAAATCTGTTATATCATCCCATTCGCTAATTGCCGAATGTGAATGCCAAAGCTTTTCTACTATGAAGAAGATATCTTTCTCCTGCAGTACGAATGCTAAAGATCCCCAACATTTGCGCCGTCTCTCGTCACGCTGTACCGCCCTCAGTATAAATTTGTAAGGTGTCATATCTATCCACAATCGTTCGTTGACATCTTTCCATGAACATGATTTGCAAATCAAGAAATCATTCATCCTCGTGTCTTGAGGGAATTCAGTATATGGTTTCACTTGATGACAAAGCTCACAGAAGTACAATCTACTGTTCTGCATATTTCGGTAATCTCTCATGTCTTTAGACTTAGTTACAGCTGAATTGAGTTCAGACGTTTCTATGAGTCTGAATATACTGCCGGCTATCCTACATCGAAGAAATTCTAGTTGATGAGAACTACATCTTCTGACAAGGAGATCACATTCTTGATCTAGTAGCGTTATGATTTCCTCGGCTAGAGGGTGACGAAATTCTTGTAATGCAAATTTCATATCTACTAAAAGCTCCATACGTTCCTTCACGGCCATATCATCACGTGTAAATGCGTTGTAAAGTTCCTTTAGTTTCTTTGCTTTCTGAGTCTCTATAGTGTCCATTGTAATTAATTTCCCACTACGGCCGTACCACGCTACAGGTTTAGATAATTCCTCTAAGAACCGTTTTTTCTTAAGTTTTCGACTATCCTCTTTTACTTTTACTCTGTAGTCTTCGATACATCGTAATAATTCGACTTCTTTATCGAGAAGTAATGTAAATTCAGCTATTTTAGGACCTTTTGAATGTAACTGTGATATCCTTGCTATTTCAGCGTGTTTCCAACGATCAACCTGAAAAATGATGAAGATACATATCAACCTAGGTATAGCTCGGTTCAAACTCAATGGCGACTCGGAAGTTAGTGCGAGTGCGTTGAATTAATAAAATATTCCTATCAGACCAACTACAAAGTTGTATCGTTGTGATAGAAAAATTGTTGATCCGTTTCAGTTAGTTTAGTTGGTCGTTAAGTTTGAATCGAGCTATAACATAGACGTATTTTTTTAAATTATCTTTAAATTAAACACCGAATAATTTTATTTTTATTTAACATGGGTACATATCTACGCTTTTATTCCCAGAGGGTTAGGCAGAATTTTTTTTAAGCCAGTACAAAATAAATAATTATATAATTTTGTATAGATAGGTTGGAACTGCAATGATTTTGATATTTCATTGTAAGAATTAAGATCATTATCGTAATATACAAGTGCTAGTCCTTACCATTGCGTAGAGCTGATCAAAGTCTTCACGCGTTTTAGGAAAAGTCTTGGTAATAAGATCCCGCCGCAGACGTCTCTCCATTGCTTCTCGCTCTAGTCTATCCTCTTCCTTCATCCTTGCTATTCTCTCCCTGCAATAGAAATACATATGTCAGTCTTTTAGACACACCATAAATCTACGGAGCCCAAGCCTGCGGAAAGACAGACAAGACTCTAGCAAAGATTTTCCTTTCATGTCTCTGGATAAAGTTGGGGCATAAGACGAGAAGTCGCTCCCGCAAAAGCCAATTTGGAGGTGAAAAAGATGTGAATTGTAGGTATCTTTATTCACTTATAATCTCATTATTCTCACTGCCCCATAGCCCCTTGCCGCTATTTCGATCGAAGTAGGTACCTTACTTATTTATCGGGTTAGTATACCTTTTTGAAGGGCCAAGGAGTTAATTAATAGTGAATATAGTCTTTATAGACGTATTTACAGGGCCAATGCAAGGTTAGATAGAATAATAATAATGAAGCGTAAGGAAAAAAAATAATATAACTTTGTGCAGGTAGGTTCATGTATCTAGATTTAAATAGCGTTTGCTTATTGAATTGAAGGTGACTACATCATATGAAATTAAGTAACTTATTGGTCTATTTACGTAGTAACTATTTATTAATCTGTGCTATTAGGTAGGTCAGTAGGTGCCTGCTCATACGGTGGCGGCCCGAGATGCGTAGGTAGATAGAGTACCTAGATGATAATATTTCTGTGAAACGAAATATGTAGGTACCTATGTAAGTACAGTCGGTAAAGAAGATACGGTTGCACCTTTATATAAAACTTTATATGAAAAGTGCAAGCGAATTTCCTTGGTCGACTGTACCTATAGGTAGGTATATCTATGGGTAAGTACCACTTACATGCATTCCTTTAACCATCGTGTCACTTTTTGACGAAACTGATAGTGTCTGAAGGCTCGTTGTATGATCGCTGCGTAATGAGCATGGTTTAGACGAATTATCATTTCAGCGTACGTTTCATATTGTTTAGGAACTACAATTCTGTCTGTTACATTCGGAATATATGCCTGTGTGCAGTTCATTTGCGTCGCACGGCTGTAATTTGTGTCCTGAAATTAAATCGGATGTTTAACAAAATACTAGTTGTATAGTAGGTATATCTACCTACCTTAGGTCCTTGGGACACGTTCGCTATGCTATGCTTGGAGAATTTGAGTTCGTCTACCGCAGTGGCATGTGGCATCACGTGCTATCCTCAAAAGACACCAAAGAAACGTGTACTGCGCGTATACAGCACATTTTATGTCTATGATATACTTATATGTCCTGAGAAATATTACAAATGGTTCATGGATCACTTAAATCTAAGCCTGAATTCCGGATAGATACATCTAAATTTTTCATTTTGGACTTTGGAGCACGAGGTCCGCTGCGTCTGCATGCATGCAGGGGCTGAATACGTTTGTGTAACAAGTCTAAGGCAAACATTAATTTACTTACGAATATCCTTTCTTTTTCTTCAGCTGTCTGTGTATCTCTGCAGTTCTTCATTTCTGGAGGAAGTTTTTCTGGTTTCTGGGGCGTTTGAGTGTAAGCATGGTGGTACTCGGTCCCTGTAATTGACAGGATTGTGATATGTTAGTCATTTAATTTACACCATATTATGGTATCTTTATCCAGCTCCATCTAGGCGAGAGAATACTAAATAACTAGGTTATTCAAATTAATTTAAACAAATTGCATCGCGTTATGTAGATTTGTACTTTTGAATAGTAGGTAATTTTTTAGCGAAAAACAGCGTGGAAGGCCCTACTAACATTTTTGGGGCCCAGCACCTGAACGACGGACGAGATACCAACGACGCTACCTTATTCGGAGTTAGGAGGTCAGACGGCAGTCAAAATGTAGTTTCCTATTATTTACATTAACCAAATTAACTCTAAAAACCAAAATCTAAAAACGTGCGGACCCCGGGCTATGAGTAGGTACTTTTGTCGTAATAATTTTTTGTCGTTTTTATCAAGTAGATATGAATAAAACCTTTAATTTTACCTGTATGAACATTTTTATATCCTCCTAAAAATGGTTTCTGTATGGGTGAGGAAAATATTTCGACGTTGATTTGTTTGAGTGTGGCACCAAAAGGAACCACTACACTCAAAACATCATTAAACGGCAATTCTTTGTACAACTTTTCTAAATCCAACTTCTCGTGGTTCTTTGTTAGTAAGTCAAGTTCAGCTATACCATACTTATCATAGTCTAGGTCCAAGAGCGCCATACGATCCTTCAATGGGTTATCTCCTCTTAAAAACACTAAACAATCTGGATCAACTTTGAAAAGTTCACCCAGGTTTTTCTTAATCTCGTGAACTTTCATGATAGACTGATATGAACGAGTAAATGTCGAACCCTGGTTCCTGACTTTGAATTTTATTGCTATAAATGGCATAGCCTTCTTCTTCGGTAGAATAGCGTGTAGTAACTCATGGACGTATGATTCTTTTGGGATCGAGGATAGAAAGAAATCATCAGAATTTTTTGTAAACACATCGACATTTAGATTGCCTAGCGCGTCTGTTTTGAGATCTGATAGTAGACTGGTTTCTTTCAGAACGTTCCTGTTCTTAGTTAGTAAAATGTTGCTATTTGATACGCTCAATAATTTTGCTAGTTTACGCTTAACAAACTTAACAGGCGTTGTTGCTGGGAAGACTTTGCTGAACACTTCATTAGGATGTAAAGGTGCTCTAAAGGTAACTAGGACGTGGCTAACAGGGCACTTAAACTCGTCTAGTTCTCTAGTGATAGGTGCCGTCTGATATCTCGACTTGTTCTCGTCGATTGCTGGCGAGTTTACACGTTTATAAGGCGGAGCAGTGAGCAACTTCTCTCGACCTAATTCACACTGGCACGCAATTACTCCTTTAGCACCTTCAGAAGGAGCGATGCCCTTCAATTGATTTACCATTATGACTTGATCTGCATCCATTTTTGTACAACAAATAAGCACTTAGAGTCACAAATGTCTAGAAAACGTTTATTAAATACAATTTTGTAAAAACTTCTACAAAAGATGGAATAACAAACACTGATGATCCGTCTTGTTAAATAACTGTTGCTAAGTAACACCTAGTGACGGTTGCTGGGTGGGATGATAATCTAAGTTTCAAAGAGTACCTATACGTCAATATATGTAGATACTATTTCATAGATAGTAGAGCTACCAGTGGCGAAGTGTGAAAATTTTCAAAAGGGAAGCCTGCCTGTAGAAAATAATCTTACTATTATAAAATGACCATTGCAAATATGACATCGTTAAATTTTAGATTTCAGACTTACAGTATTTCAGATCAGTTGAGGTTTAGACAATGCATTATTAATTATTGAATAAAGTAAAAATTTAAACATGCCTACTATAGTAGTCTTTCTTGCAGAGCAAGCCGGCAAGAATCAGGTTAAAGGGACCCCTCGCCACTGAGAGCTACGTTTTATGTAGCACGCATCTGCCGGTTATGCAATATTCATGTTGGTGAGACTGGTGGAGGTCATTATTCCCTTCTACGTTTTAACCGACATACAACCAATTTCTTAAGGGTTCTATGTTCGACTGTACTATATTAGCTCCTGCGTATATATATTTTATAATATTAGTAACCGAAATGATTAGTATTCCTCTAAACTGAACGCTCAAACTGAGTTGAAGTAGGTACGCGCCCGGATTCGAACCCGGCACCTCTCAATCGTGACCACTAATCTATACTTTCTTAAACCCATCGTAAACGATGAACGATTTAACTATTTGACTATTGTATTGCTGTTAGTTGTGAAAATAGGTCTTTAGAAATCTTTCTATATGCTCATATTATTGCCCAAATGTTCAGTTCTGTACAATGATTGATGAAATGTGGGTGTTAGTTCATCTCTACCTAACCATCCAGGGATAAAGGCGTGAGTCGGGGAGAACCTTTGAAAAATTCACGTACAAAAGTACTTTATTAAAGCTGCTACTTTACAGGCAGGCAGTGGGCAGATACTGACTAGTTTTTTTGCTTCCATAAAGAACGAATTAACCGCTGGCTTTAATAAAATAAAACTTCCTTTGAAGAATTTTCTAAAAGATGGGAGTGCGTTTAACGTTCTTAAACAACTAATTTTCTGGTATAAAACTAGTTTCTTTGTAACTTTATAATCTTTATATCGGTGAAGCAATTAGTTTTAGAGTTCAAAGTTAAATATACTTAACGGTGCAGTCGCCCTCAAAAGTGGCTAAACACTTGATTGAACATTATTAGAAAATACTACTCGTATTTATAAAATAAAAAAATGTTTCGAAGTATGTTTATCCGCGTCTATTAGGTATAATATAATATTTATAAGCTACTCGTAGTTAAGTTATCCTTAGGTAACTACTTTGGCTCTAGAGAGCGCGATTTCATAATGTCCTAGTGTTATACTTATCATTATTAATACTACATTTTATTCATAGATAATTTATTCTATTATTAGATATTTATTTTTTTGCACTTTGAAATATTTTTGTAACGTTGATGGTGTGATTGGCTTAGGCCCAGCAGATCTTAAGACCCCATACACCTTTGATAGTGACTGTACCTACATACCTATAGAACTGAAAAATTATTGATAAACTATAAGATAAACTATAAGAGAATCGTAAGTAGGTGGTTAATAGTTAATAAAAATTGAGAAAACAGTAAAATTACAGCTCAATAAAAGCCCGAATGTGCCGAGCATAGCTCGTGTGATATTAAATTCCTCCGAAAACATAAAAATGATTTTCGATCGTAAAACTATAATTTACAGACGTAAAAATGCGCTGAGTTATATGTTAGGTACTCCTAGTCTGGGCCGGGAGTAGCAAATTGCATCTTGGTCGTGTGTGACGTCCATAACCGCGGTCGCCTTAGCTGCAGCATCCTTTTACGATCCCGACTATTTATCAGCCATGAAACCTACTGGTATGGATTATGATGATGACCGTTTTAAGATATAGGTGCTTCATTAGGTGTTAGTTGAAGACCTCTGTGGCGTAGCGGTAGAGCGTTTCATTGCTTAGTCAGCAGTCGCTGGTTCTATTCTCGCTCAGTTTAAATATTTGTTTGCCTGAATATGTATACCTATTTGCATTGGAGTAGGTGATTCTATGTCTATAACATGTAGGTATTTATTTGAAAAAAGAAAAAGAATGGGCCACACTTCATTTAATCATAAAAAAACCCCATTATAAGAGCATTCGAGAGTCCCAAACGATATAAGTAGGAATGTCTCGTTACCTACTTACCTACCACTCTCCACTCATCATTATCTGCTATGTTAATTGAAACGAGATAAGAAACACACAGGGTTCCATTTTGTCTAAGTAGTTGCTCGATTTAGTTGTTCCAAGTTCCAAGCGAAATTAATCAGTGTAGAGCAGCGTTTCCCAAGTGGTGGGTCGCTACCCGGCATCGGGCCACGAAAATTAAACACCGGGTCGCTGAATTATTCTAATGATTTACAATCAATCGTACTCGTTCATGATCAAGATCACAACATACTCTTTTGTGCAAACTCTCGCCCCACTGTTGCACTGTACATACCTACAGATTTTTTGACTTTGACTTGAATGAATTTACTTACCTACATTATGTGAGCTTGTGGCTTTTATTTTCCGGTTAAAAACCTGAGATGGGTTGTGACGATTGAAATAGCTGGGTCAGAGTACAATAAAGTTTAAGAAATGCTTATGTTGACCGTATCGGATCGGATCTATCTCGAGGACTTGGAAAGAACTAGCAACTTAACATTATACTAACGCGACGCGTGGTGTTTACACAGCAATAGCTTCACATTTATCCGTGCATATCAAATGTCTAAACATCTCCAGGGTTCACATCGGCCTCGCTGGTGTTATTGCGTTTGTTCGGGCTCGTGTGCGTTCTGTAAACACGTGTTTTAATCAAGCCTGTTGCTTCGCATCCGTTTGCTGCGACCACTCGGCGCTCGGCAAAGAAAAACTTTGCATGTGTTTTATTACGACGGATGCGGACTAGCCTGAGGGCTTAATTTCGATGTCGACCTGTCTAGCTTTAATTGTTTTATTGTATGACTGTAAATATGAAACGAGTTTTAGCTCCAGATTATAATAACTGGGAGATAGGTATAGTGAGTATAGGTAGGCAATATACCTATAGAAATTTTCGCTGCCGCTGCCCCTAATAATGGGGCGGAATCTCCAAACCATGATGTTTATTTGAAAAATGAAATTACGGGTACTTCGGAAATCATTACTGGTTGAATATATTGGAAAATGCGTAAAACATTGTAGTCGGTGGTCAAAATCGTGGTAAAACTTATTTTTTACTTTTTGTTTACATATTAAAAACTTACTTGTTATTTTGTGTTTACAATTGTTGAATGAAATTTGTTGAATTGAAGAATTTGAATTGAATTGAACTTGAAGAATTTGTTGGATTGATGAATGTTGATTTTTAAGTAAATGTTAAAAAATTGTGAAGAATGTACCTACAGATATAATAAGTGTTATGTAGGTAAGATGAATCTTTTCTCAATGAATATTAGTAGAATAAAATAATGTTGTAGGTAGGTTTACTTACTATAGACGGCCACGAAAAAGGATAATGGATTTTTGTATACATATATGATTTATCTGTGAATAGAATTCAATGGGATATCCTTGATGCAGAGGTTAATAAAGAAACTTAATTTGTGATCTCCCTACGATTAGTGGTAATAGTTTAGTATCTACCTATCTACGTAGTGGTACCTAGTCAGAGGCTACCTTATGTAAATTTTCCTTACAGCTCGATGAATTTTCTTTCTACAGTTTCTTCATTCTTCTTTCCCAGCTCTACAGATTTAGAGCGGGGGCACACGGTGCGGTGCGGTGCCGCAACGCACCGTGTGCCCCCGCACTTATAGCTAGATACCTACTAGCTTAGATTACATATACCTTTAATACTATTAGCTTGACCTAAATGGTTTATTTTAAAGATTTCTTTTTTCTTTTTGTGTGCTAAATTTTACTACTTATAGAAGATTTATTTTTGTGTTTAAAATTCCTACACTATTGCATTGGGTGTATGCCTGTAACGATAGATGTAAGTTTGGATAAATAAATAAATAAAAAATAAATTTATATTCTGATTGTAGGTACCTGTTCACAAAACTCGAACTCGACATGACGGGAATAGAAAGCATAAATTATTAATACTTTGGAGAACAATAGACTCCCAGGCTCGACATAACGGGACTCGACATAAAGGGAACCATTCCATATACACCTACTAATGAAGTGACCTGTGGGGTGATCGAAATTCTGTAGCGCCTGCTGTCTGTTCTTCCAACCCAGAGAGGTAAGCTTGTGCCAAAGCCTTGTCCTTTGTCGAGAAGGTGCACCCTTTTTGGGCAGTTATGTTGCAGGTAGTACATTACAGCCATTTTTGGCGAGGTGGATCACAGTGGCGTAGGGTGATAGATTTTTAAAAGAGTAGCCATTTTTTGGTACCAGGGGACATTTTGGGAAGTTGACATTCTGAGCCACAACCAAAAAAACTTTCCTCGATCTAGTCTAGTTTGTAATGCACCATGCTTCCGATTGGGAAACCGGCAGGAGTCTAGTTATAGGAACTCCTCGCAAGGAGTGGGTCCTCAAAAGTAAAAAAATAACCAAATATAAATAATTCGTATTCCTCTCTATGAATGCCATACAAAAGAGAAACCTACCAACTTTATCTACCGACAAAATTGACTTAAAACTCGCCCGAGTTAAAACATCTTTTATACGTATTATTTGTGTCACTTCCTAAATGCGCAATCTTGCTGTTACTCGTGATAATCGAGATGAACAATTTTATTGCGCTCGCGGGCAGGGGTCGGGGGTAGATACGGGCGGGGCGGTTCATTCGATTAAAGCCCGCTGTACACGGAAATTATCAAACGAAACGCACCGACAACTCAACGGGCCGTGAGAGCCTGTACATTAATAGTTTTGTTCCCCAACTCACCCGTTTCGTCGCAGAAAGGAAAAGTTTGGAGCATTCTTTTTCTTTTCTAAGCCATTTTCAGACACCTCTCATTTCGAAACACTCTTTTTCGAGTCAATTTTTAGCTCGTTGCATCTACATAATGTGCACCCATACGCGTATTACTATTGTCATTTAAAAATCTGGAACCTTCAGAGAATAGGGTCCGGAGAATAAACGCGCATTGAAGTCAAACGAATTTGAAGTTATGGTTCGTGATTTTTGCTCTTTCATTTTCTTTCACTTATCAGTAGGTATAGATTAGGTAGGTAGGTACCATCGGTTCTTTTCGAGTGGTTATTTTCGACCAATGAACTTATATTAAATAAGGAGATAGATACGGAACTGGTGCTTGAAAAAGGTAATTTATGTAGGTACGTACCTACGTCTATGAAAGTATTATTAGTATATTTGACCTACAAAATATTCAGATAATATACATTTAGATACCTACACAATTTACATGTAGGTACCATCACATATTCCAACGAAATGTGCCGTGTATCGATTAGGTTAAAATAGTCCATGAATGTCATATCCCTCGTTAGTATAGTATTCAAAAAGAATGTCCACAAACAATACCATTTATTGGAAACATAAATACTATAAAAACAAGTACCAGCTAGATGCGTGCGTCAAAATTCAAATGTAGTTTGTGTTCAATGTTTGTTCAGATTTTCCAATCGCACCTCGCGTTAATTTGTTTGTACAAATTTTACCGCACCCGCAAACGATTCGATTAAAATTTAGCTCTATATTCAATCTAACTAACGGACATTCTGTTAACACGGGCATGTAAAGTTAACACGAAATACAAAGCTGGTGAAAGCCGAGCTATTCATTTATAATTAAGCGTAGCTAGTACGCGGGCATTAGTGGCGCTTAGTAGTTCCACCCATCACTTTATTTTGGTGGTATATCGGGAATAAATTACAATTATTCTCGTTTGCTTGTTACAGATATGAGTAATAATTTTATTTTAACTCTGAAACTGAAGCATTGTTATCCTTAATGAGTCCTTCATGACGAGCCTAATTCTGTAGGCGCACAAAACAGTTGCAAATATACACATAGTGAGTGGTTTGTTTTATTTTTGGCTTTTTATGAGAGCGACCGCCGTATGATCCTACAACCCTTACCAGTTCACGTGTTTCCCTCCTCCTACAGTCCCGGGTCCTTTAAGCGGGGCGTGAAAAAGCATCTGATGAGGCCATCAAGCTGAGTGCCACCATTGTAACATGGTACGTGTCTGTAATGGTGACCCTCTTTTCAGACACTTTGCCTTCAGCTTACCATCAGGCGAGGCGAAGTCAAATTGACGTGTCCTATATAAAAAAAAGAAACAACGAGAGGAAAGCCTGCACCAGAGTCTTGTAGGTTGAGCTCCGAAGATCTTGATGGGACCCAACACAGTCAACATGTATAGATATGACTGATTACTGGGGGAATTATCTTCGCTCAGAGTACTTTTACGTTTTTTTAGGAAACATTCCTCCCTTATCATCATCTCAGCGTTAATTATAGTTGCATCCGTGTAAATATTATTTACAGTCATAGTTAAGCAGTTGTTAGTAATATACACTTATTAATAATACCAAAGCTTACTTTCCAAAGTCCACCAACAGTTACCCTCCCACAGAGCAATTGAAAGCATCAACCGGACAATCATTAGTGGGTATTTAGCCTTTCCCTGACTGCGGTTATCAGTCAATTTACCGAGTGCATTTCCATCTGTGCCCACTCACCGATCCAAATATGCCTATTAATAATTTATGAATATGATACGGTTGGCAAAAACAACGCGGCTGTGTCCAGTCGTACGGTCCTATGTGACGTGCGCACACATGCAAGTCTTTTATTCGATTACTGGCTCAATGATTAGCGTTGAGCCGGCTACGTAATAATTTATTCTAAACCAGTTCCCATGCGATAATCATACAGCAACAGCCATGAATAGAAAGAACTCTATGTCTTGTCTTTTTCGTTCGTTTTCGCTGTGTGAATCCGCGAAATGATGAATTTTTGAAACTTCAAATGATATTCTTTTTTTGCGTGTGGTTGTGATTTTACTCATATGGTGGTGGAGTGGAGGAGTGAGTCGAATAAATTGGCACTGACGACATTCATCTAGGGTTAGATATGGTTACAGTATTTTTACTGTTTTAATTCTTACGTAGTTATAAAGCCACAAAACTCATTATACGCAGTATAAAAGGGATGACATAAAATCAACTATCCAGCATCCGTTCTACATTATTTGAAATAGGTGTCAGTACTTTCATTATTGAGAAACATACATACGTTCAAGGGTAGCTATCTACTCAATTACCTACAGGGGATGGACTACATACTTCACTCTTGGTGAATCTTGACAATAGGTTTGACGTGTCCTCGCCCGGTACATGGCGTTTTCCACACGAGAAAACAAAAGGGTAAGAAAAGTATTTCTAAGTATGTAATTAAGTTTAAAGTGGAAGTTGTTGTGCAAGTCAACTAACAATAAATCGATGCATAGTTGCCTTTTTTTTCAGAATATGTTCTTCACTTCTTCAGGTAGCATAATAATATTGTCACTGTAATAACTACTGCCGCCCATTCCCGAGAGGCTAGTCTGCACCAGAGCCTTAACCCATAACCAGGAAGTAGTAAATTTTGAAATCACTGAATTTTCGAAAACTTATCGTTTGGGTAATGTAAAATACCAACGCGACTAATGGAGAGTCACCTATTTGGGTTATCTGCTTTATAAAAAAACATATAAACATCCGAATTGAGAACCTCCTCCTTTTTTAGAAGTCGGTTAAAAATAATAAAACCTGAAAGTTATGATTTACGTAGGTACTTAACGTACCTAATTATCGTTAATCTTAATGTTTTGTCTCTGTGTGAATTCTGAGCCATAACAAAGACAAATTATAAAAAATGTTTTCGAGCTAAACTGGTTTCTGTAACTATGCAAGGTACAGTTAACGACAAAAGTAGCTTTACGAATTCTAATTTACTGATCACTGTAGCAACTGTGGCCCTTAAAGTTCTCATAAAATAATGAACAAAACATATATAATATATATTTTTTTTGTCCTCTGGGGATCATAAAACTACTTATTGATACATGTATTGTAAAATTAAAAAGGATTATAAATATTTTAGTGTTAATCAACTTATGTAAATGATTGTACCTAGTAAGTAGATACCTAAATACTTATTACAAACTATAAATTCGCAGTAACTGATGCTAAAGATAAAAGCATTCACAAAAAATGTAACCAGTTCGCTAGTTAGATGTGAGATAAAACAATAACCATATTTAGATACATTTTTGTAGTGTGTAGTGTGAAGTCAACCAACTACCTACTTAAAAAAAATATATTTTATAAACTAACTTCTTTTAGAAATGCGTCGTTTCTCAGTTGAATGTTGTCTCAATTGAATTATGACGAATGTAAGCAATTGATGTGATGAATTGAAACAATTTCAGAAATAAATTTTCCAATCTTCTACATGTCCCTTCACTTTACTGCCTACTCTTTCCATGCCAGGGGTCCGCTTACTCTTTCTCCTATCAATAATGTGATTTGGCTAATTTTGACTATTCGAAAACCTCCAATACTAATAGGAATGCTAGCGCCGGTGCCTCATACGTTGATTTGAGCAAAAAATCTTGATAGGGCTCACACTTGCTATATTTAAATTGATTTTTATCTTAAACCTGAATAGAAAATTCAGGTATGAGACCAAAATCGAGCACAATATTCATATTTTACGTGAGGTGGTATTAAATTATGCTTACGTCCGTGTATTCATATCTCACGCCAGTTCATCACATATGCATATTATGACATAAGTAGACGGTTTTATTGCGATCCGGACAGACGTGGCCAAGGATTGACACGTCTACGATATTATACGCCTAGAATACTTTAATATTACCACCTTTATGACACATTCGTACCGCAACTGGATGCCATTAATTTTGCATTTAGCGTGCGGAAATGAGAATTTGAAAGAATATTTTTATGTGTTCGTCAGTTTATGGACATCCTTACGAAATACGTATATAATAGCTGTAGGTACATATATTCTTGGAGTTACATTAGCCTTTTTAACTATTTGTAAATAATAATTTGACAGCCTCTCTGGCATTGCGGTAGTGAACGCGACTGCTATGCAGGAGGCGCGAGTTCCATTCCCGTTCTGTAAAAATATTTATATGCATGACTACTATGGCAAATGCAAATAGCATTGGTCTGGCCGTGCTTCGGGGAGAAATTTAAGCCGTTGGTACCGGTTGCCATAAAAACATCTATGGCAGTCATTACTGGTAGTTAGAGCCCTAAAAAGTCCAAGACCTGGTCTAAGTGCAATGCTTCTATATCGCCAATTGGTTGTGGAGGTCCGATGGTAGTCGCTTTACGGAAAATATAGAAGTTCAGCCAAACTCACAGTTAAATTGAAAAGGGCGGACCGTATTTTACCCCCTTTCATTGCAAAACGTGAGGTAGGTAATACAATTTTCAATTTGTAGGGTTCCGTACTTCAAAAGGAAAAAAGAACGAAACCCTTATAGGATCACTTCGTGGACCGTCTGTCTGTCAGTCTGTCTGTCAGACCCTTTGTCAGATATATTGACGAATCCAATTTTCCGGAAGCATCGTCTGAGTTTATCTCTGTAAGTAATGTAAGTAATGTAAGTATAACCTTTGGTTGACTCGCAGATATTTTAATAAATAAAATAAATTAACACAAAAATCTAACCAACTAACGAAAGATATGAATGGTTTTCTTCCTAGGTTTCTTTTCTAGCTGAAAACCACCGATATATTGGTTCGATTGCGTAATTCTTTTCATTCACAAAAGAATTTTCTGATAAAGGGAGTCCATTAAAATTTTTGACACATTGAACGCGTTGGTTGGTCGTGGAACAAGAAATTAGCTGCCATTTGCATCGAACACACTATTATAAGTTAGGCCATTGTTTTACTGTTTTTAGAACTCGTTTGAAGTTATATTAACTTGCATATATTAACGGTCCCGTTAGTCCCGTATAGCTGTTCAATATTCACCGTAAGGATCGAGCAAAAACGGGTTATACGAATGTTTGGAAAAGTTCATTTTTAGGTCCAGTTTGTTGTCGAGTATGTCAAGGAGATTTTGACACACGAATACGTCGATATCCTTAATGTGAAAGTTTGTACAGATGGAGGAATGCGAGGATATTTGTTACTTATGCTAAGATTGACTAAACGGATCTGGATAAAGGATTATAGCCTAGAATTGTTATTTTTATACCACTAAGGTGACTGACAAGCACACGGCCCACCTGATGGAAAGCGGTTACCGTGGCCTATGGACGTGTGCAACACCAGGGGCGTCACACTCGTGCTGCCGATGCCGTGCACGATGCCGATACATTATAAACTAGGTACTTTATTTCTCGGGAATAGGTTTTTTTTTTTTTTTTTTTTATTTATTATCAAAATAAAACATAACAAAATGGTTTAAGTTATTTAGCAACAAAGAAACCACGAAGGTTTATATTTGTGCTAATGCAATAATAATTACATAATAGAATATTAAAATAAATATAGGTAAATTAGAATAATATTCAACAAGACCAAATCTCTACCTACCCACAATGTAACAAAACAAAAATTATAAAACATTATTACAACCATTACCATTTGTACTACATCAATCACAAAAAGCAACAACAAACAAAGTAATTATCCGTCTACAATGAGTTGACGAAGTATTCTTTTAGTTTACGTGCAAAACCAAATGTACTGTTGCACAACTTAATATACGAGGGTAGATGGTTAATAAGGCGAGGTACAATATAGCCGGTGGTGCGCTCACCATACATATTATGCGCACGCTGTGTGCGTAACCGATTCTCAGAGACTGACCGAGTGCGCACAGGATGTTCTATTTTGTTTTTTAAAGTTTTATTAAAAAATTGTTCCTTTAATATTGAAAACAGGACTTGGGTGTGCACTGGAAGAATCCCACAGTGCTTGAACAGACCACTATCATTGTCATAAAAACGGTTTTTTATGTTGTTAGAAACTAGGGTTTTTAAAATTCGATATTGTAGTTTATATATGTCGTTTAAATATGTTTTGTAGGTTCGACCGTAGCTACTAAGACCGTATTGTATGTGTGATTCTGCGAGTGCGTGATAAAGCATAATCTTCACTTTGAATGGGATGCGGTTTTTTAGTATTGTAATATTAGCTAGGAATTGCCTTAATTTATTACAGATTCTTTCAATATGAGGACCCCAGCTAAACTTTTCGTCTATTATTAAGCCAAGATATTTAATATTTGTGACAATATCTATAGACGGACACTTACAGTTTATCACACTGTTGGCATGTAGACAATGGTGATCATGGGCTACTAGTGATTGAATCTGTTCTTGTCTAGTATAAGGGGATTTTATGACCATTAATTTAGTTTTGCTTGCATTTAGCACTAAGCCAGCATCGTGACACCACCTTACGAGTGCATCTAAATCTGATTGCAAACGCTTGCATGCAATTTGGGTTACTATGCGATGCGGGAAAGGGATCAGCACCACCAATGTATCACTGCCTAATTTATTTATATCGCGGGCAACAGCCAGTCTGCAATAAAACTGAGTAAAACGTGATTATTAAGCGAGTTAAAATTGAAGTATCGTAATACCGCAATAACAACAGCTTCCGTCTGTTTGCAGAGCTAGACGAAACTCACAAACATATTAGTATACGTGGGTAATGCCTCGTCAAACTGTCCCAGGGCCGTGCGTGATTGTGCGGGCGTTCTCGGGATCTGCGTCTGTCCCGTCCACTACGCAGTGTCATGGTACCGTTGCATAACGATGAACTCTATAAAAACTTTCATAATTTCATTTATTTATACTCTCCCACGAACTGTTATATTATAATGTTTATTTGTATGGAATATGGTTTCGTATGAGTTAACACAAAAGGCTTTTTTGTTTTGCATTTTCGTTTGGGTACCTAGATACTTAGGTACGGGACTATAAAGAGTGCTCTGTATACGTATTCAAAATACATACTACCACAAATACATACTACCAGCAGTTTCTAGAGGACTATCTCTATCTAAACTCTACTTTTGCTTTACTTAGCCCTTCTACCTCTTTAATTAGGTCATAACCACCCATAGGCCATAAGTAGATAGGTACTCGATAGCGGCAGAACGTACGTTTCATAATAATGTACACATAAGATGAATATTGAGTCCTAGCCTTCTCTTCACCTGATGATAAGCTATAGGTGAAATTATACTGGGTGATTTTTTTGTCGTTTCGAAGCGAAAGATTTTGGGCACAGTTTCGTTAGCAAAATCGTCTGGAATTAATAATAATTTTGGCGAAAAAAACCTTTTCTTTTTTTTACAACCCATACGTTATGCCTTTCACCTGTACATTATTCCCATACATTATATAAAAAAAAGTTTTTTTTTCCCGCCAAATTAATACTTCCAGACGCTTTCGCTATCGAAACTGTGCCCGAAATCTTTCGCTCCGAAACGACTACAAAATCACCTCGTATAAAAATCAACCTACCAATAACTTGATGACCTCAAAAGATGCATTTATACGCACAGTTTAAAGATTGGTAAAAATGTTGGGATGGTAAAAAGAAAGAAACACATGTGTCGGTATTTAATATAAAGGCTTAATGGCGCGGTAGTTTGCATGAAAACAATCGTAACAGCGATAAAAGCAACGGGTAATGGTGAGAATTCACCACAGCCTTAGTAGGTGAATATAACATTTTTAGCAGTTTTTAACCATTAATTTTAGAACGTTATCAGGTTTTATCACGCTTAGGTGAGGCATTTAGACAACATAATGCACCTATTTGAATAAGAATGACCAGTTTAGATCTCAAATCAATTCTGATTGGGTTATTGATCTCGTTCACACCGGGTAGGTAATATTTAAAAAAATGTTTTCCTGCAGGAATGGTTAGGATTCTGCCTGATACTTTGGGACATTTACGCGAATCCGTTCATCTCTGATTCGTCCTCCGAATCTTTTTTTAGAAATTACGTGTCGGGTTTTAGAGAAGGCTCCACTGAGATCTTCGGAGTGCTATCTAACCTGCAATCCGGTACGGTACGCCTGCTGCAGCCAACATGACTCTTATGTAAAGGAAAAGTAGGCGAGAGGACTCCGGTACGAAAGTGCACACTTTGGAATTAGTATTCTAATGATGATGGTGACGAAAATTTCATAATATTACCCCAGTAGACCGAATCTTTGATCTTCCATCATCATCTTCATGTAGGCGCATTTTCCTGATTGCATCCGTGGCCAAGATGACCTCGGTGCTCAGGGTCCGCCTTCCGGCTCTTCCTCCTCCACTTCGCACGATCTTGGGAGTCCATGGTAGTGAGCCCATTTGCACGTATGACACCCTCCACAACATCAAGCCAGGACTTCTGGGGCCTTCCCCTTCTACTTGGACCCGGCAGGGGCGCCATTGCCAGGCATTTGCTACCCACGCCCAGCGATGGCAGCTCTCTTGCATTTTATCTGCGATGTCACGGATATGAAGGCTGTCGCGGATGCGAGAGTTCCTCATGCGTGACACCGCACATCCACCGCAGCATTTTCATCTCCGTGACACGCAGCTCTTGCTTGTGTCTCTCCAGCAGCGGCCGCGCCTCACTACCATGTAAGAGGACAGGCCTAATGATCGTCTTATAGACCTGCCCCTTCAACCTGACTGGCACTTTGATCGTTAGACTGTGATATTACGTAGTGATACAGTATTATGGAATAAATTTTTGATATTATTCTCCGATTTGAAAAAAAAAATCCGAGTCAGGGAACAACGCAACGGAGCTTTGTTACAAAACATCCTAGTGCATCTTGTACCGTTCTTTTTTCAAATTGGAACAATAACACGAATTCAGTATGTATAACGCGACTATGTAAACGACCAAAACCACATTTCAATTTCAGCAAAATCAGTTAAATGGGTAATCGACAAAAGTGGTTCTAGATGCGATTCTATGAATGCCGGTAAATGCGAACGGACATAAAAATACACGTGTTTACCGACCCCGCAGGCCAATATCCAACGGACTGATTGCTTCTTTACTGTTACACGATAAAAATTTTATTAGATGCTCATAAAATGTACTCTGACGACTCGCGGGACCCAGTAGCCAATATATTTGAAACTACCCTGTAACCGACCTTTATAAAACTTAAGACTTTAAATATCAGCGCTATAAACTATAAATTTTATTGTTGTTATTGGTTCAAATAACGCGTCTGAGTCGCCAACACTGCAGGCCAAGGCTGGTTGGGATTCTAGGGTGTATCTGGTTTTTCCAGACCCTGTTCTGGAACACAGGAAAATGTATAAAAATTGTCAATTCGAGTCCGATATACCTACTAACATATCTCATTGTTTGCAGTTACCTTCTGTGACCGTAAGCCCTAATGGCTTTCCGAATGACAAAAAAAGAAAAAAAATGTATTGGTGAAATCCAACCCAAGCTGATCAGCAAAATGTAAAAAACCACAAAACGGATCTTCAGGTAAATTCTATCTGAAAAGACATAAAGCTTCTGATATAAAAACCCTACCCGAAAAATTGCATAAGTTTTTTTTCAAATTCATTACTTTACTTCTTGGACCACGTAGGTATGAATAAATACATAATGTTAATAAAAAATATGAAAAAGTACACTCGGCCGGCTGAGCGAACCGTCGAACCGTTCAAATCGTTTAGTAAACACCGAATAGGTGGTGTACAAGAGTGGTACAACGCTTTTAATCGAATGGAAACGGAACAAAGTGAAAATGTACACCTCAATTATTCCAACAGTCGGATGTAGACAAATATTCACAGAACCACGTGGTCACCGGGAACGGCACGATATGAACACAATTTTGATACAAACGGTAATTGTCGTGTAAAGTTTGCAGGCCTCTATATTGCGCCAGTAGCGTAGGGAGGTACTACCGATTTCAGTTAGTACCTTTCTAGTTATAAAACTGCTTTTCTATAGTTTTGTTTCGAAAGCATTCGGATGGCTGTATGTAAGGACGATTTGATTCTGCAAAAGTTTGTAGCGTGCACTGAAAACAGAAAAAGAACTATACAAGTTTTTCAAATTAGCATAACCTCTGTATAAAATTATTATTATCGTTTTAGTAGATACCTACAGCGGATTCTTTAAAGATAAACTTATAACACCTCTCTTTTTTGTCGGGGGTTAAAAAGATTTTTATTACAATTTTGAACTTTAAACACTCGGGATTTAAAATTACAATAGCTTTTGTGATTTAAAATTACGAGAACACTTAAAATTGAACTAATACTTCCTCAGTCGAACCAACTAGGTTCGACCAAGAAAGTACTGTAACTTAAGGTGATTACATACGCGAATGACTTTGACCATACAAATGCTCAAGGTCATTCGTTCGTTTTTCAGCCGTAAAAATCAGTAAAACTAATTTTAATAGATAATTTTATAGGGAATGATTACAAACTAAGAAGGTCACGTCACATTTATTTAACATACATGTAAAATTTTAGATTAATTGGATACATATTGTAGAAAATATTTGGTTTCATAAGAATGAGTAGAGTGATGTTCAGAGCCTCTTTTCAACTTTTTTCACCTTTTTTATTTAATTTATGAAAAAGTGAAGTTACTCCGTAATATCCTGTAGTATGCAGGCATGTAAATTCCAGATCTGTAGGTTTTATAGTTAAAAAGAAAAACGGTTTCGAAAATACTGATTTTTCGATGCTGATCTGATTCGGGGCCTTAACGTAAAATGCGACGTTAGGGCTTCCTTGATTGAGCCAGCCTTTTCTTGCTGAGAAACGCCTAACAATTAATTACTTAACGACTGCACAGAACTTTAGTAGTAAAATCTGATTTGTGTTATCACTTTACAGAAGTTACCGAAGTACCTAATCGCTGCCTACAGGTGTACCTAGTGGTCTAAAACGATTCGTATCTTCTAATAAAACCGGAAAAGTAAATGACGGGCATACCTTGATAAATTTTGTGTTCCATTTATATATAAATATAGATTATGTAAATTTTTCCCACTCACCCTATTTACATAGAGTACTGATACTGCTGTCAACTTTTTGCCGAAGCGTCTGCGTGACAGCTTTACCCTTTCGACTCGCTGCAAAGACGGGCGTTGAGGCTCGTCGGCAATCCCATACTCATATGGGACTACATCATTATTTAATTTAATTTTAAATCCCAGGCGATGTGGAACCTCTCAGTCTCAGGAGAGACTTTGCCTCACTGTGTGTGTTCTACCACCTATACAATGGTTTGTGCTCAGATGAATTGTTTGACATGATGCCCACAGCTACATTCTATCATCGCAGTTCTCGCCATAGGCGGGGAATTCATCCTCACACATTGCGACCGGAAACGGTGCGCACTGTGTGGTATGAAAGGAACTTCATCCTTCGCACACTCAATCTGAGGAATGAACTCTCCACGATGGTTTTCCCAAGCGACTACAATATGGGGTTCTTCTAGAAGGGCATTAGAAGGTTTCTTCAGGGTCGGCAGCAAGAGTGTGACGCCCCTGGTGTTGCATACCTCCATAGGCCACGGTAACCACTTTCCATCAGGTGGGCCGTGTGCTTGTCTGCCACCTAAGTGGTATAAAAAAAATTGGCATTGGTAACATTTCTTGAAAAATTGGGCTTTGTCGCATCAACATTAATAATAATTTTATAAACATTATGTTTTAATTAACATTAGCGAAATTGTGGCGATTTTACTGCAGAAGCCATTAATTAAAAAAAAGAAAGAATAGGTAGTCCTTCGTACACATATGATTATAAAAATCTCTTATGGGTCTCTCCAAGTGCTCTAATGTTCAAGAATCATTTTATGATACAAGTTGTAAATTGATCCTTTAAGACTGAGTTAACTGTAGTAACTTACAGTTAAAAAACGTTCGCAATTAAATTGGAAGGCCATTCCAATGGAAAAGTTAATGGATTTCTAATAGAATTTTTTATACTGCCTCTTGAGCGTAGAATAATAACTACGCCTCGAAGTGAGGTTTTTATTTGCCACGTTTAGGTAATGGTTGTTAACAGAAATTCCTTTGATAACCAAATGCCATTAAAAAGTATTCATATGTATGTAAGGAATTTGTCTAATTTAAAATTTGAAAACTGGTGGTATACCTATATATTATGTAAAACTGAAATACCGATAAGAATGCGTTTAAACTCTTCAAAGAGGTCCAAGGAGAATAATAAGGGGTTATAAAGGGGTCGAACCTTTGTATAAGGTTTAATCTCGGTGATACAAAAGTCACAAGTAATTCATGACTCGATTTAACTTTACTCGCCAATAAAAATGTCGAAAGTGAACGTTTTGATATTCGATTTAGGGTCATTCATGCTATAGTTAATATCAAAATCATAGATTTTTATGAACAACTAGCGGACCCAACAGACGTTGCCTTCTCTGAGCGTTGCCTTTTCGTTTGGGTGCCATGACTTTTTGTATGAGCAATCGTGTGCTACTGAATGGTTTCAATCTATAAAACTGTTCTTTAACAAGGTCCAGCGCTACATTACCTTTCATTATATCTAATTAAAACTTTCAGAGTAAACATTAATGCCTATATCTAGTAATCCATTTGTCACCATAAACCATAAGAAGTTTATAATATTGAAATTATTACTTCAAGGGTATTTAAAAAATTTTGGTTGACGCACCCCAAATTTTATAATTTTTGGATTTTTTTTTAAATTTTTCTTTGATTTGTCTATAAAATAACTATGAGTAGCCCTTAATTTTCCCAACCAATCGCTATTTTTAATTACTGTTAATCACCCATTTTAACATCCCTAAGGGTGAAATGTCCAAAACTCTCTCTTCAGCGGATGCTTACAGCAAAAAGGTAACCTGCCAAATTTTAAGTTTTCATTAGGTTTAGACTCTGCGTTATTGAATAAATCATTCGCGGACATGCATAGACAAGTATTCATAAAAGTATTCAATAAAATGACATAAAAAGGTACGGACCTCAATGTTTGACCGGTACAGCGGAGGTTGAGTCGCCTCCAATAAAATACAAATAAATTCGATTGAAATGGAAGACGAGCTGGGCTGTTTACTTGGTGCCAGTGCCAATGCCGTCGAAGGCAACGATAACTAAGATTGCTTTTTTCAGTTTCCAATCGCTTGTAAATTGTCATGGCGTATATTAAAACTTTCAGAGTTTGTTTACCAAAATTGTTGTTGTTTACAAAACAGTTGTGGGACAGAGCAAGGTTTGAGGTGTTTTATTAGTTTTATAATTGAAAATGAGCATACTAAACCATTGAGTGAAAAGACATTTTTACAAACCAGTGGCGGTTTTAGGTAGCTCAGTTGGTAAAATATTTCAGTGATTGATTTTTTATAACTAATTAAAAAAAATAGCACATGATAAATACTGACAAAGTAGGTTTATGGGGATACAAAGATCTTCGGGGCCCAAGACAACCTCATCCTTTTCGTAATCCATAACCACATTCCCTATCTCTCCGGGAATCCCACTCTGGAATGACACAGATTTCTTCATTCTAAGCTAAATTAAGTCATTAATAATTATTTCATCAATTTAAGTGACTTAAATTAAAAAAATAAAAATAAACACTATACAATTCCACATGAGTAAACACTTTCAATTAATGTATACTCTAAGGTTTCAATTCTTCAAGAACGTCGTAAAAGTATGTCCTACTCATATAGTCGTACCTTGAATATTTTTAATAACACCAAGACGGTTGCGGTATGCACATGGTTCAGTTCAAATGTTTCACGGTGTGGAATTACAGCTGCATTAAATCTGTGAAGATGTAAATAGCGATAGCAGTTAATCAATAAACGATTGGATCAACAAGCAAAATGTACCATTCAGTGTTACGCTGACTGGTCGATGATTAACATGAGAGTCATACTGTGTAAGGACACAATATTGTTAACACCTATTATATTCATTTTACACTGTTTTGTATATTAAATACTATTTATTTAATTATATCAACGGCACCTATCAAATTAAGTAATCATTATTTTTTACAGTTTTTCTCGTATTTGTCATAGTAGAAATTCAAGCAACAACGACAGAAAATACAAATTCAGAAGACATTAACATAATATTGGATACATTAATACGACAGGTTAATGATTCCGATACAAAGTGGAATGATGAGAATTCTGAACGTTCGGAACCGGAACAGGATGTTCCAAATGATGCGGAGGATAAAGCAGGTAATGATTCAAATATATATTACTTCAAGACTTATACGGCTCCACGCATCAAGCTTAAATACAACGTGCGAACATCTAGCAAACAAACGAGATATGAAGCTTTGTCTGAAGATAAATTACTTCCAGGTACCCCAGAATCCCAGTCTCGTAGCGGTACAAATAATGATGATATAGAACCCGCACAGTATAAATCTGCTGAGAATGACCAGAATTTGAAGCTGTTAGAAGATTTGTTCGAAAAAGATATTAAAAAAAAAGTGACAACAGAACGATCACCCTATGGCCGCACTGTACCAAAACCCTTGAGTATACTACATGAATATCCTGAGATTATTATAGACCATATAACTTACAATAATGACGAGGACGACCTAAGGTCAGAAGATAAAAATGAGCCCCAAGAGTTTCCTGATGATTTTCTGCCAAACTCCAGCAATCCCAATAAACATACACAGAGCGTTATTTATCAAAAGGTAGAAAAAAAGTTTCCCCAAGAAAATACTAACTCCGAAATTGATCCGCGACTGAAGGACCTTTTTGGTTCAATTTTAGAAAACACAGAAGTTCATAATAGAGGTGCGAATAAAATAGCTGAACATCAGTCGAATAAACAAAATATTTTGCTAGAAAAGATATTAGAACAACTTTCTGGTAACAAAAAGCAGGACACACCAAACCTAGAATCTCGAGTTTTTACTTACCCGGGAGTAGTGAATCCTTTAGCAAATGAAGTTCGTGGATTAGGGCTAATGCCAACTTATTCACAGAATTTACAACGTGATGTTGTTTCAACCACATACATACACACTCCCGTTTTAGCGTACAATTTGGCAGCGCAAGTACCAATAAAGCCATATCTGGGTCGAGGTCTGTTGGGTTTCTCCAGATCGGTAACACCACAACGAGCGAGTTTGGCGACTAATCTATTTCAAAGAGGTATGCCACGGACGAATTTATTTCAAAGAGGTATGCCATTATATAGACGTAATTTAGCTATGTTGCGTGGTTAATAATTAATATTATAGTAAATTAAAAAGCTATTGTATGTAATACTCATTTCCGTACCTATGTTTGGTTGTTCATAATTAGTCACTAACAGCTAGTTAGCAAAGTTGAGACTCGGTAACACAAAGAAACTCCGCAATTCGCAGTCTAACTAGTGAGCAGGGAGCAAACACGATCAAACCGAAGGCCAAACTGCGCTCAAAGATCTAGTTAGCTGCGGGGATGACTCCACTGTTCATTGCCATGTTTGCTATTTACTGACGTGGTTAAGAACCTATAGCTGTGCCGATGAGTTCACAGCACTACCGCTGAAGGAGGTGTAAATCTGTCTAATTCGTGGCTCGTGTTGCAGATGAATTAATTAAAGTGAAATCTTGCAGCATTTGTATGTATATCGGCGTGTCCGCGTGGAACGTTAGTTAGTGAACCGTGCAATATCGCGTCCGTCACAACACATTAGTTTTTATCAATCAATGTATTTATATTAAAATGTTGTATTATAAGAACGTATAGAAATATATATTAAATTTTTGACTTTAATCATATTATTGTGCGTGTTCGTTTCATTTAATAATAGAAGGGAAGCTCTATGATAAATATTTGGTGTTTACTTACAACCAGTGAGTCTAGCACTCACTAGTTCTGAATGTGTGATTGTCTAATAACTATATCACTTGATGTATAGGTATAATATGACTATGTACGAATGATGTGTTTAAAATATTATATTTCAATTATAATGTCGTGCTACTATGTTGATCTATAATTAATATAGTCCATGAGAATATGTCTAGATCTAGTATCGAATCTGTCTTCAAATGTTTAGTCACGAAATTACAGTAGGTACAGACTACTGTAATTTATTTTCAGTATTACTTTCATCTGAATCGTACATTTGTATGTAACTGTTTGATGTCAGTAAAGTAATTTTATTGATTGATTTGAATCAAGACATTGCATTCGAACCTTGACAACAACGTTCCTACGTCACTGCGACTGAATCGGAGCGCGGCCGTCACACATTGATTTGTCTGTTGCTAATAAAAAAATTACAGGCCTCGCGCCAGGCGTACCTACCTACCCTTATAAGTTCAAAGTTCAATATTATTTCAGTACTAGCTGTCGCCCGCGGCTCTGCCCGCGTAGATATTGGTTATCGCGACTAAATATAGCCTATGTCCTTTCCTAATGTCTAATCTACCCCTGTAACAAATTTCATCAAAATCGGGTCAGCGGCTTGAGCGTGAAAGCAACAGACAGATAGAGTTATTTTTGCATTTATAATATTAGTATGGATATTAAATTTGTAAGGCTTATTTTAAGTTTCATTTTAAAATTAAGTTGTAAATTCGATTAAGATTGGAACAAAGTGAAAATGCTTAGACGGGACTTGAACCCACGGCCAGTTCCTTACATGGGGAACGCTCTGATCACTGAGCTACCGAGCCACGTTTTGACTACCTATTCCTAATTCTCTAAGCTGGGTCCACATTTGTATCATTTGCCCGATTCGATCACCGTATCCGTATCGGCAACGCGTATCATAATCGCATATGTGGACGGGTGGTGATACGCGTATCACTGATATATACATTGTGATCATGATACGCGTCGCCGATACGGATACGGTGATCGCGGATCGGGCAAATGATACAAATGTGGACCTAGCTTCACAACCACCTTGGGGCGACACAACGGTGGGAGCCATCTACCGATATTCTCAGTTATAAATTGTATAAGTATCGTATAAGTAGACATAAGTTACATCTTTTAAATATTACGGAACCCATCTAAAGTGATTCTAACCCATCCATCTATTCACCATTGAAACTTTGAACATTTATATTACTATTTTTATTGCGATGTGGGCTTATTCCATTCCAAAATGATATTGGCGAATACTGTAACAGTAGAGATTACCTAAATTTAGTTTAGACAAGGAGTACAATATTAGATAATTAGGTTACAAACATTCTTACTTATACTTATAATAAAGTTATAAGATACTAGCTGTTGCTTACGGCTCCACCCGCATGGAATTCTGATCCCATTCATAGCTGATAATAGCGTGATATCATTACATAGCATGTATCATCATAATATAACATGCTATGTGATGATGATATAGCCTATGTTGGTACCTGATAAAGTAGTTTTCTAATGGGGTAAGATTTTTTTAATTCGGACCAATAGTTTTAGAGTTTATTAGTTACATACACACATGAAAATCTTACCTCCTTATAATATTAGTTTACATTCGATAATTAAAATTGTGTATACAGGAGCCCTATCAATCACAATACCTGTAGCGCAGAATATTTACATCACCTATCTAGTCAATTAGTATCACTGGAAAAATAAAGTATTCAAGCAACCCTTTATCGACAAAATAGTTAAATGGAGTTCTTTTATCATGTTTGCCGCGTGTGTCGGTCGGCGCCGGGGTGTAGGGATACATTAATTTTTCATTGCTGTCTGTTAGCGGCGCATTATAACAAGACAACTTTATACTCGAAGTGGGGGTAATCCTTGAACGCGTATTTCCACGGCACGTGTTAATCTCCGTGAAGAGCTTTCAATAGCGTTTCTCATATAGAAAAGTTTAATGTTGAAAATGTTTTGAAACTTCTCGCCGGGAGAAGTTGCTATGTTAATGTATTTCCACTTTGAATCAGAGCTGTCTGCTCGTTAAATATTAGTATTAAAAAATAATAATAGAGACTGCCACTTGAACGTTATAATTCAACTAGAACTGAATTATATCGGTGACGTTAATTTAAAGGTCTCCTTTGATAAAACGAGGGTTTGTGACACCCTATAGACACAAAAATGTTATTAAGCAATTCATTGTAATCGTGGTGTTTTCATTATCCTAACACCGTTCAAGATTTGATTGTAGAATATCAAAGATTTGATTTTAGAGTATGATACCATTTTTTTACTACGACTTACCCGCTCAGTACAAAAATTTGTTTACATGAATACCTATGTCTTTTAAATAGAACAGCAAAAAAAATATAACTAACTACGTATACGTATGTTTATTCGAAATATAGTTAAGTTATAAGCAGAGTTTTGGCCCTGGATCGTCAAAGTCAAAGTCAAAGTCAAAAATCATTTATTCTGTATAGACCATCAAAACGGCACTTACAAAACGTCAAAAATACCTATACATATATGTACTAAAGACTAGCTTAGCAAATGGACCACTGCGTTCGAAACGCGGCCCCGGCCTGAGAAGACTCCGGCATGAAACTCAGCGGGCTTTTTTTTTTGGTCTATTTACAAAAAATGCTCAGTCTACTTAGTCTAAATACAATCATTTGTTTGAGAAGCATGCATGAGTGAACAGCTCAATTCCAAGCAAGTTTATCATCTAAATATTGTTGTATTTTATAATAGCCTTTTTGGCACAATTTCCTCTTAACTACATTTTTAAATTTATTTATAGGTAAATCCCTAATTTCGCTGTGTCATGTCATATTTGCCCATATTTTCTGTGTAATCACTATACTCAATCCTACGAAACTACTAAAAACAGAAGAATGAAAAGTTCGGCAGTTTCTGTTGCATGTTTTATAAAACACAGCGTATAGCTCCGACTGCGTATGGTGAACCGCCGAGTTAGAATTATAATGAACTGCAATAATCCACGAACAAAGTAAATATTTCCTCGTGTGTGTTGCTTTTAAGAAACTTATACAAATTCAATTTATTTTCCATTTCCTCACTTCATGAAAACTTAAATATGTTCGCAAGGTAAACCACTTTGAAAGCAATCCTTTGATGGCGCTTATCTCTTTATGCAAAATTCTATCAAAATTTGATGCCTCTAATATGAACTTTTATATCAGGCTGGTGTACTTTATCATGACACCTTTGTTTGTGTTCACTGTACCGGTAAAATTGCCTTATAAATGATAGTCCATACCATACACATTGGCGGAATAGATAAGGAAAGATATGCATAATACAATATAGCTGACTAATTAGATAGTACTGAATCTCATAGCTTAAGATACATTTATGAAAATAGACAACAAGCTCTTGAGATATAGCAAATTGTTTTCGCTTATCTTTCCATAAGAAATGCTAAAATGGAGTTCGGTACAGGCGGGTTTAATAAGAATTCAAACGACAGAGCAGGTTACACAGGCGCTCAGCTTAATCCGGATAAGAGAACTGAATTGAGAAGGCATCATTTCATTACCCACTATCGCATCCGTTTAAACAAAAAGCATATTCCGTATGCAGTGGGTATATACTTATTCAGCGTACCTACCCCCTCGTTTATATTCTGCACCCTGCTACCTAAACTTTACCTATTATTCCAGAAATCTTTTGAATTGAATAACATGTTCGAAATATGCAAACACCACTGCACTTTCCTTTGTAAAGATTTGACTAAAAAGTGTAATTTGTAAACACTAAAATGAAACAGTGGATTTTTTTTAAAGAATCTAGGACTCCGGACTCCGAGTTATGAACCTCGGATGCGAACGGGACTGACGCAAATATAATGATGTTTTGTTAAGAATATTAGTAACCATTCTATTAACTCCATCAGCTTCACACAGGGTTCACGTTGGTAGTGTAAGAGCCAAGATTCGAATCCGGGACCTCTTGATCGTATAGCCTACTCCTTAACTAAGTACTAAGCTACCGATGCTATTACAGTTGAGAAATCTGTTTAGGTAATACGGCATTAACTCAGTGACCCAACCTTTTTGAGATATCAGTGATGAGATCTCGAAAATGTACAAGATTCTAAGACCAAATTATGGCTTTTTTATCTTTTGTGTTATATTTGGTTTGTAGGGGTTGACAATGAGATTCGTTTATATAGTCGTAGGTACGAGTATTTAAACGATACAAAATGAAACAATGTAAGCTTATCAAAACAGGTAACGATATCTACCGAAATTGGCTGGTACAACGAACATACGAAAATACTCGAAATGACATTTCTGCAAACGAGTAGTAGAATAACTGATATTGAAATTGGGGGTATTAGTATTTTAGTAGATATAATTATGTCAATGAGGATATTTTTTGTCCCATGCAAAGATTTGATCTTGAAAGTCTTTTTAACGAATGACTATGTGACGTAAAGTAGGTAAAGTGTTTAACTTCTAAGAATTCGATTTTCGCTTACTGCAAACCTTTTTATGCATAAATAATATAATCGATATGTTATAGGCAATGTGTATAATGCAGGCATTCTATACAATACCTAGGCATTGTATAGAATGCCGGGGTCGTTCAGGCAATGTATGAAATGATATTCAATTTTTAAACTATTTTACACTTTGCCTAGGTAATGTATAGAATACCTAGGCATTGTATTAAATGCCGGTCGAAGCATAGGCAATGTATGTAATCTATTTTTCTTCTCTATGATTTAGTTAGATAGATACTAATCTTTTGAGAGCTAATCCTAATTTCAACTTCCACCAGCAGACAGTGCTGATAAGACATGTGTTCTATTGGTAGGTATGCCTAAGTACTTACGTGTTTTTTGCGTAAAATGTTTCTCACATAGTAGTGAAAGAAAAGCTGCACATTCCGACTTGGATAGATTAGGTTAGAAGGCTAATGCGGGAGCGGAGCGGAGCGAAGCTCCCGCATTAGTATTCGTGGTTATTTTTTTTTTAATTTCCATACAGAATTTCTATAGGCCACGGCAACCACTCTCTTACCATCATCCCTGTGCTGGTCAGCCACCTAACCTGATGGAAAGAGAGTTCTTACCGTGGCCTATAGTTCTGCATGGTTAAAAAAAAATAACCACGAAGGCTAATGCTGGAGCTCCGCTCCGCTCCGCTCCCGCATTAGCCTTCTAACCTAATCTATCCAAGTCGGAATGAACAATTTTTCTTTCAGCAGTAATATCCATTTTTCAAATTTTGTTTGCTAACAGTACTTATTTATCAAGGTGAGACGAATTTTCACACATGACATATCATTTTGAAGAGACGAATTTACAACAACCCGTCCATTATACACATTGCCTGATGCGCTTTGGGCATTGTATACAATACCTAGGCAATGTATGAAATTAATCGTAGTTTACACATTGCCTGAACGTTTTAGGCAATGTATAGAATGCCTAGGCATTCTATACAATGCCGGATTATACACATTGCCTATAACAGATATACCAAATGTATCAGAGCAAGTCTAAAAGTTAATAAATCAGAAAGTAACTAACGCGTTGCAAAATTACTTACACAATACTGTGCATTATAGTATGTAAATATGGTTAAATTTTTATCTTATAATACTTTTATGGTGTACAATAAAGAATATCTTATCTTATCTTATCTTAACATTGTTTCCCTGCTTAATTATTTTACCACACCCGCACCTTTAGTATTTGTGTATTCAATCATACGAGCATTTTAATTCAATTTCAGTATCTTCAAATAAGAATTCGTCATAATTAAAAAACTTTTCACACGTATCATATAAAGACAATAACACTAGAAAATAAGTATAAATTTTTCATTCACGAGACGTCTCTCAGAGTGCTACCTCTAGCACTCCAAAGTTTATGGATTGTGCATGAGACATGAATTAACTTAGAAAAGTAGTTCGAAATACCGTCATACACACAGGCTCACACAGAGCCGAATCACAAAGAGCAAAACGCTAATACTAGCTACTTATGTGAAAAGCTATTGCGAAGTTTTCCACACGTGATGCCGAACGAGTTTATGATTTCAACGGGATGCATATTTTCTCCCTTAATTTATTATTGTTTTATTGTGTCTATCGTATGTATAAACTTTATAATATCATCGTTAAAATGTTACGTAATAAATAGGTACTAGCTTATGCCCGCGGCTTCGCTCACACGGAAGATCCATGCGAACTTTTTTTTATATAAAATATTTCATGGAACTTACGAGTACATTGATCGAGCCGTTCTCGTGTTTTGCAACTTAGCAATATTATTTTTTATTTATAAGAAGGAGGGTTCGATTACCGAGTGTGGCAAGCGATTTTCGGAAATCTCTGAATGCAGGTTTGTTTCCTTTTAAAAATAAGGTCCATCCTGTAAACACATTTTTTTTAGAAAACTTTTTTACCTCCATATCATACTCTACAAAGCGTCAACGTATCATTTCTGTTTTTGATAGTGGTTGGTGTGAGCCACTCCCTTTGCTTTGAATAACTCTTTTTATCCATGTGTCAGAAAATTAGAATTTCAGCATTCGTAGAAATATCTAAAAAGAGAGCAAAGTCAGTATTCCAATATTTTGCAAATAAGTCTAGGTTTTTTTCACATAGACTTCATTTAGCAATTTCTTTTTTCCAATTGAAATGCACTTACAAAGCTTGACATGACATGATGAATAAGGCTGTCGAGTTATCATGTGGTAATTACGCGAGGTACCATTCTATAAAGGGTGATACTTAGGACGTCAGTGCCATACACTTTGACACTGATTGCCGTATGTACGCGATCCTTACTCACTGACTCGACATGGCGAAGCGTGACAGGTGTGACGTTGTCGTTGCCTCCCTTTGTCAATTGGGAATGTGTGACGCATTACACGCGAATACCGTAATTTGCTGCATTTTATAATTGTGGAGTTCAAAATCTAATTTGCGCGTGATTACATTTGTTATAGTGGAAGCTGATGGTTAGTGGAATTAGTATTATTATGATTATATTACTGTAATTCGATAGCATAACGTTCTACGCGTGAATTCGATTCCCATTCCCCGCATTCTAGAACCCATATGACAGGCTTTGTTTAGTTTGGGTAGAGATGGCGCTATTTAATATGTCCTAGAATATATATGTAGTTATTAATTTATTAAAAAAACATTTAACCGATAGTTGATCTGTTTTACGTTACCAAGAATCAAAGAGATCTTATCAAGTCGATTACTGCCCTCTAGACAAGTGGCATTGTAGAATAGAATGACGTATATGACAGTCGTCAACGAATTGCCACTTGTCTCAGGGAGTTGATACGGCAACTAATACTATGAAAATATTGAGAATTTTCCATATCATTAGTACAGGGAATTACAGGTAGTAATACGTGGGGATGTACCCTAATTGCGATGCCGGAACTATCATTTAGTTGGACCATCGTCGCCGCCCATCATTTGTTTGCATAACTGGTGTTCTTAATTGGTTCTTCAAATAACACTACACAGTGCATACCCAGTGTAGTGTTATTTGAAGAACCAATTAATGAAAGGAGACGGGGACTTCTGGGCCAAAATTGTAATGAGTTGAGATATGACTTAAAAAAAGCAGTATTTTTTTCTATTTCAAAATATTTAAAAACCAGCTCAATTGAAAATCTTGAAGACGAGAAATCTTAAAACTAAATTTATTTCACTAGCAAAATAAAATATCGATTACTAAAAATTATTTAAACAATATTGCGTATTATAAGTATTATAACACTTGCATCACAATTTGATATTAAATCAATCAGAGTGAACAAAACTTAATCATAATAATAATAATAATAACCATTTAAAATACCAAATAATAGTGTAATAAAAATAAATTTTGAATCGATTTCCGTTAATCGATTAATTATTTCTTGTGTTTATCAACTGTATTTTTAAGCTGTGACAGCTGACAGCTCCATTTTCTGTCAATCAGGCCCACGAATGTATGGAAGAGTATCCATCTCCTTTGATATTCCTTGCAAGATCAACTTGAATTTTTATTTTAAACAACATACCGATTGTGCAGTAATTGTTACACTAGAATTTTCCACGACAAAAATAATAGTGAAATTAAAATCCTTTTGTCCCACTTGCCACCACTGCTGGCGTCACCAGCGGTGGCAACTGGGAATGGTCACTCTTTTTCTATGTTCAGGTTTTGAAAACAACTATCAAAAATTGCTTGCGTAAATTCTGAAACACAAAATCTGACGTTTTAGCACGCTATGAGCATATACCGGCAAATAGTATACAGAGACTTTTATTTTTTCAAGAAGGTACACATTCTGGTGCTGTGAGTGAGCGCAAGTTATGCTTGTTTTACAACACTTTAAAACAAGGCACTAACATCTTGTAGAGGCTCCATGCGAAGCGACGGGAGAAAAAGAACGCATGCAGGTTTATGTTTTGCGGTCTCCCGGAGTATTTTCAACCAAAATAATTAAAAGTTTTTACGATCGCTTCTCTAGTATCGTGTAAAGGATCCGACGACTGGAGTAACCGTGTGAATACGAACTTGGTGCTAAACTTGGGTCATTGAAGACGTCTGAAAATTCCAACGATTTTCTTCAGTAAAGCGATTTGTTTGAATTAGTTACAATAAAAATACAGATGCTATACATACTATACACGGATTTATAAATAACAAAAATATTTTTTTTTTAGATTGTTCAATTAATGACATTCTTATCTATATTGTTGCTAAGTAATAAGTAAGAGGCAAGAAATGATAGCCGAGAGATTTATTTTTAGTAACATCACACACTGCGGTCCCCGGGAACGTATCACCAACTTTTTGGAGTATCAGGTATCTCGAAGAAACAGACACACTTCTCAAATTACGTTTGTCTTTCACATCACTGCAATCTAGTTCTCAACTTGCTCCATATTTTGTCACGCTTTGAGCATTTTGTCAAGCTCATTTGAACGTTTCAATTAATTCCAAATAGAGAACGCTTGCCTGTTGAACGTCGACCTATTTCAATGAGCTTAAAGTACTTAGTGCCATAGGTTGACATGAGTTCGATAATCGTACGAGAAACCGAGGTAAAATCTTTGATCGAGTCTTAAAAAGTGTGTATGCAAGTAATTTTCATCCGCAAAAAATCTTACCAAATGCTTCTAAACAAACAAAAATCACTGACGTGACTAATATTGTGAATTCATTCGAACAAGATAATAGTCAAATGATTTTCGTAGGTTGGTGAAATATACTAATCCATACTAGATCCGATATGAAATAGATAAACGGAAACTTATGCCAGAAGTGGGACAGATTAATGAAAAAAAAACAAACATCAAAATTGCGAGCCTCCTCCTTGTTTAGAAATTGGTTAAAGAAGACCAGTATAGAATAGATGGTCGCACTTAATGCAAGTGAAGCTGGCCCTGAAAGGAGGACCTTTCAGACTTCTAGCAGTTTCTTAGAATCAGAAAGAACCAAAATGTTCGCTTACGCATAACACTATTTCACGATATAATAATTCTGTAAAATTAATTTTATTCCACCGTGCAAAATTCGCATAAACTTACGATTAAATCACTTATTATAATATCAAAATATACATTGACCATTTAAAGTGACACACGCTTCGATGAAATCGTTATTTAAAAATACCGTAAATACTGTCCCATGCAAATGTGAATCGATCAATTTTTAATAGTTCACGTAAATATGCATAGAGAGCCAATTTACGTTTGTGAACATGAGTTGATATCAATTTCGGCGTTGGTTTTTGCAAAAGACTGGTCCAACAAGGTTAATAGCTGGTTATTTCATCGACGGCGTGGGCTCGTTGCGAGGGGCGCTTACTAAAAGGACTTTCAGATTCATAATACTGATATTAAAACGCTCTTTCAGTTTTTTGCGTAAATAACTGAGTGACGGCGATATTGTGTGGTATTTTTTCATTCTTATTTATCTACTGAAATATTTTTCTTTATGAACACTTTACTGTTATATATTTCTTTGTATAAAAACTGGTTTTTACTCGTGGATTCCCTTGCGTTATCTGTGTGTACTTATATAACTGTAACTACAGTGTAAATATGTGTGTTTCAAAGTACATATTCTCTGAGGTCTGTATGATTATGCTATAAAGTCAGACGGCAGTCGCTGTCATAAAAGCCTTAACAAATCAATAAAAGGAAGAGCAGGAGAGGGGACCCCGGGCTGCAAACTGCGAGTTATGGATGAAAAAAGAAAAGTATATTCCAACTAAAACGTTCAGGACTTGTTGAGAAATTCCAACCGGGAACGACTGTAACTTTACACAACACAGGAACACAACCGAACTCGACCGAGCACGATCACACGCAGACACAATCACGAACGCACACCACGGAACCAACGAGGCAGTAATAATTTATTTCGCTCATTTCTGGCGAGAAAAGCGTATGGGTGTTGCCGCCGCGCGCCGTCCACGTAGCCTCTCCGGCGATATGTCTCATACTTTACGACATTAGGTGACGTGCTTGTGCGCTTTCCATATAATTCTTCTTGCCGCTTTACAGCGTCGTTTTCGCCTATCGTAAAGACTTTTAATTATATCTGACGAGGCAAAATTTGACCTGACGGTTAAACCTTATGCATTCTTTGCGCTGCTGTTTTAAGGGGACCATTTCAATTTTATGGTTTTTGTTTTAAAAGTGCTATACATAAACTTTCTTATATTATTTTTACCACGTAATGCACGGTATACGTTTACTGTTACTATTTTACGTAAAAGTATTCGCGTAAATTATTTTTATAAACACCTACATGTTTGTACGATGTTGTTCAAAGCTTTATATTGTTGAACAGAAGTTGATGTTTCTAATATAAGCTGATTAAAAAGTTATACTAACATATAGAATGGAAATGAATGCCTGAAACTTTTTTGTTTGTGAATGTTTCGTATAAATTTTAGATACGCATCGTTTATTGTTCACTAGCTGAAGGTTTTTGCGAAATTTTCTTAACTTTTCTTTCAATATCAGAAAACTCTCAAAAAAAGATGAATCAAATTGGTAAAGTCATTCGCAAGTAACATCGTGACCAAGTGTACAGAATAGAAAGGGAAATAGAGATTCAATTCTGTATAAAGTTTATGTAGACACGATAAAGACTCATTTGTTTACGGAATCGACTTCTGCATTTAGTTCGAGATAGGATACATTACACGAGTTAATTAAAGAATGTGTTCATGTTGCAATTAGTGAATACGAGTCCTATCTAAAGTGAACTGAAAAAGTGCCTCATGCAATTAGAGCGTGTTTACATAAACATGTCGTTTACAGATCCACTGTACCGATGACTCCGTCTGCTGTAAACTTTTAATTGCACGTCTCCACCGGGTCGTAGACGTGCTACGCGGACTACGCGTGTAGACTCAGTCGTAGATCCTACAATAGTTTGTCGTAGCAGTTATTGTGACATCTCGGTAAACTAGTATTTTGTTGAATATTATACTTATTATCTGTTTGAATTAGGTTTTGGATGCATTATTAGATTATTGTCTAGTTAAAATAATATTGGTTCATACATTTAGACATAAGTCGCTAAATGACTAAATGTTACTACCGGCTTTCATTTTAAAAATGTGATTCCCGGTTGCATCCAAAGCTTACAGACACTTTTGTGCCCGGAGATATGAGGACATATATTATTTATTATTAGTTTGTGAACTTTTACGAGGATGACCACTGTTTTAATATCTCAAGCCCGGGAAGAAACCCTGCCTCAGAGCCTCGTCCGTTGATCAGTCCCAAATATATTGGCCCAAAACGTAGGTAACTATGCAAATTCAAATTCAATTCTAATAAAATTTTGTTACAAAGGAATAGGTACTACCTACGTAACAAAATTGTACTTGAATAGTTTCAATGCTTTCAGAATACACAAAATAAAATTGTAAATACAAAAAGCATCAAAACTGCGTGTGTGTACCCAATTAAGTTTTAATTTGGGGTAAAGTGGCGTCTATAACAGTGATTGTGGCGGGGAAGTCATTAGGAACACTTCACACTAGTGGTAAACAATCCAATTTTCTCATCTAATTTGAAAGAGCATTTTAAATGCTACTCAAATCTAATAAAGTCAAATTAGAATCCAATGTAGCTCCGAGTAAAGGTTTGGTGCCAGTGATCGCTTTTTTATCCTTTTACTTATTCTCTGCGGCTGGTTTTCAATCCGTACATCTAAAATAGACTTTATTTAGTTTAAAAAGTAGATACAAATCTCGGCATTGGAATGTAAGACTTCAGTCGATCTCATAATGAAAACAGCTAAATCAAGGTAGAGAAGTAAACGTATTCTGGGTTCCTAGATGAAAGCTTTGAATGAAACCGGCAACAACACTAATAGCTCAGTAATTTTAGACAAAAAATCCTTGAAACCTAGGACTAATTCCGGCGGAAGGTTTCTTTGTTTTAAAATGTTCCTTAGGTCCCCCTGAACATATCTGGAAAGTTCCCCATAGATCCCATGTACGCTCCCCCCCCCCCCCCTCAAACGTCTCCCTAAATCCAGTTTTTTCTATTTTTCTCAGAAACGGTGAAAGCTACAAGAAAGTTGTCCAGGTACCATATAATTCATTGTTATAGCAGCATTGGTTCTCAAGTTACAGCGAATAGTGTCAAACACCACAATATAATTTTCTGGTGTGAAGAAAGTAGGAACTTAGAAAATGATGATGCCTAAGGGTCAAATTATGGTTCAATCAATCAATTAGCCTATTGCAGTCCACTGCTGGACATAGATTAACATAACATAACATAAACTCACGCCTTTGTCCCCGAGGGGGTAGGCAAAGGTGCTAGCACCCACATTTCGCCGTTTATGTTTAGGTCCCAATGTAATAGGTGGCGAGCCTATTGCCATTAACCGGGCACTTATAAACCTGCGATAAACACACACATAACTTCGAAAATCATCGAAAAGTCATTGGTGTGTGCCATGGTAAACCTGGGATCGAACCCGTGACCTCGTCTCAGCAGTCCATTACCCATACCACTAGGCTACCGCGGTACTTACATAGGCCTGGACATAGGCCTCCCCCAATACGCGCCACGTTTGCCGATCCTCCGCCTTCCGCATCCAGTGTGTCCCTGCCACCCTACGTAGGTCGTCAGTCCACCTTATGGTTATAAAATTTAAATAAACGGACCACGGATATGCCACATTAAGAATAAGGCCATTGAGCGCTAGGGGTCTCCCTCGACATCTCAGAGGCCTTTGACAGGGTCTAGCACGATAACTTATTCAACAAACTTCCTTCCTTCGGCTGTCTTGTATGCCTGGATTGCAATCTTTCTGGGAACTCGGTCATTCGGTATCATTGACGGTAGTTCGTTGGACCATTTGCAAATAAACGCTGGGGTCCCTTAGCGGTCGGTACTTTCTGTCACACTTTTCCATATCAACGATCTGCTCAAGCCCGGAACCATTGAGTGCGCAGACGACATCACAATGGTAGAGAGTTACGAGACGGCCGTACGCTGGCATGGTTGAGATCCGGTCTCTTAAGGAAACCATGGTTGAGCGGTTGAACTTTCCTTTGCAGGCATCCTCCGATTGGGGAGATGCCAACTTGGTCAACTTCAACGCAACCAAAACCCAGTCAGGCATGTCTCTTCTCTGCGAAGCTGCTAAAAAGCTGAGAATGCTATCAAAAGTAAGATTAGTACTTCACACTGGAACAACTTCTCATTCTCTACCAAGCGCAAGTTCGATCGTGCATAAAATACTGCTCGCACCTTTGTGACGGTTCAGCCAAATACCAGCTTGAATCCCTTGAGTCAATAGAGAAACAAGCCTCTTGGAGGCTCATCAATAACGACGCTCTAGTTGAAAATAGGCTTCAGAGCCTAGATAAGAGTTGCATGATTCTCGATTTTTTATCGGATGCACTTCATGGAGTGTGCACAAGATTTGCACAACTTAATTCCGCCAAACCCTTTCCACCATCGAACGAACATACGCACGGTGACCCGCCACTGATACACCATGGACTTTCCACTTATACGCACCAAACGGCCTTGCCCGAATCTATGTTGCCGGATAGCTATAACTTGGGTGTATTTAAGACTAGAGTGAATAGGTTAGTTAATTCGTTTTTCAGGAACAGCTTATTAGTTTCATAAGCTTGTCAGAAGCGGGGAAGGCTTCCATGGGGACTAGTTATTATTCATTTTTTTAATAAATAGATAGTTTTTGATATAGTTAAAGCTTTTATTTTTTTTATAATAAAACATGACAAGAAGTAGGTATTATTTGACACCTCATATATTAAAATCGGAGTAACCGTTTTGCATATTTTTTTTCCCATTATATTTATAATGTGGCGCTACATCGTTACTGAAAGGATAATAATCGTTTAGTATTTCAGGGGAAATGATTTTATTAAGTCCGTTTATTTAAACTTAATTGCGGCGTGGTTCCCGGCAGAGAAGAATTTGGGCCACTCCATCTCCTGCCATGCGGTGTCGTACAAGGTGACTAAAGAATAGAGATGTTTAACATCAGAGAGATATAAACAGCCCAGGCTCAGCCACAGATACATGGCTGGAGTCAACAATAGTGCCCGAAAAACGGCAATAGGCTATTACTTATTGCCTGAGACCTTATACCATGATTGGTGAAATGTGGGTGTTAATTCACCTCTGCTTAACCCTCCAGGGATAGAGGCGTGATCATATGTATGGATATAACCTTAGGCATCATCATCTTCAAAGTTTCTACTGTCTTCGTACTATAAAATTATATTTTGTTGTTTTTTGACACTATTCGCTGTAACTCGAGAACCAATGCTGCCATAACAATGAATCATACATCATTTTATTCCTTAATGTATGAAGATTTACTTGTGCCTACATCATTTTGCAACAACTCCAGTAATTTTTCTTCAAATTTAGTACAAAGAATAATTTTGGGCCCATTTTTTTTTTTTGGTGAAAGGGGATTGGGTAATCTAGTATGGACAGTGGCGTTCTTAATTTTTTCAGCGGCCATAATTAATTTTGATACCACTTCATTGTACTGTGTTAAACACACGTACAAATGTCATTATTTTCATTGTAAGTAATATCGGAGCTGCGATATACAGGGTGGAACATTTCGACTTTACCTTGAAGGAAAGTACCCTCATACTAAAGATAGCGAATTTTACTTAAATGAAACTTTACCTTATTTTTTAAAAGAAACAAAACTGCATTCAAAGACTTTTGAAAATGCCACACCCGGTAGTCGAACCGACTAATATTTTACAAAACCTTCTTTTTCATGGACTTCCTTTTATTTAATTTACCAAGTTTGTTAGAGAGATTTGATCCCTATTATCGACCCTATCGATTGATGTAATAAAAATACAGGGTGTTATTTTTTCGAATTGTAGTCGGTTCGATTATAAGGCGTGGCAAACGATTTTTCAGCATTCCTTAAATGCAGTGCTGTTTCTTTTTTAAAAACACACTAAACTGTATTCAAAGTTTTCTGAAAATGCCACACACGGTAGTCGAACCGGGTACGAGTACCTACTCTTACTACCGGAGATAGTTAATTTCATTCAAAGGAAACACTCTCTTATTTAAAAAAGAATACAAAGCTGCATTTAAGGAATTTCGAAAGATCGCTTGCCACGCCCTGTAATCGTACCGACTAAAATTCTAAAAAATAACACCCTATATTTTTATTGCATCAATCGATAGGGTTGATCATAAGGATCTAATCTCTCTAACAAACTTGGTAAATTAAATGAAAGGAAATCCATGAAATAGAAGATTTAGAAAGATTTTATTCGGTTCGACTACTAGGTGTGGCATTTTCAGAAAACTTTGAATACAGTTTAGTGTGTTTTTGAAAAAGAAACAGCCCTGCATTGAAGGAATGCTGAAAAATCATTTGCCACGCCTCATAATCGAACCGACTACAATTTGAAAAAATAACACCCTGTATTTTTATTGCATCAATCGATAGGGTCAATTTGATCCTTAATCAAATCTCTTTAACAAACTTGGTAAATTAAATAAAAGGAAATCCATGAAATAGAAGATTTAGAAAGATTTTAGTCGGTTCGACTATCGGGTGTGGCATTTTCGGAAAACTTTGAATACAGTTTAGTATGTTTTTAAAAAAGAAATAGAACTGCATTTAAGGAATGCTGAAAAATCGTTTGCCCCGCCCTATAATCGAACAATTCGAAAAAATAACACCCTATATTTTTATTGCATCAATCGATAGGGTCGATCATAAGGATCAAATCTTTCTAACAAACTTGGTAAATTAAATAAAAGGAAATCCATGAAATAGAAGATTTAAGAAGATTTAGGAAGATTTTAGTCGGTTCGACTACCGGGTGTGGCATTTTCAGAAAACTTTGCATACAGTTTAGTATGTTTTTAAAAAAGAAACAGAACTGCATTTAAGGAATGCTGAAAACTCGTTTACCACGCCTTATAATCGAACCGACTACAATTCGAAAAAATAACACCCTGTATTTTTATTACATCAATCTATAGGGTCGATCATAAGGTTCAAATCTCTCTAACAAACTTGGTAAATTAAGTAAAAGGAAATCTATGAAATAGAAGGTTATAGGAAGATTTTAGTCGGTTCGACTACCGGGTGTGGCATTTTCAGAAAACTAGGAATGCAGTTTTGATTCTTTTTAAAAATAAGGGAATGTTTCTTTTCAGTGGAATTCGCTATCTTCAGTATTTAGAGTACTTCCATCTAAGTAAAGTTGAAAAATACCACCCTGTATAGCTAAGTCCCGATATAGTTTAGAGAAGTTTGTCCATAGTAACTTTTGATCACTTTATACTGTACTTTCATATTATACCAATTTCATTGATGGCCGCTCAATTCCGACACGACGCCAACATTACCCAACCCCCTTTCTGTAGGTATATTTCGGAGACTATAGCTCACATTGAAATGAATGAACTGTCGTTTGGTAGGTAATTTTATAGCAATTATATGGTACCTGGACAACTTTCTTATAGCTTTCACCGTTTCTGAGAAAAATAGAAAAAACTGGATTTAGGGAGACGTTTGAGGGGGGGGGGGAGGGGGGAGCGTACATGGGATCTATGGGGAACTTTCCAGATATGTTCAGGGGAACCCAAGGAACATTTTAAAACAAAGAAACCTTCCGCCGGAATTAGTCCGACCTTTTTGCTTAAAATGACTGGCGTATAACGCTAATAATATGTGCATTTTTCAAAAGTACCCACACATAAAATATTGTAGTATTTAAAAATATAATAGTAATAGTATAAACCATTGTAAACCTAAGGCGAAACCGGTTAGGTTCAAAATAATAAAATAATTGTGGAAAAGTACAAGTGCTTTATTGGAAATGTGTAGCAAGTTCCACCAAGCGCCATCAATTTCTCGTATGAACAGTCTAAAGTGCTTGTCCAGAAAGGGCGATTTCGCCGCGATTCTTTTGTGCGTATCACGCGCGTCTGTTTCGTCCAGAAAGAGAGTAGTTACGCGCGAGCATTTTGACGCTCCATTTCCCTGGATACGTGCACTGCACTCGCACTGGAGTTCGCGCGTTAAGAGGGGGTATAAAGCTAAATTGCCGATCGTAGATATGATGTTTATACCCGAAATTAAGCCACAAATGAGCTGGGTTTTTTTTAATAGAAAATACGTTATATTTGTAAGGGACTGGTCATGGTGGAAACATAAAATAATAATATTTTTTCGATAGAATAAAATCACAAAGTTATGCCTTATTTACTACTAAAATCAATTTATTTCCAATATTATGCACACAACTGAGTCAATATTTGAATACAAAGTGTAAAATTATGTAACCCAGTGACTCTATTTTCACTTTGAAAAAATTGTGTGGATTTTACGAGTAATTAAAAAAAATGAATTTGGCGCTTACGACGGTCTTATTCCGCGCATAACGCTCTCTTTCTATCGCACCTGACCCGAGGTGTCGGCCATCTGTTGTTTCATCATTTAGTCGGGCTCGCCCCGTTGAGACGGGAGGACTGTATTTCTGTTTTCCGTGTCAAGAAAGTTCGTTAAAAATGAGCCAATTAAAAAAATATAAAAGAAACACTCTAAAAGAGAATATAAGAAACTAAGAATTCAACTCATGGCTAATTTTCGAAGGTAATGTATCTATATTATTATTTTACTTTCTTTAGTTTGTTACCAAATATCCACCGTTGCTAGGTAACTCTGGAGTAACGTCGGCTCGGGGATAGTATATGCAAATCAAATAGATGTTATTGACTACTCGCGTGTTTATTGTATAATATTATTTATATAGCACTAATATAATTATTAAATAGATTGCGAAAGTATTTATACATTGTATTATCAATTTTAATGCATTTCAGAGTTACTTCAGCTCGTAATATCACACAAGCTGGTGAATCCGATCCGGTCGAATCGCTTAGTAAAAAACTTTCGTCAACTTTGTAAGCTTATTGCAATTGTTTTTTCTCACATTCAGAAAACATTTCAGTAAAATATGCAAATTAATATGAACATGAACAAGTAGAATGATATGATTTGAGATTAACATGGTCATTCACATTAGTACCGAATGTTCACACATTCAAACGGCATGGTAAATACGAGTATCCCGGTGATTTTAATGAAAAAAATTGACCACACGGAAAGCGGATGACTGCCCGTGGAAGGATAGCTCAGAGTAAGAGCGCTGGAACGCCAAGGTTCGCGACCCTGGCATTCAAGTCCTATTGTGGGTTTGATTTTTTCCATTATGTACTTATTTAGCATTTATATCAAATTATCTACAAGTAGATTAAAATAGCAATGCAATGCTTATGTGATTGATTTGTCATTAATTTGCAATTATTTTTACAGATCTCCCATTAAACATTTAGAGAAAGTTGAAGTTTTGAGAGAACTAGATCCAAATTGTGATGGAAATTTTGCACCAGAGTGGAATGAGCGGTATATTTTAGCCAGCCTTGATTCAATATGTCAGGGCCCTAGCTTCTTAATACGTAATGATAAAATAGGGCAACCATATTATACACAATGTTCATCAGTAATATTGAACCACTATTTGGACTATTTGGATGACCCGACTCAGGATTAGTATTAAATTAATTGAATTCGCAAAAAAAAAATATTTGGGTAATTTATCACATATAGTTAGACGAACATCGCTAGATGTTAAATTAAAGTAAAAGCATTGTTTTTCCCAAATCGTCAAATCGTCGGTGCGCCTGCCAAAGTCGTTATGTGCATTTTTTCTATTTTTTTTTTATTCGCTAGATAATAAATAATAATAATAATAAATATTGTAGGACATTCCACACAACGCTATATAGACCCAAAGTAAGCATTGCTTAACTAGCTTGTGTTTTGGAATCTAGAATGCGGATAAACATACTTAGATACATTTTTTTTTTCTAGATGGCCTTAAAAAAATGCGCATCAACTGAAAAAACAACCAAGTGTTAATTCCTTCTAGAAATAGGTTTGACAAAATATACATGTGCAATTCTGACACTGCAAAATTGGTTATGTGTTCACATCAAGAGTTTTTCATCCTCATGTTGCACATGTCAGAATTGGTTTGCACATAGACAATTTGACAGCTTGTTTTTCTTCGGTTTGTTGGTTGTAAAATTGGTGTTCTACCTTTGTAACAACGTAAATAATCTTATAATAGTAAACAAAACGAGACAGATGATTAAATCAAAACAGCCTCACGTAAGGTCGAAGTCCTGAATAAAGTGAGACGTTTTTACACCATTTGTGTGAGAGTGAATTCACTGTCTATGGCAAGCGGAGCGGCGATATAAAGTAAAAATATTCTAGGCATTATATCAAACAATTCTTCTGAATACAAACCATCATACAGGCGGTAAAACAACCACAGCAAGTACCTTCTGAGGTTGAGAGGGACTACTACCCCACCTGTGAGTATGGGATGGTCGACGATCCTCAGCGCCCGTCTTTGCACCAAGTCGAAGAGGTCTAGCTAGCCCAGGCAAAACTGTGACAGCAGTACTCCATGTGGGGCAGAACGGGAGCGTTTTAAAGAAGGAGTATTTGCCCCGCAGTGATGTACTACCTTGTTTCTTTGATACCAGCTTGACTTAGTCTTCCAAGTGACTACGGCGGTGATCGTAGCTGACGATAGCGATAGCTCCCTTTACTCGAAAAGATGTTAAACGGTGTGTCTAGAAACTTGCGGCGCTATGCTATGCAGACGATAGCACCTTACACGGAGGCTATCACGGACATCCTGCGGCCAAGCAGTCTGATATCGCGGAAAAAAGAAGACCGGACCCTGAGCCACGTTTCTCAATGGGCTCGGAAAACCTGGTCGAGTTCAACGCCAGGAAGACGCAGGCATGCGCGTTCACAGCAAAGGTATCTTCTTTCCTTCCCCTTCCAACTCTTCAGAGCACGCCACTGCCACTACAGGACAATCTCAATATCCTAGGTATGGATGTTCGCTGCAAACTGAACAACAAAAACTACATTGAGAGTATCATCAAAACAGCCTCGCGTAAACTCGGTGTCCTGAACAGAGTGAGACGTTTTTTCACGCCGGAGCAGCGGTGCCTTCTCTATAAGACACAAATTCGCTCTTGCGTGGAATACTGCTCTCATCTCTGGGATGGCTCCGCAAAGTACTTACTAGATGCTCTCGACAGGCTGCAGCGAGGTGCGGTCCATATTATTGGGAATCCTGAGGTCACCAACACCCTCGAGCCTTTGCAGTTGCGTAGAGATATGGCATCTTTGGCGGTATTTTACCGTCTCTACCATAGTGAATGTTCTGATGAGCTCTTCCAACTAATCCCACCCTCTCCTTTCCTATATAGGACAACACGTGCAGGACTTAGACGCCTCCCGCACACGGTGCAGAATATTCCATCAAGAACCAAGCGGTTCGGCGACTCCTTCTTCTGCCGCACTATTAAGTCTTGGAATTCCTTACCAGTTCACGTGTTTCCCTCTTCCTACAGTCACGGGTCCTTCAAGCGGGGCGTGAAAAAGCATATTCTGATGAGGCCGTTAAGCTGAGTGCCATCATTGTAACATGGTACATGTCTGTAATGGTGACCCTCTTTGCAGAGACTTTGCTTACCATTAGGCGAGGCGAAGTCAATTTGACGTGTCCTATATTAAAAAAAGACTGGAAAAGCGCACCCCGGACGCCGAGGGGAAGGGCTCAGATGCAACTAAAGTTTATAACTAATTGGCAGCATAATGTGCACCTCGGAACTCGGAGATTTGCTCTTCTTTTCTGATTATCGTATTATCGGCTATTCCAGGAACGATCAGCAATTAGTTCCCAACTACGAGAGGAAAATCGGCACCAGAACCTCGTCCGTTGTATAACATGTGCACCGACTAGCAAGTGAGGTTGGCTTGGGTCTCAAAGGTGTTAGTAGGACCCTGTACACGGAACAGTTGTACTACTTTTATTTTTTTTACTTGTATGCCTTAATAAAGTTTATAGTGGGTATTTATTGACTTCGTATGTTATGTACCTTGCCATCTGTCAGTATTTATCCCTTATATAAATCCTATTGAGGTCCATAACGAATCTGATATGTTTATATTTTTCACTTGTAAGAAATGGCGCTAGGAAGATAATTCTGATATGTGTATCAAAATGGAAAAAAAATTTATTGTGGATGGATAGTACCGTTTATAATTTTCACTTATATCTCAGTTCATGCAAAATATTTTTTGGCATCATACTACATTTTTAGTTTTTTGATACGCTCATCAATTATGTAATAAAACAGTTTAATGTCTCTCCTGAAAACTTGACCAAAAACACATAGAGGTTTTGGCAAGCGCAACGACGACATATTCCTTTACTTACTTACTTACCTTTTCATTTTATCAGAAATATTTTTTTTACCAAAAAGAAATTTATTGTGTTTCCAAAGTAGATAGTTAATGATGCAACTCGTATTTTGACAATTTTATCTGAGTATTTTGGGTATACTGTGCGCCTTCAAACTATACATGGCGGGTCGCTGCCACACAAAATAGGTGGCGGACTTGCCGGAGCGACGACAGGCGAGAGCGGGACGTGCGAGGGGTGCGGGTGAAATCTGATTTTTTTCTAGCTTTATGCGCACTCTTAACTGGGTGCAACAAGGCGTCCCTAGTAGCGCGTTATGCGCGCGAGTCGAGAGTCTGGCGTAGTGCACGCGATTTACGCGCGTATTTTGAATTCGCACGATGCTTGTGGACGCGATGTATTGGAGCCTAGTATCGCGCCAACGCGCGAGTAACTTCGCGCGACACGTTTCGCGACGAATTCGCCCTTTCTGGACAAGCACTAAGTTTGTTCTTTTGACCACGCTCCTTTTAATTCGTCACTCTCAAGGAATTCATTTTGGGTAATAGCTATAGCTACTATTACATAAAATAGTTACGTAGGGAATGTGTCCCCGCTGCTAATGGGACCACCGGCCGGCGCCCACCAGACAGTCGCTTCACCCGAATTAACCTGGGACATGTATATTTTATTGGAATCGGATGAAAGTTTTCAGCTAATTATAATATATCGCATTACGATTGACGGGACGTAGGAACACCAGGCCGGATTTATAATTTTAGAAAGTCAATGGAATATTATTTAATTTTCAAGAACCGTACTGTCTAGACTGCCCATCGTTTGTGCTAAAAAGTTTAATCTTTTTTTTATACCACTGAGGGGGCAGACAAGCACACAGCCCGCTTGATGGAAAGCGGTTACCATGGCCTATGTACCTGTGCTACACTATGGGAGTCACACTCGTGTTGCTTTCTGTTGTTACAGGGTTGTAACAACAGAAATTTTCTGTTCCGTCAGTGGAGAAGACGAGCAGGACAAGCCTTTGGCCTTTCCACTGACAGCACAAAAACTCTCCAGTGAGCTTCTGGAGGTTGGAAGTACTTCCTCAATCAGACTGCTCAATTAGGATAGAAATACCGCATCCTATCTTCGTCAATCTCTTGCTATATCATTATCATTCTTTTTTTACGTGGCTAATTTGAGCTTATGTGGGAGCGACTGCCGTATGCCCTCCCAAATCCGAGAGGGAAGCCTGCGAGAAGCACAGACCATTCATCAGCAGGTGGTGCCAGCTTGAAGGTGACTTTAGCTTGGGTGATCTTGGCGAGGCCCCAGTAACAACGCTCAATCTCTTTTTCTATAAAAATGTTTGTTTTTAGGTAAACATGTACTGTAATATTAGTTTTACAATACTAGATGGAAGAAAGTAGCAATATAATATTTTTATAATAATATAGTTATGAGCACTAATGAACCGCTGCGTCCTTAGGGAAGCTTCATCTCTTATGTAATTACTGCAATCGGCTTACTTCGCTACTGTTGATTTTAACTGCCAATACTCTTACAAATAACATTCAAGATCTAATGAACCCAAGCTTGTCTGAGAAGATCAGTGGTCAGAGCATTCCCTGTAAAGGCGGCCACCCACTTACAGTTTATCGAACGACAACCGGATGATATCGGTCTGTCAGTTCATCGCAATAGCCCACACTTACAGTTTCGTATACGATTTTGGACTGACGGATAATATGTGTGTGGCCGCTTGACGATTCCGCGGGCTTATTAGCTAACTTTTCGCGACCAGCGAGCGATGAGCAGTAAGAACGAGATTACTGCGCGATGGATGGCTTTGCGATCAGATCGCCAAGAATGTACTTTTTGCTACGATACTAGCGCCAAACGCGAAAAGGTAGCGATAAGAGGAACTATGTTGCCTCAATGGAAAACAATGTTCCTAAGGGGTCCATTACACGGTAGGTTTTGCTGTCAGTTTAACCATCAATCACGCCGTGATTGACCAATAACTTAACATAAAGGGGGATAAAAACTACTACTACTAGTTAAGGATGCTAGGGATAAAAAACCTTAAAAAACGTAGTGCAAGCAATTTTCGACCTTAATGACATGACATAGAATCGAGTTTTTTTTCTTATATTCGTAATCAGTGTCATCTATAAGCGCAAAAAGACACGTAATTAGGAAAATGTCATTAAGGTCGAAAATCGCTTGCAGTCGCTGTTTTAGTATCTGTGTGAAAGTTGTAGTCAAACCAAGTTCAATAGCGAAAAAAATGTTAATTTTCTTTCTAATTTCAGCTTATAATACAAGAAATCTAGGGAAAAAGTCGCTAAAGGGGCAACACTGCTTATCGCGCCTCTTTCGCTGATCGCTTGCTATCAAATGTGATACGTAATACCAAATTTGTAACTCACCAAGGAAAGGACATCATTCAGATTGGGCTAATTTTTATTTTGCCGGCCAAAGAAAAAAAATACAATATTCGGTTAGAGCTTGTTCTTACTAACATTTTTTATTAGTGCGTCGAAGTTGAGGGACCACTTCCAATGGTTTTATTAGAGTTTAAAAATCTTAAAAATATACACTTTTTATGATACGAACTATTCAAAATAAATGAAAAATATTGTTATACATTGGAAGAATAGTTAATAAAAGCAATAAAAAATAAACCCCATACTGCATATTGTTGTTTTTCGTCCATTTATTTACGGCTAAAATTAAAAGTGTCGATTAAAGAAAATATAATCCGCTAGAATTTTTCCTTATTAGCATTTTTTAATATGGCGTCAAAGCTGAGGGACCACTTCCCTCAGTTTTATTTATATTCGAAAATCTTGAAAACATACATTTTTTATGATACGAACTATTGAAAATGAATTAAAAATATTGTTCTATATTGGAAGAGTAGTTCATATAAGTAATAAAAAATAAACCGCATATTACATATCGTTGTTTTTCATCCATTTATCTAGGTTAAAAATTGAAAGTGCCAGTCAAAGAAAACAAATGTGATATTCCGCTAGAGCTTGTACGCGTTTGCATTTTTATTATGGTGTCAAAGCTGAAGGACAACTTCCCTTGGTTTTTTTTTTTGAGTTCAAAAATCTTGGATATAATACATTTTTTTAAACGTATTATTGAAAATGAATGAGAAATATTGATTTATATTGGTTAAAGGTGCATTTCCAATTATTGAACTTAGTAAATGTGTTGATCATATTCCACAGTTACAAGGCACTAATGGCAATGCCATAAGGTAGATTCGTGGACGATAGCAATCACGTCATGTCCAGGTTCGTCAACATTATATATACATTATCATAGATAAAACAAACAGGGTTGAGTGCAATGAAACAGTGTTATTGCTCGTGTATTTTATTTTTAATTGCTTATTTTTATTGCTTTATTGCTTTTATCAACTATTCTTCCAATATAATACAACATAATTTATTATTCCTTTTCAATTATTTATTTTATTTAAAATATACGTTTCCGAGATTTTTGAACTCAAATAAAACCGAGAGCAGTATTCCCTCAGCTATGATGCTATAGTAAAAATGTCAATGAAGACAAGCTCTAACGGAATATCATATTATTTTTATTGCGTTAAACAACTATTCTTCCAATATAGAACAATATTTTTCATTCATTTTCAATATATAATATCATAAAAATTATATGTTTCTAAGATTTTTGAACACCAATAAAACTGAGGGCAGTGGTCTCTCAGCTTTGACATAGTAATAAAAAGTGCTAATAAGGACAAGCTCTAGCGGAATATCATATTTGTTTTCTCTGACCGGCACTTTCAACTTTGGATCTCAATAAATGGACGAAAAACAACAATATAAAGTACAGGGTTTATTTTTATTGCTTTTATTAACTATTCTTCCAATGTATAGCAATATTTTTCATTTATTTTCAATAGTTCGTATCATAAAAAGTGTATATTTTAAGATTTTTAAACTCTAATAAAACCGTTGGAAGTGGTCTCTCAACTTTGACGCCATAATAAAAAATGTTAGTAAGAACGAGTTCTAACGGAATATCGTATTTTTTTCCTTTGGCCGGCACTTTCAAAACTAGCCCAGATTTGTATGGAGAGTGAATGTTGTCCTTTCGCGATAACTTTGCGATAAAATACACTTTTTAGTTCTCCTATTGTAAGGTAGAGGCAGCACGGTCGATTGTTTTGCTTTCGTTTGGGCTTTGAGTTACGTAATACCAATTCGCCGATTTTGCGCGATTATCGCGCAAATTTTGCTATCGTTTTGCTATCGCGAGTTAGCTAATAACCCTGCCGGTCAGCAAAGACAGTTAAAGGCCGGACAGTCTATGGCCGTCGGCATTTCATACGTAATAACATCAGACTAAAGGAATAAAATAATGTTATTATTTTAGTCTGAGGTAATAAAATTATGACGACATTGATGACATAAGGACTGCAGGCCGCCGGACAGACGAAAAACTGCAGGCGGACTGTAAGTGGGTGGCCGCCTTAAGGGACATGTCGTGGATTCAAGTCCCGTCTTTAACGTTCACTTTTGCCGATCTAAATCAGTATTCAAGATTTTTAAAATGTTCAAATATGGTGCTATTTTTTTATACTACTTAGGTCGCAGACAAGCACACGGCCCTCCTGATGGTAAGTGGTTACCGTGGCCTATGGGCGAGTGCAACAGGGGAGTCACACTCATGCTACCGACCCTGTAAGGACAGAGAGATTCTGTGCCGTCAGCGGAAAAGTTAAGTAGGACAAAGCCTTTTTTTGATCTTTTTTTTATCTATCTCTACATCTATATAATCTAATTTACGTTTACTATACCTACCAGTATGAAGTATATACCTACGTTGTGAATTCATTTATATACTAGCTTATTTTAGTCATCACAAATAGTTGCTCTGCATTGAGGTGTAATTTGTGTTAATTCATATAAAACAGTGATCCCAATACAACAGTATTCTATATCAAAAGAAAAGAAAGTTGTTTAAACTCCATAATGGATCTATTCCGTCCAGGTAATGGCCTCAAAGGATTATTTCATGGTTAATTACGAACCTAATACAAGCCGTTTATGCTAATCGTGTCTAATAGCAATTTGGCACTTAAACAGATTACCTATGTTTGTTTATACAAACAGATCTATAACCCTAAATCTATCTATCTATCTATTCCGACAGATCTAATAGTAAAGATCTATGATTATGTAAGTTCTTTTTACAGAACTTAGGAGGCAGACAAGCAGACGGCCCACCTGATGGAAAGTGGTTACCGTGGCCTATGGACGTGTGCAGCACCAGGGGCGTCACAATACAACAGTAAGAACAGAGAGTTTCTGTGCCGTCAGCGTAGAAAGTGAAGCAAGACAAGCCTTTGGTCTACCCACTGACAGTAAAAAACTGTCCAGTGAGCTCTGGCTGCCCTATTCATCGCCGGGAACATTACACGAGGTTATTATGGCCGCGGTATACAGACACTCATTTCTATGTCATCGTTGAGATAGGGAGATATGTATTAAAAATGCACAGTCGAGAGCGTTGTACCTAATAGACATAGCTAAACAGTATTTTGGATTGAGTGAAAACAAAGGGTAGACTCGACTGTACATATATCAATCACTGCTGCAGGCTCTCCACGTCTCTTTTGAGCCTGTACTGGTGATTGATAAATACATAGAAAGTTAATTTTGGTTCTAGTATAGTCTTACTAACATAGATATGAGAAAATTGTGACTAACAAAAATGAGTCTGCGTTAGTTATATAAACAATTTATTTATTATTTATTAATTTCTAAAAAAATAAAGATTTTTCTCATTTCACAAGATGCAACAGCATCTACATGCAAAAATGATTGTAAGTGACTAAAATGAACACCTGCGAGTATCAACGTCACCAAAACCAATTTGTGTCATCAATTTGCATCCCCAATAATACGTGTTCCTGTATTACATGATCGGGCAATGCAACGAGTTCGTAACAGGTACGTGAATCAGAAGCGAGTAATCATCGAAATAGGATTGTCGCTTTCCAATTAACGGCGTGTCGGCAGTTGGTCTCTCGGCGAATGACAGGCCTTTCGGTAGATATCTCGGTGACTTGGTGAAGAAAAATTATTTGCGATTCAAGGTCTTGTTATGTAAATACTTCTCTTGGCATTTTTAGTGTGATTAGTTCAATAAACTAATCGAAAAATCTAACACTACTTTTATCATATTTTATGTAACTTACATATAGTCAATTGTGTTCGACCGGAACCCATGCATAGTCATACTGTTCAGTTAAAACTTAAAATTCCCGGTAAAGTAATTTCTGTATAATATAAGTTGAAAATGGGTATATCTTTTAAAATTAATTAACAAACAACCAAAAAACCAAAAAAAAAATAATAAGAAGACGAAGTTTATTTTTTCGTGTCCTAAGTACTTTTTCAATTTAACATTTTTTATTTTCATTACAACATTTTTCAAGTTTCAATACTCAACTTTTATCTTCATTTGCATCATTAACACATTTGTATCTATCACGTCGATTGTGAATTGAAATGAAAATTATTCTGACTAATACAAAGCTTAAAACTAGCATTACGCTAACGAGTTATCTTTAAGCTGCTTTGTTATAACCCTGTAGAATAATGGAAACTATGCCCCATGTGATTACTATTCACTCATAACACTGACCGGTCCGGTGTTAAGGAATGGTCACACTAACATCCGAGTACACTAATACATACCATATTTATTTAGCATTTTGTGATAGAGTTTTAATGGAAACAATTTAAATACTTTGACGCCTGAACCTGCAGCTTTGTTTGTAGGTATATTATGTGTGGTTTTCATATTTTTATTTATATAATTATGTAAATGATTGTACATTGTGTGAATAAATAATTAAAATTTATTATAAAACAGGATGTAAAATGGTGAAACAAATGTGAAAAAACCGACTATGATAAAACAATCTAAATCATACAATCTTCTTAGCGTTGTTCCCGACTGCTTCCGAAGCTTTCTTTTTGGAGTACAGGGTCTGCTTATTCCTGTCTCCTCTTGGTTAGAGGCTGATATGCTTTTTATGGGATCGACCTTTCCTGAGAGTAAAGAAAGCGCCAGAGCCTCGTCCGACAATGAGCAGGTGGACTGGCTTGTAGGTGAGATTTACTTGGACCCCGAAAACGTTGGTATACCCATAGACCCAGAATAGAATATTCTAGGACATTTTATTATTCTCAGAGAGCAAAAAATAGTGCCAAATTTGGTAAAATAAGCACCTGATAGGTATGATGAAAATCGAACAATAATAAAAGTTCACCGTACGACTCTTTACGTATTTTAGTTGATGAGATAATATGCCTAATAAAATAATCACTCAAATTGGCCTACAAGCCGAAGGGGAATCTACTGCGTTGAAGGATAAATCCCCTGAATGCGAACCAATTTTAATAATTATTTTTCATCCGGCTGAATTGAGATTCTGCGCCATTTTTTAAGTTTAATCAGGTGAAAGCTATTTGAACACTATATTTAATTTCCTTATGGATATTACATTTCAAAACGCAGAAACCTCTGTCTAAGAAGGTATTATCTTATACAAGATAGGAGTTAACAGCTAGCTTAGTGGTTAAAGAGTAGGCCTTACGATCAAGAGGTATTGGGTTTGAATCTTGGCAATTACACACAAGCATTTAGCTTAGCTTGACGGGAATAATAGTAATTTCAATTACATCTTTTTCTTTTTGAAAACAAGAGGTCATTTTCAGTTAACTCATTATTTTAAGTTATTGAGGTCATTTTTAAGCAAAAATGTGCTTGTAATAACATATTTTGGAATACACAATAACGTTTTCGAATTATATATTACCAGCTCCCCTAGACAACTGGCAATTCGTTGACCGGCGTATTGTGGAATAGAACACATTAAAATTTGTATTGCTAACCATACTTTGGTTGGTACTATGAAGTAGGACGAAACATGAATCGAATTTAATATGGGGCAAAAGAGGAATTCTTTGGAATGTAGGACGAACAAATGGGGCCAATGCGGAACAAATCTGATGAATGTATGGAATTGAGATGTATTTTGACATATATGACATACGTTGACGACTGACATAAACGTCAAAATATAGTCTTTTTCTAGAAGGCCAGAATGGTCCATGTGTATCCGCCCCAGTACGGAGGCACCGCGGGCGTCGATCGGCCGCCTAATTTCAACCAGTAATAACCGGTCTCGGAACGGACATCACATCCAGAATCTTTGTGGGAACTGTGCGTCGCGTCACCTATCAGCTAAGCGATGTCAGGGGTGCCTCGGCCTTACATTTGCCTACTAATATTATTAGTTTGTGAAGATGTTTGTACATATATATTTGTTACTCAATCACGCAAAAAATTCGATCTTTTCAGCATCAGTCTGGTTTTTTATTTTTGGTTATTTATTTAATTTTTTACGGTTTAGATATGAAATATACATTTTTGTAATCTCCTTTTAATTCCCTTCATTTTGATATCCTACTCAATAAGTTTGAGTGAAAATAGTTTAGAAAACGTACGTTTTGGCGCTAAAAATACACCATATAGATTTGTTCACATTTTATGTACCCCAGGACACTTGGGGAAATACCTTTCATTTAAGATATCAATATTTAAAATTGATACAGTAAAGTTCAGAAGATATGGGGTATTTAGGAATATTACAAGATTGTAGGTACAAATATAGGTACGTACCTACAAGACACACGCGCGAAAACATTACCCTTCTTGGCAGTTGGGTAAAAAAGTCATAGTAGGTTCGTACCTACTATGGGGTACTCGTAGCTCATGCTAATGCCTTAATAATTGTAGCTTTGTTCGAGCTAAAATCTACTGATATTCGGTGCTTTGAATAGCGTATTTCATTCCGAAAAGGGCATTCCGATGTCGCTTGGCAACCGCCCCAATGCTTGATACGCTCCATAGCTTACTTACAATGCAAGTGTCGTCAGCAGGCTATCGTGACCTTTGTAACAGAGCTTAGTGAATAGATGGTCAGTACTGTTCTAATATAAAACTAAAGTTTTGAATGTAGTTTCGACAGATAGGTAACCAAAATTTTACCAAGGGAATAAAAAAAATAAACTGAAAGTTTCTCATCTTCTATTAACGATAAATTTCAAATTATTTAGCAGTTTGCATTTACAAATAATTCTCCTAGACTCGAAAGAAGCAATTTTATTTTGAACTATTAAATATAGCTCTGCATGAGACTGTACATGTTCACATTACAACTCAATGTTACTAACAACATGTCAACTGGGTCTCATCATGTTATTATAATAAAAAAGTATTTCCCTTCAATTAGGGTTGACAGCGAGGGTTCGACCGAATTCCAATAATTGCCGACGCAAGGGGAGGCTAAAAATATTAGCGCGACCGAGATACGATACGATCCATATTGAAATATACCTAGTTGAATTTTAATGCAAAATGTCTGAATTAAAAATATGTTGTTGATTGTACAGTCACACATAAAAGTGCATAAAAGTTTTGTTTTAAATAAATAATTAAATTGATTGTAAACAATATACCTGAGCTGTATTCACTTTTTTTCTATCTTAATCGATTTAAGTATTCTTATCGAATCTAATTTGCATTCTTTTTAGTAAAAGCAGGACAGGGACACAAGCGGTTTCCGGGCTTCTAAAATCAAATTAGGAGCAAGCGAAAGGACTTTGGGGTTCGTAGTGAAAGCTTTAGTTGTAAGTTGTAACCGGAACTGGCACACGGACATTTCTTACACTCTCATCAATTAATCCATAGGGCATATAGCAATTAAAAAAACAAAGAAGTATTAGTAATATGACGGTCTTAACAATAGGACAGCCCTATAAGCTTTAGAATAGAAGGATGTTAGTTATTGTAGTGTGGAACTGAAATCAATGACGTTGTGCGACGTTGACGAGAAATTGCTAGTTAAGGTTTAGTTAGTAGGTATTAGGTAGGTAGTTTTAGAGATCTGCACACCAACAGATATGGCTTATCTCGTATTCGTATTTTGTATACAATTATAATAGTACAAATAAATATGAATATGAGATAAGTCAAGGAAATACATGTTTGAAAAAAACTACTTACTGGATCTCGCTCAAACCAATTTTCGGTGGTAGTTTGCATGGCATGTACCTACATCATACTTTTTTTTTAGATTTATCATTCTCTTAGTTTAGAAGTTAGAGGGGGGGGGGGGGGGGACATTTTTCCATTTTGGAAGTGTCTCTCGCGCAAACTATTCAGTTTAGATATAGTAATAATAATTCAATAAACAACTAATCACTTAATAACTCTGTAACGTAATAGCTTTCTATTATAATAATAATGCAGCTATTTAAATGTATAAAAAACATCTAGCTAGACCATTCAAAAATAACATACATCAATATTGACGTATAAGTTTTACAACAACATGTATAAGTGATGACGTCATGACATGCTATTTCATACCATTTTCTGGATAATTGACTGTTTTGATTCGATAGTCAACGACCCTATTTCCTGAATATTTAAAATGTAAAGCGGTGAATCGATGCCAAAAGGCTTGGGGATCTGCCAACCCTATTTTTATAGATACCCACTTACAGTCATCAAAGGGATTGAATTAAGAACGCCGGCCTGTCGGTCCTTAACGTATTATTCGCAAATGATTGAATTTTCTTTACCAATATTACATTAAATCTACTGAAGAAAGTTTAGTTGGAATATTTATTTTACAGTTATGGTGTTATTAAAATGTAATTCCTTATTTTAACATAACTAACAAAAATAATATACCTTTAACATCAGATTGATCTTGACTAGCAAATTACTAAAATTATCTTAATACCTTGGGTAAGACTTTTTTGAGACTTTGGACTTCGATATTTTTCCACAACCCAATAACGATATTAGGCGATATCGAAGCATTGCAGCTAGACCAGTTGTAAGACTTTTTAGGGCTTCAACTCCCAACGACAGTCATAGATGTTAGTATGGCAACCGATACTGACAGTTTAACGTGCTCTCCGAGGTACGACCAGACCAATACCCATATTCATGTCTACAAATATTAGCACTGAGCGGGAATCGAACACGCACCTCCTGCGTAGCAGCTGCGTTCACTACCGCTACGCCACAGAGGCTGTCTATTTTTCTATATTATATTGCTCTATATCTTATCGAACCATATTAGTACAAAGTTTCACCTTCGTAAATAAACACTATCTATATATATAAAAATGAAACCCGTTTTCCGTTGTCACGACATAGCATGAAAACGGCTGGACCGATTTCGATAATTCTTTTTTTTTAATATTCCTTGAGGTACGAGGATGGCTTTTACGGAGAGAAAAATTGAAAAAAAAAAGAATGGACTGTTAGGCGGTACGAAGTTCGCGGGGTCAGCTAGTATTTAAATAAAAACGCAGAAGTCGACATTGATGCGTGAAGAACGCTACGTAACAAGTCAAATATCGTAGACGGTCTACGCGGCTACGACTCCTGTACTGGTAACTATGGAGAAATGTGTTCATGTCAATTGTATGAATGTTATAATATGATTGAATTAGGGACCCAGTTCTGTACGGATTCTAAATTAATAAATTAACTGTTACATGGTTGTAGCGCCGTTTAATTGTAAATGTAAACTATTACTTATAAGCAGTGGTCGGAATTAGGTAGAGTGATTCATGTAGGTACTCGCACTGATTTTTAATAATGTGGATATGCCTCGAATCCCAAGATTAATGTTAAAGAGTAGAAAAAATTCCGTGATTTATTAATTTAGTGATTTATCGATATTTGTAACATATCATGGTCCCAACTGTGCAACAATGCATTTAAAACATTTTTTGAAAAGAAATGTGTTGCATTGCAATTGCAAAAATATTAAACTACCTAGTGAATCCTTATTGAAAAAAGGTTAGGAAAAAAAAGACTTAGCCCATGCTCTGAATCTTGTTGCGGGGCAAATTAGGAAACAAAACCAAAAGGGCTGTCCACACTGGTCCGTGCCGTGACCGGAACGTGGCCGACTAAGGGTGCGGCCACACGGCGTGGTGCGGCTCCGGCACGGCGCCTGAGCGGGGCCGCAACGGCTTTCTACATACAAAAAGGGGGGGTATGCCACGCGACCGCAGGCGCACCGCATGCGCACCGGACTTGGGAATGAGACAGGCGGTGCGGGGAGGGTTGCAAGCAGTGCGGCGCCGCTGCGGCACCGCTCAGTTTTTTGTACGGTATAAAGAAAAGTGCACGCTTGTGGATTCTATTTAATTACGTATATACCTACCTCTCACCAATGATTTAAAAAAAGAGTACCGTGCTGTTTCCGATCCATTGTTTATTTTAGACTGTCGTCAACTGGGAACTGGGAGTACAACCCTAACCTGTTGCGGTACCGCACCGGCGCCGTGGCAGCGACGTAAAAACGTTGCGACGCCGCACCGCCCGTGTGGCCGCTAGTGCGGTGCGGCGTAATAGGGTGTGGTGCGGTGCCACGCAATGTGGCCGCACCCTAAGCATCCGTGCGCCATCGGAGCCTTTCTGTTTACAAACGTCAGTGACGTGACAGTGCCGTGGACACAAAACATATGTTCTTCATTTGTTTTTACTAAGATTTTATTAATCACATTTACATAATCGTCTATATCTCTTATGTACATAGTCGATAAAGTAAAAAATAGCTAGCGCCTATTTCTTGCGATGGTCTCCAGCTATGAATACAAGAAACAAGTATTGCAATCGATTTTCGACCTTATTGACATCACAAAGTATCGAGTTTTTTTCTTAAATTCTTGATCAGCGTCATCGCGGAGTGCGAAAAAACATGTTGTCAATAAAATGTCATTAAGGTAGAAAGTCGCTTGCACGGTTTTCGCCGTGTCTGTGTGAAGATCAATACAAAAATATGTACATTTGTTTTTACAAACATTTTATTCATTTTATGTACATTAGTCATCTATATATCTCTTATGTAGATAGTTAATAAGGTCCAAAATAGCTTGCATCTATTTCTTAGAAAAGAAAGAATAAGAAAAGAAATGTGTGATCGAGTTTATAGAAAACTTTCCACCCGCAGCTCCGCCTGTGTTGTGTGTTAATGCCACCAAAAATATATTTCTAAACTGACGGACTTGTTGTATAAGCCATAACGATCTAAGGTCCACTAACACTACAACGCTTAAATCAAAATATTACTAGGGACCTATATCAAAGGAAAAGGGCATACGATTTATTTTTTTCTTTTTGGAGGTATTGTTTTGTGTCGAGTTCCTTAAATTTTGTATTATTAAATTATTTGTATACGAGTATACCTACTTTAAGTTTTTTTAACCGTCGTGGGTGTTTTTAGTTCTTTTTTAATTTATACTCTAATGAGAGAGTATACATTATGTTTGCTGCAGCGCCACCTGGTGAGTTGTTGCTATAAAACCTATCTCAGAATATTTTGTAATCAAACCCGAACCCATAACTGAAAACTGCATCAAAATCGGACTGGTTTTGGTGAAAAATGGCTATATTATTTTGCTCAAAAAATGTTTGCTGCAGCGCCCCCTGGTGAATTGTCACCATAACACCTATCTTAGAACATGCACCAATCGAACCCGAACCCATATCTGAAAACTGCATCAAAATCGGACGGCCACACGGGTTTGTCCGTCAGAGCACTCGGGAAGATCCACATTAATATCAACATTTCGTCGCAAGTACATAAATCACTCTACCTAATTCCGACCACTGCATAAGCTTAAAAATAAATTTCACGCCTCTTACTTTAACAGTGAAGAAGTTGCTGTCATGCGATATCAACTGCCAGGATTTTGAGTTTGGAGGTGAATTAATCGGTCAGTAATTATATATTAAGTGGCGTAGCAGTAAAGCGTTCGACTGCCACTCTTGGGTTCGCTTCCTTCTCAATGCAAATATTTGTATACATGAATATGGCTATTTGCATTGGGCTGAGTGTTTTGATGTACTACTTATGATATGCATGCATTTACAAAAGAAAATGTATCGTATATGTAAAGTATGTATATCTGGATTCTAGAACCCATATGCAATAGATGATCTATTCTCTAATGATAGTTAGTTAATTTTTATGAGCATAATGATTAAATTAAATAAAAAAACAAACAATGATGGTTGATAACCCCTCTATGACTCAATATAAATTAAAAACAATAATATAAAATGTTTTATAACAACAGACTACTTAGAACCATCTTAAAACAGAACAATACATTTCTTCGAACGCGTTGCGTCGGTAAACTTCAAAGAATAACGTTACATGTTATTGGTTTCTGCACTCACGGCCAAACAAATATAACAATACGATACTTTTCTTACATTTGAAACCTAACTTGCGGTAACTTCTGCCACGCAGTACTCACTAGAATATTTTATGTTATAGGCCATATAAAGTTTGAAGTCTTATAAAAATAGATATTGAGAAGCTTTTTATTTTCATTTAGGGAAACTCGATATCACTTTATCTCGCCTAGTAAGTTATAGGTGAAATTTAAGGAATGAAGGTCATGATTATAGATTTCAATAATACTACAATGGTGGCTTTCAGCTTGTCAGATACTCTTTCAATATCGTCATCATATAGTCGTTCTTAGTTGCATATAAGACTTTCACCTCGGTCCAAAAGTCCGCTTATTAGTTACTTCTCCTCCTCTTGGTTTGGCTTATACGGTTTTTATGGTAGCGAATATCATTTGTCCTCACAGCCCCGAGAGGAAATTCTGTACCAGTGCCTCGTCCGTCAATCAGGAGGTGTATCGGTTCACAGGTAATGTTGTTTTGGCCCCAAAAGTCTGGGTGATACTTTTTAGGACATTCTATATTGTAGGACATTCTACACAACGTTATCTAGACCCAAAGTAAGCATAGCTAGCTTGTGTTATGGGTTCTAGAATGCGGATAAACATACTTAGATACATTTTTTTTCGTAAATACATACATATTATAGAAACACCCAGACCAATGCAAATATTCATATTCATGCACACAAATATTTGCACTGAGCGGGGATCGAACCCGCGCCTCCTGCGTAGCGACTGCGTTCACTACCGCTACGCAAATAACAATTGTACAAAACATTTATAATAATTATAAACAATTATAACAATTGTAAAAAAAATCTACTTAATCTTTCATTCTTAAAATTCCTACGTTAGGGCACCTTGGCGAAAAAATAAAACACAGGTTTGACGTTTTTTGTGTGTATATCTATTACTTCTATGATGTAAAACTTGTTAAGTTTATTCTAAGAAACTCGTCTAGTTTATAATAAAAACCTTTTGTCTGGCTTTTAACGGTTAAATATCTTAAAAAACTGAAGCTACCAACACAATGAAATTAACTTCAATTTCATCATAACTTATTAGTTTATTCAAAAATAATAAAAAAATCTTTGATAATTTTTTTATTTCACTTAAGGTGGCACAGACACATAGAACGTGTTCCATGTACCCCATGGGGTGGGTTCACGGTAGTCGTCATGAGATGGTCTAACCGTTTTATGCGATCACGGGAACGATGCGTTTCCCACCAAAACTGAAGCTGGTTAACTAAAAAGGCTCTTATCTAATTTGGACGTTAAGAAGCAGTAAAGCGAACTTCATTTGGTTTTGTAGAATATTATTAACCAATGACTATTAATGTATAATGTTATGTATGAGATGTATTCCAGGGTGGCCTGAAGTAACGTGTTAGACTTGTGATTGAGAGTCACTGGTTCAAACCCCGGCTGAAGAATGATATGAAATGTAAGAATACTTACTAGTAATTTTGGTTGTACTATTCTTAAAAAAGATGTATAAGTATATTTTCATTTTTATTTAAAACAGTTGAAACCTCAGGAACAGAGTACCCAATAAAATAACTTACAAATTTGGATTAAATCCGTTAATTTCAAATATAAGTAGTTAAAATAAAAATGTGATCTAATTGTGGGTGTATTCCTCTTGTATTTTTAATTTTGTTCCCCTTAATATAAGTTGCCATTGTAAATAAAAATACAAGAAATTGTTTATATTCACATACATTGTCAGTTAAAACTGGTCAATAGGCCGACGTCCTGCTTAGTAACCTGTATTGATTTATAGGCATAATAAGCAAGGTATCAAACAGTATGATACCAATATAGTTAGGTAAGATTATATCGAATGCTCTGCATACGTGAGGAATATTCCTCATGTCGCGTCGTCAAATCATTACTCAGTTCCAAATACGAGCTAATGATTTGAAACACTCGGCATAAAGGAATGATTTGAATTGTTTGAAATTTTTGAACCACTTGGCTTCTTTAACAGCTTTCAAAGTGACTTTTGGTATTTTCTTGCATGAGATACCTACTGACTCTGACTTATAAAATTGGCGTAGACGACTGGTTGCAAAACACAGTTGTTATGGCGGCTGGAAGCAAATATTTTCTAAATTTCACTTCTATAAATATCTGGTACTTACTTAAAATCAAAATACCATTTGGTAGACCAGAATGGAAATAAACTTTATTATACATCTATCAAAATATATACCTACATCGTCTAGTCTCGGTATCCAGACCCGATATATTCTTGTTCTCACGAACGCATAGGCGTGCAGTGCTTGTAGAACTCACAGTAGCGCTGATGCATCACAAGGTGGCCACTCTAAACCTACATCTGGGTCGCAAGTCCCAGTCGCCGTCACGGTGTTCCTCTCTGTATCACGCTATGGACCCGGCGACCGCACGGTGAATCCATAGATTGCTAAGAATCGGATCTCTGTACGTGTGTATGGAAAACATAATCCTGATATCATGCAGGCAACATTACAGACATACAAGAAAGCTAGTTTATATTAATAGGTAACGTTGTAAAATACAAATCAATACTAAAACCTAGAAAACCTCATATCCACATATTTATAAATATCAACGTGTAAAATGTGGCATAAGTCTACAGCATGTTTACCTATAAGTCTGTCGCCCAAGGAAAATCAAATGTCATACAAATTATTGTAGGTGTACCTAAGTTTTGACATAGATAGGTCTATAGGTATAGTGGGTTTTCACGACTACATTCACTACATACGACTATAAAAAGCAATCAAGGCATTACAAGTAGACTATAATATCCAATTTCTGTGAATCCGTGGGGTTACGTCAATGGAGGGTCTGTAATCAGCTATTTAAGTGATAGGCGCCTTAATGTGAACCTGCAGTATCGATCTAGATTAGATACATATATAGAAAAGTGAACACTTTGCATATTTTATTATAAAGTAATTTGTTCGGTCAATGAGCTCAGTTAATATCTCAGTGGAGTAAAGGCAACATATTTGCGTCCCTACAATAGTATCTACCACTTCCACACTAAAGACTAGAGAGTTTTCATAACGTAATAAGTACATAGAACAAGTAATTCAAAGTAGCTTCTTTGATTTGAGCCCCAAACAATTGTAAATTTATTGCACTACCTACCTGAAGACAACACAGAAACCGATTCTTTAGGAAACTTTCCACCGAATTTGAATTGATTGGATTCCAGATAATTAGGTATTACCCGTAATAAGAGCATTTGTGTTTCACATAATTTATTTTATACTCATAAAATAATTAGTAATTACATAATTAAATAGAGACAGGTACTAGAACCAAATTATGGTAAAGTTCGCAGCGAGACACGTGGGGTGCGCGACGGCGACGGGCGGTCACCATAGGCGACGGCGACGGCGTGTAGGCGGGCCCGCCCAGACTTATACCGCCACCGATTATACTGATATCAAGCAGTCTACTAAATTTTTTATCTGAGCTATCGGCGGCATCTAGAACCTCTCAGTCGCAAACTGTCTCGCACCCACCAAACAAACTTTATAGTGTACCTAACGCTCTTTTCGGGTATAAATGCTCTTAAATGCCATAATTATATTATTTCAAAGTGTATCTCCAAATAAATCAATCAGTGTGTATTTCCAATTCACAGTTTGTGTTGTAAGTTTTCTAAGTTAACAGGACTAGTAGGGCGGGAAAGTGAGGCACGAGGCAAATGGGCGGGTGCTGCAGTCTCGCTTGCACAGAATGCACCACCCCCAGCGGAATGCGATGAGATTGCAGTCAGCGCCGCCGAGCCGTCGCATTTGCTCGCCCGCTGCGCCCGGTCAAACTCAACGCAACGTTACGCGACCTGTAACGAGCTACCAGGCTACCAGGACCAGCAAGGAGGTAAGCCCTTACATTTATTTCATCACCCGCTCGCACTTACGGTTCAATCTTATCGCTGTCCTACTCGTACTGAAAGTTGAAGCAGTTTTCCCTTTTATCGCTGGAATGTGGGAAAGCGGGTTTTGGCGTCCCAACTCTCTCTTTCAATTGGTAAACATTTCATGATTCTTGTAAGTCACAACGCGGTACAAGTTAATGCATTTCTTAGGGGAACATTTGAAAATACTGTCAGATAATGTTATAATGATACATGTGTATTAATTTGTTTTTACTTGAATATGTTCAAGGAAAAGATTTTCGAAAAATATAGGTATTTTACACGGAATTTCACTATCACGATAAATATAAACGACAAAATATAAACGGAAAATGGATGACGTTGTTTTTTACTGTATTGCCAGGTTGTTGTTTTTTACGCTGCGGGAAAAGTCTTGTGAAAAATATTGTGAGTGAGATGTTTTATTGCCTACATTTTTGTGAAGCTGCGCTATTAATCACAAAGATGTAGGTATGTGTCATTTCATGCTTTTGATGAGAAGTGTATATTGGAATACAAA